>CM055117.1:923029551-924229551 GCA_029206835.1 Rana muscosa
TGCCGAGCCTCCTTTTTGTCCTCTCTCGGCAGCGGTATGGTGGGGCGGGGAACCCGCCATTCTTGCTGGGAGAGGGTATAAAGGGGCCGGCCATTTTTGTCACGGGGTTCGTGGTCCCAGGCACCTTCAGCTTGCGGACGGTGGTTCGTGTCAGTCCTCTAGGCGGCCTAGGCCTAGAGGACAACCGGAGATCGGGTTCCACCCCAGGCACCTTTGGCCTGGGGTGAGGTACTTGGACGGAGGTCCGGAGCTCAGTGCCCAACACTGAGTTCCGCGAGGGAAGGATCCTAAGGTACTCCGGGGATGGATGCCTGAATCCAAGGTGGGCGCAATGGACCGGGGAGAGCTCCTCACCTGAAGACCCGGTGCAGCATACTGCCGGTGACGGGTGAGTCTCTTGTCAGAGACCGCCCGGAAGGAAAATTTCACTCGTGCGGAGACCATAGCCCGCTCTCCAGGAGGAGAGTGGAGGACTGAATTGTGTCTGGGCCTTTTCTGTTCTGTCTTCAAGGGAGTCCATGTTATGTTCTAAAATAAAGGAGTGTTGGACTTTAATGGTGTGGGGCTCAGTTCCTAGCAGACGAAGTTCACGGTGACTCTTGGAGGGAGGATCCCGATGCACAGCACAGACCCGAAGGTAAAGAAACAACAGAGACATTGCTAATACCACATGTACACCTGTGGTGGAAGCCAGGCGTAGCTCACCCGCTCCCTCCCCTATCAAATACCCCTAGACCAGAGACATTGTGAGCCGAATTCAAGAGGGGAGTGGAGAGGGGTTCCGCTACACGTGGGGGCTCGGGTCCGGTATTGTGTTGTGCATCACAGTATTGAATGTGTCTGCTGGAAGAGTTAAACGAATAGGCCAAAGTGCAGCCCTGCTTGAAGTCGTGGACATGACCCCAAGAAGGGAAAGGCCCGCGCAGGAAGAGCGGAGAACGGGGGGAAACCCAGCCGTGTGAAGTAGTACACGTGGGGGTTTCTAATTGCACTGCGCCATCAGACACAACCCCCACCGCTTAGTTCGTGGGCGTGACTCAACCAAAGGAAAGTGGAAAAGCCCGCGAACTGGAGCAAAGGGGAGGAGTCCAATACGTGTGAAGGACTACACGTGGGACATTGGCGCGAAAGTTCTGCAGTGTGCGATGGATCAACAACAGGTCGCCATGTTCGGACACACCTCGTGGATCCCGGTTCATCCTTCCACCACGACATTGACTGCTGCTGCTCCTATAACAGACACGGGGATTCGACCGAAGCCAAGGGGTCGATTCGCCCTGTACTCGTGCATGGACGTTGGGGCCCTGGGTGTGATTTGTCCCGGGTGTTCGGGACTGGTGTGCCTGTTAAAGCCGTTCGGACACTGTGAGGCCTGTGGGGAGTTCCTGTTCGAAGTGGATCCGGCGGTCGAAAGGCCGAGAACCATTAACCCAGGCTGGGCTTCAGGTACCACCACTCAGAGAGCAGGAATCACTGCTGTGAGAGTCACCCCTGCGCACACTGCAGCGACCGCGGAGGAGGTCGTTAAAACTCAACGGGAGAAATCCGAGGATGCTGACTCGGTCGCCACTGTCTCGCAGCGTCTGCCACCGAAGAAAAGAACCAGCGTGGTAGCCCCGACCAGCGGTGGTGGTGGACCGTCTCGCACGCTTACGCCAGGCCTGGATGGATCCGTTGACGAGGGTTCCGGACGTCCCGCTTGAAGGAAAGGCCAAGGTAAGCCGGGCGAAGAGACTTGGTGTGTGGGCGGAGGTGTCGGGAAGGCATGGCCTAGCAAGTCCGCGGAGTGTGGAGGCTCCGTTTCTACAAAGGGCTACATACCCGCGGAGGAGTGTGACACCTCCGTCCTGGAATCGCTCTCAGACCTAGGAGACGATGCTGTCATAGACGATTTATTTGCCAAGAAGGGTTGGGACAAAGTACCGCTTGCTTCATTCCGCAGAACCCGGAATTCACCCATGTCTACAGGGGAAAGTACACCCCGGGTGGAGGCATCAGCGCCTGAAGAAGGGTCCCATTCCCAGCCTGCTTCTACGTTCCCGGTGCCACCTGCATCTGATACCGGGGAAAAGAGACTGTTGCTGCGGGCGCCTATGCCCAGATTGGAGGTGGCCAGAGTGCCTCGCCACCTGGACAGTATAGTATTGCCTGGTGAAGGGGACAGAGCTACCATGCCTCCTTTGGCGAGACTACAGCGCCTATTTGGCAAAAAGGTTGCAGCGGAGTACGGATGGGAGTATCCCTACTTATCGAAGGAACTGTTGTATGAGGTGGAAGTGTGTCGGGAGCGTTGGTACGATGATTTCGTATGGACTCATATTCAAGTTCCAAATGCCCAAAGATACCTGGCGTGCTCTCCCAAGGCCTCTCAACATTTTAAAGACTGCAAGGCAGAGTGGATGTTGGGACGACACATCCATGCAGATAAGGTGTTGATCCGGCGCAAGGAAGGAGAAGATGCAGAGTATCGTTTGGAGACTGTGGATCAGCACTTAAAACCGCTTGTTCTGCCACATCCCCGGTTTTACTTATGAAAAGAGACAGAGACTCTGTTTTTGTTATGTCACTGAACTTTCTGGGGCTATTGCCTTGGTACCCAGAATGGTGGAGAACTGTTCCTGTTTTTCTTTAAAGCTTCCGACAAAGAGATCATAGACTCTGGGGTGGTTAGGGTCAAAGAAAAGAAGAAGAGAAAAAGTTCCATGAGTGCAGTACCGCCAGGCTGTCACCAGGTGGCAGTCTTGCGCAACGTTTAAACACTTTTCACACACTCACACTGGAGAAAAAGGGATTTCTTCTTGGAGAAGTTTCTTTTCCTCTCACACGGATATATGTGTCAGGGTTTATGTGTTAATTTTATTTCTTTTCCCTCTGCAGGAGAGCATCCAGACAAGATCACAGACTCTGGGGAGGTTCTTAGTCAGAATGGGGGTAGAAAGTATAATGTTTAAATGTGATTTTCAAGTTTGATATATGTTGTCTTTCACTCCTCTTTTGTTACAGGGGCCCAGACACAATTGCTTCACTAGGATAGTTTTTTTCTAAAAGTTTTGTTTTTCAAATTGTTAGTTGGTTTCTGGATTAGATTATGACAGCCGTTGAGGGCATGATTTACTCCAGACACTGGGGACCAGTGTCAAATGACCGGGGGGAGAGTGTAGCGGGTATGTACTTTCCCGGGTGTATTTTTGAATCTGGCGGTGACACCAGTGGTGTGTGTTCCCGGCGGTCCACCAGGTGGCGCTGTCACCGTGGGCTGAGGGACGAATATCACTGTGTGCCGAGCCTCCTTTTTGTCCTCTCTCGGCAGCGGTATGGTGGGGCGGGGAACCCGCCATGCTTGCTGGGAGAGGGTATAAAGGGGCCGGCCATTTTTGTCACGGGGTTCGTGGTCCCAGGCACCTTCAGCTTGCGGACGGTGGTTCGTGTCAGTCCTCTAGGCGGCCTAGGCCTAGAGGACAACCGGAGATCGGGTTCCACCCCAGGCACCTTTGGCCTGGGGTGAGGTACTTGGACGGAGGTCCGGAGCTCAGTGCCCAACACTGAGTTCCGCGAGGGAAGGATCCTAAGGTACTCCGGGGATGGATGCCTGAATCCAAGGTGGGCGCAATGGACCGGGGAGAGCTCCTCACCTGAAGACCCGGTGCAGCATACTGCCAGTGACGGGTGAGTCTCTTGTCAGAGACCGCCCGGAAGGAAAATTTCACTCGTGCGGAGACCATAGCCCACTCTCCAGGAGGAGAGTGGAGGACTGAATTGTGTCTGGGCCTATTCGCACCCACACCTCCTTTTCTGTTCTGTCTTCAAGGGAGTCCATGTTATGTTCTAAAATAAAGGAGTGTTGGACTTTAATGGTGTGGGGCTCAGTTCCTAGCAGACGAAGTTCACGGTGACTCTTGGAGGGAGGATCCCGATGCACAGCACAGACCCGAAGGTAAAGAAACAACAGAGACATTGCTAATACCACATGTACACCTGTGGTGGAAGCCAGGCGTAGCTCACCCGCTCCCTCCCCTATCAAATACCCCTAGACCAGAGACATTGTGAGCCGAATTCAAGAGGGGAGTGGAGAGGGGTTCCGCTACACGTGGGGGCTCGGGTCCGGTATTGTGTTGTGCATCACAGTATTGAATGTGTCTGCTGGAAGAGTTAAACGAATAGGCCAAAGTGCAGCCCTGCTTGAAGTCGTGGACATGACCCCAAGAAGGGAAAGGCCCGCGCAGGAAGAGCGGAGAACGGGGGGAAACCCAGACGTGTGAAGTAGTACACGTGGGGGTTTCTAATTGCACTGTGCCATCAGACATAACCCCCACCGCTTAGTTCGTGGGTGTGACTCAACCAAAGGAAAGTGGAAAAGCCCGCGAACTGGAGCAAAGGGGAGGAGTCCAATACGTGTGAAGGACTACACGTGGGACATTGGCGCGAAAGCTCTGCAGTGTGCGATGGATCAGCAACAGGTCGCCATGTTCGGACACACCTTGTGGATCCCGGTTCATCCTTCCACCACGACATTGACTGCTGCTGCTCCTATAACAGACACAGGGATTCGACTGAAGCCAAGGGGTCGATTCGCCCTGTACTCGTGCATGGACGTTGGGGCCCTGGGTGTGATTTGTCCCGGGTGTTCGGGACTGGTGTGCCTGTTAAAGCCGTTCGGACGCTGTGAGGCCTGTGGGGAGTTCCTGTTCGAAGTGGATCCGGCGGTCGAAAGGCCGAGAACCATTAACCCAGGCCGGGCTTCAGGTACCACCACTCAGAGAGGAGGAATCACTGCTGTGAGAGTCACCCCTGCGCACACTGCAGCGACCGTGGAGGAGGTCGTTAAAACTCAACGGGAGAAATCCGAGGATGCTGACTCGGTCGCCACTGTCTCGCAGCGTCTGCCACCGAAGAAAAGAACCAGCGTGGTAGCCCCGACCAGCGGTGGTGGTGGACCGTCTCGCACGCTTACGCCAGGCCTGGATGGATCCGTTGACGAGGGTTCCGGACGTCCCGCTTGAAGGAAAGGCCAAGGTAAGCCGGGCGAAGAGACTTGGTGTGTGGGCGGAGGTGTCGGGAAGGCATGGCCTAGCAAGTCCGCAGAGTGTGGAGGCTCCGTTTCTACAAAGGGCTACATACCCGCGGAGGAGTGTGACACCTCCGACCTGGAATCACTCTCAGACCTGGGAGACGATGCTGTCATAGACGATTTGTTTGCCAAGAAGGGTTGGGACAAAGTACCGCTTGCTTCATTCCGCAGAACCCGGAATTCACCCATGTCTACAGGGGAAAGTACACCCCGGGTGGAGGCATCAGCGCCTGAAGAAGGGTCCCATTCCCAGCCTGCTTCTACGTTCCCGGTGCCACCTGCATCTGATACCGGGGAAAAGAGACTGTTGCTGCGGGCGCCTATGCCCAGATTGGAGGTGGCCAGAGTGCCTCGCCACCCGGACAGTATAGTATTGCCTGGTGAAGGGGACAGAGCTACCATGCCTCCTTTGGCGAGACTACAGCGCCTATTTGGCAAAAAGGTTGCAGCGGAGTACGGATGGGAGTATCCCTACTTATCGAAGGAACTGTTGTATGAGGTGGAAGTGTGTCGGGAGCGTTGGTACGATGATTTCGTATGGACTCATATTCAAGTTCCAAATGCCCGAAGATACCTGGCGTGCTCTTCCAAGGCCTCTCAACATTTTAAAGACTGCAAGGCAGAGTGGATGTTGGGACGACACATCCATGCAGATAAGGTGTTGATCCGGCGCAAGGAAGGAGAAGATGCAGAGTATCGTTTGGAGACTGTGGATCAGCACTTAAAACCGCTTGTTCTGCCACATCCCCGGTTTTACTTATGAAAAGAGACAGAGACTCTGTTTTTGTTATGTCACTGAACTTTCTGGGGCTATTGCCTTGGTACCCAGAATGGTGGAGAACTGTTCCTGTTTTTCTTTAAAGCTTCCGACAAAGAGATCATAGACTCTGGGGTGGTTAGGGTCAAAGAAAAGAAGAAGAGAAAAAGTTCCATGAGTGCAGTACCGCCAGGCTGTCACCAGGTGGCAGTCTTGCGCAACGTTTAAACACTTTTCACACACTCACACTGGAGAAAAAGGGATTTCTTCTTGGAGAAGTTTCTTTTCCTCTCACACGGATATATGTGTCAGGGTTTATGTGTTAATTTTATTTCTTTTCCCTCTGCAGGAGAGCATCCAGACAAGATCACAGACTCTGGGGAGCTTCTTAGTTAGAATGGGGGGGGAAGTATAATGTTGAAATGTGATTTTCAAGTTTGATATATGTTGTCTTTCACTCCTCTTTTGTTACAGGGGCCCAGACACAATTGCTTCACTAGGATAGTTTTTTCCTAAAAGTTTTGTTTTTCAAATTGTTAGTTGGTTTCTGGATTGGATTATGTCAGCCGTTGAGGGCATGATTTACTCCAGACACTGGGGACCAGTGTCAAATGACCGGGGGGAGAGTGTAGCGGGTATGTACTTTCCCGGGTGTATTTTTGAATCTGGCGGTGACACCAGTGGTGTGTGTTCCCGGCGGTCCACCAGGTGGCGCTGTCACCGTGGGCTGAGGGACGAATATCACTGTGTGCCGAGCCTCCTTTTTGTCCTCTCTCGGCAGCGGTATGGTGGGGCGGGGAACCCGCCATGCTTGCTGGGAGAGGGTATAAAGGGGCCGGCCATTTTTGTCACGGGGTTCGTGGTCCCAGGCACCTTCAGCTTGCGGACGGTGGTTCGTGTCAGTCCTCTAGGCGGCCTAGGCCTAGAGGACAACCGGAGATCGGGTTCCACCCCAGGCACCTTTGGCCTGGGGTGAGGTACTTGGACGGAGGTCCGGAGCTCAGTGCCCAACACTGAGTTCCGCGAGGGAAGGATCCTAAGGTACTCCAGGGATGGATTCCTGAATCCAAGGTGGGCGCAATGGACCGGGGAGAGCTCCTCACCTGAAGACCCGGTGCAGCATACTGCCGGTGACGGGTGAGTCTCTTGTCGGAGACCGCCCGGAAGGAAAATTTCACTCGTGCGGAGACCATAGCCCACTCTCCAGGAGGAGAGTGGAGGACCGAATTGTGTCTGGGCCTATTCGCACCCACACCTCCTTTTCTGTTCTGTCTTCAAGGGAGTCCATGTTATGTTCTAAAATAAAGGAGTGTTGGACTTTAATGGTGTGGGGCTCAGTTCCTAGCAGACGAAGTTCACGGAGACTCTTGGAGGGAGGATCCCGATGCACAGCACAGACCCGAAGGTAAAGAAACAACAGAGACATTGCTAATACCACATGTACACCTGTGGTGGAAGCCAGGCGTAGCTCACCTGCTCCCTCCCCTATCAAATACCCCTAGACCAGAGACATTGTGAGCCGAATTCAAGAGGGGAGTGGAGAGGGGTTCCGCTACATAAGCTTTAACAGATTAGAGTACTTTCAAAAATAGTTTTCAATACTGTAAATCTGTAACTTTCGTTAAAATACCTGTTCCTTCTGCCATGATGGTCCTTGTTCAGGCACTACTGGTTATAGGGTGACAATGCTCTGTTCATTTCTCCCAGTTGTGTTGTGACCTGTGTAGCGATGAGCTTCTGTGTAGCGATGAACTTCTGTGTAACAATGAGCTTCTGTGTAGCGATGAGCTTCAGTTGAACCCAGCCGTAAGCTTTCATTGCTGGGAAATGACCTGCCAATGGGTGATTTCCTGCCATGCAACCAGTGTTAAGTTTGTCGATGAAAATATTTTCTTTGACTACAGTGCTTTGAAAAAGTATTCATACCCCTTGACATTTTCCACATTTTGTCATGTTGCAACCAAAAACGTAAATATATTTTATTGGGATTTTATGTGATAGACCAACACAAAGTGGCACATAAATGTGAAGTGGAAGGAAAATGATACATGGTTTTCCAATTTTTTACAAATAAATATCTGAAAAGTGTTGCGTGCATTTGTATTCAGCCCCCTTTAGCCACTTCTCCACCAAGGACATCATATGACGTCCTTGACTTTGAAGGGGGATATCTGAATGATGCCTGCAGCTACCGGTATCATTCAGATATCATTCTGTCATGCTGGCGATTCTGCGCACCATAAGAACAATCATAGCAGCAGTTCCACCGCTTGATTGTTCTTATAGGCGGCGGGAGGGGACACCACCCCCTCCCGCCGCCATCCGGTGCTTCTCCGGGCTCTCCCGTGCCATCGGGGGCCCAGAGAACGAATCGGCCGGCGCCGGATAAGGAGCATAGAGATGACCAGTGACCAGATGGTCACCAGTCATCTCTATGACCGTCGGAGTCCCAGGCGCGACGTTGTGACGTCACGCCCGGTACCCGGAAGTAAACAAAGCCGCAATTGCGGCTGTCAGCATGAGATCGGTGATTTTTTTTTCACCGATCTCATGCTTTCCAGCCTGGAGGAGAGATGTGGGGTCTTATTGACCCTGCATCTCTCCATAAAGAGGACCTGTCACAATGATTCCTATTACAAGGGATGTTTACATTCCTTGTAATAGGAATAAAAGTGATCCAAAAAAAAACTGTAAAAAAAAGTGTCAAAATAAAAAAAAAATGTAAAAAAAAAAATTGTAAAATGCCCCTGTCCCCAGTAGCCAATGGCATCCCTAGGGGGGACCAGAGGGGGCCCTGGCCTTCCCCAACATTATGCTGTGCCCCACCATGTGCCCCCCCCCAAAAAAAATGTAAAAAAAATATTTTTTTTTGCATTTTTTTTCTCGCTC
This sequence comes from Rana muscosa, assembly GCA_029206835.1. Taxonomy (NCBI): domain Eukaryota; kingdom Metazoa; phylum Chordata; class Amphibia; order Anura; family Ranidae; genus Rana; species Rana muscosa. The sequence continues at coordinate 923,038,266 of CM055117.1, forward strand.
GGGCTGCTGCTGGGGTAACATAGTCTCTCCTGAGAGGGAGAGTGTCCCCAGTCAGCTCCTGCGGGGGATTCCTCCCCCTCCCTCTGCTCGCTGACACTGCATAATGCAAGCGCTCACACAACCACAGCCGCCCGATCTGCTCCTTTCCCTGCATCCTCATTGGCACGGAGAAGAGAGAGTTGCAGGAAGGACTGCACGAGCACTGTGGGAGGGGGGGAGGGGGGCCCAAGCCTTCATCTCAGTTACTGAAAAAACAGACTGATTTCTCCCGTCCTTAGGACAGGAGAACCAGCCTGTAAATTCCGAGAGGGGTGACTGCAAGCTGAGTCGAGTGTCAGTCTATGACACTCTTTCACAGCCCAGCGAGTCCAGCCACCCCCCTCACTCTCCTCACATACGAGCAGGGAGGAATACAGCTCCTCCTCCTCCTTCCAGTCCCGCCCACACTATCCCGGCGTGCTGTATCTGAAGAGAGGGGATGTGTGGGCGGGAAATATGAAAATCAGCAGCATTCCTGGCTGTGTGTGAATGATGCCTGAGATTCTAGCCTGGACCGTGGGTAAGTGTGTGCACTGCAGACTGCAGTACATTGTAATCACTGAACTGCATTATCTCCATCCCTTCTCTTCCCCATCTGTCTCCCTCCCCCTCTTCTGTTCTTTCAAGACCTTCACAATTTACTTTCACTTTCAGTTAGGTAGGTAATATACGGTGCACATTTCTTTCCTGCATCCACAGATTGCAGGAAAGAAACTTGCATAATTCCCCCATTAACACAGACAGTGCTGACATGGGAATATCCCTCCTGCCCAGCAATTGTATTCTCCCGACAAACAGTGATTATCACCAGTGGCTATAGCAACCACTAGTGATAATCATAAGAGAATCTGCTGATTAATGGTTCAAATCTCAGCCAGTTCCTGCTGAACCAGCTGAGATTTAAACTGTCTATGGCTGGTCTTGGCTCTTAGGCAGCCCATACATTGATCACTTTTTTTCATTCAACTATTAGGTTGAATGAAAAAAAAAAAGGAAATGATCCAATTCCCCCATCTGCACATTATAGGTGGATGGGGGAATCCTCCCAGTGTGGACCAGTGCTGGAACAACCAGAGTTGCTGTCCTTTGTCTCCATGGTAGCGGCGGCAGCACATTGGAACCCAGTGCTGGTAACTAGTGATGAGCCGAACACCCCCGGGTTCGGTTCGCACCAGAACCCGCGAACGGACCGAAAGTTCGAACGAACATTAGAACCCTATTAAATACAATGGATGCGAACGTTCGAATTCTAAAGTGCTAATTATAACAACTATTATGCATGTTATTGTCCTAAAAAGGGTTTGGGAACCCGGGTTCTGCACCAGGGGACATGTATCAATGCAAAAAGAAGTTTTAAAAACGGTCGTTTTTCGGGAGCAGTCATTTTAATGATGCATAAAGTGAAAAAAAAAAAGTCAAATATTCCTTTAAATATCGTACCTGGGGGGTGTCTAAAGTATGCCTGTGAAGTGCCACATGTTTCCCGTGTTTAGAACTGTCCCTGCACAAAATGACACTTCTAAAGGAAAAAAAAGCCATTTAAAACTGCTTGCGGCTTTAATGTAATGTCTGGTCCCGGTAATATGGATGAAATTCTTTAAGAAATATGGCATAGCTACCCCATGACCCCCCCCCCCTACCCCAGCCCATTACCAGCCCCTTTGGGTCTTGTATGGATATTAAGGGGAACCCCGCACATAAAATAAAAAAGGCCCTATATACTCTGAACAGCCCTATACAGGCGGTGCATACAAGACAGGGACTGTAGGTTTGTTCTTATGTAAAATCTGTTTGTAATTTTGAACAGGTACATTGTTGAAGTGTAGCTCCAGACCAAAAATCTATTTTTTAACTTTTTGGAAAACATAGGTAAGGGTTATCACCCCTGTAACATTTGTTTTGCTGTCTGTGCCCCTGTTCAGAACATTTCACCTCACTTTCCGTCCCAATGACAACTGTTTTTGAAATGTGGTGTTTTTCTTGAAACAAGGATTGCTGATAAAGCATCAGTACAGAGGAGACACCTTTCTCCCATATTTATTCTTACAGGAGAGAATTTTCCTTCCTAGTGGTAGATTTCCTCTCACTTCCTGTTGTCTTCTTGCGTTTGCAAGTAGGAGTCGTTTGTAAGTTGGATGTTTGAAAGTAGGGACCTGCCGTATATACTCTGCAGAAATAGGCCCCTTAGTTGTTGGTGTTGGCACAACACTGTAAGCACTCACAGTTACTCTTGGTTGGTGCTGGAACGCCCTGCTGTCAACTATTATATCAGGAATTTTAATTACATATAATTGTTGAACAGTGGTTTTAAAAATTGGGCCTTTGATGGTGGTGCTGGTGCCACAACACTGTAAGCCCTGACAGTTACTCTTGGTGGGTGCAGCAATGGGCCCTGCTGTGAATTATTAGATCAAGAATTGTAATTACATGCCCCTGTTGAACAGGGGCTGAAAAATTGGGCCTTAGGCACTGGTGGCACAACACTGCAACCCCTCACAGATACTGTACTTGGAGCACAGCAATGAGCCCTGTTGCAAAGTATTGCTTCAAAAATTGTAATGACACGCCCCTGTTAAACAGGGGCTGAAAAATTGGGCCTTAGGCACTGGTGGCACAACACTGCAACTCCTCACAGATACTGTACTTGGAGCACAGCAATGAGCCCTGTTGCAAAGTATTGCTTCAAAAATTGTAATGACACGCCCCTGTTAAACAGGGGCTGAAAAATTGGGCCTTAGGCACTGGTGGCACAACACTGCAACTCCTCACAGATACTGTACTTGGAGCACAGCAATGAGCCCTGTTGCAAAGTATTGCTTCAAAAATTGTAATTACACGCCCCTGTTAAACAGGGGCTGAAAAATTGGGCGTTAGGCACTGGTGGCGGCACCCATAAACAAAAATGATCTTACAAGCTATCATCATCAATCGTATCATTGAGGACTCGGAGGAGGAGGATAGCCAGTCAACATAACAGCACAGGCACTCAGCATCAGCATCAGTCTTGAAGGGATGTGACATGTTAAAATCAATTAGTCTGTTATATCAGCATCAGGTGTGTGGTAGCTGGTGGTGATCCAAGACTGGTTCATCTTGATGAAAGTCAGTCGATCAACCGAGTCGGTGGACAGGCGCACCCTGTGATCCGTGACAAATCCTCCAGCAGCACTGAATGTGCGTTCCGAAAGAACGCTGGATGCAGGACAGGCCAGTAGCTCAATTGCATACTGTGCAAGCTCTGGCCAGTGATCCATCCTCAAGACCCAGTAAGCCAGAGGATTTTCGGTGGGGAAGGTGTCCAAGTCTGACCTTGCCCCTAGATATTCCTGCACCATGTTTATCAGACGCTGGCGATGGTTGCTGGAACCGATCATACTTTGGGGCTGCGGACTAAAGAATTGTCTGAACGCATCGGTCAGACGGCCACCTTCCCCACCGCTCCTTCTTTGACTGGCCGAAGCCTCAGCAACTCGTTGTCCAGGACCAGGAGTTTGCAACCTCCCAGTCTCTGGGAACGCGTTGCACAGACCTTTCTGCAAGGCCTCCCGGAGTTGTCTCATCCTCTGCTCCCTCTGCGACGGTAACATAAGGTCCGCAACCTTACCCTTGTACCGTGGATCAAGGAGAGTGGCCAGCCAGTAATGGTCCCTCTCCTTGATCCGAAGAATACGAGGATCCTTCCGCAGACTTTGCAGGATCAGGGAGGCCATGCAGCGTAGGTTTGCTGAGGCATTCGCTCCGGAGTCCTCTGGGTCACTAAGGACGACATGATCCGCAGCCACCTCCTCCCAGCCACGTACAAGTCCACTGGTTTCTTGGGACTGTAAATCATCCCTAAAAGACTGCTGCTGATGATGCTGAGTGCCAGCCTCCACCTCCATGCTGACACAATCCTCCTCCTCCTCCTCCTCCTCCTCCTCCTCTTCCTGTGCGATGGGTGGGACAGAAGGAACACTGTCTGGGTAAAGGGGGCCTTGAGAGGCAAGGAAGTCCTCCTCTTCCTGCCTCTGTTCTGCCTCAAGTGCCCTGTCCATTATTCCACGCAGCGTGTGCTCCAACAGGTGGACAAGAGGTACAGTGTCACTGATGCATGCACTGTCACTGCTCACCATCCTCGTGGCCTCCTCAAATGGTGCCAGGACAGTGCATGCATCCCTGATCATGCCCCACTGGCGTGGAGAAAAAAAACCAAGCTCCCCTGACCCTGTCCTGGTGCCGTAGTCGCACAGGTACTCATTGATGGCCCTCTGCTGCGTGTGCAGCCGCTGCAGCATGGCCAACGTTGAGTTCCACCTGGTGGGCATGTCACATATAAGGCGGTTCTTGGGCAGGTTCAACTCCTTTTGCAGCTCAGCCAGGCGAGCACTGGCATTATAAGATCTGCGGAAATGCACACAGACTTTCCTGGCCTGCCTCAGGACATCCTGTAAGCCCGGGTACCTGCCCAAGAAGCGCTGCACCACCAGGTTAAGGACGTGAGCCACACAGGGCACATGGGTCAGTTGTCCCTGTCGGAGGGCGGAGAGGAGGTTGGTGCCATTGTCGCAAACCACCATTCCTGGCTTAAGCTGGCGTGGCGTCAACCACCTCTCGGCCTGGCCCTGCAGAGCAGACAGGACCTCTGCCCCAGTGTGGCTTCTGTCCCCCAAACACACCAGCGCAAGCACGGCATGGCATCTTTTTGCCTGCGTACTTGCGTAGCCCCGTGAATGGCTACGGAGCACCGCTGGTTCATAGGACAAACCACAGGAAGAGGCCATGGAGGAAGAAGAAGAGGAGGGGGTGGAGGAGAGAGGTGTGTCACAACCAGTAGTAGCATTTTGGAGGCGTGGCGGTGGGACAACCTCCAACACTACTGCACCTTGTCCTGAATCCTTCCCAGCTGCCAAAAGAGTGACCCAATGGGCCGTGAAAGAAAGGTAACGTCCCTGTCCATGCCTGCTGGACCATGAGTCAGCGGTAATATGCACCTTACCGCTGACCGCCCTGTCCAGCGAGGCCAAGACATTGCCTTCCACATGCCGGTAGAGAGCCGGAATAGCCTTCCGTGAGAAAAAGTGGCGTTTGGGAACCTGCCACTGAGGAACCGCACATTGCACAAACTCACGGAAGGGGGCCGAGTCTACCAACTGAAAAGGCAGCAGTTGAAGCGCTAGCAATTTAGCCAAGCTAGCATTCAACCGCTGGGCATGTGGATGGCTGGGAGTGAACTTCTTTCGACGGTCCAGCAGCTGGGGCAGGGAAATTTGCCTGCTAGAATCGGACGTCGGTGTACTGCTAGCAGAGTGGGCGCAAGTACTTGGCTGTGACACACCTAATTCTACACCTTCATTCCTCTCAGTGCATGTTTCAGAGAGGACTGAAGTTATAGTGGGGTTGGAGATCCCAGCTGATGCGGTGCAAGGAGAGGTCCGCTTTGTTCTTTGGTGTGGGTCTTTGAGGTAGGCTTGCCAACGAGCTGCATGGCAGGTCAACATATGTCTGGTCAGGCATGTGGTACCCAAGCGGCTGATGTTTTGGCCACGCGATATACGCTTGAGACATATGTTGCAAACAGCAGCTGTGCGATCTGATGCACTAGCCTCAAAAAAGGCCCACACCAAAGAACTTTTTGAATGACGGGCAGAGGCAGCGCCCTGCACAGGCGGAGCTCTGCGGTGTGATTCCGTTGGTGTACTGCCCTTACGCTGGCCACCAAAGGGCATCCTGCCTCGTTGGAGATGTGCCTCCTCCTCATCCTCCTCCTCCTCCTCTCTCCTATTAGGCACCCACGTGGAGTCAGTGACCTCATCATCCCCTCCCTCCTCATCACTGGAGCCAATCTGGCAGTATGCTGCAGCTGCTGGAACATGACTGCCAGATTGGTGTCCTTCTTGAGCATCCCCTCTGTCTGCTCTCACGCTACTGCCTTCCTCTAGCTGGGTTTCATCATCAGACCCTTCGAAACGCTGGGCATCCTCCTGGAGCATGTACCCAACACTGTGCTGAAACAGTTCGGGGGACTCCTCAGGAGGAGGACATGGTGGGTCTAGGGAAGGAGTGACTGATGATTTGTCTGACATTGATACCAGGGAAGACGACGCTTTGGCAGCTGCTTTTCCAGTACCCTGAGCCTGGGTGAGAGAGGATGAGGAGGAGGAGGAGGGCTTGGTCATCCACTCTACCAAGTCTTCGGCATGATGTGGCTCAACATGTCCAGCTGCCGAAAAGAAGGACAAGCGTGTCCCATGGCCATGTGCTGATGACAATGCACCGCGTCCACGACCAGCACTGTTGCCCCCAGACACAGAGCCTGCTTGCCCTCTTTTATTGCCTCCTGACTGTCTGCCTCTCCTTGTTTGCCTTCCAGACATTCTAATAGATGGCCTGCAGGGAGATGGGAAAAAAGCAATAAGGGCTACCTTCAGGTGTCCTTCTCTGTCCCTTGAAACAAGGACTTTCACAGTGAAAGAAACTGACACTCTCCCTACCTACAGTTTTCTGTCCCTAGAAAAAATATTTTTTTTAATCACAATATAGCACAAGGACAATTCACTCACTGTCCTTACAGGTCCCTGGAAACAAGGACTTGCAGAGTGAAAGAAAAAAAACACTCTCCCTACCTACAGTTTTCTGTCCCTAGAATAAATGTTTTTTTTAAGCACAATATAGCACAAGGACAATTCACTCACTGTCCTTACAGGTCCCTGGAAATAAGGACTTGCAGAGTGAAAGAAAAAAAACACTCTCCCTACCTACAGTTTTCTGTCCCTAGAAAAAATGTTTTTTTTAATCACAATATAGCACAAGGACAATTCACTCACTGTCCTTCCAGGTCCCTGGAAACAAGGACTTGCAGAGTGAAAGAAAAAAAACACTCTCCCTACCTACAGTTTTCTGTCCCTAGAATAAATGTTTTTTTTAAGCACAATATAGCACAAGGACAATTCACTCACTGTCCTTCCAGGTCCCTGGAAACAAGGACTTGCAGAGTGAAAGAAAAAAAACACTCTCCCTACCTACAGTTTTCTGTCCCTAGAAAAAATGTTTTTTTTAATCACAATATAGCACAAGGACAATTCACTCACTGTCCTTACAGGTCCCTGGAAACAAGGACTTGCAGAGTGAAATAAACTGACACTCTCCCTACCTACAGTTTTCTGTCCCTAGAATAAATGTTTTTTTAAGCACAATATAGCACAAGGACAATTCACTCACTGTCCTTACAGGTCCCTGGAAACAAGGACTTGCAGAGTGAAAGAAAAAAAACACTCTCCCTACCTACAGTTTTCTGTCCCTAGAAAAAATGTTTTTTTTAATCACAATATAGCACAAGGACAATTCACTCACTGTCCTTACAGGTCCCTGGAAACAAGGACTTGCAGAGTGAAATAAACTGACACTCTCCCTACCTACAGTTTTCTGTCCCTAGAATAAATGTTTTTTTTAAGCACAATATAGCACAAGGACAATTCACTCACTGTCCTTACAGGTCCCTGGAAACAAGGACTTGCAGAGTGAAAGAAAAAAAACACTCTCCCTACCTACAGTTTTCTGTCCCTAGAAAAAATGTTTTTTTTAATCACAATATAGTACAAGGACAATTCACTCACTGTCCTTCCAGGTCCCTGGAAACAAGGACTTGCAGAGTGAAATAAACTGACACTCTCCCTACCTACAGTTTTCTGTCCCTAGAATAAATGTTTTTTTTAAGCACAATATAGCACAAGGACAATTCACTCACTGTCCTTAGAGGTCCCTGGAAACAAGGACTTGCAGAGTGAAAGAAAAAAAACACTCTCCCTACCTACAGTTTTCTGTCCCTAGAAAAAATGTTTTTTTTTAAGCACAATATAGCACAAGGACAATTCACTCACTGTCCTTCCAGGTCCCTGGAAACAAGGACTTGCAGAGTGAAAGAAAAAAAACACTCTCCCTACCTACAGTTTTCTGTCCCTAGAAAAAATGTTTTTTTTAAGCACAATATAGCACAAGGACAATTCACTCACTGTCCTTCCAGGTCCCTGGAAACAAGGACTTGCAGAGTGAAAGAAAAAAAACACTCTCCCTACCTACAGTTTTCTGTCCCTAGAAAAAATGTTTTTTTTAATCACAATATAGCACAAGGACAATTCACTCACTGTCCTTACAGGTCCCTGGAAACAAGGACTTGCAGAGTGAAAGAAACTGACACTCTCCCTACCTACAGTTTTCTGTCCCTAGAATAAATGTTTTTTTAAGCACAATATAGCACAAGGACAATTCACTCACTGTCCTTCCAGGTCCCTGGAAACAAGGACTTGCAGAGTGAAAGAAACTGACACTGTCCCTACCTACAGTTTTCTGTCCCTAGAATAAATGTTTTTTTTAATCACAATATAGCACAAGGACAATTCACTCACTGTCCTTCCAGGTCCCTGGAAACAAGGACTTGCAGAGTGAAATAAACTGACACTCTCCCTACCTACAGTTTTCTGTCCCTAGAATAAATGTTTTTTTTAAGCACAATATAGCACAAGGACAATTCACTCACTGTCCTTAGAGGTCCCTGGAAACAAGGACTTGCAGAGTGAAAGAAAAAAAACACTCTCCCTACCTACAGTTTTCTGTCCCTAGAAAAAATGTTTTTTTTTAAGCACAATATAGCACAAGGACAATTCACTCACTGTCCTTCCAGGTCCCTGGAAACAAGGACTTGCAGAGTGAAAGAAAAAAACACTCTCCCTACCTACAGTTTTCTGTCCCTAGAAAAAATGTTTTTTTTAAGCACAATATAGCACAAGGACAATTCACTCACTGTCCTTCCAGGTCCCTGGAAACAAGGACTTGCAGAGTGAAAGAAAAAAAACACTCTCCCTACCTACAGTTTTCTGTCCCTAGAAAAAATGTTTTTTTTAATCACAATATAGCACAAGGACAATTCACTCACTGTCCTTACAGGTCCCTGGAAACAAGGACTTGCAGAGTGAAAGAAACTGACACTCTCCCTACCTACAGTTTTCTGTCCCTAGAATAAATGTTTTTTTAAGCACAATATAGCACAAGGACAATTCACTCACTGTCCTTCCAGGTCCCTGGAAACAAGGACTTGCAGAGTGAAAGAAACTGACACTGTCCCTACCTACAGTTTTCTGTCCCTAGAATAAATGTTTTTTTTAATCACAATATAGCACAAGGACAATTCACTCACTGTCCTTCCAGGTCCCTGGAAACAAGGACTTGCAGAGTGAAATAAACTGACACTCTCCCTACCTACAGTTTTCTGTCCCTAGAATAAATGTTTTTTTTAAGCACAATATAGCACAAGGACAATTCACTCACTGTCCTTACAGGTCCCTGGAAACAAGGACTTGCAGAGTGAAAGAAAAAAAACACTCTCCCTACCTACAGTTTTCTGTCCCTAGAAAAAATGTTTTTTTTTAAGCACAATATAGCACAAGGACAATTCACTCACTGTCCTTCCAGGTCCCTGGAAACAAGGACTTGCAGAGTGAAAGAAAAAAAACACTCTCCCTACCTACAGTTTTCTGTCCCTAGAAAAAATGTTTTTTTTAAGCACAATATAGCACAAGGACAATTCACTCACTGTCCTTCCAGGTCCCTGGAAACAAGGACTTGCAGAGTGAAAGAAAAAAACACTCTCCCTACCTACAGTTTTCTGTCCCTAGAAAAAATGTTTTTTTTAATCACAATATAGCACAAGGACAATTCACTCACTGTCCTTACAGGTCCCTGGAAACAAGGACTTGCAGAGTGAAAGAAACTGACACTCTCCCTACCTACAGTTTTCTGTCCCTAGAATAAATGTTTTTTTAAGCACAATATAGCACAAGGACAATTCACTCACTGTCCTTCCAGGTCCCTGGAAACAAGGACTTGCAGAGTGAAAGAAACTGACACTGTCCCTACCTACAGTTTTCTGTCCCTAGAATAAATGTTTTTTTTAATCACAATATAGCACAAGGACAATTCACTCACTGTCCTTCCAGGTCCCTGGAAACAAGGACTTGCAGAGTGAAATAAACTGACACTCTCCCTACCTACAGTTTTCTGTCCCTAGAATAAATGTTTTTTTTAAGCACAATATAGCACAAGGACAATTCACTCACTGTCCTTACAGGTCCCTGGAAACAAGGACTTGCAGAGTGAAAGAAAAAAAACACTCTCCCTACCTACAGTTTTCTGTCCCTAGAAAAAATGATTTTTTTTAAGCACAATATAGCACAAGGACAATTCACTCACTGTCCTTCCAGGTCCCTGGAAACAAGGACTTGCAGAGTGAAAGAAAAAAAACACTCTCCCTACCTACAGTTTTCTGTCCCTAGAAAAAATGTTTTTTTTAAGCACAATATAGCACAAGGACAATTCACTCACTGTCCTTCCAGGTCCCTGGAAACAAGGACTTGCAGAGTGAAAGAAAAAAAACACTCTCCCTACCTACAGTTTTCTGTCCCTAGAAAAAATGTTTTTTTTAATCACAATATAGCACAAGGACAATTCACTCACTGTCCTTACAGGTCCCTGGAAACAAGGACTTGCAGAGTGAAAGAAACTGACACTCTCCCTACCTACAGTTTTCTGTCCCTAGAATAAATGTTTTTTAAGCACAATATAGCACAAGGACAATTCACTCACTGTCCTTCCAGGTCCCTGGAAACAAGGACTTGCAGAGTGAAAGAAACTGACACTGTCCCTACCTACAGTTTTCTGTCCCTAGAATAAATGTTTTTTTTAAGCACACTATAGCACAAGCACAAAACACACTGACACTCTCCCTACCTATCCTTCTCTTTCCCTAAACTAAAGGAATCCAGGTTAAGCAAGAAAGAAATAACAGTCACTGTCCCTGCCTATGCTGCTCTATCCCTGCTCCGGAACACACTACACTAGGCCGCCGTGCTGGCGGCCTTTTATAGTGTGGGGCGTGTACTAAACACCCTCAGCAATAATTGGCCACAGGCATCCTGCCTGTGGCCAATCATTGCTCTCCTCGCTGCCGGCGCTGTGATTGGCCAAGCATGCGGGGTCACAGTGCATGCTTGGCCAATCACAGCGCCTGGATGACACTGCGATGGCGTAGTGCATTGTGGGCCGTTCGCGTCACTCGAATTTGGCGCGAACGGCCCAAATCGTTCGATCTTCGTCGAACGATCGAACAGCCGATGTTCGAGTCGAACGTATGTTCGACTCGAACACGAAGCTCATCCCTACTGGTAACTTTATGGGGCTGATGTACAGGAGGACCAGCACAATTTGTTGTTAGAGATGGGCTGGGCATGTTCAAAATTCCACCTGCCAGAGCCTGCCAGGAAGCCCACACTGCACAGCGCTAATCACAGGCAGTGAGACATTTCCGCATCTGCACAGATCAGGAAATGTCTCACTGGCTGTGATTATCACTGTGGAGTGTCGGCTTCCTGGCGGGATCGGGCATGTGGGATTTCAAACACACCCGAGCCAATCTCTATTGGTTGTAGACAGTTGAGCTCCCTCCAGGTTGCTTAGCAGCAGTGGAGCCTTCTCTGACATGCTGATCGTGATGCAATCCAGGTGATGCTCCTAGTCAAATCCTAGTGTTAAATATCAGTGATTTTATTGATCAAAGCCCACACTTCACAGGCATAGAGCCCACATGGCTGCTGAACATACGGTTGATTATATATATGTGGTTGTACTCTTGATGCTAATAAATACTGTGTTTATTAGATCTGACTGGGAGCATCACTAGGATCACATCCCGATCAACATGTCAACAGAGAAGGTTATACAGCATTACTGCTGCTAGGTGACCAGCTGGGGGCTCGGCTCTCTATAACCAATAGTGCCAGCCTTCCCCTACATGCACGCATAATGTCACCAGCACAAGGTCCTAATAGACTGCCGCTGGTGCCAAGGAGACAGATGCCAGACCAGCGCTGTTAATAACAGGGACAGGACAGCTGGGGAACCCCACAGTGGCAGAACACCAGGGCCCGGTGGCAAGACAACCTTTGCAACCCTGATAGTTCTCCCACTGCTTTGGACCCTTATATTTTCTTGGTATGTAGCGCTACCCCCAGTTAAGAGAGCCGCTGGTTTGTTTTCTCGGGCCCTGTATACAGCACCGCCAACCCCCGGCAATCTGACTCGACCCACTCTGGCACAGTTAGTCTAGGGATAGCTTCCTATCACTCTCAGGTAGTGATGAGCCGAACACCCCCGGGTTCGGTTCGCACCAGAACCCGCGAACGTACCGAAAGTTCGTACGAACATTAGAACCCTATTAAATACAATGGATGCGAACGTTCGAATTCTAAAGTGCTAATTATAACGACTATTATGCATGTTATTGTCCTAAAAAGGGTTTGGGAACCCGGGTTCTGCACCAGGGGACATGTATCAATGCAAAAAGAAGTTTTAAAAACGGTCGTTTTTCGGGAGCAGTCATTTTAATGATGCATAAAGTGAAAAAAAAAAAGTCAAATATTCCTTTAAATATCGTACCTGGGGGTGTCTAAAGTATGCCTGTGAAGTGCCACGTGTTTCCCGTGTTTAGAACTGTCCCTGCACAAAATGACACTTCTAAAGGAAAAAAAAGCCATTTAAAACTGCTTGCGGCTTTAATGTAATGTCTGGTCCCGGTAATATGGATGAAAATCTTTAAGAAAAATGGCATAGCTACCCCATGACCCCCCCCCCCTACCCCAGCCCATTACCAGCCCCTTTGGGTCTTGTATGGATATTAAGGGGAACCCCGCACATAAAATAAAAAAGGCCCTATATACTCTGAACAGCCGTATACAGGCGGTGCATACAAGACAGGGACTGTAGGTTTGTTCTTATGTAGAATCTGTTTGTAATTTTGAACAGGTACATTGTTTAAGTGTAGCTCCAGCCCAAAAATCTATTTTTAAACTTTTTGGAAAACATAGGTAAGGGTTATCACCCCTGTAACATTTGTTTTGCTGTCTGTGCCCCTGTTCAGAACATTTCACCTCACTTTCCGTCCCAATGACAACTGTTTTTGAAATGTGGTGTTTTTCTTGAAACAAGGATTGGTGATAAAGCATCAGTACAGAGGAGACACCTTTCTCCCATATTAATTCTTACAGGAGAGAATTTTCCTTCCAAGGGGTAGATTTCCTCTCACTTCCTGTTGTCTTCTTGCGTTTGCAAGTAGGAGTCGTTTGTAAGTTGGATGTTTGAAAGTAGGGACCTGCCGTATATACTCTGCAGAAATAGGCCCCTTAGTTGTTGGTGTTGTCACAACACTGTAAGCACTCACAGTTACTCTTGGTTGGTGCTGGAACGCCCTGCTGTCAACTATTATATCAGGAATTTTAATTACATATAATTGTTGAACAGTGGTAGTAAAAATTGGGCCTTTGATGGTGGTGCTGGTGCCACAACACTGTAAGCCCTGACAGTTACTCTTGGTGGGTGCAGCAATGGGCCCTGCTGTGAATTATTAGATCAAGAATTGTAATTGCATGCCCCTGTTGAACAGGGGCTGAAAAATTGGGCCTTTCGTGGTGGTGGTGGTGGTGGTGGTGTTGCCACAACACTGTAAGCCCTCAGAGTTACTCTTGGTGGGTGCAGGAATGGGCCCTGCTGTGAATTATTAGATCAAGAATTGTAATTACATGCCCCTTTTGAACAGGGGCTGAAAAATTAGGCCTTTCGTGGTGGTGGTGGTGGAGGCGTTGCCACAACACTGTAAGCCCTCAGAGTTACTCTTGGTGGGTGCAGCAATGGGCCCTGCTGTGAATTATTAGATCAAGAATTGTAATTACATGCCCCTGTTGAACAGGGGCTGAAAAATTGGGCCTTAGGCACTGGTGGCACAACACTACAACCCCTCACAGATACTGTACTTGGAGCACAGCAATGAGCCCTGTTGCAAAGTATTGCTTCAAAAATTGTAATGACACGCCCCTGTTAAACAGGGGCTGAAAAATTGGGCCTTAGGCACTGGTGGCACAACACTCCAACCCCTCACAGATACTGTACTTGGAGCACAGCAATGAGCCCTATGGCAAATTATTGCTTCAAAAATTGTAATTACACGCCCCTGTTAAACAGGGGCTGAAAAATTGGGCCTTAGCCACTGGTGGCGGCACCCATAAACAAAAATGATCTTCCAAGCTATCATCATCAATCGTATCATTGAGGACTCGGAGGAGGAGGATAGCCAGTCAACATAACAGCACAGGCACTGCATCAGCATCAGTCTTGAAGGGATGTGACATGTTAAAATCAATTAGTCTGTTATATCAGCATCAGGTGTGTGGTAGCTGGTGGTGATCCAAGACTGGTTCATCTTAATGAAAGTCAGTCGATCAACCGAGTCGGTGGACAGGCGCACCCTGTGATCCGTGACAAATCCTCCAGCAGCACAGAATGTGCGTTCCGAAAGAACGCTGGATGCAGGACAGGCCAGTAGCTCAATTGCATACTGTGCAAGCTCTGGCCCGTGATCCATCCTCAAGACCCAGTAAGCCAGAGGATTTTCGGTGGGGAAGGTGTCCAAGTCTGACCTTGCCACTAGATATTCCTGCACCATGTTTATCAGACGCTGGCGATGGTTGCTGGAACCGATCATACTTTGGGGCTGCGGACTAAAGAATTGTCTGAACGCATCGGTCAGACGGCCACCTTCCCCACCGCTCCTTCTTTGACTGGCCGAAGCCTCAGCAACTCGTTGTCCAGGACCAGGAGTTTGTAACCTCCCAGTCTCTGGGAACGCGTTGCACAGACCTTTCTGCAAGGCCTCCCGGAGTTGTCTCATCCTCTGCTCCCTCTGCGACGGTAACATAAGGTCCGCAACCTTACCCTTGTACCGTGGATCAAGGAGAGTGGCCAGCCAGTAATGGTCCCTCTCCTTGATCCGAAGAATACGAGGATCCTTCCGCAGACTTTGCAGGATCAGGGAGGCCATGCAGCGTAGGTTTGCTGAGGCATTCGGTCCGGAGTCCGCTGGGTCACTAAGGACGACATGATCCGCAGCCACCTCCTCCCAGCCACGTACAAGTCCACTGGTTTCTTGGGACTGTAAATCATCCCTAAAAGACTGCTGCTGATGATGCTGAGTGCCAGCCTCCACCTCCATGCTGACACAATCCTCCCCCTCCTCCTCCTCCTCCTCCTCTTCCTGTGCGATGGGTGGGACAGAAGGAACACTGTCTGGGTAAAGGGGGCCTTGAGAGGCAAGGAAGTCCTCCTCTTCCTGCCTCTGTTCTGCCTCAAGTGCCCTGTCCATTATTCCACGCAGCGTGTGCTCCAACAGGTGGACAAGAGGTACAGTGTCACTGATGCATGCACTGTCACTGCTCACCATCCTCGTGGCCTCCTCAAATGGTGCCAGGACAGTGCATGCATCCCTGATCATGCCCCACTGGCGTGGAGAAAAAAAACCAAGCTCCCCTGACCCTGTCCTGGTGCCGTAGTCGCACAGGTACTCATTGATGGCCCTCTGCTGCGTGTGCAGCCGCTGCAGCATGGCCAACGTTGAGTTCCACCTGGTGGGCATGTCACATATAAGGCGGTTCTTGGGCAGGTTCAACTCCTTTTGCAGCTCAGCCAGGCGAGCACTGGCATTATAAGATCTGCGGAAATGCACACAGACTTTCCTGGCCTGCCTCAGGACATCCTGTAAGCCCGGGTACCTGCCCAAGAACCGCTGCACCACCAGGTTAAGGACGTGAGCCACACAGGGCACATGGGTCAGTTGTCCCTGTCGGAGGGCGGAGAGGAGGTTGGTGCCATTGTCGCAAACCACCATTCCTGGCTTAAGCTGGCGTGGCGTCAACCACCTCTCGGCCTGGCCCTGCAGAGCAGACAGGACCTCTGCCCCAGTGTGGCTTCTGTCCCCCAAACACACCAGCGCAAGCACGGCATGGCATCTTTTTGCCTGCGTACTTGCGTAGCCCCTTGAACGGCTACGGAGCACCGCTGGTTCAGAGGACAAAGCACAGGAAGAGGCCATGGAGGAAGAAGAAGAGGAGGGGGTGGAGGAGAGAGGTGTGTCACAACCAGTAGTAGCATTTTGGAGGCGTGGCGGTGGAACAACCTCCAACACTACTGCACCTTGTCCTGCATCCTTCCCAGCTGCCAAAAGAGTGACCCAATGGGCCGTGAAAGAAAGGTAACGTCCCTGTCCATGCCTGCTGGACCATGAGTCAGCGGTAATATGCACCTTACCGCTGACCGCCCTGTCCAACGAGGCCAAGACATTGCCTTCCACATGCCGGTAGAGAGCCGGAATAGCCTTCCGTGAGAAAAAGTGGCGTTTGGGAACCTGCCACTGAGGAACCGCACATTGCACAAACTCACGGAAGGGGGCCGAGTCTACCAACTGAAAAGGCAGCAGTTGAAGCGCTAGCAATTTAGCCAAGCTAGCATTCAACCGCTGGGCATGTGGATGGCTGGGAGTGAACTTCTTTCGACGGTCCAGCAGCTGGGGCAGGGAAATTTGCCTGCTAGAATCGGACGTCGGTGTACTGCTAGCAGAGTGGCCGCAAGTACTTGGCTGTGACACACCTAATTCTACACCTTCATTCCTCTCAGTGCATGTTTCAGAGAGGACTGAAGTTATAGTGGGGTTGGAGATCCCAGCTGATGCGGTGCAAGGAGAGGTCCGCTTTGTTCTTTGGTGTGGGTCTTTGAGGTAGGCTTGCCAACGAGCTGCATGGCAGGTCAACATATGTCTGGTCAGGCATGTGGTACCCAAGCGGCTGATGTTTTGGCCACGCGATATACGCTTGAGACATATGTTGCAAACAGCAGCTGTGCGATCTGATGCACTAGCCTCAAAAAAGGCCCACACCAAAGAACTTTTTGAATGACGGGCAGAGGCAGCGCCCTGCACAGGCGGAGCTCTGCGGTGTGATTCCGTCGGTGTACTGCCCTTACGCTGGCCACCAAAGGGCATCCTGCCTCGTTGGAGATGTGCCTCCTCCTCATCCTCCTCCTCCTCCTCTCTCCTATTAGGCACCCACGTGGAGTCAGTGACCTCATCATCCCCTCCCTCCTCATCACTGGAGCCAATCTGGCAGTATGCTGCAGCTGCTGGAACATGACTGCCAGATTGGTGTCCTTCTTGAGCATCCCCTCTGTCTGCTCTCACGCTACTGCCTTCCTGTAGCTGGGTTTCATCATCAGACCCTTCGAAACGCTGGGCATCCTCCTGGAGCATGTACCCAACACTGTGCTCAAACAGTTCGGGGGACTCCTCAGGAGGAGGACATGGTGGGTCTAGGGAAGGAGTGACTGATGATGAGTCTGACATTGATACCAGGGAAGAGGACGCTTTGGCAGCTGCTTTGCCAGTACCCTGAGCCTGGGTGAGAGAGGATGAGGAGGAGGAGGAGGGCTTGGTCATCCACTCTACCAAGTCTTCGGCATGATGTGGCTCAACATGTCCAGCTGCCGAAAAGAAGGACAAGCGTGTCCCATGGCCATGTGCTGATGACAATGCACCGCGTCCACGACCAGCACTGTTGCCCCCAGACACAGAGCCTGCTTGCCCTCTTTTATTGCCTCCTGACTGTCTGCCTCTCCTTGTTTGCCTTCCAGACATTCTAATAGATGGCCTGCAGGGAGATGGGAAAAAAGCAATAAGGGCTACCTTCAGGTGTCCTTCTCTGTCCCTTTACTTAAGGATTTCTAAATATGGTTGAGGATGATTGCTTTCGCACAGAATAGCACAACGACAATTTCCCTGACTGTCCAAAAAACAAGGATTTCAAAGATGGTTTATGAGGAATGCTTTAGCACAGTATAGCACAAGGAGAATTTCCCTCACTGTCCTTCCCTGTCCCTAGAAACAAGGATTATCACAGTGAAAGAAACTGACACTCTTCCTACCTATAGTTTTCTGTCCCTAGAAAAATGTTTTTTTTAAAGATGGTTGATGATCAATGCTTTAGCACACTATAGCACAAGGAGAATTTCCCTCACTGTCCTTCCCTGTCCCTAGAAACAAGGATTAGCACAGTGAAAGAAACTGACACTCTCCCTACCTATAGTTTTCTGTCCCTAGAAAAAATGTTTTTTTTAAAGATGGTTGATGATCAATGCTTTAGCACACTATAGCACAAGGAGAATTTCCCTCACTGTCCTTCCCTGTCCCTAGAAACAAGGATTATCACAGTGAAAGAAACTGACACTCTTCCCACCTATAGTTTTCTGTCCCTAGAAAAAATGTTTTTTTAAAGATGGTTGATGATCAATGCTTTAGCACAGTATAGCACAAGGAGAATTTCCCTCACTGTCCTTCCCTGTCCCTAGAAACAAGGATTATCACAGTGAAAGAAACTGACACTCTTCCTACCTATAGTTTTCTGTCCTTAGAAAAAATGTTTTTTTAAAGATGGTTGATGATCAATGCTTTAGCACAGTATAGCACAAGGAGAATTTCCCTCACTGTCCTTCCCTGTCCCTAGAAACAAGGATTATCACAGTGAAAGAAACTGACACTCTTCCTACCTATAGTTTTCTGTCCCTAGAAAAAATGTTTTTTTAAAGATGGTTGATGATCAATGCTTTAGCACAGTATAGCACAAGGAGAATTTCCCTCACTGTCCTTCCCTGTCCCTAGAAACAAGGATTATCACAGTGAAAGAAACTGACACTCTCCCTACCTATAGTTTTCTGTCCCTAGAAAAAATGTTATTTTAAAGATGGTTGATGATCAATGCTTTAGCACACTATAGCACAAGGAGAATTTCCCTCACTGTCCTTCCCTGTCCCTAGAAACAAGGATTAGCACAGTGAAAGAAACTGACACTCTCCCTACCTATAGTTTTCTGTCCCTAGAAAAAATGTTTTTTTTAAAGATGGTTGATGATCAATGCTTTAGCACACTATAGCACAAGGAGAATTTCCCTCACTGTCCTTCCCTGTCCCTAGAAACAAGGATTATCACAGTGAAAGAAACTGACACTCTTCCTACCTATAGTTTTCTGTCCCTAGAAAAAATGTTTTTTTAAAGATGGTTGATGATCAATGCTTTAGCACACTATAGCACAAGGAGAATTTCCCTCACTGTCCTTCCCTGTCCCTAGAAACAAGGATTATCACAGTGAAAGAAACTGACACTCTTCCTACCTATAGTTTTCTGTCCCTAGAAAAAATGTTTTTTTAAAGATGGTTGATGATCAATGCTTTAGCACACTATAGCACAAGGAGAATTTCCCTCACTGTCCTTCCCTGTCCCTAGAAACAAGGATTATCACAGTGAAAGAAACTGACACTCTTCCTACCTATAGTTTTCTGTCCCTAGAAAAAATGTTTTTTTAAAGATGGTTGATGATCAATACTTTAGCACAGTATAGCACAAGGAGAATTTCCCTCACTGTCCTTCCCTGTCCCTAGAAACAAGGATTATCACAGTGAAAGAAACTGACACTCTTCCTACCTATAGTTTTCTGTCCTTAGAAAAAATGTTTTTTTAAAGATGGTTGATGATCAATGCTTTAGCACAGTATAGCACAAGGAGAATTTCCCTCACTGTCCTTCCCTGTCCCTAGAAACAAGGATTATCACAGTGAAAGAAACTGACACTCTTCCTACTGTGACAGCAGGAAGGTAAAGTCACCTGGTTGCATCCAGGGGGGTAGATATATTTCGCCCAGATTCAGGCTTTACGCCGACTTATACAACTAGGTGGAGAGTTGTATAAGCCCAGCTGAGGCTAGTGGGCTCATGGATGACTCATACCTCTAGGGAGAGTGTGGGGCGTCGTGCAGACAGGGAGTTGATGAGACCAGCTGAAGCTTGTCAGCTCATTTAGGCCTCTATAAGAACTCCCAGCTTCATTAGATGTTAGCTCATGCCTGGACCCAGACCTGTGTGGACTGTCTAGGGAGAGTGAACCCCTGTGCGGTGAGACAAAGCCTGTGTGGCTATTTGCTTGGACATTTAAAACCAGGGACTTAGGGACTAGGACAGCACTAGGCTGATCCCAGTTGTTAGTTAGGAAACCTGTATGTTTAGTCAGAGGTCAAGTTGACCAGGATTTATTTTGTTTATGTTTCTTTTGCTTTGCTGTGTTTTGTCACTGTAAATGGAAAATAAACCGCACCTTTTTGATTTTGAAAACCACAACCTCCGTTTGCTGGGCCTGTTTTTGTGTGGGGAGACCATCTCGGGGGTCACCCACACCCGCTGCCGAGCTAACCCCCTCACACTACCTATAGTTTTCTGTCCTTAGAAAAAATGTTTTTTTAAAGATGGTTGATGATCAATGCTTTAGCACAGTATAGCACAAGGAGAATTTCCCTCACTGTCCTTCCCTGTCCCTAGAAACAAGGATTATCACAGTGAAAGAAACTGACACTCTTCCTACCTATAGTTTTCTGTCCCTAGAAAAAATGTTTTTTTAAAGATGGTTGATGATCAATGCTTTAGCACAGTATAGCACAAGGAGAATTTCCCTCACTGTCCTTCCCTGTCCCTAGAAACAAGGATTATCACAGTGAAAGAAACTGACACTCTCCCTACCTATAGTTTTCTGTCCCTAGAAAAAATGTTTTTTTAAAGATGGTTGATGATCAATGCTTTAGCACACTATAGCACAAGGAGAATTTCCCTCACTGTCCTTCCCTGTCCCTAGAAACAAGGATTAGCACAGTGAAAGAAACTGACACTCTCCCTACCTATAGTTTTCTGTCCCTAGAAAAAATGTTTTTTTAAAGATGGTTGATGATCAATGCTTTAGCACACTATAGCACAAGGAGAATTTCCCTCACTGTCCTTCCCTGTCCCTAGAAACAAGGATTATCACAGTGAAAGAAACTGACACTCTTCCTACCTATAGTTTTCTGTCCCTAGAAAAAAATGTTTTTTTAAAGATGGTTGATGATCAATGCTTTAGCACACTATAGCACAAGGAGAATTTCCCTCACTGTCCTTCCCTGTCCCTAGAAACAAGGATTATCACAGTGAAAGAAACTGACACTCTTCCTACCTATAGTTTTCTGTCCCTAGAAAAAATGTTTTTTTAAAGATGGTTGATGATCAATGCTTTAGCACACTATAGCACAAGGAGAATTTCCCTCACTGTCCTTCCCTGTCCCTAGAAACAAGGATTATCACAGTGAAAGAAACTGACACTCTTCCTACCTATAGTTTTCTGTCCCTAGAAAAAATGTTTTTTTAAAGATGGTTGATGATCAATGCTTTAGCACAGTATAGCACAAGGAGAATTTCCCTCACTGTCCTTCCCTGTCCCTAGAAACAAGGATTATCACAGTGAAAGAAACTGACACTCTTCCTACCTATAGTTTTCTGTCCCTAGAAAAAATGTTTTTTTAAAGATGGTTGATGATCAATGCTTTAGCACAGTATAGCACAAGGAGAATTTCCCTCACTGTCCTTCCCTGTCCCTAGAAACAAGGATTATCACAGTGAAAGAAACTGACACTCTCCCTACCTATAGTTTTCTGTCCCTAGAAATTTTTTTATTTTAAAGATGGTTGATGATCAATGCTTTAGCACACTATAGCACAAGGAGAATTTCCCTCACTGTCCTTCCCTGTCCCTAGAAACAAGGATTAGCACAGTGAAAGAAACTGACACTCTCCCTACCTATAGTTTTCTGTCCCTAGAAAAAATGTTTTTTTAAAGATGGTTGATGATCAATGCTTTAGCACACTATAGCACAAGGAGAATTTCCCTCACTGTCCTTCCCTGTCCCTAGAAACAAGGATTAGCACAGTGAAAGAAACTGACACTCTTCCTACCTATAGTTTTCTGTCCCTAGAAAAAATGTTTTTTTAAAGATGGTTGATGATCAATGCTTTAGCACAGTATAGCACAAGGAGAATTTCCCTCACTGTCCTTCCCTGTCCCTAGAAACAAGGATTATCACAGTGAAAGAAACTGACACTCTTCCTACCTATAGTTTTCTGTCCTTAGAAAAAATGTTTTTTTAAAGATGGTTGATGATCAATGCTTTAGCACACTATAGCACAAGGAGAATTTCCCTCACTGTCCTTCCCTGTCCCTAGAAACAAGGATTAGCACAGTGAAAGAAACTGACACTCTCCCTACCTATAGTTTTCTGTCCCTAGAAAAAATGTTTTTTTAAAGATGGTTGATGATCAATGCTTTAGCACACTATAGCACAAGGAGAATTTCCCTCACTGTCCTTCCCTGTCCCTAGAAACAAGGATTATCACAGTGAAAGAAACTGACACTCTTCCTACCTATAGTTTTCTGTCCCTAGAAAAAATGTTTTTTTAAAGATGGTTGATGATCAATGCTTTAGCACACTATAGCACAAGGAGAATTTCCCTCACTGTCCTTCCCTGTCCCTAGAAACAAGGATTATCACAGTGAAAGAAACTGACACTCTTCCTACCTATAGTTTTCTGTCCCTAGAAAAAATGTTTTTTTAAAGATGGTTGATGATCAATGCTTTAGCACACTATAGCACAAGGAGAATTTCCCTCACTGTCCTTCCCTGTCCCTAGAAACAAGGATTATCACAGTGAAAGAAACTGACACTCTTCCTACCTATAGTTTTCTGTCCCTAGAAAAATAGGATTTTTATAACAGCTTACCTGTAAAATCCTTTTCTTGGAGTACATCACGGGACACAGAGCGACATAGTCATTACTAATGGGTTATATAGATACCGTCAGGTGCTGGCACTGGCAACTTCCAAAACCGGAAGTACCCTCCCCTATATAAGCCCCTCCCATCCGGGAGCACCTCAGTTTTGTAGCAAAGCAATAAGTGTCCCCAAAGAGGGGTGGGAGCTCTGTGTCCCGTGATGTACTCCAAGAAAAGGATTTTACAGGTAAGCTGTTATAAAAATCCTATTTTCTTTTTCGTACATCACGGGACACAGAGCGACATAGTCATTACTAATGGGATGTCCTAAAGCAATGCCAAATGAGGGGGGGGATACACCATATATAAGCTGAGCGCTATCAGACATGAGGATCTTTTGCGGCCTGCAACACACTGCGCCCAAAGGCGACATCCTCCTGACTTCTAACGTCCACCTGGTAGAACCTAGTAAACGTGTGTACTGAAGACCATGTTGCGGCCCTACAGATTTGAGCCAGGGAGGCCTGGTGATGCACTGCCCATGAAGTTCCAACTGCTCTCGTGGAGTGCGCCCTAACTTTGAACGGAGGCGGTCTACTTCTCAAGCCATAGGCTTGTATTATGACCTGTCGAATCCACTTGGCTAAAGTAGATTTTGACGCTGCCTGACCCCTTCTGGGGCCTTCCGGCAGAATAAACAAAGTATCCGTTCTGCGAATCTGAGCAGTGGCTTTTAGATAAGCTTTAACTGCTCTTACTACATCCAAAGAATGCAATAACTTTTCCTCTACCGAAGTAGGCTTGGGAAAAAAAGAAGGAAGAACCACATCTTGGTTCAAATGAAACCTCGATACCACCTTAGGAAGAAAGGCTGGATGAGGACGTAACACTACTCTGTCCTTATGGATAACCAGATATGGCTCCTTACAGGACATAGCTGCTAATTCCGACACTCTTCTAGCCGAACAAATGGCTACTAGAAAAATCAATTTCCTGGTGAGAAGCACCAAGGAAATATGCTGTAATGGTTCAAATGGTTGTTTCTGTAGAACTGACAGAACCAAGTTTAGATCCTATGGACATATGGGAATATTAACCGGAGGACTAATACGCATCACTCCTTGTATAAAGGCTTTGACTAGTGAATGCGAAGCCAAGGGCCTTTGAAAAAATATTGACAAGGCCGAAATCTGACCCTTGATAGTACTCAAGGCAAGCTTCCTATCTACAGCCCATTGTAGGAAGTCCAGAATCCTACCTATTACGTATTTACGTGGATGCCATTTTCTGGCCTCACACCAGGCGATGTACGCCTTCCAGATTCTATAGTAGATCTGCCTGGATACCGGTTTCCTGGCATTGATCATGGTAGACACCACAGCATTAGAGAGCCCTCTCTTTTTTAGAATGTGGGCTTCAATAGCCAGGCCGTCAAACCTAGGGCTGGTAAGGAAGGGTGGTATATCGGTCCCTGCGAAAGCAGGTCCGGACGATGTGGGAGGGTCCAAGGACTCCCCACAGACATTTTTACAATCTCCGCGTACCATGCTCTTCGGGGCCACGCTGGAGCCAACAGAATCACTGGTTTCTTTTCTACCCTGATTCTGCGGAGTAATCGAGGTAACAATTGTGGCGGTGGGAATGCATATATCAGCTTGAACTGATCCCAAGGGAACACTAGGGCATCCGAGCCGCAAGCTAGGGGATCCCTTGTCCAAGAGACAAACCTGTCCACTTTTGTGTTGAATCTGGATGCTAGCAGATCTACATCCGGTGTTCCCCACCGCTGACATATTGTCCGGAAAACCTCGGGATGAAGGGACCATTCCCCTGGGCATAATTGTTGGCGACTTAGAAAGTCCGCCTTCCAATTCTCCACTCCTGGAATGAATACCGCAGATATGGCTGGGACATATTTTTCTGCCCATCTCAGGATGTAATTTACTTCCCTTTGGGCTGCACGACTCCTGGTGCCCCCCTGACGATTGATATATGCCACTGCTGTGGCATTGTCTGATTGAACTCTGACAGGGGACCCTTGGAGTTTGGATGTCCATGCTACTAGGGCATACCGGGCTGCTCGTATCTCTAAGAGATTGATGGGCAGGGCCTTTTCTGCTTCTGACCACTTGCCCTGGAGAGACCATTGCTCCAGTACTGCTCCCCAGCCTACAAGGCTGGCATCTGTAGTGACCACCTTCCAGGAAATCGGACTGAAGGATTTCCCTCTTTCCAGATTCTGGGGAACCAACCACCAGCGGAGGCTCCTGCGAACGGAAGGGGACAAGGACATTGGTAAGTCCAGAGCCTGAACTTTTTTGTTCCAGGCTGACAGTATGGCCCTTTGCAACTTCCTTGAATGGAATTGACCGTAGGGTACTGCTTCGAATGATGCCACCATCTTTCCCAGCAGCCTCATGCACAGGCGTATGGATGGCTGTCTTTTTGAGCCCACTAAGTGGATCAAATCTCTCAAAGACGACCCCTTTTCTTGAGGCAAGAAAATTTTTCTCTGGTCTGAATCCAGCCTTAGCCCCAAGTATTCCAGACTTTTGACTGGTTTTAGGGCTGACTTGTCTCGGTTGATAATCCAACCGTGATATTCCAGATACTTGATTGTCTCGTGAACAACCACTTCTAGTTTTTCCACTGAGTGGTCTATCAGCAACAAGTCGTCTAGATATGCCATTATCGTTACACCTCGTGTTCTTAGATTGGCCAATAACGGGGCCAAAATTTTTGTGAACACTCTTGGTGCTGTGGCCAGACCGAAGGGTAAGGCTCTGAACTGAAAATGGCGGCCTTCTACCGCAAAGCGTAGAAATTTTTGGTGGGCTGGAAAGATGGGAATGTGCAAATAAGCATCCTTGATGTCGATCGAGGCTAACCATTCCTCCCCTTGTAGGGCAGTGGCTACCGATCGGATCGACTCCATCCGGAAAGTCCTGATATGCAGGAATTTGTTTAGCCCTTTTAGATTTAGTATGGGCCTCACGTCCCCGTTTGGCTTCGGAACTGTAAAGAGGTTTGAGTAAAACCCGAACCCCCACTCTTCCAGGGGAACCTCTATAATTACTGCTTGTAGCAATAATTGTTCTAGTGCCAACAGGAGGGATCCTCTCTTCTGGGGATCCCTTGGCACGTTTGACCTTATAAAGCGGGAAGAAGGGGAGTTTTTTAACTCCAATTTGTATCCCAGATTTACTGCGGAGAGCACCCATCTGTCTCGGATCGTGTCCCGCCAGGTCTCTGTGAACAACTGAAGTCTTCCCCCCACCCGATTGGGTGGGGGCAACCCTTCATGCATTTGACTTTGGGGGAGGTTTTGTACCTCTCCTGCTCCAGGGCTTCTTGTTACCCTGCAACTGTCCCTGATTTCTACCTCCGGGATTTGACCGAGGAGGCCGTCGGAACTGTTTCACAGCCGATGCCCTAGGGACTGGAGAAGCCAGCCTCTTAAAAGAGGGACCTCTAACTCTATTTTTAACCGGCAAAAGTGTACTTTTACCGCTGGAAATTCTCTGGATATACTTGTCCAGGTCTTCCCCGAATAAGCGCTCCCCATGAAATGGGAAGCTGACCAGCAATTTTTTACAGGGAGCTTCAGCAGACCAGTTTTTGAGCCATAGAAGCCTGCGCATATGTACTACAGACAGCGTAAGGCGGGAGGCCTGATGGATTGAATCCTTTATAGCGTCCACCGCAAAGCATAAGGCTCTAGGTAGATCAGCTAGGGCAAGAGCCTGCTGATCTGGCAAGTCCCTTAAGACCTGTTTCAACTGATCCTTCACTGCTTGGCAGACCCCAATAGCTGCCACTGCTGGTTGTGTCACCAATCCTGCTGTAGAAAAAGCAGATTTCAATAAGGACTCCAATTTTTTATCTATTGGGTCCTTGAACATTTGGACATTTTCCACCGGACATGTCAGTGATTTATTCACACAAGAGATGGCTGCGTCCACTGTAGGGACCCTCCATTTTCTGATGAACTTATCCTCCATAGGATAGACCACCGGAAATCTCTTGGGAGGAGTAAATATTTTGTCAGGATGCTCCCAATCCTGGTAAATGAGCCCCTCCAGTAAAGGATGGATCGGAAAGGAACAAACAGTCTGGGGAGCTTTTAGCGACCCCAACGAGGAGACAGAAGTGGAGGATGGCTCCGCAAGTGGCATTTTAAATGCTGATCGGACCATATTAGTCAGGGACTGAACCCATAACCTTTCAGCATGTGATGCTGAGAACGGCTCTTCCACTGTTGATTCCTCTGCAACCGAATCGACCTCATCCTGATCCCCCTCAGGTAGGTCGACCTCTGTATGGGACTGTTGCTCTGTTAACAGGCACTCTGAGGGAGGAGACGGAGATCGAGCGCTTTTCTCCTGTGACAGGGAAGCAGCGATCAATGCTGACAATCTCTCTTCCAGCCCTCCCAGAGCTGAGGAAAAAACCTCCTCTGTTACATACACAGGAGCAGGTGAACTGAGGACAGCCACAGTACCAGGTACTCCTGGGGGTGCCCTACGGTCACTAACCTCTGATTCTTCAGGGGAGACTGGTGCAGCCAAAGCATGCCCAAGATCCTCAGAGCCCGATGGAGACCCCCTATTCCTCCTGGAATTTCTAGTCCCGGAGTTTTTAGACGGCATATTCCTAAGCCACAAAGCTGAGGTATTCCAGCCGAAATACACCAGTTACTGATAATAGTCTAGCATAAATGCTGCTATAAGAAACAGTTGGTGTCTACTAATGTGCCTTTCTAGGGGATGCCTGTATCAACCGCTTGCTGTATGCCTTTAAATGTTGCCAGCTCTGTCTCTGTACTTCATAGCCAGCTTACTACAATATTGTGGTTTTTAAACCTGCTGGGACGCCCGCACATGCGCAGAAGCGCTGCGGCGCGCACAGAGCGTCATCCCCCAGGCTCCGCCCCCTTTTCCGGCTCACCTCTATATATAGAGGCGCGTGCTTGCGCACGCGCGCGGCCACGTGCGCCTTCGGCGCTAATTTCAAAAATGGAAACAAAGGGACAGGAGCCAGGGCCCCTCTTTGCCGCAGGCCGGGGGATGGACGAGCACTGCAACATGGCAGAGGAAGCAGTTTCCTATAAGAGAACTCACCAACTGCCTGGACTTTGCTCTGCTGAGAAGAAACTAGTCCACATGACAAGAAAACATTCCACAGCGGCCTCTAGTGGACAAACACAGGTACCGCAGTCTAATATATTAAATATATATATAAAAAATATATTTTTTTTTTTTTCTTGACCACCATTAAAAATTATTACATTTTTTTAGCAGTTACAGGCATGCACAGAATCTTGCGGGAATACCATTAGGTAACAGACAGAAAGACAAATTAGGCTTGGGGGTCCCCCAATAGAACCAAGTTCCTGGGGGCCCCCACTTACCTGTTCCCCGCCGCAGGACTTTGTTTGGTCCACAAAAGCCCAAACTTCACCTATCACGGCAGGCATTGTAATCAAACCTTCAAGGACCGGGTTCCCAAGGATTCCACTCCCCTGGACCTGTATAGCACCCTGCACAGAAAACATCTTGGTCGTGGGTATGACCAGAGCTCTGGATCCCAGGGTCCAGCTCTCCTAAGAGAAGCATTACAGGCAAAACCTTGCTCTTCTTTGCAAGGCCCGGGTACCGACCGTTTAGCTATGAAGCTTTTTTGGTCGGATCCGGAATAGCTTACTGAGGCCCAAAAGAACCTGTACGCAAGCTCAGTGAAAAACACATGTTTCTTCTTGGCCAACACCTTAGACACTGGCAAAAAACTGAGGTGCTCCCGGATGGGAGGGGCTTATATAGGGGAGGGTACTTCCGGTTTTGGAAGTTGCCAGTGCCAGCACCTGACGGTATCTATATAACCCATTAGTAATGACTATGTCGCTCTGTGTCCCGTGATGTACGAAAAAGAAAAATGTTTTTTTAAAGATGGTTGATTATCAATGCTTTAGCACAGTATAGCACAAGGAGAATTTCCCTCACTGTCCTTCCCTGTCCCTAGAAACAAGGATTATCACAGTGAAATAAACTGACACTCTTCCTACCTATAGTTTTCTGTCCTTAGAAAAAATGTTTTTTTAAAGATGGTTGATGATCAATGCTTTAGCACAGTATAGCACAAGGAGAATTTCCCTCACTGTCCTTCCCTGTCCCTAGAAACAAGGATTATCACAGTGAAAGAAACTGACACTCTCCCTACCTATAGTTTTCTGTCCCTAGAAAAAATGTTTTTTTAAAGATGGTTGATGATCAATGTTTTAGCACACTATAGCACAAGGAGAATTTCCCTCACTGTCCTTCCCTGTCCCTAGAAACAAGGATTAGCACAGTGAAAGAAACTGACACTCTCCCTACCTATAGTTTTCTGTCCCTAGAAAAAATGTTTTTTTAAAGATGGTTGATGATCAATGCTTTAGCACACTATAGCACAAGGAGAATTTCCCTCACTGTCCTTCCCTGTCCCTAGAAACAAGGATTATCACAGTGAAAGAAACTGACACTCTTCCTACCTATAGTTTTCTGTCCCTAGAAAAAATGTTTTTTTAAAGATGGTTGATGATCAATGCTTTAGCACAGTATAGCACAAGGAGAATTTCCCTCACTGTCCTTCCCTGTCCCTAGAAACAAGGATTATCACAGTGAAAGAAACTGACACTCTTCCTACCTATAGTTTTCTGTCCCTAGAAAAAATGTTTTTTTAAAGATGGTTGATGATCAATGCTTTAGCACAGTATAGCACAAGGAGAATTTCCCTCACTGTCCTTCCCTGTCCCTAGAAACAAGGATTATCACAGTGAAAGAAACTGACACTCTCCCTACCTATAGTTTTCTGTCCCTAGAAAAAATGTTTTTTTAAAGATGGTTGATGATCAATGCTTTAGCACACTATAGCACAAGGAGAATTTCCCTCACTGTCCTTCCCTGTCCCTAGAAACAAGGATTAGCACAGTGAAAGAAACTGACACTCTTCCTACCTATAGTTTTCTGTCCCTAGAAAAAATGTTTTTTTAAAGATGGTTGATGATCAATGCTTTAGCACAGTATAGCACAAGGAGAATTTCCCTCACTGTCCTTCCCTGTCCCTAGAAACAAGGATTATCACAGTGAAAGAAACTGACACTCTTCCTACCTATAGTTTTCTGTCCCTAGAAAAAATGTTTTTTTAAAGATGGTTGATGATCAATGCTTTAGCACAGTATAGCACAAGGAGAATTTCCCTCACTGTCCTTCCCTGTCCCTAGAAACAAGGATTATCACAGTGAAAGAAACTGACACTCTCCCTACCTATAGTTTTCTGTCCCTAGAAAAAATGTTTTTTTAAAGATGGTTGATGATCAATGCTTTAGCACACTATAGCACAAGGAGAATTTCCCTCACTGTCCTTCCCTGTCCCTAGAAACAAGGATTAGCACAGTGAAAGAAACTGACACTCTCCCTACCTATAGTTTTCTGTCCCTAGAAAAAATGTTTTTTTAAAGATGGTTGATGATCAATGCTTTAGCACACTATAGCACAAGGAGAATTTCCCTCACTGTCCTTCCCTGTCCCTAGAAACAAGGATTATCACAGTGAAAGAAACTGACACTCTTCCTACCTATAGTTTTCTGTCCCTAGAAAAAATGTTTTTTTAAAGATGGTTGATGATCAATGCTTTAGCACAGTATAGCACAAGGAGAATTTCCCTCACTGTCCTTCCCTGTCCCTAGAAACAAGGATTATCACAGTGAAAGAAACAGACACTCTCCCTACCTATAGTTTTCTGTCCCTAGAAAAAATGTTTTTTTAAAGATGGTTGATGATCAATGCTTTAGCACACTATAGCACAAGGAGAATTTCCCTCACTGTCCTTCCCTGTCCCTAGAAACAAGGATTAGCACAGTGAAAGAAACTGACACTCTCCCTACCTATAGTTTTCTGTCCCTAGAAAAAATTTTTTTTTAAAGATGGTTGATGATCAATGCTTTAGCACAGTATAGCACAAGGAGAATTTCCCTCACTGTCCTTCCCTGTCCCTAGAAACAAGAATTAGCACAGTGAAAGAAACTGACACTCTCCCTACCTATAGTTTTCTGTCCCTAGAAAAAATGTTTTTTTAAAGATGGTTGATGATCAATGCTTTAGCACAGTATAGCACAAGGAGAATTTCCCTCACTGTCCTTCCCTGTCCCTAGAAACAAGGATTAGCACAGTGAAAGAAACTGACACTCTCCCTACCTATAGTTTTCTGTCCCTAGAAAAAATGATTTTTTAAAGATGGTTGATGATCAATGCTTTAGCACACTATAGCACAAGGAGAATTTCCCTCACTGTCCTTCCCTGTCCCTAGAAACAAGGATTCGCACAGTAAAACACACTGACACTCTCCCTACCTATCCTTCTCTTTCCCTAAACTAAAGGAATCCAGGTTAAGCAAGAAAAAAAAAAAATTCACTGTCCCTGCCTATGCTTCTCTTTCCCTGCTCCGGAACACACTACACTAGGCCGCCGTGCTGGCGGCCTTTTATAGTGTGGGGCGTGTACTAAACACCCTCAGCAATAATTGGCCACAGGCATCCTGCCTGTGGCCAATCATTGCTCTCCTCACTGCCGGCGCTGTGATTGGCCAAGCATGCGGGGTCACAGTGCATGCTTGGCCAATCACAGCGCCTGGATGACACTGCGATGGCGTAGTGCATTGTGGGCCGTTCGCGTCACTCGAATTAGGCGCGAACGGCCCAAATCGTTCGATCTTCGTCGAACGATCGAACAGCCGATGTTCGAGTCGAACGTATGTTCGACTCGAACACCGAGCTCATCCCTACTCTCAGGTGTATGATACTTAACAGTTCCTAAATAGACAAACAACACTCTGAGGCAAGAATATGAATAAGTAATAGCTTTACTATAAAATGGTGGCATAAAAACATGACATGCAACACTTACATGGGTCTGCAGAAACCCTGTACCAACCAATGCTACAGAGGCAGCACTATAAAATGGCGCCGCGCAGTATCCACCACGCGGAGCTATTATGGCGTGCGCGCCCCAAGACACAGCGACACAAACTTTATAACTTTCCCCACCTATGTCAGGCCTGACAGTGTATGAAATAATCCCCTTTCCCTAAGGGAGTAAGATTTTCTTCACCGGCCAGCTTTCGTTGGTGCACTTGAAGAAATGAACCAATTGTAATCCAAAAGGGTGGTAACTCGTAGCAACAGTATGCAAACAGGGGGGTAGGCACTTCAACTCTGTCCCAACTACCGGACCCCCAAAGAACACTGGTGAGCGAACAGTGGGCCTAGGCAGTCTATAGGCCTGAATATAACTCAGTCTATGGATATGGGCAGGTGCCCGCTCACCGCTCCAGGCGTGATCCCAGCCTGGGTCTTCCACCGCGTGTGTCCGTCGCACACAGCGTCTGCAACCGATCGGGTCCCCAATCCAACTGGAGTCCTACACTGACGATCCAGGATCCACCCAGGCTCCGCAGGACGGTGAAAGGCTCTTCGGACTTCGGGTAAGGCCTTAGGCTTCAGGCCTTACCCCACAGCAGATCCGCGCAGGATGACTTGTTGCTTGAAGCGCGTTGTCCCAAGAGAGCGAGCTTCTCCCCGCCCCTCTCTTAAGTAACCTCTCCCATGAGTCTCTGCGGCGGAACCTCCGCCCTGAGGCCGAATGGGGCTCTGGGTACTGTAGTCCCAGAGCCTTAAAGGAGACCCCGCTACACACTCCCCCCACTTGAACTCTTTGGTCCCCAAAGATAACATAATCTCCAACTACAGATCTCATAACATCCATCAATCCTTCATATGATGTCGGCAGAGGAAATTCCCACCAAAAATGAGGTAGTGAACTCCCCTGCCCACAGGACACACTAATATTAGTATCCTGTCTTACTGTGCCAGAGAGTGAGCTGGGGCTGCCCCCCACCAAATGAACAGCGGGAGGGTCGTGGTCTTCCATACTCCTTCTAGCAGTGACTACAGTGTCTTCTGCACTTTCACCCATCTGTGGGTAAGTTAGTCTCCTGGGAGGTTTTATTGCCCTCCGCTTCCTCTGTCCTCTTGGGCTTTCTGTTGGAGCAGACTCTTCTTCTGTTGCTAACTCAGGACTTCCCCCTTCCTTGGGAACATCCGGTTCCGGAGCAGGAAGGTACATGGCTTCTCTTGGATCTTCCTTTTCAGATGGTTCACTGGCACTTTCCCAAGCATCCAACCAAGGACAGTAAGGGATAAACTCTGTTGCTTCTGCATTCAGTGTGTGATCCTCGGTGTCTTCGTCAGGCGGAAGATCAATAGCAGAAGTCGTTGGTTCCCAGGAAGGCCAAAGCCAGACAATTTCCTCTCCCTCTTCTTCACTTATTTCCGAATCCTCTGTATCCCCCTTTCGAGGGGTCTGAGACCAAGTGTTGGGTCTAGTGGTGTCTAGAATAGACATGGGTTCAGGGGAATCCATACTAGGAGGTAACCGAACCGTTTCAGCCAGAGGAAGTAGGTGGTTCCGATGCCAAGTCTTCAATGGCCCCAACTTTCCTTCAGGATTAAGTCTGTAAACGGGTAGGCCCGGTAGTTTTTTGCAAA
The DNA here is from genome assembly GCA_029206835.1 of Rana muscosa. Classification (NCBI taxonomy): domain Eukaryota; kingdom Metazoa; phylum Chordata; class Amphibia; order Anura; family Ranidae; genus Rana; species Rana muscosa. The sequence continues at coordinate 923,071,399 of CM055117.1, forward strand.
CGACATAAGATTTGGGTCTCCATCTATCCGCAAGTTTATGTTTTCCTGGGACTCCCAGGTTCCGCAACAACACTCTGTCTCCTGGTTGCAAGTCTTGGATCCTAACCTTTAGGTCAAAATTTCTCTTATTGCGAGCCCCCCGTTGATCCGAGGCTGCCTGGGCTTGCTCATAGGCCATCTTCAAATTGCGCCTAAGTCTATCCACATATCCCTTGTGGGAAGCAGCAGAACAATGGTCTATGGAAGTGCCGAAGGCCAGATCCACTGGCAATCTAGCTTCCCTCCCAAACATGAGTCTGTAAGGGGAATACCCTGTAGCGTCGCTGACAGTGCTGTTGTAAGCATGCACAAGGGCCGCTATATGATTACTCCAATGTTGCTTCCTTTCGCTACTCAAAGTTCCCAGCATGTTGAGCAGGGTTCGGTTGAACCTCTCCGGTTGAGCATCACCTTGTGGGTGATAAGGGGTAGTCCTGGTTTTCTTGATTCCCAAGGCATCCAGGAGCTTCCGTATGAGTTTACTCTCAAAGTCCCTGCCCTGGTCTGAATGAAGCCTTTTTGGCAATCCGTAATGGATAAAGTATTTCTCCACAAGTGTTTTGGCCACAGTGGAGGCCTTCTGGTCTTTGGTAGGAAAGGCTTGTGCATATTGGGTGAAATGGTCGGTTACCACCAGAACATTTCCCTGTCCGCTCAGGTCGGGTTCGAGGCAGAGGAAATCAATACATACCAGGTCAAGCGGACCTTCACTTTGTAAATGGCCCATTGGGGCCGCTTGATGGGGTAGTGTCTTTCTCTGTATGCACCGTGCACAGGAATGGCAGTATTCTTCAACTTCAGCCCTCATGCAAGGCCAATAGAAACGGTCTCTAACAAGCTGGAAAGTCCTTTCCACTCCTAGGTGTCCATGGTTGTCATGCAGAGCAATCATGACAGTTTCTCTGTGTTTCTCCGGCAGGAACAATTGCCACTTGTCTTCTTGGTCATCAGAGGGGCCCCTTCGGTAGACCACCCCCTGACGCACCAGTAGTCTGTCCCACTCTTTCTTAAGTAGGCGAGCTTCCCTTGAGGGATGACGTAGGAGTACATTTGGATCCTGATTCTCCAATGCTTCTAGGACCAACCTCCCCACAGGGTCTTCCAATTGGTCGGATCTTAACTCCTTCTTTGTTAGTCTGGGTAAGTTGTCTTCTCCCAGTTGGGCTACTTCACAGTACTGCTTGGGGACTCCTACGATAGTGACCCCTATCTCTTCCACTCTTGAGCCTCCCTTGGCCTGGAGTTCAGCCCCTTGGCAGAGGGCCCGTACCCCGTCAGGTGCTACTTGGGTCCAGTCTTCGACACTGTATGTAGGGACATGAGACCTTCTGGACAGGGCGTCCGCATCTCGGTTTCCCACCCCAGGTCTGTATTTCAACCTGAAATTGAAAGCAGACAGTGCCGCCAACCATCTATGTCCGGTGGCGTCCAGCTTGGCTGTGGTGAACAGTAGGGATGAGCTTCGTGTTCGAGTCGAACATACGTTCGACTCGAACATTGGCTGTTCGATCGTTCGACGAAGATCGAACGATTTGGGCCGTTCGCGCCAAATTCGAGTGACGCGAACGGCCCACAATGCACTACGCCATCGCAGTGTCATCCAGGCGCTGTGATTGGCCAAGCATGCACTGTGACCCCGCATGCTTGGCCAATCACAGCGCCGGCAGCGAGGAGAGCAATGATTGGCCACAGGCAGGATGCCTGTGGCCAATTATTGCTGAGGGTGTTTAGTACACGCCCCACACTATAAAAGGCCGCCAGCACGGCGGCCTAGTGTAGTGTGTTCCGGAGCAGGGATAGAGTAGCATAGGCAGGGACAGTGACTGTTATTTCTTTCTTGCTTAACCTGGATTCCTTTAGTTTAGGGAAAGAGAAGGATAGGTAGGGAGAGTGTCAGTGTGTTTTGTGCTTCTGCTATAGTGTGCTTAAAAAAAAACATTTATTCTAGGGACAGAAAACTCTAGGTAGGGACAGTGTCAGTTTCTTTCACTCTGCAAGTCCTTGTTTCCAGGGACCTGTAAGGACAGTGAGTTAATTGTCCTTGTGCTATATTGTGCTTAAAAAAAACATTTATTCTAGGGACAGAACACTCTAGGTAGGGACAGTGTCAGTTTCTTTCACTCTGCAAGTCCTTGTTTCCAGGGACCTGTAAGGACAGTGAGTTAATTGTCCTTGTGCTATATTGTGATTAAAAAAAACATTTATTCTAGGGACAGAAAACTCTAGGTAGGGACAGTGTCAGTTTCTTTCACTCTGCAAGTCCTTGTTTCCAGGGACCTGTAAGGACAGTGAGTTAATTTTCCTTGTGCTATATTGTGATTAAAAAAAACATTTTTTCTAGGGACAGAAAACTGTAGGTAGGGAGAGTGTTTTTTTTCTTTCACTCTGCAAGTCCTTGTTTCCAGGGACCTGTAAGGACAGTGAGTTAATTGTCCTTGTGCTATATTGTGCTTAAAAAAAACATTTATTCTAGGGACAGAAAACTCTAGGTAGGGACAGTGTCAGTTTCTTTCACTCTGCAAGTCCTTGTTTCCAGGGACCTGTAAGGACAGTGAGTTAATTTTCCTTGTGCTATATTGTGATTAAAAAAAACATTTATTCTAGGGACAGAAAACTCTAGGTAGGGACAGTGTCAGTTTCTTTCACTCTGCAAGTCCTTGTTTCCAGGGACCTGTAAGGACAGTGAGTTAATTTTCCTTGTGCTATATTGTGATTAAAAAAAACATTTTTTCTAGGGACAGAAAACTGTAGGTAGGGAGAGTGTTTTTTTTCTTTCACTCTGCAAGTCCTTGTTTCCAGGGACCTGTAAGGACAGTGAGTTAATTTTCCTTGTGCTATATTGTGCTTAAAAAAAACATTTTTTCTAGGGACAGAAAACTGTAGGTAGGGAGAGTGTTTTTTTTCTTTCACTCTGCAAGTCCTTGTTTCCAGGGACCTGTAAGGACAGTGAGTTAATTGTCCTTGTGCTATATTGTGCTTAAAAAAAACATTTATTCTAGGGACAGAAAACTCTAGGTAGGGACAGTGTCAGTTTCTTTCACTCTGCAAGTCCTTGTTTCCAGGGACCTGTAAGGACAGTGAGTTAATTTTCCTTGTGCTATATTGTGATTAAAAAAAACATTTATTCTAGGGACAGAAAACTCTAGGTAGGGACAGTGTCAGTTTCTTTCACTCTGCAAGTCCTTGTTTCCAGGGACCTGTAAGGACAGTGAGTTAATTTTCCTTGTGCTATATTGTGATTAAAAAAAACATTTTTTCTAGGGACAGAAAACTGTAGGTAGGGAGAGTGTTTTTTTTCTTTCACTCTGCAAGTCCTTGTTTCCAGGGACCTGTAAGGACAGTGAGTTAATTTTCCTTGTGCTATATTGTGCTTAAAAAAAACATTTTTTCTAGGGACAGAAAACTGTAGGTAGGGAGAGTGTTTTTTTTCTTTCACTCTGCAAGTCCTTGTTTCCAGGGACCTGTAAGGACAGTGAGTTAATTTTCCTTGTGCTATATTGTGCTTAAAAAAAACATTTATTCTAGGGACAGAAAACTCTAGGTAGGGACAGTGTCAGTTTCTTTCACTCTGCAAGTCCTTGTTTCCAGGGACCTGTAAGGACAGTGAGTTAATTGTCCTTGTGCTATATTGTGCTTAAAAAAAACATTTATTCTAGGGACAGAAAACTCTAGGTAGGGACAGTGTCAGTTTCTTTCACTCTGCAAGTCCTTGTTTCCAGGGACCTGTAAGGACAGTGAGTTAATTTTCCTTGTGCTATATTGTGATTAAAAAAAACATTTATTCTAGGGACAGAAAACTCTAGGTAGGGACAGTGTCAGTTTCTTTCACTCTGCAAGTCCTTGTTTCCAGGGACCTGTAAGGACAGTGAGTTAATTTTCCTTGTGCTATATTGTGATTAAAAAAAACATTTTTTCTAGGGACAGAAAACTGTAGGTAGGGAGAGTGTTTTTTTTCTTTCACTCTGCAAGTCCTTGTTTCCAGGGACCTGTAAGGACAGTGAGTTAATTTTCCTTGTGCTATATTGTGCTTAAAAAAAACATTTTTTCTAGGGACAGAAAACTGTAGGTAGGGAGAGTGTTTTTTTTCTTTCACTCTGCAAGTCCTTGTTTCCAGGGACCTGTAAGGACAGTGAGTTAATTGTCCTTGTGCTATATTGTGCTTAAAAAAAACATTTATTCTAGGGACAGAAAACTCTAGGTAGGGACAGTGTCAGTTTCTTTCACTCTGCAAGTCCTTGTTTCCAGGGACCTGTAAGGACAGTGAGTTAATTGTCCTTGTGCTATATTGTGATTAAAAAAAACATTTTTTCTAGGGACAGAAAACTGTAGGTAGGGAGAGTGTTTTTTTTCTTTCACTCTGCAAGTCCTTGTTTCCAGGGACCTGTAAGGACAGTGAGTTAATTTTCCTTGTGCTATATTGTGATTAAAAAAAACATTTTTTCTAGGGACAGAAAACTGTAGGTAGGGAGAGTGTTTTTTTTCTTTCACTCTGCAAGTCCTTGTTTCCAGGGACCTGTAAGGACAGTGAGTTAATTTTCCTTGTGCTATATTGTGATTAAAAAAAACATTTATTCTAGGGACAGAAAACTCTAGGTAGGGACAGTGTCAGTTTCTTTCACTCTGCAAGTCCTTGTTTCCAGGGACCTGTAAGGACAGTGAGTTAATTTTCCTTGTGCTATATTGTGATTAAAAAAAACATTTTTTCTAGGGACAGAAAACTGTAGGTAGGGAGAGTGTTTTTTTTCTTTCACTCTGCAAGTCCTTGTTTCCAGGGACCTGTAAGGACAGTGAGTTAATTTTCCTTGTGCTATATTGTGCTTAAAAAAAACATTTTTTCTAGGGACAGAAAACTGTAGGTAGGGAGAGTGTTTTTTTTCTTTCACTCTGCAAGTCCTTGTTTCCAGGGACCTGTAAGGACAGTGAGTTAATTGTCCTTGTGCTATATTGTGCTTAAAAAAAACATTTATTCTAGGGACAGAAAACTCTAGGTAGGGACAGTGTCAGTTTCTTTCACTCTGCAAGTCCTTGTTTCCAGGGACCTGTAAGGACAGTGAGTTAATTTTCCTTGTGCTATATTGTGATTAAAAAAAACATTTTTTCTAGGGACAGAAAACTGTAGGTAGGGAGAGTGTTTTTTTTCTTTCACTCTGCAAGTCCTTGTTTCCAGGGACCTGTAAGGACAGTGAGTTAATTTTCCTTGTGCTATATTGTGATTAAAAAAAACATTTTTTCTAGGGACAGAAAACTGTAGGTAGGGAGAGTGTTTTTTTTTTTTCACTCTGCAAGTCCTTGTTTCCAGGGACCTGTAAGGACAGTGAGTTAATTTTCCTTGTGCTATATTGTGCTTAAAAAAAACATTTATTCTAGGGACAGAAAACTCTAGGTAGGGACAGTGTCAGTTTCTTTCACTCTGCAAGTCCTTGTTTCCAGGGACCTGGAGAGACATTGAGTGAATTGTCCTTGTGCTATATTGTGATTAAAAAAAAAAATTATTCTAGGGACAGAAAACTCTAGGTAGGGACAGTGTCAGTTTCTTTCACTGTGAAAGTCCTTGTTTCAAGGGACAGAGAAGGACACCTGAAGGTAGCCCTTATTGCTTTTTTCCCATCTCCCTGCAGGCCATCTATTAGAATGTCTGGAAGGCAAACAAGGAGAGGCAGACAGTCAGGAGGCAATAAAAGAGGGCAAGCAGGCTCTGTGTCTGGGGGCAACAGTGCTGGTCGTGGACGCGGTGCATTGTCATCAGCACATGGCCATGGGACACGCTTGTCCTTCTTTTCGGCAGCTGGACATGTTGAGCCACATCATGCCGAAGACTTGGTAGAGTGGATGACCAAGCCCTCCTCCTCCTCCTCATCCTCTCTCACCCAGGCTCAGGGTACTGGAAAAGCAGCTGCCAAAGCGTCGTCTTCCCTGGTATCAATGTCAGACAAATCATCAGTCACTCCTTCCCTAGACCCACCATGTCCTCCTCCTGAGGAGTCCCCCGAACTGTTTCAGCACAGTGTTGGGTACATGCTCCAGGAGGATGCCCAGCGTTTCGAAGGGTCTGATGATGAAACCCAGCTAGAGGAAGGCAGTAGCGTGAGAGCAGACAGAGGGGATGCTCAAGAAGGACACCAATCTGGCAGTCATGTTCCAGCAGCTGCAGCATACTGCCAGATTGGCTCCAGTGATGAGGAGGGAGGGGATGATGAGGTCAATGACTCCACGTGGGTGCCTAATAGGAGAGAGGAGGAGGAGGAGGATGAGGAGGAGGCACATCTCCAACGAGGCAGGATGCCCTTTGGTGGCCAGCGTAAGGGCAGTACACCGACGGAATCACACCGCAGAGCTCCGCCTGTGCAGGGCGCTGCCTCTGCCCGTCATTCAAAAAGTTCTTTGGTGTGGGCCTTTTTTGAGGCTAGTGCATCAGATCGCACAGCTGCTGTTTGCAACATATGTCTCAAGCGTATATCGCGTGGCCAAAACATCAGCCGCTTGGGTACCACATGCCTGACCAGACATATGTTGACCTGCCATGCAGCTCGTTGGCAAGCCTACCTCAAAGACCCACACCAAAGAACAAAGCGGACCTCTCCTTGCACCGCATCAGCTGGGATCTCCAACCCCACTATAACTTCAGTCCTCTCTGAAACATGCACTGAGAGGAATGAAGGTGTAGAATTAGGTGTGTCACAGCCAAGTACTTGCGCCCACTCTGCTAGCAGTACACCGACGTCCGATTCTAGCAGGCAAATTTCCCTGCCCCAGCTGCTGGACCGTCGAAAGAAGTTCACTCCCAGCCATCCACATGCCCAGCGGTTGAATGCTAGCTTGGCTAAATTGCTAGCGCTTCAACTGCTGCCTTTTCAGTTGGTAGACTCGGCCCCCTTCCGTGAGTTTGTGCAATGTGCGGTTCCTCAGTGGCAGGTTCCCAAACGCCACTTTTTCTCACGGAAGGCTATTCCGGCTCTCTACCGGCATGTGGAAGGCAATGTCTTGGCCTCGCTGGACAGGGCGGTCAGCGGTAAGGTGCATATTACCGCTGACTCATGGTCCAGCAGGCATGGACAGGGACGTTACCTTTCTTTCACGGCCCATTGGGTCACTCTTTTGGCAGCTGGGAAGGATTCAGGACAAGGTGCAGTAGTGTTGGAGGTTGTCCCACCGCCACGCCTCCAAAATGCTACTACTGGTTGTGACACACCTCTCTCCTCCACCCCCTCCTCTTCTTCTTCCTCCATGGCCTCTTCCTGTGGTTTGTCCTATGAACCAGCGGTGCTCCGTAGCCGTTCACGGGGCTACGCAAGTACGCAGGCAAAAAGATGCCATGCCGTGCTTGCGCTGGTGTGTTTGGGGGACAGAAGCCACACTGGGGCAGAGGTCCTGTCTGCTCTGCAGGGCCAGGCCGAGAGGTGGTTGACGCCACGCCAGCTTAAGCCAGGAATGGTGGTTTGCGACAATGGCACCAACCTCCTCTCCGCCCTCCGACAGGGACAACTGACCCATGTGCCCTGTGTGGCTCACGTCCTTAACCTGGTGGTGCAGCGCTTCTTGGGCAGGTACCCGGGCTTACAGGATGTCCTGAGGCAGGCCAGGAAAGTCTGTGTGCATTTCCGCAGATCTTATAATGCCAGTGCTCGCCTGGCTGAGCTGCAAAAGGAGTTGAACCTGCCCAAGAACTGCCTTATATGTGACATGCCCACCAGGTGGAACTCAACGTTGGCCATGCTGCAGCGGCTGCACACGCAGCAGAGGGCCATCAATGAGTACCTGTGCGACTACGGCACCAGGACAGGGTCAGGGGAGCTTGGTTTTTTTTCTCCACGCCAGTGGGGCATGATCAGGGATGCATGCACTGTCCTGGCACCATTTGAGGAGGCCACGAGGATGGTGAGCAGTGACAGTGCATGCATCAGTGACACTGTACCTCTTGTCCACCTGTTGGAGCACACGCTGCGTGGAATAATGGACAGGGCACTTGAGGCAGAACAGAGGCAGGAAGAGGAGGACTTCCTTGCCTCTCAAGGCCCCCTTTACCCAGACAGTGTTCCTTCTGTCCCACCCATCGCACAGGAAGAGGAGGAGGAGGAGGAGGAGGAGGAGGAGGAGGAGGATTGTGTCAGCATGGAGGTGGAGGCTGGCACTCAGCATCATCAGCAGCAGTCTTTTAGGGATGATTTACAGTCCCAAGAAACCAGTGGACTTGTACGTGGCTGGGAGGAGGTGGCTGCGGATCATGTCGTCCTTAGTGACCCAGAGGACTCCGGAGCGAATGCCTCAGCAAACCTACGCTGCATGGCCTCCCTGATCCTGCAAAGTCTGCGGAAGGATCCTCGTATTCTTCGGATCAAGGAGAGGGACCATTACTGGCTGGCCACTCTCCTTGATCCACGGTACAAGGGTAAGGTTGCGGACCTTATGTTACCGTCGCAGAGGGAGCAGAGGATGAGACAACTCCGGGAGGCCTTGCAGAAAGGTCTGTGCAACGCGTTCCCAGAGACTGGGAGGTTGCAAACTCCTGGTCCTGGACAACGAGTTGCTGAGGCTTCGGCCAGTCAAAGAAGGAGCGGTGGGGAAGGTGGCCGTCTGACCGATGCGTTCAGACAATTCTTTAGTCCGCAGCCCCAAAGTATGATCGGTTCCAGCAACCATCGCCAGCGTCTGATAAACATGGTGCAGGAATATCTAGGGGCAAGGTCAGACTTGGACACCTTCCCCACCGAAAATCCTCTGGCTTACTGGGTCTTGAGGATGGATCACTGGCCAGAGCTTGCACAGTATGCAATTGAGCTACTGGCCTGTCCTGCATCCAGCGTTCTTTCGGAACGCACATTCAGTGCTGCTGGAGGATTTGTCACGGATCACAGGGTGCGCCTGTCCACCGACTCGGTTGATCGACTGACTTTCATCAAGATGAACCAGTCTTGGATCACCACCAGCTACCACACACCTGATGCTGATATAACAGACTAATTGATTTTAAAATGTCACATCCCTTCAAGACTGATGCTGATGCTGAGTGCCTGTGCTGTTATGTTGACTGGCTATCCTCCTCCTCCGAGTCCTCAATGATACGATTGATGATGATAGCTTGGAAGATCATTTTTGTTTATGGGTGCCGCCACCAGTGCCTAACGCCCAATTTTTCAGCCCCTGTTTAACAGGGGCGTGTAATTACAATTTTTGAAGCAATACTTTGCAACAGGGCTCATTGCTGTGCTCCAAGTACAGTATCTGTGAGGAGTTGCAGTGTTGTGCCACCAGTGCCTAAGGCCCAATTTTTCAGCCCCTGTTTAACAGGGGCGTGTCATTACAATTTTTGAAGCAATACTTTGCAACAGGGCTCATTGCTGTGCTCCAAGTACAGTATCTGTGAAGGGTTGCAGTGTTGTGCCACCAGTGCCTAAGGCCCAATTTTTCAGCCCCTGTTCAACAGGGGCATGTAATTACAATTCTTGATCTAATAATTCACAGCAGGGCCCATTGCTGCACCCACCAAGAGTAACTGTCAGGGCTTACAGTGTTGTGGCACCAGCACCACCATCAAAGGCCCAATTTTTACTACCACTGTTCAACAATTATATGTAATTAAAATTCCTGATATAATAGTTGACAGCAGGGCGTTCCAGCACCAACCAAGAGTAACTGTGAGTGCTTACAGTGTTGTGCCAACACCAACAACTAAGGGGCCTATTTCTGCAGAGTATATACGGCAGGTCCCTACTTTCAAACATCCAACTTACAAACGACTCCTACTTGCAAACGCAAGAAGACAACAGGAAGTGAGAGGAAATCTACCACTAGGAAGGAAAATTCTCTCCTGTAAGAATAAATATGGGAGAAAGGTGTCTCCTCTGTACTGATGCTTTATCAGCAATCCTTGTTTCAAGAAAAACACCACATTTCAAAAACAGTTGTCATTAGGACGGAAAGTGAGGTGAAATGTTCTGAACAGGGGCACAGACAGCAAAACAAATGTTACAGGGGTGATAACCCTTACCTATGTTTTCCAAAAAGTTTAAAAATAGATTTTTGGTCTGGAGCTACACTTCAACAATGTACCTGTTCAAAATTACAAACAGATTCTACATAAGAACAAACCTACAGTCCCTGTCTTGTATGCACCGCCTGTATACGGCTGTTCAGAGTATATAGGGCCTTTTTTATTTTATGTGCGGGGTTCCCCTTAATATCCATACAAGACCCAAAGGGGCTGGTAATGGGCTGGGGTAGGGGGGGGGGTCATGGGGTAGCTATGCCATTTTTCTTAAAGATTTTCATCCATATTACCGGGACCAGACATTACATTAAAGCCGCAAGCAGTTTTAAATGGCTTTTTTTTCCTTTAGAAGTGTCATTTTGTGCAGGGACAGTTCTAAACACGGGAAACACGTGGCACTTCACAGGCATACTTTAGACACCCCCCAGGTACGATATTTAAAGGAATATTTGACTTTTTTTTATTCACTTTATGCATCATTAAAATGACTGCTCCCGGAAAACGACCGTTTTTAAAACTTATTTTTGCATTGATACATGTCCCCTGGTGCAGAACCCGGGTTCCCAAACCCTTTTTAGGACAATAACATGCATAATAGTTGTTATAATTAGCACTTTAGAATTCGAACGTTCGCATCCATTGTATTTAATAGGGTTCTAATGTTCGTTCGAACTTTCGGTCCGTTCGCGGGTTCTGGTGCGAACCGAACCCGGGGGTGTTCGGCTCATCACTAGTGAACAGGTAGGTGAGAGGATTGTTATCCGTCTTGACCGTGAAGTCTGCCCCATACAAGTAATCTCTAAGTTTGTCGACTACGGCCCACTTGAGAGCCAGGAACTCCAGCTTATGGGTGGGATAGTTCTTTTCGGAGGGGGTCAGGCTTCTGCTTACATATGCAACAGGTCTCTGCTGTCCTTCATGCTCCTGATAGAGCACTCCTCCCAGTCCATCATGGCTGGCATCCACATGGAGTTCGTAAGGCTTCTTCGGGTCCGCATAGGCCAGGACAGGAGCAGTGGTCAAGCTCTTTTTCAGCATCTGGAAGGCATCTTCACATTTCTCGTTCCACTGGTCCTTGACTGACTCTCCCGGCCTCCTGAGGCCCGAGTCATCCTCTTCCCCCTCCGTCTTCAGCAACTCATTCAGGGGTCTTGCTATTCGAGCAAACCCCTCCACGAACCTTCTGTAATAAGAACAGAACCCCAAGAAGGACCTAAGTTCTGTTACGGTGGTGGGTCTTGGCCAGGAGGTGACAGCCTCCAGTTTTTCAGGGTCCGTAGACACCCCATCTTCAGACACTATGTGTCCCAGATAGTTGACTGAGGATTGGTAAAATTGACATTTTTCAGGGGAGAGCTTGAGTCCTTCCTCACTCAGTCTCTTCAAGACCTTCTCCAGCCTCTCTTCATGTTCCTCCAAAGTTCTTCCGAGGACTATGATGTCATCCAAGTATACAAGGACCTCGATGAGGTTCATGTCTCCCACAGTCTTCTCCATAAGTCTTTGGAATGTGGCTGGGGTTCCAGACAGACCTTGAGGCATCCGGTTGAATTCAAAGAATCCCACTGGGGTTACGAAAGCCGTATTCTATTTGTCCTCTGGGTGCATCGGGATCTGATAATACCCGCTCTTCAGGTCCATAGCACTGAACCATTTGGCTCCGGACAAGCTCTGCAAAGCGTCTTCTATCCTTGGAGTGGTATACTGATCCGGAGTGGTTCTCCTGTTGAGGGTCCTATAGTCGATACACAACCTTAGCGACCCGTTCTTCTTTCGTACCACCACTATGGGGGAAGCATACGGACTTCTGGATTCTTGGATTACCCCTGTTCGCTTGAGCTCGGCAAGCTGTTCCCTTAAATCCTCGAGGTCTGCCAATGGAACCCGCCTCACCCTTTCCCTGAAGGGTTTGTCTTCATGGAGGCGGATTCGATGGGTGGCACTCCTAGCACACCCCACATCAAACTCATCATGGGAGAAGATCCTCTTCCACCGAGTCAACTGGTTCCGGGCTCTCTCTCTCCAAGCCCTGGGCAGGTTTGGATTCTCCATAGAGAGCTTTTCCCACACAGTACCTTCTCCATCTGTCTTCTCTACATCTGAGGAGGCCACTGGTGTGGCTGAGCTCACTCGACCCAGCAACAGTCTGGCTGGGATTTCCATTGGACCATCCATGGTATTTCTGACACTCACTGGCACCCTGCAATGGGCCTTCTTCAGGACCGTCACCGGGACCACTTCCGGGATTACTTCCAGGCCCGAGGGTTCTTCCCTTGGATCGGGTTCCAACATCACAAAGGGGCCCGGCTGCTCCCAAGTGAGTTTCACTGTGGCCTTCAAACAGGTTACTTCACCGGGTTGCAGTACTATCCCTTTCCTTCCCAGTCTCCAGATCTTCCCTACCCCCTCTTCCGGGGCCTTTTGTTCTAAGATCAACCGTTGGTAGGCGGTCTTCAACATTGGGTGGATCTCAGTGACTGTGAGGTTCTCCCTTTTTGTTAGTCTGACCAAAAGTCTCCTGACCAGATCCGTGTTGGTCCCTATTATCAAGGAGCTCCTGTTGGCTCCAGGCGGTCGGGGGCACACCACAGCCGAGGTGTCAAACACTTCCCCCTTCCCTGCTATGGATGGGTCAAAAGTCAATTTGATGGGCAGATATCCGTCATAAGGAAACTTTTCCGTTCCGATTCCTCATATCTCCAAGTCTTCAAGCTTTCGGATGGGCAAGTGACTCAGGTGTCTGTCGTAGAAGTCTCGGTACAACAGGGTCACCTGTGCTCCAGTATTCAACAGGGCACTTGTGTAGACTCCCTCCACTTGAATGGATACGATTGGAGAGGGGCCCACCAGCTTCTCTGGGTACTGCTTTGAAGGGGTCTCCTTCTTCTGATTTTTGCATTTCCCTTTCTGACTTTCCTTCTTCCGTTTGTCCCTAGACCTAAGTCTCTCCTGGGCCTGGTATGTACTGATCTCCCTCCTCTGTCTGGGTGTAGCTACCCGCTGAGGGACATTACTATGCTTCTTTGGAGTGCGTTCCTTCTGAGGAACCCTTGGTTTCTTATGTGGGGTCCTGGCCCCTTCTCTCATATGCTTCTTATTCAGTATGGAGTTCCGTAAGAATGATTGGCACCCGGTTGACTCCTTCACCGGGGCCCACTGAAGTTTTCCGGCGGCTTGCGGTTGTTCATCTTCCTCTTTTTGGGACTGGAACACACTCTGGCCGCGTGACCAACTCCTCCACAGTTGAAACAGATCATATCCCCCCTATCTTCCAGGGATGCGGGTGCTGAAGTATTTGGAAACAACTCCTTCCTTGGGCTGTTCCTCTCAGGTACCCTTGACTCCTTTTCCATCAGGGAGGTCAACATTCCCAACACTTGGGACATCTGTGACTTTAAGGTATCCACCTCTGCGTCTCTTTCTAAGGTCGTGGCGGCCCTGACCATCACTGGAGGGGGCTGCACCAGCTCAACTGGTTGGCTCCTTTTCTTCTCCTCCAGCATAGCTTCTTCTTCTCTGACTACTCAGATCAAGTCAGGGTACTCCAGGCTCTTCCCGTCCTGTCTTGTACGTAGCGCCAGTGCGATGGGATCCAGGGGTTGAGATCCTCTCATGACCTGCTGGACCCGGGCCTCATCCACCTTCTTCGGGTCAATCCCCTTCTTCAAGATCATCTTGTGCAGTATTTTATCTAGGCGCATCATAAACTCTGATAGCTTCTCCCCTGCCTTCTGGTAGCAGTGCTCTAGTTGGTAGGTAAGCTCAGTGATCTTTTCTGTTCCTCCAAACACATTCTGCAGAATGTCCAGATAGTCCTACGCAACACAGTCTTTCTTGCTCATCTTAAGGTTGCGTATGGCCTCTAAGGCAGGCCCCTTTAAGCTCTCAGCAATCCTCTGCTTCTTTATGTGGTCTGGGACTTCCCACTCCTCTAAGGCTTGAGTAGCGCTGTCTAACTATTCCTCAAACCCCTCTTCACCTGAGGGTACAGGCTTCCTTCCTGAAAACATCCTGAGTTTCCGGTATCCCGACATTTGGTAATCTGCAGGATCTTTCTTGCATTGCGCTATGATTTCCCCTAGAACCGCGCATAATTCTGTGCTGAGAGCGCCTTGTGGCGACCCAGGGTTCATCTCTTTCTTGACATCTTTTAAGTCGGGTGGAGCGCGTATTAACTTAAAGATTTGTTTATCCGCCGTTTCTATGCTCAGCTTCTTGAAGTCTTCTGGGATTCCATCTTTCCATTTTAACAGTACATATGTCAAGGGAGGTTCTGTTCTGACATCCACTATATATGCTTTTTGTTGCGGGGACAGCGACATCACTAACTGTTTCACTGCATCTTCTTGCCAGATCCCTGACAGTTCTATGATCACTACTTCATGCAGATCTGTTTTTACTGCTGCGCACCACTTTACTACTTCTAGTGGGTCCATGCTGGTGTCTCTTGGCTGCTATTTGCTGCAACAGGATCCCGGACTCGAGAGCCCCCACGTGTAGCGCTACCCCCAGTTAAGAGAGCCGCTGGTTTATTTTCTCGGGCCCTGTATACAGCACCGCCAACCCCCGGCAATGTGACTCGACCCACTCTGGCACAGTTAGTCTAGGGATAGCTTCCTATCACTCTCAGGTGTATGATACTTAACAGTTCCTAAATAGACAAACAACACTCTGAGGCAGGAATATGAATAAGTAATAGCTTTACTATAAAATGGTGGCATAAAAACATGACATGCAACACTTACATGGGTCTGCAGAAACCCTGTACCAACCAATGCTACAGAGGCAGCACTATAAAATGGCGCCGCGCAGTATCCACCACGCGGATCTATTATGGCGTGCGCGCCCTAAGACACAGCAACACAAACTTTATAACTTTCCCCACCTATGTCAGGCCTGACAGTGTATGAAATAGTCCCCTTTCCCTAAGGGAGTAAGATTTTCTTCACCGGCCAGCTTTCGTTGGTGCATTTGAAGAAATGAACCAATTGTAATCCAAAAGGGTGGTAACTCGTAGCAACAGTATGCAAACAGGGGGGGGTAGGCGCTTCAACTCTGTCCCAACTACCGGACCCCCAAAGAACACTGGTGAGCGAACAGTGGGCCTAGGCAGTCTATAGGCCTGAATATAACTCAGTCTATGGATATGGGCAGGTGCCCGCTCACCGCTCCAGGCGCGATCCCAGCCTGGGTCTTCCACCGCGTGTGTCCGTCGCACACAGCGTCTGCAACCGATCGGGTCCCCGATCCAACTGGAGTCCTACACTGACGATCCAGGATCCACCCAGGCTCCGCAGGACGGTGAAAGGCTCTTCGGACTTCGGGTAAGGCCTTAGGCTTCAGGCCTTACCCCACAGCAGATCCGCGCAGGATGACTTGTTGCTTGAAGCGCGTTGTCCCAAGAGAGCGAGCTTCTCCCCGCCCCTCTCTTAAGTAACCTCTCCCATGAGTCTCTGCGGCGGAACATCCGCCCTGAGGCCGAATGGGGCTCTGGGTACTGTAGTCCCGGAGCCTTAAAGGAGACCCTGCTACATATATATATATATATATATATATATATATATATATATATATATATATAGATATAATTGCATTTTATAGTTGCCCCCCCTACTTTTGTCCCTGTCCCCCCATGTGCCCCCCCTAAATATGAAAGCTGGAGACGCCACTGCCGGTAGCTCGTGCTCAGAAGCGAACACTCGTGTAAGTCCCGCCCACATATGTAAATGCCGTTCAAACCCCACATGTGAGGCATCGCCGCGTGTGGTAGAGTGCGAGCAACAATTCTAGCACTAGACCTCCTCTGTAACTCGAAAATAGTAACCTGTAAAAAAAATGTAAGCGTCGCCTATGGAGATTTTTAAGTACCGAAGTTTGGCGCCATTCCATGAGTGTGCGCAATTTTAAAGCATGACATGTTAGGCACTATTTACTCGGCGTAACAGCATCTTTCACATTATACAAAAAAATTGGACTAACTTTACTGTGTTGTTATTTTTTAATTTGTGAAACCGTTTTTTTCCCCCAAAAAAAGGGGTTTGAAAAATGATTGCACAAATACCGTGCAAGAGAAAAAGTTGCAATGACCGCCATTTTATTCCCTAGGGCAGGGATATGCAATTAGCGGACCTCCAGCTATTGCCAAACTACAAGTCCCATGAGGCATAGCGAGACTCTGACAGCCACAAGCATGACACCCAGAGGCAGAGGCATGATGGGACTTGTAGTTTTGCAACAGCTGGAGGTCCGCTAATTGCATATCCATGCCCTAGGGTGTCTGCTAAAAAAAAATATATAATGTTTGGGGGTTCTGATTAATTTTCTAGCAAAAAAATTATGATTTTTACATGAAGGAGAGAAGTGCCAGAATAGGCCCTGTGGAGAAGTGGTTAGAGCCGGTTCACACAGGGGCAACATGACTTTGAGCACGACTTTGCGAGGCAACTTGGACACGACTTGAGAGTGAACCACAGCGTGACTTGGAGCGACTTGAAGTCGCCTCCAGGACAGGCTGTCCCCTGTGTTTGGTATGAATCATGAAGGGGAACTCCACGCCAAATTTTAAATAAAAAAGCGGCATGGGTTCCCCTCCAAGAGCATACCAGGCCCTTTGGTCTGGTATGGATTTCAAGGGGAACCCCTACGCCAAAAAAACGTTGCGGGGGTCCCCCCAAAATCCATACCAGACCCTTATCCGAGCACGCAGCCCAGCCGGTCAGGAAGGGGGGTGAAGATGAGCGAGCGCCACCCCCTCCTGAACTGTACCAGGCCGCATGCCTTCAACATGGGGGGTGGGTGCTTTGGGGCAGGGGGCACCCTGCGGCCCCCCCTGCCCCAAAGCACCTTGTCCCCATGTTGATGGGGACAAGGGCCTCTTCCCCACAACCCTGGCCATTGGTTGTCAGGGTCTGCGGGCAGGGGGCTTATCGGAATGTGCGAGCCCCTTTTAATAAGGGGGCCCCCAGATCCCGGCCCCCCACCCTATGTGAATGAGTATGGGGTACATCGTACCCCTACCCATTCACCTGGGGGAAAAAGTGTCAATAAAAAAAACACACTAGACAGCTTTTTAAAGTAATTTATTAGGCAGCTCCGGGGGTCTTCTACCGACTTCGGGGGTCTTCTTCTGACTTTGGGGGTCTTCTACCGACTTTGGGGGTCTTCTACCGACTTCGGGCCTCTCCTCCCGCTCTCTGGTGCCTTACCCCCGCTCTCCGGTTCTTCTCCCGCTCTCCGGTGCTTTCTGTCTTCTGCCAGGCACCTTCGCTATCTTCTGCCAGCTCTTTTGCTAGCGGGGGCCCGGTCTTCCCCATCGTCTTCTTCCCTCTTCTCTTCTTGAGATGTTGACACGACGAGGTCTCCCGCTGTAATGCCGTTTGCGCGGTGCGCAACGACTTATATAGGCATTGGGCGTGGTCACTGGGTGATGTCACCCGATGACCCCGCCCCCTATGGCGTCACAGCCCCGGGGCATTATGGGACTGTGACGTCATAGGGGCGGGGTCACATCACCCGGTGACCACGCCCCATTCCTATATAAGTCGTTGCGCGCCGTGCACAAGGCATTACAGCGGAAGACCTCGTCATGTCAACATCTCAAGAAGAGAAGAGGGAAGAAGACGACGGGGAAGACCGGGCCCCCGCTAGCAAAAGAGCTGGCAGAAGATAGCGGAGGTGCCCGGCAGAAGGCAGAAAGCACCGGAGAGCGGGAGAAGAACCGGAGAGCGCGGAGAAAGCACCTGAGAGCGGGAGAAGACCCCCGAAGTCGGTAGAAGACCCCCGAAGTCGGAAGAAGACCCCGAAGTCGGAAGAAGACCCCCGAAGTCAGAAGAAGACCCCCGGAGCGTCCTAATATATTACTTTAAAAAGCTGTCTAGTGTGTTTTTTTATTGACACTTTTCCCCCAGGTGAATGGGTAGGGGTACGATGTACCCCATACTCATTCACATAGGGTAGGGGGCCAGGATCTGGGGGGACCCTTATTAAAAGGGGCTCACAGATTCCGATAAGCCCCCACCCGCAGACCCCGACAACCAACGGCCAGGGTTGTCGGGAAGAGGCCCTTGTCCCCATCAACATGGGGACAAGGTGCTTTGGGGTGGGGGGGCCGCAGTATGCCCCCCCTGCCCCGAAGCACCCACCCCCCATGGTGAGGGCATGCAGCCAGGTACGGTTCGGGGGGGGCGCTCGCTCGTCCCCACCCCCTCCCTGACCAGCCGGGCTGTGTGCTCGGAAAAGGGTCTGGTATGGATTTTGGGGAGACCCCCACGCCGTTTTTTGGGCGTAGGGGGTTCCGCTTGAAATCCATACCAGACCTAAGGGCCTGGTATGCTCTTGGAGGGGAACCCATGCTGGTTTTTTATTTAAAATTTGTCGTGAAGTTCCCCCTCATGATTCATACCAAATACCAGCTCTGTGGGAGGGAGGGAGGGGTTTGCCTTAGAGCTGGTCCACAGAGGGGCAACTTCCTGTAAAGTTGCCTCACTATGAACGGGGATCTGACTTGGAGGCGACTTCCATTGAAATCAATGGGTACAAGTCGCCTACAAGTCGGATTGAAGTCGTACAGGAACCTTTTCTGAAGTCAAAGCGACTGCAGTAGTGTACATTAAGACGGCTCCATTCACTTCCATTACTTTTCTAAACCGCGCGACTTGGGGCAACTTGGGGCGACTTGAAGTCGGATCCCAGGACGCCCCTGTGTGAACTGGCTCTAACTCTCACACCCATAGATAAAATCTAGTGGGACCAATTGCCTTCAGAAGTCACCTAATTACTAGATAGAGTCCACCTGTGTGTTAATCTCAGTATAAATATAGCTGTTCTGTGAAGCCCTCAGAGGTTTGCCAGAGAACCTTAGTGAACAAACAGCATCATGAAGGCCAAGGAACACACCAGACAGGTCAGGGATAAAGTGGTGGAGAAGTTTAAAGCAGGGTTAGGTTATAAAAAAAATATCCCAAGCTTTGAACATCTCACAAAGCACTGTTCAATCCATCATCCGAAAATGGAAAGCGTATGACACAACTGCAAACCTACGAAGACATGGCCGTCCACCTAAACTGATAGGCCGGACAAGGAGAGCATTAATCAGAGAAGCAGCGAAGAGGCACATGGTAACTCTGGAGAAGCTGCAGAGATCCACAGCTCAGGTGGGAGAATCTGTCCACTGACAACCATTAGTCGTGCACTCCACAAATCTGGCCTTTATGGAAGAGTGGCAAGAAGAAAGCCATTGTTGAAAGAAAGCCATAAGAAGTTCCAGTTGCAGTTTGCGAGAAGCCATGTGGAGGAAACATGTAGAAGAAGGTGCTCTGGTCAGATGAGACCAAAATTTAACTTTTTGGCCTAAAAGCAAAACATTATGGGGGTCATCTACTATATTGCCCTGGGCTAATTCGCACTCAAATTACCGTGATTGTGGTAATTAGCGCCCAAACGGAATTCACAATAGGGCTGGAGCAAAAATACTCCCAAAACCGAATTTGCTATAGCTCCCAGACAACAGATAGCGCCCAAACCCTTACTCTTGCTAGGACCTGGAGTATTGCACATGGAAATAATGTTTAGAGCATGATATGATCACCTAAATGGTACTGAAATATGTGGTATATTGTTTAAAGATAATCTGTTTTTAAACTGTGTTAAAAAGTGTTATATGCACTGAAATATTTTTAAAAGTCTGAAAAGAGATAAATTCCCTGTCTCTTTATAATTGATTATAATGGTACAATTGTAACTTCCCCAAATAAATACTTTTCATGTCGAGATGAAATGTATCTTTCTTTTAAAGAAATTGTCCTTGTAACAACGTTGCTTCTTCATCTATTTTTTTTTTAAAGTAGAACTCTGGGATTTTCAAAAAATCCCCCATTAGTACACCCCCCACACAAAACATTAAACAGTTAATACATTTATGAAATTTTTTACCGTTTAAGAGATATAACTGATTGAATTTCCGGTAAGTCAGCTTTGTGATTCAAAAAACACATCATCTTTTCTGGCAGGGAGGATCTCTTAGAACAGTGATTGCATCATATCCTCTTCTCTCTCTCTAACTGTAATCAGACTACATTCCCCATGAATCCTTGGGATGGGAGTGAATGTGGGAGGTACACTAGGCTTGTACATGTAAATGTGAATTCGCCCACTTCAACATAAATCACGCCCCACATTCTGCAGCCAGCAAGCCATACGTAACACGCGGTATGATAGGTTACAGCCTTATAAATGCAGACCAGTGCAACGTGTCAGTGTCCACCAGAACCGAATCTCAGGGACCACCAGAGCCGAATATCAGGGACCACCAGAGCCGAATGTCAGGGACCACCACCAGTGCTGAATGTCAGGGACCACCAGAGCCGAATGTCAGGGACCATCACCAGTGCCGAATGTCAGGGACCACCAGAGCCAAATGTCAGGGACTACCACCAGAGCCAAATGTCATGGAGCACCAGTGCTGAATGTCAGGGACCACCAGAGCCAAATGTCAGGGACCACCACCAGAGCCAAATGTCAGGGACCACCAGAGCCAAATGTCAGAGACCACCACCAGTTCCGAATGTCAGGGACCACCAGAGCCAAATGTCAGGGATCACCAGAGCCGAATGTCAGGGACCACCACCAGTGCCGAATGTCAGGGACCACCAGAGCCAAATGTCAGGGACCACCACCAGAGCCGAATGTCAGGGACCACCTGAGCCAAATGTCAGGGACCACCACCAGTGCTGAATGTCAGGGACCACCAGAGCCAAATGTCAGTGACCAGCAGAGCCAAATGTCAGGAACCACCACCAGAGCCGAATGTTAGGGACCACCACCAGTGCCAAATGTCAGGGACCACCAGAGCCAAATGTCAGGGACCACCAGAGCCAAATTTCAGGGACCACCACTAGTGCCAAATGTCAGGGACCACCAGAGACAAATGTCAGGGACCACCACTGATGCCGAATGTCAGGGACCACCACCAGTGCCGAATGCCAGGGACCACCACCAATCCACCTCTTTCCCTCAATTCTTCATACCTGTCTCCATTCATTGGGCTCTAAACTCATATCAAGTATCTGCATATGTGGAATCTGGGACAGTTGGGAATTTAATTCAGCAGTCTCCGGCTGCTGAATTGGGCATTCCTCTTGTTCCTTTGGCGATGCCCCTCTTAGTATCTGCAGTCGATGGCTCTACCTTGGCCTTAGGACCCCTGTGGTTCCCAACTACCTCTGTAACTATGTCGGTGTTCTACATCATAAGGTAAACTCCTACCTTATTCTTTCTAAGTCTTCCAGTTCCATCATCCTTGGTCTTTTGTGGTTGGAAAAACATTGGCACTATCTCGATTTCAACAGTGGTCAGGTGTTGTCTTGGGATCACAATGCTATCTGACTTGTTTCCTCAAGGTGCTTCCACCTCTCCGATGTTCTAGCAACATTATTAGGCTTCCAAGATGTTTTTTTGCACAAAAGCTGCTGACTTTCTGCTTCCTCATCAATGAGTCATCATCCCTACAATTGCCACATTGATCTTCAACCTGGGACTACTACCCTTGTGGTCGAGTCTACCCTCCCTCTATTCCAAAGACTCAAGCCATGTATGAGTAAGTTCAGATAAATCTACAAAAAGGATTTATCTGAAAGTCCAATTCTCCTGCTGGAGCCGGCTTCTTTTTGGAGAAAAAGGATGGTATGCTTCAATCCTGCATTGATTATAGAGGCCTCAATGCCATCACCATTAAGTATTGGGGCCCACTACCCTTGCTCTCAGAACTTTTTGATAGGCTTCATGATGCTTGAATCTTCACTATGTTAGACCTCCATGGAGCATACAATTTGATTAGGATCTGAGAGGGTAATGAGTGGAATACAGATTTCAACACCAGAAATGGGCATTATGGGTATCTTGTGATGCATTTTGTCTTGTGTTATGCCCCAGTCGTTTTTCAGAACTTTGTTAATGAGATTTTCTTTGATCTTTTGTACTTTTCTGTCATTGTCTATCTGGACAACAGATTTCTTTTCTCTCTAGTTTTGAACACTCATCATCAGCACATATATCTTCCCAATGCTGGAGAAATGCCTCTTCGAGTGAACCCAGGCCCCTTTCCTTGGTTATATAGTCACCGACAAAGGGCTGCTTATGGACCCAGCCAAACTTCAGTCCATCTCCAACTGGCCTGTTCACCAATTTCTATCACCAGTTCATTCCTGATTTTTCCCCCCTGGTGGCCCCAATCACTTCTCTGACCTTGAAGGGTATTGATGCCAGAGCCTACCTCTTGAAGCAGTCAAGGCTTTCCACAAACTCAAAACGCCCTTTCTCTCAACATCTATTCTCGTACGTCCTAACATTCCCCAGCCTTTCTTCTTGCAAGTAGACGCTTCATCCTTGGGTGTGGGGCCGTTCTTCTCCAAGTGCAATAAGGGCAAGTTTTCGGATGCTGAAAAAAATTACACCCTCTGGGATTGGAAACTTATGGCTATTAAGCTGGTGCTGCAAAAATGGTGGAATCTACTGGATCTCCACACCGTATCCTTATTTATACCGATCACAATAATATCTAGTACTTGCAATCCGCCCAATGATTAAATTGCAGACAAGCACAAAGGGCACTTTTATTTTTGCAGGTTTAACTTTGAAATTACCTTTCGGCCTTGTTTCAAAAATGGCCATGCTGCTGCCCTGTCCAGATCATTTGAGGTTGCTGAGTTCCATGTTGAACTGGAAACCTACCTATCATATTCTGGCCACCACCTGTCTTCAGTCTTCATGTTTCCCACCTGGTAAAGCCTTTTCTGTACCCACCCTTCACCACAAGCTTTTTAAATGAGTACAGGACTCCAAACTCTCTGGACATCCTGGTGTACAATGTACCTGTGCTTTCCTGCATCGTTTCTACTGTTGGCCCTCCCTTCATAGGAATGTTAAAGATTACGTTCAGGCTTGCTTCATTTGTGCAGAAGTGCTCCTATTAGACCACATGGTAGACCTGAAGAAGGAGGCCGCTCCCTCTGAAACGCATAGTCATAGCAACCATCAAGCGTCATTTATATCATTTATACTCCTTCTGTGGAGTCTCTGCTTTCCAGGATCCTCGCTGAGAGCGGGCGGCTCTCATGCCGTTTGTTGGCAGCTGCTCGTGGACTATTCAGACCGAAACTGCCAGTTTGCTTCACATCCAGCTTGGATTTCTGGACTCAGGAGAGCAACCACAGCCTCTATCGATGTGCTTGTTTTTATTAAAACAATGTGAGTGTACTACATTCATTTGTCTACATCTTTTTTAATAAACGTTGTCACACTAGGGCCGGTGCGCTCTCCCTTTTACTCTTGTCTTTTCAGCTGTCAGTATTCCTGCTGGTTTATAGAGCAGCACGGCTAAACCTATGTTGCACCCTACTGATTTAACCCCTACCTCTAGGATCTCAATGGTTCCTTTCCATACATATACTCTATTGACGGATTCTTGTGGAACTGTTTTAGCTTTTATATCCATCTTGCCATCAGCTTATTGCCTTCATTGATCCTCTGGACTTCAGCGCTTTTGGTGTTTTTTATTCTTTTTACCTTTGCTCCATTTGTGTGCAGTCTAAGGCTGGGTTCATACTATTGCGAATTGGCATTTTTTTTTTGTCTTTTTTACATTTCCTCAGTTGCTTTCTGATTTCTAGCCTAGACAAATTATGTAATACATCTCAGGAGTCTTCAGAAGGGGACGAGGGGATTTCTTAGCTAAGCAAATCCTCCAGACTTATGTTAACATTCACAAATATGTTAGAGGTTTAAATATGAAAAAGTTTTTTCTTTCAGACCCTATTCAGAGAAACTCTTCTCGATCTGAAACTAAACATTCTAATTTCAGGAACCGGTCAGTTTTCAATCCTCAATTTAATGATAATAGACACCTTGATGTTTTCAAAAACATGGTGTGTATTGATCTTGATTCCCTTCGGATCAAGAAAGTTAGAGATTCACAGCACATCAAACGGGGTATTTCATCATTAGAACAGAGAAATTACATCGTAATCCGGCCTGCGGATAAGGGGGTGGTCTGGTCGTACTCAGTAAAGTGTACTATCAGGAAGAGATGAAAAGGTTATTGAATGATCAAAACACGTACTTACTCTTGAATGGTGACCCCATGGTGAAATTCAAGAATGATTTACACTCTCTGATAGAGGGAGGAAAAATTGAAGGTATTCTAAATGCTAAGGAAGCATCTTATTTGGATCCTTTCTATTGTCGCACACCAATCATTTATTTTCTGCCTAAGCTCCATAAAGATTCAGAACGACCACCGTGTCGTCCAATTGTCAATGGTATTGACTCTGTGACCTCACGGTTAGGTCAATATTTTGATTTTTTATTACAGCCTTTAGTTTGCAAGATGGAAGCTTATCTCCATGACACTAAACAAATTATTCAGACCTTAGACACACTTCCCTGTACGCACAATTCCACTTTGATCACTGAGATGTCGGATCCCTTTATACCATCATTGACCCTGATGCAGCCATAGCTTCTGTTGTATGGGCATTGGCAGAGACTGACCTTAGTAGTAAACATGTTCAATTTTTATTGGACAGTTTGAGGTTTTGTCTTTTAAATAACTATTTTTGGTTTGATAGGGATTATTATTTGCAGCGGTGTGGTGTGGCGATGGGCGCTCGTTTTGCTCCCAGTGTGGCCAGATGCGTTTTTTCGTGATCGCCCGCCACAACTACGTTGCTATAAAAGATATATTGATGATCTTGTTATGATCTGGGAGGGTGACATGTCAAGTCTCCAGCTTTTTATGAATAAGCTTAATGGCAATGATAAAAAATATGACGCTACCTTGGACTATTGATTACAATCAAATTACCTTTCTAGATCTGGAAATTTTTTAAAAAGATGGCAGTTTCCATACGAGGAATCATTTTAAGACCACCGATCGTAATGGGTACATACCCCTGACCAGCTGTCATCATAAACTTTGGCTGTGTAATATTCCCAGAGGGCAGTTTGTAAGGCTGCGCCGTAACTGTATGCCAGAGGCAGATTTTCTCTCACAATCACAAGTCCTTGCCACTAGATTCAGGCAGAAGGGTTATACTCAGGATACGATTAATAAAGAGATAGAAAGGGTAAGAGTTATGGATAGGAGTGTCATTGTTGCAGACAAACCTGTCAGCTCTACCACTAATGAGGTTGCCAGTGGTTTTAAGATTGTTATGGATTTTAGTATCCAACATAAGAAATTTGAAAAAATCGTTGCTAAGCACTGGCCTATCATGAAGTATGACCGCATTTTAGGCCCTGCCCTTCTAGACCGCCCGCAATTCATTTGCCGTAAGGCACCCTCGCTTCGCGATAGTCTAGCTCCTGGGTTATAGATCCACCCACTATTGCTGAGCCTAGGCTTTTCAGTTTCCTGTCCGGTTTTTATGCATGCGGACGATGTGCGACCTGTAAGCATGCGAAAAATAACATCCAAAAACGGAAGACCTTCAGCTCCTCAGTAACACACATTCAATATCAGATTAAACAACTTTTTACATGTGCAACAGTTGGGGTCGTATATATGTTAGAATGTGACTGTGGCTTTCAGTATGTGGGGCGCACCTCTTGAGCCCTCCACGTGTGAGTTGGTGAACACATTAAATGGTGAGTAGTGATGAGCCGAACACCCCCGGGTTCGGTTCGCACCAGAACCCGCGAACGGACCGAAAGTTCGTACGAACATTAGAACCCTATTAAATACAATGGATGCGAACGTTCGAATTCTAAAGTGCTCATTATAACGACTATTATGCATGTTATTGTCCTAAAAAGGGTTTGGGAACCCGGGTTCTGCATCAGGGGACATGTATCAATGCAAAAAGAAGTTTTAAAAACGGTCGTTTTTCGGGAGCAGTCATTTTAATGATGCATAAAGTGAAAAAAAAAAGTCAAATATTCCTTTAAATATCGTACCTGGGGGGGTGTCTAAAGTATGCCTGTGAAGTGCCACGTGTTTCCCGTGTTTAGAACTGTCCCTGCACAAAATGACACTTCTAAAGGAAAAAAAAGCCATTTAAAACTGCTTGCGGCTTTAATGTAATGTCTGGTCCCGGTAATATGGATGAAAATCTTTAAGAAAAATGGCATAGCTACCCCATGACCCCCCCCCCTACCCCAGCCCATTACCAGCCCCTTTGGGTCTTGTATGGATATTAAGGGGAACCCCGCACATAAAATAAAAAAGGCCCTATATACTCTGAACAGCCGTATACAGGCGGTGCATACAAGACAGGGACTGTAGGTTTGTTCTTATGTGGAATCTGTTTGTAATTTTGAACAGGTACATTGTTTAAGTGTAGCTCCAGCCCAAAAATCTATTTTTAAACTTTTTGGAAAACATAGGTAAGGGTTATCACCCCTGTAACATTTGTTTTGCTGTCTGTGCCCCTGTTCAGAACATTTCACCTCACTTTCCGTCCCAATGACAACTGTTTTTGAAATGTGGCGTTTTTCTTGAAACAAGGATTGCTGATAAAGCATCAGTACAGAGGAGACACCTTTCTCCCATATTAATTCTTACAGGAGAGAATTTTCCTTCCAAGGGGTAGATTTCCTCTCACTTCCTGTTGTCTTCTTGCGTTTGCAAGTAGGAGTCGTTTGTAAGTTGGATGTTTGAAAGTAGGGACCTGCCGTATATACTCTGCAGAAATAGGCCCCTTAGTTGTTGGTGTTGGCACAACACTGTAAGCACTCACAGTTACTCTTGGTTGGTGCTGGAACGCCCTGCTGTCAACTATTATATCAGGAATTTTAATTACATATAATTGTTGAACAGTGGTAGTAAAAATTGGGCCTTTGATGGTGGTGCTGGTGCCACAACACTGTAAGCCCTGACAGTTACTCTTGGTGGGTGCAGCAATGGGCCCTGCTGTGAATTATTAGATCAAGAATTGTAATTGCATGCCCCTGTTGGACAGGGGCTGAAAAATTGGGCCTTTCGTGGTGGTGGTGGTGGTGGTGGTGTTGCCACAACACTGTAAGCCCTCAGAGTTACTCTTGGTGGGTGCAGGAATGGGCCCTGCTGTGAATTATTAGATCAAGAATTGTAATTACATGCCCCTTTTGAACAGGGGCTGAAAAATTGGGCCTTTCGTGGTGGTGGTGGTGGTGGCGTTGCCACAACACTGTAAGCCCTCAGAGTTACTCTTGGTGGGTGCAGCAATGGGCCCTGCTGTGAATTATTAGATCAAGAATTGTAATTACATGCCCCTGTTGAACAGGGGCTGAAAAATTGGGCCTTAGGCGCTGGTGGCACAACACTACAACCCCTCACAGATACTGTACTTGGAGCACAGCAATGAGCCCTGTTGCAAAGTATTGCTTCAAAAATTGTAATGACACGCCCCTGTTAAACAGGGGCTGACAAATTGGGCCTTAGGCACTGGTGGCACAACACTCCAACCCCTCACAGATACTGTACTTGGAGCACAGCAATGAGCCCTATGGCAAATTATTGCTAAAAAAATTGTAATTACACGCCCCTGTAAAACAGGGGCTGAAAAATTGGGCCTTAGCCACTGGTGGCGGCACCCATAAACAAAAATGATCTTCCAAGCTATCATCATCAATCGTATCATTGAGGACTCGGAGGAGGAGGATAGCCAGTCAACATAACAGCACAGGCACTCAGCATCAGCATCAGTCTTGAAGGGATGTGACATGTTAAAATCAATTAGTCTGTTATATCAGCATCAGGTGTGTGGTAGCTGGTGGTGATCCAAGACTGGTTCATCTTGATGAAAGTCAGTCGATCAACCGAGTCGGTGGACAGGCGCACCCTGTGATCCATGACAAATCCTCCAGCAGCACTGAATGTGCGTTCCGAAAGAACGCTGGATGCAGGACAGGCCAGTAGCTCAATTGCATACTGTGCAAGCTCTGGCCAGTGATCCATCCTCAAGACCCAGTAAGCCAGAGGATTTTCGGTGGGGAAGGTGTCCAAGTCTGACCTTGCCCCTAGATATTCCTGCACCATGTTTATCAGACGCTGGCGATGGTTGCTGGAACCGATCATACTTTGGGGCTGCGGACTAAAGAATTGTCTGAACGCATCGGTCAGACGGCCACCTTCCCCACCGCTCCTTCTTTGACTGGCCGAAGCCTCAGCAACTCCTTGTCCAGGACCAGGAGTTTGTAACCTCCCAGTCTCTGGGAACGCGTTGCACAGACCTTTCTGCAAGGCCTCCCGGAGTTGTCTCATCCTCTGCTCCCTCTGCGACGGTAACATAAGGACCGCAACCTTACCCTTGTACCGTGGATCAAGGAGAGTGGCCAGCCAGTAATGGTCCCTCTCCTTGATCTGAAGAATACGAGGATCCTTCCGCAGACTTTGCAGGATCAGGGAGGCCATGCAGCGTAGGTTTGCTGAGGCATTCGGTCCGGAGTCCTCTGGGTCACTAAGGACGACATGATCCGCAGCCACCTCCTCCCAGCCACGTACAAGTCCACTGGTTTCTTGGGACTGTAAATCATCCCTAAAAGACTGCTGCTGATGATGCTGAGTGCCAGCCTCCACCTCCATGCTGACACAATCCTCCTCCTCCTCCTCCTCCTCTTCCTGTGCGATGGGTGGGACAGAAGGAACACTGTCTGGGTAAAGGGGGCCTTGAGAGGCAAGGAAGTCCTCCTCTTGCTGCCTCTGTTCTGCCTCAAGTGCCCTGTCCATTATTCCACGCAGCGTGTGCTCCAACAGGTGGACAAGAGGTACAGTGTCACTGATGCATGCACTGTCACTGCTCACCATCCTCGTGGCCTCCTCAAATGGTGCCAGGACAGTGCATGCATCCCTGATCATGCCCCACTGGCGTGGAGAAAAAAAACCAAGCTCCCCTGACCCTGTCCTGGTGCCGTAGTCGCACAGGTACTCATTGATGGCCCTCTGCTGCGTGTGGAGCCGCTGCAGCATGGCCAACGTTGAGTTCCACCTGGTGGGCATGTCACATATAAGGCGGTTCTTGGGCAGGTTCAACTCCTTTTGCAGCTCAGCCAGGCGAGCACTGGCATTATAAGATCTGCGGAAATGCACACAGACTTTCCTGGCCTGCCTCAGGACATCCTGTAAGCCCGGGTACCTGCCCAAGAACCGCTGCACCACCAGGTTAAGGACGTGAGCCACACAGGGCACATGGGTCAGTTGTCCCTGTCGGAGGACGGAGAGGAGGTTGGTGCCATTGTCGCAAACCACCATTCCTGGCTTAAGCTGGCGTGGCGTCAACCACCTCTCGGCCTGGCCCTGCAGAGCAGACAGGACCTCTGCCCCAGTGTGGCTTCTGTCCCCCAAACACACCAGCGCAAGCACGGCATGGCATCTTTTTGCCTGCGTACTTGCGTAGCCCCTTGAACGGCTACGGAGCACCGCTGGTTCAGAGGACAAACCACAGGAAGAGGCCATGGAGGAAGAAGAAGAGGAGGGGGTGGAGGAGAGAGGTGTGTCACAACCAGTAGTAGCATTTTGGAGGCGTGGCGGTGGAACAACCTCCAACACTACTGCACCTTGTCCTGCATCCTTCCCAGCTGCCAAAAGAGTGACCCAATGGGCCGTGAAAGAAAGGTAACGTCCCTGTCCATGCCTGCTGGACCATGAGTCAGCGGTAATATGCACCTTACCGCTGACCGCCCTGTCCAGCGAGGCCAAGACATTGCCTTCCACATGCCGGTAGAGAGCCGGAATAGCCTTCCGTGAGAAAAAGTGGCGTTTGGGAACCTGCCACTGAGGAACCGCACATTGCACAAACTCACGGAAGGGGGCCGAGTCTACCAACTGAAAAGGCAGCAGTTGAAGCGCTAGCAATTTAGCCAAGCTAGCATTCAACCGCTGGGCATGTGGATGGCTGGGAGTGAACTTCTTTCGACGGTCCAGCAGCTGGGGCAGGGAAATTTGCCTGCTAGAATCGGACGTCGGTGTACTGCTAGCAGAGTGGCCGCAACTACTTGGCTGTGACACACCTAATTCTACACCTTCATTCCTCTCAGTGCATGTTTCAGAGAGGACTGAAGTTATAGTGGGGTTGGAGATCCCAGTTGATGCGGTGCAAGGAGAGGTCCGCTTTGTTCTTTGGTGTGGGTCTTTGAGGTAGGCTTGCCAACGAGCTGCATGGCAGGTCAACATATGTCTGGTCAGGCATGTGGTACCCAAGCGGCTGATGTTTTGGCCACGCGATATACGCTTGAGACATATGTTGCAAACAGCAGCTGTGCGATCTGATGCACTAGCCTCAAAAAAGGCCCACACCAAAGAACTTTTTGAATGACGGGCAGAGGCAGCGCCCTGCACAGGCGGAGCTCTGCGGTGTGATTCCGTCGGTGTACTGCCCTTACGCTGGCCACCAAAGGGCATCCTGCCTCGTTGGAGATGTGCCTCCTCCTCATCCTCCTCCTCCTCCTCTCTCCTATTAGGCACCCACGTGGAGTCAGTGACCTCATCATCCCCTCCCTCCTCATCACTGGAGCCAATCTGGCAGTATGCTGCAGCTGCTGGAACATGACTGCCAGATTGGTGTCCTTCTTGAGCATCCCCTCTGTCTGCTCTCACGCTACTGCCTTCCTGTAGCTGGGTTTCATCATCAGACCCTTCGAAACGCTGGGCATCCTCCTGGAGCATGTAACCAACACTGTGCTCAAACAGTTCGGGGGACTCCTCAGGAGGAGGACATGGTGGGTCTAGGGAAGGAGTGACTGATGATGAGTCTGACATTGATACCAGGGAAGAGGACGCTTTGGCAGCTGCTTTGCCAGTACCCTGAGCCTGGGTGAGAGAGGATGAGGAGGAAGAGGAGGGCTTGGTCATCCACTCTACCAAGTCTTCGGCATGATGTGGCTCAACATGTCCAGCTGCCGAAAAGAAGGACAAGCGTGTCCCATGGCCATGTGCTGATGACAATGCACCGCGTCCACGACCAGCACTGTTGCCCCCAGACACAGAGCCTGCTTGCCCTCTTTTATTGCCTCCTGACTGTCTGCCTCTCCTTGTTTGCCTTCCAGACATTCTAATAGATGGCCTGCAGGGAGATGGGAAAAAAGCAATAAGGGCTACCTTCAGGTGTCCTTCTCTGTCCCTTTACTTAAGGATTTCTAAATATGGTTGAGGATGATTGCTTTCGCACAGAATAGCACAACGACAATTTCCCTGACTGTCCAAAAAACAAGGATTTCAAAGATGGTTGATGAGGAATGCTTTAGCACACTATAGCACAAGGAGAATTTCCCTCACTGTCCTTCCCTGTCCCTAGAAACAAGGATTATCACAGTGAAAGAAACTGACACTCTTCCTACCTATAGTTTTCTGTCCCTAGAAAAAATGTTTTTTTAAAGACGGTTGATGATCAATGCTTTAGCACACTATAGCACAAGGAGAATTTCCCTCACTGTCCTTCCCTGTCCCTAGAAACAAGGATTATCGCAGTGAAAGAAACTGACACTCTTCCTACCTATAGTTTTCTGTCCCTAGAAAAAATGTTTTTTTAAAGACGGTTGATGATCAATGCTTTAGCACACTATAGCACAAGGAGAATTTCCCTCACTGTCCTTCCCTGTCCCTAGAAACAAGGATTATCACAGTGAAAGAAACTGACACTCTTCCTACCTATAGTTTTCTGTCCCTAGAAAAAATGTTTTTTTAAAGACGGTTGATGATCAATGCTTTAGCACACTATAGCACAAGGAGAATTTCCCTCGCTGTCTTTCCCTGTCCCTAGAAACAAGGATTATCACAGTGAAAGAAACTGACACTCTTCCTACCTATAGTTTTCTGTCCCTAGAAAAAATGTTTTTTTAAAGACGGTTGATGATCAATGCTTTAGCACACTATAGCACAAGGAGAATTTCCCTCACTGTCCTTCCCTGTCCCTAGAAACAAGGATTATCACAGTGAAAGAAACTGACACTCTTCCTACCTATAGTTTTCTGTCCCTAGAAAAAATGTTTTTTTAAAGACGGTTGATGATCAATGCTTTAGCACACTATAGCACAAGGAGAATTTCCCTCACTGTCCTTCCCTGTCCCTAGAAACAAGGATTATCACAGTGAAAGAAACTGACACTCTTCCTACCTATAGTTTTCTGTCCCTAGAAAAAATGTTTTTTTAAAGACGGTTGATGATCAATGCTTTAGCACACTATAGCACAAGGAGAATTTCCCTCACTGTCCTTCCCTGTCCCTAGAAACAAGGATTATCACAGTGAAAGAAACTGACACTCTTCCTACCTATAGTTTTCTGTCCCTAGAAAAAATGTTTTTTTAAAGACGGTTGATGATCAATGCTTTAGCACACTATAGCACAAGGAGAATTTCCCTCACTGTCCTTCCCTGTCCCTAGAAACAAGGATTATCACAGTGAAAGAAACTGACACTCTTCCTACCTATAGTTTTCTGTCCCTAGAAAAAATGTTTTTTTAAAGACGGTTGATGATCAATGCTTTAGCACACTATAGCACAAGGAGAATTTCCCTCACTGTCCTTCCCTGTCCCTAGAAAGAAGGATTATCACAGTGAAAGAAACTGACACTCTTCCTACCTATAGTTTTCTGTCCCTAGAAAAAATGTTTTTTTAAAGATGGTTGATGATCAATGCTTTAGCACACTATAGCACAAGGAGAATTTCCCTCACTGTCCTTCCCTGTCCCTAGAAACAAGGATTATCACAGTGAAAGAAACTGACACTCTTCCTACCTATAGTTTTCTGTCCCTAGAAAAAATGTTTTTTTAAAGATGGTTGATGATCAATGCTTTAGCACACTATAGCACAAGGAGAATTTCCCTCACTGTCCTTCCCTGTCCCTAGAAACAAGGATTATCACAGTGAAAGAAACTGACACTCTTCCTACCTATAGTTTTCTGTCCCTAGAAAAAATGTTTTTTTAAAGATGGTTGATGATCAATGCTTTAGCACACTATAGCACAAGGAGAATTTCCCTCACTGTCCTTCCCTGTCCCTAGAAACAAGGATTATCACAGTGAAAGAAACTAACACTCTTCCTACCTATAGTTTTCTGTCCCTAGAATTTTTTTTTTTAAAGACGGTTGATGATCAATGCTTTAGCACACTATAGCACAAGGAGAATTTCCCTCACTGTCCTTCCCTGTCCCTAGAAACAAGGATTATCACAGTGAAAGAAACTGACACTCTTCCTACCTATAGTTTTCTGTCCCTAGAAAAAATGTTTTTTTAAAGACGGTTGATGATCAATGCTTTAGCACACTATAGCACAAGGAGAATTTCCCTCACTGTCCTTCCCTGTCCCTAGAAACAAGGATTATCACAGTGAAAGAAACTGACACTCTTCCTACCTATAGTTTTCTGTCCCTAGAAAAAATGTTTTTTTAAAAATGGTTGATGATCAATGCTTTAGCACACTATAGCACAAGGAGAATTTCCCTCACTGTCCTTCCCTGTCCCTAGAAACAAGGATTATCACAGTGAAATAAACTAACACTCTTCCTACCTATAGTTTTCTGTCCCTAGAAAAAATGTTTTTTTAAAGATGGTTGATGATCAATGCTTTAGCACACTATAGCACAAGGAGAATTTCCCTCACTGTCCTTCCCTGTCCCTAGAAACAAGGATTTGCACAGTAAAACACACTGACACTCTCCCTACCTATCCTTCTCTTTCCCTAAACTAAAGGAATCCAGGTTAAGCAAGAAAAAAAAATGTCACTGTCCCTGCCTATGCTTCTCTTTCCCTGCTCCGGAACACACTACACTAGGCCGCCGTGCTGGCGGCCTTTTATAGTGTGGGGCGTGTACTAAACACCCTCAGCAATAATTGGCCACAGGCATCCTGCCTGTGGCCAATCATTGCTCTCCTCGCTGCCGGCGCTGTGATTGGCCAAGCATGCGGGGTCACAGTGCATGCTTGGCCAATCACAGCGCCTGGATGACACTGCGATGGCGTAGTGCATTGTGGGCCGTTCGCGTCACTCGAATTAGGCGCAAACGGCCCAAATCGTTCGATCTTCGTCGAACGATCGAACAGCCGATGTTCGAGTCGAACGTATGTTCGACTCGAACACCGAGCTCATCCCTAATGGTGAGAAAAAACTGCGCTAGAACCCAAAAAATTAATAAATAAATAAAATGGAACAAAAAAGCTGCCAGCACTCAAACAAACAAAGTATAACGGAAGATAGGATAAATAGTGCGGCACTAAAACATCAATAGTGATGTCATGGATATGCAGTAGTGTTTGTCTGCCATCTTACCTTCCTCCTCCTGTGTTCATCTAGAGACCAGACCTCCTTCACCTGGCTTCCTTTATAATCTCCTCCCAGCCTGACTCCACCCCAGGCCCTATCACTGAACACTATATTAACCTGTGCACTGCAAGCCTGCTTTGCTGATCAACGTGTTTGTTAGGCATTGTGTGTTTGGGTTCCTGCCTGCCGTGTGCTACGTCTGTCTCTCTGTTACGTTATTGGCTTGTCCCCGACTATCCCTGTCTGCTCGTGACCCTTGACCTTCGGCTCGTTCTTCGTTACCCTTGTCTGCTTGTGGCCCCTGACCTTCAGCTTGTTATTCGGTTCTCTCTTATCGTGTGCTGCTGCTTCCCCTCTTTTCCCCTTATCCTACGGGGCGTGAGCTAGGAAACTCCAGGGGCCGCGACCTGGTCCCAGCCTGCAGCTAACATCCTCACCACTAGAGGCCCTGGAGAAGACCAGCTGGGTCTTAGACTCCGCGCCCTGGGGAATCTTGGCTCTAGCTTCCGTTTGGATCCCGGTTGTGCTCCTCTGGTCCCGCTTTCCACAACCACCCAGTTTCCTATCCGCAGAAGCCAGCCATAGGGTTCACTACCTCGCGGTGCACTCCTGTCCCCCTACGGTGTGCATCTGTCACCTGGCCACAGGTGACCTTGACAAGTGAATAATGATCTTAATGAAAAATACCACTGTGATGAAAATGGCAATGTAAATCAAACAATAATTGTGAAATATGAAGAACAAAAATAACTGTGATAAAAAGAAACTCCAATATATATAATTAAAGTCCATATAAAATGAACACAATTGATGTGTATAAAACTTCAAAGCGTGTTGGAGAGTCCATATAATGTGAACACCCAATGTGATGATCCTTCCCACGGAATGACCTGGGATACAAGAATAACAAGTCGACTGTAGATGCTTCAATAAGTAAATAGATGGGGTACTCTTACCACAACAGATGGACTCATCTGTCATATCACAGTGA
Organism: Rana muscosa; assembly: GCA_029206835.1. Lineage (NCBI taxonomy): Eukaryota > Metazoa > Chordata > Amphibia > Anura > Ranidae > Rana > Rana muscosa. The sequence goes on from CM055117.1 coordinate 923,106,641, forward strand.
GTCGTACATGCTTGGGGTCTCAATGACCTAGATCGATATGACAGGATCATATCATGCTCCTGTTGATGACTTTCTTAGTCGAAACGCGTTGGGCCTGCATTACTGCACCCCACATTGCTTTTATATCTATTTTGTGATCACTTTTTATTCATTACCTTTTGTCATTTTCCTGTATGACATTTTTATCCTAATAAACCTTGATTGGTTTTAATTGACCTGCACCATTGGGAGCAATCTCTTTTATTGTCCCTACTGTTTTTTCATCTAATTTGGAGTCTGCACGGATCTCTACTGTGATCAGCCTAAGGAGTGTAAGCTATATACTTCAGTGTATTCGACCACCCTTCCTTGGATCGATCCAGACCTCCGCGGCAACCACAGAGATCCTGTCATATCGATCTAGGTCGTTGAGACCCCAAGCGTGTCCGACTCACTGTCATATGACAGATGAGTCCATCTGTTGTGGTAAGAGTACCCCATCTATTTACTTATTGAAGAATCTACAGTCGACTTGTTATTTTTGTATCCCGGGTCATTCTGTGGTAAGGATCATCACATTGGGTGTTCACATTATATGGACTCTCCAACACTCTTTGAAGTTTTATACACATCAATTGTGTTAATTTTATATGGACTTTAATTATATATATTGGAGTTTCTTTTTATCAATCACAGTTATTTTTGTTCTTCATATTTCACAATTATTGTTTGATTTGCATTGCCATTTTCATCACAGTGGTATTTTTCATTAAGATCATTATTCACTATTGATGTTTTAGCGCCGCACTATTTATCCTAACTATGGTGAACACATTAGCAACATAAAAAGAGGAGTGAAAACGCATAGTGTTTCCCCACATTTTAGAAAATGTCACCAGCGCGATCCTAAAAGCCTAAAGTTTTGGGGGATTGAAAAAGTACCCAAACACTGGAGGGGTGGACATCATATCCGCCAACTCAGTCATAGGGAATCATTCTGGATTTTTGAAACCAAGGTTTTGTCGCCTGCTGGCTTAAATGTGGATTTTGATTTAAATAGTTTTATTTCTAATAGATAATGATTTAAATGATTTTTGATTTATTTACATTTTTATTTTTATTTTTATTTTCATTTTTATTTTCATTTTTATTTTCTATATGGGTTCTTTTTATATGTTTTTTTATTGTTTATGTATGTTATGGTTCTTAATTGATATTATATATTTCAGAGGTGATCGCGGTTGGCGTCTATAATATATATATATATATATATATATTTTGTATTAGTGGGTTTTTTACTATTATAGAACTACTCTATTGATAGAGCCAATGTCCTATTTTTAAATACATTTTATTATAGGTGGCTTCAAACATTAAATAATTAGGATATTGCATGTGAGAAAGCATTTTTCTCCTTGTTCTTACTTTGTGTATTTATTTGCAGACATTGATCAGTCTGTATGTGTTTGACATCTTATGCACCTGTTTGTTTTCACTGGCCTCCGCTACAGCAATTGTCTCCCATAAGAAAAAAGAGAAGTGTGTCTCTTATGATAGATGAGTCCTGATTGGCCGATTCTATTAGGGTGTGCTATTCGCTGAAGGTTGCCATGCCATTATAAATAAAGCTACTAGCGGTACGTCTGCGTGTCATCCTGCCCCACGCTGATGATGTCCCGCCCACGGACGTAATGCGTACGGGGGGAAGGAGCCACGTCAGACGTCACCCGCGATCACCGCTGCTTTATCGTAACATGCTGTAATTGTTGGCACTCGCAACTGAGTGCTATTACATGTAAGTAGCCATTTTTATGCTTTTATTTGCAATAAATTGTTGGATTCAGAGAGCACTAGATTGTTTCTGTTTCTATCCATTTATGTACGGTGGAGTAAAAGCTCAGGATCCTGCTTCATGACCTCAATGCCGATTGCTGTGCTGCTATTTGCTGACTGGATGGTTACTAGCAGGATCTTTTCTGTGAGATTTCATGCTTAATGACCTCTTGCAGGTCGAATCTGTAAGGTAAGAGGCCAATCTGTGTATGGTGGAGGGATTTTTGGTCACCTGTTTTCATCCACATCGCATGCTGTGATTATCTGCTGTTCCCTCTCCTATTCACTTAGGGACTCTTGATACCTTATGAACTTTTTAGTGTTATTATCTTTTATCGTTTTTTGCTCTGCACTGTTTTATTATTATAAGCACATCCTTCTGCCTGCGCTTAGGGCAGATTGATTCCAGGAAGTAAATGCTACATGAATCACCTGCCCTTACTCAAGATAGTCACGGCCAGAAGTACTAGTTGGGTTTTTTTTATGTGATTTCTCAGCAAAGCAAAATAAAGCATAGAGACATGGATGGATGGAAGCAGGGCCGGCACTAGCAATGGGCGTGTCAGGCGGCTGCCTAGGGCGCCAGGGTAGGGGGGGCAGCAAAACCCAGATCCCCAGCCACTCGCTGGGGATTCAGATTATTAAATTACCTCCAGGACCGTCATTTTTTAAATACATGCTGCCTTATGGCGCCAGCCGCCAGGCTAGGGGGCGGTTGCGCCTGTGAAGAGTGAAGACATTCCGGACCGGACCGCTCTGTCGCCAGCCTGCAGTGCCGCCCTAGCAGCGGCAGTGAGAAGAGGAGGGGAGAGAGCCGGGACAAGGAGCAGCCGGCCGAAAGTGCTGCATGATCAAGGGAGCCAACTGGGGTGGGTGAGATGGAAGCCCTGGCTGCATGTATCTCCGGGCTTGCCGCGATATCCACACCCCACCTCCTCCTGGGCATTCGGGGATCTGTTGTGGGAGGACAGGCAGGCAGCAGCGCCAGTCTCCTGGAGTAAAACCATCACCGCCGCTGGCTCAGGTATAGTGGAAGCTCAGGCAGCACGCTCAGTGCTGCAGCCTGCACCCAAGTCACAAGATTTTTTTTTTTACTCTTCTGTCAAGTTTATAGTGCATTGCACTGTGTACAGAGGGGGAACTAATATATGTGTATGTGTGTGTGTTGGGGGGGCAACATACACGCAGGGGGGGGTATAGATATGTGTGGGGGGGGCGACATGCAGGGGGTACGGAGGGGGAAAAGATGTGTGTAGGGGGGACAGATGTGCAGGGGGGTACAGAGGGGGAACAGATGTGTGTGGGGGGGACAGATGTGCAGGGGGGTACAGAGGGGGAACAGATGTGTGTGGGGGGAGAGGGAACAGACGTGCAGGGGGGAACAGATATGTGTACGTGGGGGGGACAGACATGCAGGGGGTACAGATATGTGTGTAGGGGCGGGACAGACGTGCTGGGGGGTACAGAGGGGGAACAGGAATGTGTGTGGGGGAGGGGGACAGACTTGCAGGGGGGTACAGATATGTGTGTGGGGGAAACAGACGTGCAGGGTGTACAGATATGTGTGTGGGGGAGGGGAAACAGACGTGTAGGGGGGTACAGAGGGGGAACAGATGTGGGTGGGGGAGGGGGAACAGACATGCATGGGGTACAGAGGGGGAACAGATATGTGTGTGGGGAGGGGGAACAGACGTGTAGGGGGGTACAGAGGGGGAACAGATGTGGGTGGGGGGAGGGGGAACAGACATGCATGGGGTACAGAGGGGGAACAGATATGTGTGTGGGGGAGGGGGAACAGGCGTGGGTGGGGGAGGGGGAACAGACGTGCATGGGGTACAGAGGGGGAACAGATATGTGTGTGGGGGGACAGACATACAAGGGGTTACAGAGGGGTAACAGATGTGTGTGTGTGTGTGTGTGGGAACAGACATGCAGGGGTACAGAGGGGGAACAGATATGTGTGTGGGGGGGAGGGGGGGCAGACGTGCAGGGGGGTACAGATATGTGTGTGGGGGGGACAGACATGCAGAGGGTAAAGAGGAGGAACAGATATATATGTGTGTGTGGGGGGACAGACATGCAGGGGGGTACAGAGGGGGAACAGATATGTGTAAGTGCAGGGGGTACTGAGGGGGAATAGATATGTGTGTGTGGGGGGGGTTTGAGAGGAACAGAGTCGTGGAGGGAGGGGTGCAGAGGGGAACAGGCATTCAGGGTGATACAGTGATGGGGTGATCTAAGGTGTGAAGGTGGGAAAATTTTGGTGATCTGAGACCTGAAAATACAGGAATTGGGGTGATTTGAGGTGTGAAGGTTCAAGTCCACTTTGTAAAAAAATAAAATAAATGCAGATCTTTTAGCTGGTACAAAAATGTGCATTTACTATTTTTTTAGTAGGAGCCTGTAAAGCATTGTCAGCGTACCTTTATGCTCTTACAGACAGGCAGTTACACAGTTAGCCTGTCTGTATACTGCCCTAGCCTGTGGACCACGGCTGGCGCGAGGAAGCGAGCTGGTACCATCTACTTTTTTGTCTTCAGGCTGGGTCCAGAGGCACAGGTGCAAACCTGTGGAACACGGCTGAAGAAATAGGTGAAGAGGCGCTGCAAAAATCTCAGTGAGCGGCAGAGCCAATGGGGGGTGGCAAAATTAGGTTTCGCCTAGGGTGTCAAAAATCCTTGCACCAGCCCTGGATGGAAGAGATTGCTTTGAATATAAAACATTAATTAAGGGGCGTGGCTTGGCGCGCAACGGGTATGGACGCGCACTGAATTGGGCATTCCTCTTGTTCCTTTGGCGATGCCCCTCTTAGTATCTGCAGTTGATGGCTCTACCTTGGCCTTAGGACCCCTGTGGTTCCCAACTACCTCTGTAACTATGTCGGTGTTCTACATCATGAGGTAAACTCCTACCTTATTCTTTCTAAGTCTTCCAGTTCCATCATCCTTGGTCTTTTGTGGTTGGAAAAACATTGGCACTATCTCGATTGCAACAGTGGTCAGGTGTTGTCTTGGGATCACAATGCTATCTGACTTGTTTCCTCAAGGTGCTTCCACCTCTCCGATGTTCTAGCAACATTATTAGGCTTCCAAGATGTTTTTTTGCACAAAAGCTGCTGACTTTCTGCTTCCTCATCAATGAGTCATCATCCCTACAATTGCCACATTGATCTTCAACCTGGGACTACTACCCTTGTGGTCGAGTCTACCCTCCCTCTATTCCAAAGACTCAAGCCATGTATGAGTAAGTTTAGATAAATCTACAAAAAGGATTTATCTGAAAGTCCAATTCTCCTGCTGGAGCTGGCTTCTTTTTGGAGAAAAAGGATGGTATGCTTCAATCCTGCATTGATTATAGAGGCCTCAATGCCATCACCATTAAGTATTGGGGCCCACTACCCTTGCTCTCAGAACTTTTTGATAGGCTTCATTAGGGATGAGCTTCGAGTTCGAGTCGAACTCATGTTCGACTCGAACATTGCCTGTTCGCCCGTTCGCCGAACAGCGAACAAATTGGGGTGTTCGCGGCAAATTCGAAAAGTCTATGGGAGAAATCTAAAGTGCTAATTATAAAGGCTTATATGCAAGTTATTGTCCTAAAAAGTGTTTGGGGACCCGGGTCCTGCCCCAGGGGACATGTATCAATGCAAAAAGAAGTTTTAAAAACGGCCGTTTTTTCGGGAGCAGTGATTTTAATAATGCTTAAAATGAAAAAATAAAAGTGAAATATTCCTTTAAATTTCGTACCTGGGGGGTGTGTATGATATGCATGTGAAGTGGCGCATGTTTCCCGTGCTTAGAACTGTCCCTGCAAAAAATGTCATTTTTGAAAGAAAAAAAGTCATTTAAAACTGACTCGCGGCTATTAATGAATTGTCGGCTCCCGGCAATACATACAAAAGTCATTGATAAAAAAAAAAAAAAAAGTGTGGGGGTTCCCCAGAATTCAATTACCAGGCCCTTCAGGTCTGGAATGGATATTAAGGGGAACCCCGCCGCAAATTCAAAAAAAAATTGACGTGGGGTTCCCCCAAATATCCATTCCAGGCCCTTCAGATCTGGCATGGATTTTAAGGGGAACTCACCCCAAATTTAAAAAAAAATGGCGTGGAGTCCCCCTAAAAATCCATACCAGACCCCTTATCCGAGCACGCAACCTGGCCGGCCGCAGGAGAAAAGGGGGGGATGAGAGAGCGGCCCCCCCTCCCTCCTGAACCGTACCAAGCCACATGCCCTCAACATGGGGAGGATGTCCCCATGTTGATGGGGACAAGGGCCTCATCCCCACAACCCTTGCCCGGTGGTTGTGGGGGTCTGCGGGCAGGGGGCTTATCGGAATCTGGAAGACCCCTTTAACAAAGGGGACCCCCAGATCCCGCCCCCCCCCTATGTGAATTGGTAAGGGGTACATTGTACCCCTACCATTTCATGAAGAAAGCGTAAATTTTTTTTTAAAAAAACACACAAACACCTTGAAAAAGTCCTTTATTTAAAAAAAAAAAAAAACAGCGGTGAAATCCAGTGTCCCGCGGCGATCCCGATGTCCAGCGCTGTCCTTCATTGGTTGTGCCTGAGCGGACCAGATGGGGAACTCCCTCTCAGTATTTTAAATGTATAGACCCGCCCCTTCTAAAGTTCCCCATCAGGTCCGCTCAGCGGACCAGATGCGGAACATGAGAAGGGGCGGGTCTATACATGTATTACCACAGTGAGAGCAGTTCCCCATCAGGTCCGCCTCCTCGGTATGTCGGACCCGCCTACGTCATTGGCTTGAGCGGGGAACTTCCTTCACTGTGTAATTTAAATTTACATAGTGAAGGAAGTTCCCCGCTCAAGCCAATGACGTAGGCGGGTCCGACATACCGAGGGGGCGGACCTGATGGGGAACTGCTCTCACTTTGGTAATACATGTATAGATCCGCCCCTTCTCATGTTCCGCATCTGGGGAACTTTAGAAGGGGCGGGTCTATACATTTAAAATACTGAGAGGGAGTTCCCCATCAGGTCCGCTCAGGCACAACCAATGAAGGACAGCGCTGGACATCGGGATCGCCGCGGGACACTGGATTTCACCGCTGGAATGTTTTTTTTTTTTTTTAATAAAGGACTTTTTCAAGGTGTTTGTGTGTTTTTTTTAAACATTTGTTTACGCTTTCTTCGTGAAATGGTAGGGGCACAATGTACCCCTTACCAATTCACATAGGGGGGGGCCGGGATCTTGGGGTCCCCTTTGTTAAAGGGGTCTTCCAGATTCCGATAAGCCCCCCGCCCGCAGACCCCCACAACCACCGGGCAAGGGTTGTGGGGATGAGGCCCTTGTCCCCATCAACATGGGGACATCCTCCCCATGTTGAGGGCATGTGGCTTGGTACGGTTCAGGAGGGAGGGGGGGCCGCTCTCTCGTCCCCCCCTTTTCCCCTGCGGCCGGCCAGGTTGCGTGCTCGGATAAGGGGTCTGGTATGGATTTTTAGGGGGACTCCACACCATTTTTTTTTTAAATTTGGGGTGGAGTTCCCCTTAAAATCCATGCCAGATCTGAAGGGCCTGGAATGGATACTTGGGGGAACCCCACGTCAATTTATTTTTTAATTTGCGGCGGGGTTCCCCTTAATATCCATTCCAGACCTGAAGGGCCTGGTAATTGAATTCTGGGGAACCCCCACGCTTTTTTTTTTTTTTTATCAATGACTTTTGTATGTATTGCCGGGAGCCGACAATTCATTAATAGCCGCGAGTCAGTTTTAAATGCATTTTTTTCTTTCAAAAATGACATTTTTTGCAGGGACAGTTCTAAGCACGGGAAACATGCGCCACTTCACATGCATATCATACACACCCCCCAGGTACGAAATTTAAAGGAATATTTCACTTTTATTTTTTCATTTTAAGCATTATTAAAATCACTGCTCCCGAAAAAACGGCCGTTTTTAAAACTTCTTTTTGCATTGATACATGTCCCCTGGGGCAGGACCCGGGTCCCCAAACACTTTTTAGGACAATAACTTGCATATTAGCCTTTATAATTAACACTTTAGATTTCGAACGTTCGAGTCCATTGTATTTAATAGGGTTCTAAAGTTTACACGAACATTTTGTCTGTTCGCAGGTTCTGGTGCGAACCGAACAGGGGGGTGTTCGGCTCATCCCTGGGCTTCATGATGCTTGAATCTTCACTATGTTAGACCTCCATGGAGCATACAATTTGATTAGGATCTGAGAGGGTAATGAGTGGAATACAGATTTCAACACCAGAAATGGGCATTATGGGTATCTTGTGATGCATTTTGTCTTGTGTTATGCCCCAGTCGTTTTTCAGAACTTTGTTAATGAGATTTTCTTTGATCTTTTGTACTTTTCTGTCATTGTCTATCTGGACAACAGATTTATTTTCTCTCTAGTTTTGAACACTCATCATCAGCACATATATCTTCCCAACGCTGGAGAAATGCCTCTTCGAGTGAACCCAGGCCCCTTTCCTTGGTTATATAGTCACCGACAAAGGGCTGCTTATGGACTCAGCCAAACTTCAGTCCATCTCCAACTGGCCTGTTCACCAATTTCTATCACCAGTTCATTCCTGATTTTTCCCCCCTGGTGGCCCCAATCACTTCTCTGACCTTGAAGGGTATTGATGCCAGAGCCTACCTCTTGAAGCAGTCAAGGCTTTCCACAAACTCAAAACGCCCTTTCTCTCAACATCTATTCTCGTACGTCCTAACATTCCCCAGCCTTTCTTCTTGCAGGTAGACGCTTCATCCTTGGGTGTGGGGCCGTTCTTCTCCAAGTGCAATAAGGGCAAGTTTTCGGATGCTGAAAAAAATTACACCCTCTGGGATTGGAAACTTATGGCTATTAAGCTGGTGCTGCAAAAATGGTGGAATCTACTGGATCTCCACACCGTATCCTTATTTATACCGATCACAATAATATCTAGTACTTGCAATCCGCCCAATGATTAAATTGCAGACAAGCACAAAGGGCACTTTTATTTTTGCAGGTTTAACTTTGAAATTACCTTTCGGCCTTGTTTTAAAAATGGCCATGCTGCTGCCCTGTCCAGATCATTTGAGGTTGCTGAGTTCCATGTTGAACTGGAAACCTACCTATCATATTCTGGCCACCACCTGTCTTCAGTCTTCATGTTTCCCACCTGGTAAAGCCTTTTCTGTACCCACCCTTCACCACAAGCTTTTTAAATGAGTACAGGACTCCAAACTCTCTGGACATCCTGGTGTACAATGTACCTGTGCTTTCCTGCATCGTTTCTACTGTTGGCCCTCCCTTCATAGGAATGTTAAAGATTACGTTCAGGCTTGCTTCATTTGTGCAGAAGTGCTCCTATTAGACCACATGGTAGACCTGAAGAAGGAGGCCGCTCCCTCTGAAACGCATAGTCATAGCAACCATCAAGCGTCATTTATATCATTTATACTCCTTCTGTGGAGTCTCTGCTTTCCAGGATCCTCGCTGAGAGCGGGCGGCTCTCATGCCGTTTGTTGGCAGCTGCTCGTGGACTATTCAGACCGAGACTGCCAGTTTGCTTCACATCCAGCTTGGATTTCTGGACTCAGGAGAGCAACCACAGCCTCTATCGATGCGCTTGTTTTTATTAAAACAATGTGAGTGTACTACATTCATTTGTCTATATCTTTTTTAATAAACGTTGTCACACTAGGGCCGGTGCGCTCTCCCTTTTACTCTTGTCTTTTCAGCTGTCAGTATTCCTGCTGGTTTATAGAGCAGCACGGCTAAACCTATGTTGCACCCTACTGATTTAACCCCTACCTCTAGGATCTCAATGGTTCCTTTCCATACATATACTCTATTGACGGATTCTTGTGGAACTGTTTTAGCTTTTATATCCATCTTGCCATCAGCTTATTGCCTTCATTGATCCTCTGGACTTCAGCGCTTTTGGTGTTTTTTATTCTTTTTACCTTTGCTCCATTTGTGTGCAGTCTAAGGCTGGGTTCATACTATTGCGAATTGGCATTTTTTTTTTGTCTTTTTTACATTTCCTCAGTTGCTTTCTGATTTCTAGCCTAGACAAATTATGTCATACATCTCAGGAGTCTTCAGAAGGGGACAAGGGGATTTCTTAGCTAAGCAAATCCTCCAGACTTATGTTAACATTCACAAATATGTTAGAGGTTTAAATATGAAAAAGTTTTTTCTTTCAGACCCTATTCAGAGAAACTCTTCTCGATCTGAAACTAAACATTCTAATTTCAGGAACCGGTCAGTTTTCAATCCTCAATTTAATGATAATAGACACCTTGATGTTTTCAAAAACATGGTGTGTAGTGATCTTGATTCCCTTCGGATCAAGAAAGTTAGAGATTCACGGCACATCAAACGGGGTATTTCATCATTAGAACAGAGAAATTACATCGTAATCCGGCCTGCGGATAAGGGGGTGGTCTGGTCGTACTCAGTAAAGTGTACTATCAGGAAGAGATGAAAAGGTTATTGAATGATCAAAACACGTACTTACTCTTGAATGGTGACCCCATGGTGAAATTCAAGAATGATTTACACTCTCTGATAGAGGGAGGAAAAATTGAAGGTATTCTAAATGCTAAGGAAGCATCTTATTTGGATCCTTTCTATTGTCGCACACCAATCATTTATTTTCTGCCTAAGCTCCATAAAGATTCAGAACGACCACCGTGTCGTCCAATTGTCAATGGTATTGACTCTGTGACCTCACGGTTAGGTCAATATTTTGATTTTTTATTACAGCCTTTAGTTTGCAAGATGGAAGCTTATCTCCATGACACTAAACAAATTATTCAGACCTTAGACACACTTCCCTGTACGCACAATTCCATTTTGATCACTGAGATGTCGGATCCCTTTATACCATCATTGACCCTGATGCAGCCATAGCTTCTGTTGTATGGGCATTGGCAGAGACTGACCTTAGTAGTAAACATGTTCAATTTTTATTGGACAGTTTGAGGTTTTGTCTTTTAAATAACTATTTTTGGTTTGATAGGGATTATTATTTGCAGCGGTGTGGTGTGGCGATGGGCGCTCGTTTTGCTCCCAGTGTGGCCAGATGCGTTTTTTCGTGATCGCCCGCCACAACTACGTTGCTATAAAAGATATATTGATGATCTTGTTAGGATCTGGGAGGGTGACATGTCAAGTCTCCAGCTTTTTATGAATAAGCTTAATGGCAATGATAAAAATATGACGCTACCTTGGACTATTGATTACAATCAAATTACCTTTCTAGATCTGGAAATTTTTAAAAAAGATGGCAGTTTCCATACGAGGAATCATTTTAAGACCACCGATCGTAATGGGTACATACCCCTGACCAGCTGTCATCATAAACTTTGGCTGTGTAATATTCCCAGAGGGCAGTTTGTAAGGCTGCGCCGTAACTGTATGCCAGAGGCAGATTTTCTCTCACAATCACAAGTCCTTGCCACTAGATTCAGGCAGAAGGGTTATACTCAGGATACGATTAATAAAGAGATAGAAAGGGTAAGAGTTATGGATAGGAGTGTCATTGTTGCAGACAAACCTGTCAGCTCTACCACTAATGAGGTTGCCAGTGGTTTTAAGATTGTTATGGATTTTAGTATCCAACATAAGAAATTTGAAAAAATCGTTGCTAAGCACTGGCCTATCATGAAGTATGACCGCATTTTAGGCCCTGCCCTTCTAGACCGCCCGCAATTCATTTGCCGTAAGGCACCCTCGCTTCGCGATAGTCTAGCTCCTGGGTTATAGATCCACCCACTATTGCTGAGCCTAGGCTTTTCAGTTTCCTGTCCGGTTTTTATGCATGCGGACGATGTGCGACCTGTAAGCATGCGAAAAATAACATCCAAAAACGGAAGACCTTCAGCTCCTCAGTAACACACATTCAATATCAGATTAAACAACTTTTTACATGTGCAACAGTTGGGGTCGTATATATGTTAGAATGTGACTGTGGCTTTCAGTATGTGGGGCGCACCTCTTGAGCCCTCCACGTGTGAGTTGGTGAACACATTAAATGGTGAGAAAAAACTGCGCTAGAACCCAAAAAATTTATAAATAAATAAAATGGAACAAAAAAGCTGCCAGCACTCAAACAAACAAAGTATAACGGAAGATAGGATAAATAGTGCGGCGCTAAAACATCAATAGTGAATAATGATCTTAATGAAAAATACCACTGTGATGAAAATGGCAATGTAAATCAAACAATAATTGTGAAATATGAAGAACAAAAATAACTGTGATAAAAAGAAACTCCAATATATATAATTAAAGTCCATATAAAATGAACACAATTGATGTGTATAAAACTTCAAAGCGTGTTGGAGAGTCCATATAATGTGAACACCCAATGTGATGATCCTTCCCACGGAATGACCTGGGATACAAGAATAACAAGTCGACTGTAGATGCTTCAATAAGTAAATAGATGGGGTACTCTTACCACAACAGATGGACTCATCTGTCATATCACAGTGAGTCGTACATGCTTGGGGTCTCAATGACCTAGATCGATATGACAGGATCATATCATGCTCCTGTTGATGACTTTCTTAGTCGAAACGCGTTGGGCCTGCATTACTGCACCCCACATTGCTTTTATATCTATTTTGTGATCACTTTTTATTCATTACCTTTTGTCATTTTCCTGTATGACATTTTTATCCTAATAAACCTTGATTGGTTTTAATTGACCTGCACCATTGGGAGCAATCTCTTTTATTGTCCCTACTGTTTTTTCATCTAATTTGGAGTCTGCACGGATCTCTACTGTGATCAGCCTAAGGAGTGTAAGCTATATACTTCAGTGTATTCGACCACCCTTCCTTGGATCGATCCAGACCTCCGCGGCAACCACAGAGATCCTGTCATATCGATCTAGGTCGTTGAGACCCCAAGCGTGTCCGACTCACTGTCATATGACAGATGAGTCCATCTGTTGTGGTAAGAGTACCCCATCTATTTACTTATTGAAGAATCTACAGTCGACTTGTTATTCTTGTATCCCGGGTCATTCTGTGGTAAGGATCATCACATTGGGTGTTCACATTATATGGACTCTCCAACACTCTTTGAAGTTTTATACACATCAATTGTGTTAATTTTATATGGACTTTAATTATATATATTGGAGTTTCTTTTTATCACAGTTATTTTTGTTCTTCATATTTCACAATTATTGTTTGATTTGCATTGCCATTTTCATCACAGTGGTATTTTTCATTAAGATCATTATTCACTATTGATGTTTTAGCGCCGCACTATTTATCCTATCTATGGTGAACACATTAGCAACATAAAAAGAGGAGTGAAAACGCATAGTGTTTCCCCGCATTTTAGAAAATGTCACCAGCGCGATCCTAAAAGCCTAAAGTTTTGGGGGATTGAAAAAGTACCCAAACACTGGAGGGGTGGACATCATATCCGCCAACTCAGTCGTAGGGAATCATTCTGGATTTTTGAAACCAAGGTTTTGTCGCCTGCTGGCTTAAATGTGGATTTTGATTTAAATAGTTTTATTTCTAATAGATAATGATTTAAATGATTTTTGATTTATTTACATTTTTATTTTTATTTTTATTTTCATTTTTATTTTCATTTTTATTTTCTATATGGGTTCTTTTTATATGTTTTTTTATTGTTTATGTATGTTATGGTTCTTAATTGATATTATATATTTCAGAGGTGATCGCGGTTGGCGTCTATAATATATATATATATATTTTTTGTATTAGTGGGTTTTTTACTATTATAGAACTACTCTATTGATAGAGCCAATGTCCTATTTTTAAATACATTTTATTATAGGTGGCTTCAAACATTAAATAATTAGGATATTGCATGTGAGAAAGCATTTTTCTCCTTGTTCTTACTTTGTGTATTTATTTGCAGACATTGATCAGTCTGTATGTGTTTGACATCTTATGCACCTGTTTGTTTTCACTGGCCTCCGCTACAGCAATTGTCTCCCATAAGAAAAAAGAGAAGTGTGTCTCTTATGATAGATGAGTCCTGATTGGCCGATTCTATTAGGGTGTGCTATTCGCTGAAGGTTGCCATGCCATTATAAATAAAGCTACTAGCGGTATGTCTGCGTGTCATCCTGCCCCACGCTGATGATGTCCCGCCCACGGACGTAACGCGTACGGGGAGAAGGAGCCACGTCAGACGTCACCCACGATCACCGCTGCCTTATCGTAACATGCTGTAATTGTTGGCACTCGCAACTGAGTGCTATTACATGTAAGTAGCCATTTTTATGCTTTTATTTGCAATAAATTGTTGGATTCAGAGAGCACTAGATTGTTTCTGTTTCTATCCATTTATGTACGGTGGAGTAAAAGCTCAGGATCCTGCTTCATGACCTCAATGCCGATTGCTGTGCTGCTATTTGCTGACTGGATGGTTACTAGCAGGATCTTTTCTGTGAGATTTCATGCTTAATGACCTCTTGCAGGTCGAATCTGTAAGGTAAGAGGCCAATCTGTGTATGGTGGAGGGATTTTTGGTCACCTGTTTTCATCCACATCGCATGCTGTGATTATCTGCTGTTCCCTCTCCTATTCACTTATGGACTCTTGATACCTTATGAACTTTTTAGTGTTATTATCTTTTATCGTTTTTTGCTCTGCACTGTTTTATTATTATAAGCACATCCTTCTGCCTGAGCTAAGGGCAGATTGATTCCAGGAAGTAAATGCTACATGAATCACCTGCCCTTACTCAAGATAGTCATGGCCAGAAGTACTAGTTGGGTTTTTTTATGTGATTTCTCAGCAAAGCAAAATAAAGCATAGAGACATGGATGGATGGAAGCAGGGCCGGCGCTAGCAATGGGTGGGTCAGGTGGCTGCCTAGGGCGCCAGGGTAGGGGGGGCGGCAAAACCCAGATCCCCAGCCACTCGCTGGGGATTCAGATTATTAAATTACCTCCAGGACCGTCATTTTTTAAATACGTGCTGCCTTATGGCGCCAGCCGCCAGGCTAGGGGGCGGTTGCGCCTGTGAAGAGTGAAGACATTCCGGACCGGACCGCTCTGTCGCCAGCCTGCAGTGTCGCCCTAGCAGCGGCAGTGAGAAGAGGAGGGGAGAGAGCCCGGACAAGGAGCAGCCGGCCGAAAGTGCTGCATGATCAAGGGAGCCAACTGGGGTGGGTGAGATGGAAGCCCTGGCTGCATGTATCTCCGGGCTTGCCGCGATATCCACTCCCCACCTCCTCCTGGGCACTCGGGGATCTGTTGTGGGAGGACAGGCAGGCAGCAGCACCAGTATCCTGGAGTAAAACCATCACCGCCGCTGGCTCAGGTATAGTGGAAGCTCAGGCAGCACGCTCAGTGCTGCAGCCTGCACCCAAGTCACAAGATTTTTTTTTTTACTCTGCTGTCAAGTTTATAGTGCATTGCACTGTGTACAGAGGGGGAACTAATATATGTGTATGTGTGTGTGTTGGGGGTGGCAACATACGCGCAGGGGGGGTATAGATATGTGTGGGGGGGGCGACATGCAGGGGGTACGGAGGGGGAACAGATGTGTGTAGGGGGGACAGATGTGCAGGGGGGTACAGAGGGGGAACAGATGTGTGTGGGGGGGACAGATGTGCAGGGGGGTACAGAGGGGGAACAGATGTGTGTGGGGGGAGAGGGAACAGACGTGCAGGGGGGAACAGATATGTGTACGTGGGGGGGGACAGACATGCAGGGGGGTACAGATATGTGTGTAGGGGTGGGACAGACGTGCTGGGGGGTACAGAGGGGGAACAGGAATGTGTGTGGGGGAGGGGGACAGACGTGCAGGGGGGTACAGATATGTGTGTGGGGGAAACAGACGTGCAGGGTGTACAGATATGTGTGTGGGGGAGGGGAAACAGACGTGTAGGGGGGTACAGAGGGGGAACAGATGTGGGTGGGGGAGGGGGAACAGACATGCATGGGGTACAGAGGGGGAACAGATATGTGTGTGGGGAGGGGGAACAGGCGTGGGTGGGGGAGGGGGAACAGACGTGCATGGGGTACAGAGGGGGAACAGATATGTGTGTGGGGGGACAGACATACAAGGGGTTACAGAGGGGTAACAGATATGTGTGTGTGTGTGTGGGAACAGACATGCAGGGGTACAGAGGGGGAACAGATATGTGTGTGGGGGGGAGGGGGGGCAGACGTGCAGGGGGGGTACAGATATGTGTGTGGGGGGGACAGACGTGCAGAGGGTAAAGAGGAGGAACAGATATATATGTGTGTGTGGGGGGACAGACATGCAGGGGGTACAGAGGGGGAACAGATATGTGTATGTGCAGGGGGTACTGAGGGGGAATAGATATGTGTGTGTGGGGGGGGGGTTTGAGGGGAACAGAGTCGTGGAGGGAGGGGTGCAGAGGGGAACAGGCATTCAGGGTGATACAGTGATGGGGTGATCTAAGGTGTGAAGGTTGGAAAATTGTGGTGATCTGAGACCTGAAAATACAGGAATTGGGGTGATTTGAGGTGTGAAGGTTCAAGACCACTTTGTAAAAAAATAAAATAAATGCAGATCTTTTAGCTGGTACAAAAATTTGCATTTTTTTTTTTTTTTTAGTAGGAGCCTGTAAAGCATTGTCAGCGTACCTTTATGCTCTTACAGACAGGCAGTTACACAGTTAGCCTGTCTGTATACTGCCCTAGCCTGTGGACCACGGCTGGCGCGAGGAAGCAAGCTGGTACCATCTACTTTTTTGTCTTCAGGCTGGGTCCAGAGGCACAGGTGCAAACCTGTGGAACACGGCTGAAGAAATAGGTGAAGAGGCGCTGCAAAAATCTCAGTGAGCGGCAGAGCCAATGGGGGGTGGCAAAATTAGGTTTCGCCTAGGGTGTCAAAAATCCTTGCACCAGCCCTGGATGGAAGAGATTGCTTTGAATATAAAACATTAATTAAGGGGCGTGGCTTGGCGCGCAACGGGTATGGACGCGCACTAGGAGAGCTCCGGCACACACACAGCCTGCGATCGCCTAATTCCCCGACCCTAAGCCTCCAGATGCCGGGCAAACGCCTGTACAACACCCCGCACTCACGCCCGAGGAGAGGTTCGGCTTCCACCACAGCGCGGAACATCACAGAGCTATTTAAACCTGCGGCGGGGACCCGCAACAACGTGGGGAAGACCAAGATGGCGCTGATGCAGCCACACGAGGAGGAATACAGCGAGGACTCCCAATCCCCGCCTGAGGACTCAGGTAAGGGAAACGCCCGCTTGAATCATCCCCTCACCCTAGCCGATATGTCAGTGATAGCCGCGGATATTAAATCCTCCTTCTCAGCCGCCATCACGGACCTTAAATCTAACCTATTGGCTCTGAATGAGCGGATGGCGGTGTCTGAGGCAGCGGGAAGGCACAGGGACAAAGCAATTCTCAGATTGGAGAAGAAGTGCACGACTCAAAACCACCATTTTATTGAAATAAATAGGCATTTAGAAGACCTGGACAATAGGGGTAGGAGGGCCAATATACGTGTGAGGGGTATCCCTGAGACAGTAGACTCAGCTCAAATCATTCCGGCATTACAACGAGTTTTCAATAGCTTGCTAGAGCGGCAGGAAGACATGGCGATCGATTTTGTCAGGGCTCACAGAGCACTCAGACCAAAAGGCCCAGATAATGTCCAAGGGACATCATATGTTGCCTTCAGAGTTTCTTGCTTAAAGAGGACATAATGAGAATGGCGAGGAGAAATGAGCATATTATTTTCAATGGAGCCACTATCCTGTTGTTTCAGGACTTATCTCAGATCACCCTGAGAAACCGAAGAGCCTTGCGCCCTCTGCTGGAGAAACTCAGGGAACGTGAATTAAAATACACCTGGAAGTTCCCTTTTGCACTATCCGTACACTACAATGGACATCAATACATTCTGCGTGATCCGGATGAACTTCCAGACTTCTGTGCCGCTCTGGACCTTGAATACATCCCATTGCCTGACTGGTATGCTGAGTTCCAGGAACCACCCCAAGACCGGTCACCTCCCAGATCCCCCTTCTCGACTCCTGACAAAAGATTGAACAAGAAACAGAAGCCGAACCGCTCTGGGAAATTTGGAACCCCAGGTCCCAGCAGAGAGGAACGCAGAGATCATGCTGATGACTGATCGACACTTACTGAGTTCAACCTGTTATGCTCATTTGTTTTTCTACGTTTACTATGGGTTCCCTTTGGGGTTCCCTTGGGAAAATGTAACAACTTTGCTAGAAAACTATCACTCGCACACTACTCCTCTTTTTTTTTTTCTCGACCTACTCCCCGTGGGCTTCCTGGAGGAGGAGACGGAGACTCAGGTCAAGGGAGACCCCTCCCCCTCCCCCCCTATGTGAAACCAGAGTCTGTCCCTCTGTCACCTACCACAGTGTAATGTACCCCCTCCTAGCCTGGAAGCCCGCTGACCTGGGCTTACATGGGGCAATTGCTGCTGTCCAGATAAGACGGACTAGGGTCTTGAGCTTCGACACTGACTCTCAGGCTACATGTTCACAGGGAGTCATAGTTGGAGGTTGGTCCTTTGCTGCCCTGGCTTGAAGACTAAAAACTCTGATACTGAATAACATTTCCTGTGACCAGATGACTAACGACCAAAGAGAGTCCGGGACTATGGGTGGCACTGTGTGACATGGGGGAATCCCGCCTCCCCCCCCCCCCTTTTTTTTTTTTTTTTTTGGGACAGACCGAGGAGGGAAATACTGTAATACTGTTGCATGTTGCTGCGTAAAGGGGCTCTTTATCTAATGTGTTGCCCGTGAGCACTTAAGTTTGTTCCACCCCTGGGTCGGGGGGGAAACACTTTCATCTAGTAATAGATGAGGCTAGTTTTGCTTTCATGTGCAGGCTGTGTGTGTTATGTTGCAACTTATCCACATACATTTACCGTTTACTCTTACAGAGTTATACTGGCAGAGTCGAGTAGCTGACTGTTTTACCCTGTTGTCAGCTGCCTCCCTCTACCCCCACCAAGTGCCTCCTCGCCTACTAGTTGAGCGTGGGACGCACTAACCTACCTACTACTCAGGTCAGGATTTCCGGCCTGTCTAGGGAATTCTTTAAATTGCTCCATCATCTTTACTCTCCCCTTTTCTAACTCACCTTTTCCTTCTTTTTCTTCTCCTTTTTTTTTTATTTTTTTTATTTTTATTAATATAGTTGTATTGGTTCTAACCTGATATCACCAGCTTTGTATTCTAGGATCACTCTGGGCCGTCTCACTCTGGGCTCCCAGCATGGCTTACGCAGATCTCGGCCGAAAACCACTCGTTATATCCCACAATGTTAGGGGCTTGAACATACCCGAAAGGCGCTCCACTCTGCTGAGGGAGCTCAAAAAAGGTAGGCCGCATTTCGTATTTTTACAAGAGACCCATTTCAAAACACATCATGTCCCCAAACTCAAGTTCTTACTTTAAAGAGGCATTTCACGCTACGAGTGATGATTCCAGGGCCAGGGGGGCATCTATTCTGATTGGTAGAGATGCACCCTTCACCCTACAGGAAAAAAGGCTAGACCCCAAGGGTAGATATGTATTCCTCAAGGGTTTGTATAACAATACACCCATGACGTTAGCCAATGTCTACTTTCCAAACAAATCTCATATATCCTTTTGTCAGCAAATTGTTCAAGAGCTTTTGGGGTTTTCCTCGGGATGTATGATCCTGGGTGGAGACTTCAACGTGCCACTCAGCCCGCTGCAGGATACGTCAAACGGGAAAACATGCATCACGTATAGGACCCTTAAACAAATTAAGGCTATGCTACAATCCTTGCACCTGACTGACACCTGGAGATTTGTGCACCCTGATGGTCGTGACTTTACGTTTTTCTCTACTCCCCACAACCGACACTCCCGCATAGACTACCTTTTCATTACACAAAGGGATTTAGCCCTCATAACTGGAGCTCACATTGGCATCCAATCCTTCTCGGACCATGCCCCAATTTCACTCTCCGTAAAGGAAGTCACTCCAAGCCCCAAATCATTCGCTTGGAGGTTGAATGCTTCCCTGCTAACTGATCCGGTCCTCCTGACAGAACTGACCGCATTCCTGACTGATTTCTTTCAGCGAAATTCTTCCGCTGACACAGACCCACTAATGACCTGGGAGGCGCACAAGTGCACGATTAGGGGGGTCCTCATGGGAATGGGCGCGAGGCGTAAAAAAGAAGGAGAAAAACTTGTCAAGAACATTTAGAAACGCTACATAAACAATCCCTTACTGTCCAGACAGCCACCGAACTTTTAGAGAAAAGGAAGGCCCTTCAACAGGTTTTCGATGACAAGTCGCGGAGATTCCTGTTCTTTAAGAGGGGAATCTACTACGAGTCTGGAAATAAGTCGGGGACATTTTTGGCGAGGGCCCTAAAGGAGCAGACGGGGAAAAATTTCATACAGGGTATTAGGAGGGCGGATGGCAATTTGGATGTATCCACTGACGCCATAGCGAACCACTTCCATGACTTCTACACAAAGCTATATAACCTACCAACCCATCATAGACTGGCAGACATGGAGGGAGAGAGACCACAGATCATTCGTGATTACCTGGAGAAGAGCGGCATGCCCACCCTCTCAGATTCGGACATATCACTCTTGGAGGGACCAGATACGGCAGAGGAGATCGCGGTGGCCATTAAGCAACTTAAATCTGGTAAGAGCCCAGGACCGGATGGATTCACTTCCATTTATTATAAAACCTTTACCAACATATTAGTGGACCCACTTAGGGCCGCGCTAGACTCTATGTCTGAACCTAGAGTAATTACCCCAGACTTTTTGTCAGCACACATCACGGTGATCCATAAGGAAGGTAAAGATCCAGCAGATTGTGCAAGTTATCGCCCTATATCTTTGCTAAATCTAGACGCCAAAATACACGCTAAGATCCTGGCTTCACGATTGAGCCCTTTGCTCGCGGACTTAATAGGAATGGACCAGGTAGGCTTCATGCCTGGCCGTGAAGCCAAAGACAACATTATAAAAGCTATGCTCTTGATTCAAGCGGCCCGGGACGGTAACACAGAGGGCCTTCTCCTGTCCACGAATGCGGAGAAGGCCTTCGATCGTGTGGCCTGGGACTACATGCTGGCTGTATGTTCTAGAATCGGATTGGGTCCGCACATGATGGCCAGGATCTCGGCGTTGTACCAGTGCCCTTCGGCGAAGCTTAAAATTAATGGTGCTTTATCAGACAAGGTCCAGATACTAAATGGCACAAGACAGGGCTGCCCGCTGTCGCCTCTGTTGTTCATACTGTCCCTGGAACCGTTCATTAGATTAATCAGAGCTAATACAGACATCCGGGGCTTCAGGGTCTTAGATAGGGAATACAAGGTCGCCGCTTCTGCGGATGACCTGCTCTTCTTTTTAACAAGCCCAGTCACATCCCTACCCGTTCTCCTCAGGGAGTTTGCGGTATACGGATGCGTCTCTAATCTCAAAATCAACTATGCCAAATCTGAGGCCCTGAATGTCTCCTTGCCAGACAATCTGCTAGGCCGAGTAAAGTCGACATCTTCCTTTAGATGGGAACCTGCGAAACTTAAGTACCGTGGAGTGTGGCTCACGCCCAGATTGGCCGACACTTATGGACAGAACTTTCCAAGGTTTCTCAAGACTGTTAAGGAGGACTTGGACAGATGGCAGTCAGGCTATTTTTCTTGGTTTGGCCGCGCGGCCATAATCAAGATGATGGTTCTACCCAGGTTACTTTATCTGCTCCATTCCCTACCCCTCAAGATCCCTACAGCCTTCTTTTCCTCGCTGAAAACCATTTTGTTGAGATTTCTCTGGAATGCTCAGCGACCGAGGATCAGGTATTCCCTCTTGATGAAACCAAAGGACTTTGGTGGCATGGGTATACCTGACTTTGGGTCCTACTACCAGGCCACGCACCTGACCAGGATAGTCGACTGGCACTGTCATGGAAATACCAAAGATTGGGTGACCCTGGAAAATGACTTATGTCCACTCCCGTTAAAATTCTCTCCGTGGATCACATGGGATAACTGTCCGAATGACCTTAAAAAGCACCCCGTCACCGGATGTACCTTGGAGATTTTCCACAGACTGACCAAAACCTTGGACATATCCTCACAACCCAGCCCCCTGACCCCCTTAAAAGACAACCCGGACTTTGAGCCTGGCCTGTTTAACCCTCACTTCCAACCCTTGGACACCTCTAAACCGTTCCTACTAGGAGACTGCTTTGACGGAGGGGTAATAAGGGACTGGACAACACTTAAATTGACACTGAATAACCCACGTCTACCCTTTTGGACGTACCTGCAACTCCGCAGCTACTTAGGGAGGCTGCCAGATAAAACTAAGATCTATAGGCCCCCCACGGCCCTGGAGAAGATCTGCCTTGCTGGTGCCAAGTGCCCAAAAGCCACTTCCATGGCCTACGCGTGGTTACGAGATTTGAAATATGGGCCGGAGGAGGCGCTCAGAGTGAGATGGGCCACGGATCTACAGACGGAAATAACTACTAAAGACTGGAGGTATGCGTGTATTCTGACTCATAAGTGCTCAATAAGCTCAAAAATGCAAGAGACAGCCTACAAAATCCTCACACACTGGTACAACACCCCAGCCAAGATACATGGATGGAACCCACAATTTCCAGACACCTGTTGGAGGTGTAAAACTGAAAAGGGCACACTGCTGCACATTTGGTGGCAATGTCCGCTAATCGCACAATTTTGGGAGGAAGTTAACCTTCTAATCAAGAAAATAACTGAGACCAAAATTAGCTTAAATGCTGCAGCATGCCTACTCCATATCACGAATGTCTCGTTGAGGAGATACAAAAACTTGACGAGACATCTCCTAAATGCTGCAAAATCTCTGATTCCGCTAAACTGGAAGTCTCAAAGGGTTCCCTCCATTGCAGAATGGCTTAACAGGGTCTCTGACATCTACAAGATGGAAGAGACGCTGACCCAGACCACTGATGAGGTGAAAAAATTTCATGAGACATGGCAGCCCTGGCTGCTCTTTAAATACTCAGCTGAATACACTGATATTATACCGCTCCCTCCAGACTGAGACTGTTCGCCTAGGCTACACTGACCAAATTTGTCCTTCCACTACTGCTCTACATACTTTTCCTCCTTGATTTCTTCTTTCTTTTCTCTTTCCCTTTGCTATTGACTGCTTATATTTTTTTAATAAACAATAGATGAATTGAACGCACTCTGGATTAGGAAATACAAAAGAAAAACTAAACATAAAACGGGGCAGACAGAATGGGAATGGAACTAAAATAGGCTGTATAAAAACACACGTTAAAAGTCCATATCAATTAGTCCATGTGTGGAATAGCTTGAAAACTATCCGCAAGGAAGGCTGCCAGCTTACAGATAGAAGTGATCTGAAATAAGACAGGAAGAGGAAAAAAGCAGCGCCTTCTAAGCGTAGTAGTATCAGAGATTTATTATTTGTTACTGATGAGAACACTCTAGCTTTTCTTGATTTGGAATTGTCTCATGATGATCATACCATACATGCCCAGAATTATATCAAGCCATCTGCAGGTAACTCCTTTTTGCATTACGAGAGTTGCCATCATCCACGTTGGGTGAATAATATACCCAAAAGCCAATTTTGTAGACTTATGCCCCATACACACGATCATTTTTCATGCCGTTAAAAATGCCATTAAAAAAAATGGCCATTAAAAATGATCGTGTGTATGCTCCAGAGCATTTTTAACGACGTGAAAAACGGGCATTAAAAATTTCGAACATGCTCTCTTTTTTCACGTCGTTTTTCATGTCGTTTTTTTAACGACGTGAAAAACGATAGTGTGTATGCTTTAACGACGTGAAAAAAATGCGCATGCTCAGAATCAAGTATGAGACGGGAGTGCACGTTCTGGTAAAACTAGCGTTCGTAATGGAGATAGCACATTCGTCATGCTGTAACGGACTGAAAAGCACTAGACTGAAAAGAGCGAATCGTCTCTCAACAAACTTTACTAACATGAAGGGTGGCGCCATTCGAACGGAACTTCCCCTTTATAGTGCCGTCGTACGTGGTGTACGTCACTGCGCTTTTCTTGAACATTTTTTAAAATGATGGTGTGTACGCAAGACAGGCTTGAGAGGAAACAAGAAAAAAAATGACAAGAAAAACGTCAGTTTTAAAAATTACATTAAAAATGATCGTGTGTATGGGGCATTAGACATAACTGCACTAAGCTACAGGATTATACCACTCATGGCTTAAACCTGAAGACTAAGTTTTTAGAAAAGGGTTACCCCGATCAGTTAGTGGAGGGAGCCTTTCAACATTACCTCAATACTGAGGCTAGGAGTGACAAAATTACTACCACAGATGACCAATTACAACAGGTCAGGTTTGTTACCCAATTCCATAGTCAGTTTAGACGTATGGAAAGGATCTTGGTCAAACATTGGTCAATCTTGAGTGAGGATCCCCACCTCAAATCAACACTCCCTGAAAGACCAATAGTCAGCTATAGAAGAGCCAAAAACCTGAAGGCACGTATAGCCCCAAGTAAAATTACACAATTAGGGCCTACTGCTAGCACCTCTTTGACATTTTTAAATGTAAAGGGGATGTATCAATGCAGGAAAGCCCTATGTCTCACCTGTAAACATGTCACTCACAGACAAAAAGAGTTTACGTGTAATGATAAAACATACACCATACCTGATTTTTTCACGTGCTCTTCCGAGTATGTTGTCTATTGTCTTACGTGCCCTTGTGGCCTACTTTATGTGGGCCGCACTATTCGTACCCTCCGCAAAAGGTTTGGGGAGCACCGTAACTTTGTGGAGAAGGGCCTAGAAAAATATAGTGTTGCAAGGCACTTTAAAGAATTTCACCAGCAGTCCTCTGAGGGGCTACGTGTTTGGGTCATAGAGGCCGTTTCCAAACACTTCCCCAAGGCAGAACGTTATAAGAGGCTATGTGAGAGGGAAAATTACTGGATCTACACTTTAGATAGCCTCTCTCCTGGGGGCCTTAATGAGGGTATTGAAATTAACATACTCTTATAATATAGTGTTATTCAGTACATTGAGTATAGGTTTGCCACATCCATTCCTTGTGGCTTATTTTACATGGTACATTAAGGTGACCATTTTGAGCTGATTGATAAAATAGAAAAGGTATCAGGTGAGCACGCGTCAGCTTAAGCATAATGATGCCTTTTATACCACCCAATTAACTTTATTCAAATTTATATTCTTTTTTACATTTTTAATATTTATTTTTATCTTATTTTTTATGAGGGATTGAAGGATCCTAAAAGTGAGGTTTGGGGGAAGTTTTAGTAAACTTCGGATTCCCAATTTTATTAATAATTTTCCAATTCATTAATAATTTTTATATATATTATATTTATAACATTTATAATATTATATAATACAATATATTTTAATACTGCACCTTGAGTGCTTGATTATACATTATCTTTATAATGTTTTTATTATACATTTTGTCCATATGTATGTGTGCATATGATTGTGCATGTGTGTGTATATATATATATACATGTATGTATATATATATGTATATACTTTTATTATACTCCCAATTTGTATCCATTTATTGTATTTAGGTGGTGCTTTCTTCTTTCTCTTTTTTGTTTTTTCCCCCTCCCTATTTTCATTATTTGACAACACTCCTATCAGCGTTATCAAAATCCATATTGTAAGCGCCATGCTATGTCTTTTAGCCGCGTCCTGTATCCATCTCCTTGGCAACTAAGTAAGCTAATTCACTTGCATTGTGGTGTGGTATAAATTGCCCCACTCCAAGATGGCCCTTATGAGCCTGATGAAGAAGCACGCATGCTTCGAACGCGCGCATCCCCCGCTGACATCATACCCGGAAGTGACGATTCCACTAGCTGTGTTCCAGTGAGGATCCTTCCCCATCTCTGCGGCCGCGAGAGTGAAGTTCCTTCTACCACCGCTAACCACTACGTGGGATTCCAGCTTGTGAACATCAGGATTCGCAGCTCCCGGGTCGAGCGGATCACAACTTTTAAGATAAGCCTCTTACTATACTCGTTTGTGAGTGTATCTCTTGCCGCTGTATTATATATTTTTTAATAAATCTCTGATACTACTACGCTTAGAAGGCGCTGCTTTTTTCCTCTTCCTGCTTATAATTTTTTGGCTCTAGTTGGCCATAGTGAGTACTGACTTGAAACATGATTGCATAAAGCTCTAGTGATGTACAAGTTTGTACTAACATACTATGTTCTAATAGGTCTTAGTACCTAAGCTAATTGGAATGTTGCATTAAGAGTAGTTGCACCTACTCCTGTTTCTCTTTGTTACACTCTTTATTTGCTCAATAAACTTGTAATGTTTAAAAAAAAAAACATTAATTAAATCACATTTTTTGTTTGTGGTGCTCAGATGCAGTGTAGTTCCGGTTTAACTCCCCTTCCTTGATTACCTTCAGCTGTCACTCTGGCTTCCATCTTTATAAAGGAAATCTTTTGTGTTCATGGTATGCCCTCTGGAGCGCTCTGACCACATCGATTGGGATCAAGATTTAATTCTCCTTGGCCTTTCACCCACAGGGTGTCAGGGGCAAACTGAAAGGGTCAACCAGATTGTTGAACAGTATCATTGTGCCTTAATTTCTGCCCATCAGGATGATTGGGTAGACCTTCACTTTGAAGGATTCCTAATGTCTTCCATGTTTCACTCCAGAGACCGTACATCATCAGTAGGTTTTTTGTCCTCTTTGTCACCCTGCTTCAACGGTCAATACTATGGATCAGTATGAAATCAAGCAAATCTTGGGTTCTAAATACTCCAGGGGAAGGTTTTCACATCTAATTGACTGAAAGGGATATAGTCCTGAGGAAAGATGTTGGATTCCTTCTACAGATGTTTCTGCTCCCTGTTTTATTAAATCTTTTCATCTGAAATCTCCTCTGAAGCCTGGCGCTAAACAGGTGGGAAGGGATCGCAAGAGGGAAGTACTGTTACGGTCTAGCTTGTTTTCTGCTTGTGAAATTCTTAAAGCAGTGTTCCAGCCGCAATTTTTTTTTTTTTAAAGTCAGCAGCTACAAACACTGTAGCTGCTGACTTTTAATAAGGACACTTACCTGTCCAGGGAGCCCGCGATGATGGCCCCCCGAGGCCGATCCATCAATCAGATCGGGTGCCGGTGCCGCCATCCTAACGAAGGGAAACAGGCAGTGGAGCCTTGCGGCTTCACTGCCCATTTCCTACTGCGCGAGTCGCGCAGCACTTTGTGAATGGGTGTCTGTCTTCTGGGACACACACAGGTCACAGAAGACAGCGTGTCCCATTTCCCAAGAGGCAACGCGAGGACGCGGACGAGACCGAGGAGCATCGCGGAGAAGGAAGTGGCAGATTTGGAAGACTGCCTAGCAACAGCCATTTCTGGTAAGTAAAATTTTATAATTTTTTTTCCAAATATTTAAAAAAAAAATTAAAGGAGTCTTTTAATGTAAAAAATTTTTTTAGGGTGGACCTTCGCTTTAACTCCTTGCTGCAATGGTTCTGCTAGATCTGTGATTCCATTTTACTTGTGCTGCTGGCTTCTATGTTCAGCTTTTGGGCATCGCCTGCACCACTGTAGATTTGTATCTCTTTCACTTCTATCACTTCCAGTCTGCTTTCCAATATATAGACATGCTTAGTGTAGCTCATATTGCCTGAGCAACCTCCTAGTTTCTCTGAGATCCTGATATGCCTTGTATTACTTGTATTCTGTACCTGACTACCCATGTACCGATGCCGGCTTCATCTACCTGTAGCGGCCTCACCTCTCTCTCTCTTTCTTTATCGGTTATATGGCTGTTGTCTAGGGCAGTGTTTCTCAACTCCAGTCCTCAAGGCGCCCCAACAGGTCATGTTTTCAGGATTTCCCTCTGATGAAAGGGCTGTGGTAATTACTAAGGCAGTGAAACTGATCAAAGCACCTGTGCAAAATAATGGAAATCCTGAAAACATGACCTGTTGGGGCGCCTTGAGGACTGGAGTTGAGAAACCCTGGTCTAGGGGTACCTGGGAGAGAGAGAGAAAACACATCACGGCCCATGTCCTCCGTAACTGGTGGGTGAAGACCAGAGATTGGGCTTTTGTGTAAGTGTCCCAGAGTCAAGTCCAGTCCTTTGTCCCTGACTCCTTTGCTTGAGTAACCCAAGTTCCATACAGTGAATAGGTACAACTCAGTTTTATTCTTCTTGCCAAGCAATAAAACAATCTTTCTCCTTTGGAAAATGAGGGGACAGATCGAGGCACAATCCTTTCCCTTTTTGCTGCTGCCCACTGTGCTGTCACCAGTGGTGAACAGGGATGAGCCGAACACCCCCCTGTTCGGTTCGCACCAGAACCTGCGAACAGACAAAATGTTTGTGTAAACTTTAGAACCCTATTAAATACAATGGACTCGAACGTTCGAAATCTAAAGTGCTAATTATAAAGGCTTATATGCAAGTTATTGTCCTAAAAAGTGTTTGGGGACCCGGGTCCTGCCCCAGGGGACATGTATCAATGCAAAAAGAAGTTTTAAAAACGGCCGTTTTTTCGGGAGCAGTGATTTTAATAATGCTTAAAATGAAAAAATAAAAGTGAAATATTCCTTTAAATTTCGTACCTGGGGGGTGTGTATGATATGCATGTAAAGTGGCTCGCGGCTATTAATGAATTGTCGGCTCCCGGCAATACATTCAAAAGTCATTGATAAAAAAAAAAGCGTGGGGGTTCCCCAGAATTCAATTACCAGGCCCTTCAGGTCTGGAATGGATGTTAAGGGGAACCCTGCCGCAAATTTAAAAAAAAATTGACGTGGGGTTCCCCCAAATATCCATTCCAGGCCCTTCAGATCTGGCATGGATTTTAAGGGGAACTCCACCCCAAATTTTAAAAAAAAAATGGCGTGGAGTCCCCCTAAAAATCCATACCAGACCCCTTATCCGAGCACGCAACCTGGCTGGCCGCAGGGGAAAAGGGGGGGATGAGAGAGCGGCCCCCCTCCCTCCTGAACCGTACCAGGCCACATGCCCTCAACATGGGGAGGATGTCCCCATGTTGATGGGGACAAGGGCCTCATCCCCACAACCCTTGCCCGGTGGTTGTGGGGGTCTGCGGGCGGGGGGCTTATCGGAATCTGAAAGACCCCTTTAACAAAGGGGACCCCCAGATCCCAGCCCCCCCTATGTGAATTGGTAAGGGATACATTGTACCCCTACCATTTCACGAAGAAAGCGTAAAAAAATGTTTAAAAAAAACACACAAACACCTTGAAAAAGTCCTTTTATTTAAAAAAAAACAAAAAAAAAAAAACATTCCAGCGGTGAAATCCAGTGTCCCGCGGCGATCCCGATGTCCAGCGCTGTCCTTCATTGGTTGTGCCTGAGCGGACCTGATGGGGAACTCCCTCTCAGTATTTTAAATGTATAGACCCGCCCCTTCTAAAGTTCCCCATCAGGTCCGCTCAGCGGACCAGATGCGGAACATGAGAAGGGGCGTGTCTATACATGTATTACCAAAGTGAGAGCAGTTCCCCATCAGGTCCGCCCCCCGGTATGTCGGACCCGCCTACGTCATTGGCTTGAGCGTGGAACTTCCTTCACTATGTAAATTTAAATTACACAGTGAAGGAAGTTCCCCGCTCAAGCCAATGACGTAGGCGGGTCCGACATACCGAGGGGGCGGACCTGATGGGGAACTGCTCTCACTTTGGTAATACATGTATAGACCCGCCCCTTCTCATGTTCCGCATCTGGTCCGCTGAGCGGACCTGATGGGGAACTTTAGAAGGGGCGGGTCTATACATTTAAAATACTGAGAGGGAGTTCCCCATCAGGTCCGCTCAGGCACAACCAATGAAGGACAGCGCTGGACATCGGGATCGCCGCGGGACACTGGATTTCACCGCTGGAATGTTTTTTTTTTTTAAATAAAGGACTTTTTCAAAGTGTTTGTGTGGTTTTTTTTTTAAATTACGCTTTCTTCGTGAAATGGTAGGGGTACAATGTACCCCTTACCAATTCACATAGGGGGGGGCCGGGATCTGGGGGTCCCCTTTGTTAAAGGGGTCTTCCAGATTCTGATAAGCCCCCCGCCCGCAGACCCCCACAACCACCGGGCAAGGGTTGTGGGGATGAGGCCCTTGTCCCCATCAACATGTGGCCTGGTACGGTTCAAGAGGAAGGGGGGGCCGCTCTCTCGTCCCCCCCTTTTCTCCTGCGGCCGGCCAGGTTGCGTGCTCGGATAAGGGGTCTGGTATGGATTTTTAGGGGGACTCCACGCCATTTTTTTTTTAAATTTGGGGTGGAGTTCCCCTTAAAATCCATGCCAGATCTGAAGGGCCTGGAATGGATATTTGGGGGAACCCCACGTCAATTTTTTTTAAAATTTGCGGCGGGGTTCCCCTTAATATCCATTCCAGACCTGAAGGGCCTGGTAATTGAATTCTGGGGAACCCCCACGCTTTTTTTTTTTTTTTATCAATGACTTTTGTATGTATTGCCGGGAGCCGACAATTCATTAATAGCCGCGAGTCAGTTTTAAATGCATTTTTTTCTTTCAAAAATGACATTTTTTGCAGGGACAGTTCAAAGCACGGGAAACATGCGCCACTTTACATGCATATCATACACACCCCCCAGGTATGAAATTTAAAGGAATATTTCACTTTTATTTTTTCATTTTAAGCATTATTAAAATCACTCCTCCCGAAAAAACGGCCATTTTTAAAACTTCTTTTTGCATTGATACATGTCCCCTGGGGCAGGACCCCGGTCCCCAAACACTTTTTAGGACAATAACTTGCATATAAGCCTTTATAATTAGCACTTTAGATTTCTCCCATAGATTTTTCGAATTTGCCGCGAACACCCCAATTTGTTCGCTGTTCGGCGAACGGGCGAACAGGCAATGTTCGAGTCGAACATGAGTTCGACTCGAACTCGAAGCTCATCCCTAGTGGTGAACAGTCACTGCCACTGACTAGGTAATAGAACGTGAATTTACCTTCACTCACTTTGCCCCTGTCAGAGGAAGAAATCCGTCCATGGGAGAAATGGAGGTCTCTCCGTCACCAGCGATGCTGCGCCGGGCTCCTCAGAGAAGTTACTGCGCACCAATCCTCACAAACTCAGACACGGGCACCCAAGGAGTTAGGGCCCCCTCGGATTCCTCCACCCTCGCGGAACTCAGTCGAAGGTACTGAGCCCCAGGCATCCGCCATAGTACCTCACCCCAGGCTAAAGGTGCCTGAGATGGACTCCATCCCTGCTCCAGCTAGGCCAAAGGCGCCTAGGCCTGAAACACCGGAACGCCAGCACCCAAGCTAAAGGTGCCTGGGTGCGGCCGCGTTCTCCGACTCTCCTTCCCACAGGGCGTCCGCCCCTTTTATGACCTCTCCCTTTGCGTCCCAGCGGGTTCCCCGCCCCGCTGTACCAGCTCCAGGGGAGGACAAAAAGGCACGGTTCGCAGCGTGAGTTCAACTCCGGCCCCAGGCACCAGCGCCACCCAGGGGCCCCAAGGAACCTCACACCACCAGAGTCCTCACATAATTCAAGTACCCGCTACACTCTCCCCCTGGTGATTTGACACTGGTCCCCAGTGTCTGTTAGAGAAATTAGAAATTATACTTTAAATGTCAACTATGAATATGCATATTAATATGACTATATCTTCTAAAGTTAAAATGTTTGCTTTATATAACTCTATTAATACTTAAATATGCTGAATAAGCTCTAATAGCCCTAATTACTGGAATAAGTCATATGACCATATTCTATTGTGCAAAGATGTGCTGACTCTTACATCTGTCAAATATGGGCTGCGAACCATGGAATAATTTATATGTTCATTGTATGAAATTTCCTGTCATAAGGTGTTGGCTGAAAAAGGATATTCTCATCTTCCTGCTAAAACGTCAGAATAAAAGTTGAAATTATACACGTGATCAGGACGTTATGAACAGGAAGGGGGAAGGTTTAAGGGTGATAAAAGCAGCATGTAAACTTATGACAGGCAGAAATGGATCTCTGAAGCAGAAAATATACATTTAACCATTTCTCTTGCATATGCAATAAAATATCTTGACTTGTAACGAGAGTTGGTCCAAAATTACTTGACATTTTGGTCCTTCGAAAACGGAAGTCCAAATTCCTGGAAAGCACTAGCCAACAACCCAGTGAACCGATGTCCGTACGGCAAAAAACTGTAAGTCCTCCGTCTTAAATTTGACGTTAACAGAGGCCGGCTCACTGAACTAGTGCCTCCCGGGCAGCGACTTACCGGATCAGCACAAGAGACCGCTCTCGGGGCAAGGTAAGATATTTTCATTTATTATATTATACTTTTAGGCCTAAATGTGATTAGGGATTTAATGAATTAAGGGATTTTGTTACATACATCTAATATAGAGATTAATTGAATGTTTATCTGTTGTGTATATGTTTTGCTTTATCCAAGTTGAGGGAATATAAGTAGATACGTCCGTAGTTTAAATCCCTTTGATATAGGAGTATGGTCCCATTCCAATACCCGGGTGCAGATAAAGGAAATTTGTCGACAAAGGACCTAGGTCCTGACAGCCTTGTAAACTGCAGGAATTCCCGTGGGGGACACATAAATATTCCTACATCAAAAACATGAACCCCTGTTGATACAAAGGTATGGCCTGATAGATTTCCAGGTAACAAATAGAGGTAATTTGACGAGCCCTTGCGCTCAGCCAGCCTCGTATGTTGTGTAAAAAACCTGTACAGGCATTTATAAATACCGTTGAATCAACAAACATTAATGTTTTGATAAAGTGTGGGAACAACAGTCGAGAGAAATTAAGTCTCTTTTGTAATTCTGTTCATGCTCCCTACAGTTTACAGAAATATTAATGTTTTGATCAGGGGGGGTTGACCAGTCAGGTGAATTTACGTTCGCCTTGTAATTCTGTTCATTCTCCCTATAAATGAATAAAACATTAAGTAAGAAGACAAGACACCAGTATTATAGCAGCACACAAGATCAATAATCTAGAAGTGATATGTCACGACTAGAAAGTTTGTGAGTAGCTGCAGAAGTGATAAGATACTGTGTGCAGGTATTGTGTCAGTGTGAGAAGACCTTACAAAAAAAACTCTGTGTGCACGTTAAAATGAGTATGATCCATGGAAAGTCTGATGGTTTGAATGATGATGCAAAGTATATGTGTAGTCTAGACAAAGAGAATGTGAAACTCCTTAAGACATGGAAAACAAAGTATGATTTTGATGCATTTTTAAATAAGGATTGTTGTGTAATACTGTGTTGTGTAGAAAGCTTAAAAAATAAATAAAAATTATGCCGGCATGTATGTATGTATGCGTATATATATATATATATATATATATATATATATATAAAAAAAAGAAAAGAAAAATAAGGAAACAGAATAAATTAGGTCTTCCCCAGGCAAAGAAATGGCTTGAGGAGGTTAACTGTAGGTTAAAATCATAAAAAAAATCATAAAAAGACTATGTTTTTAGACAAAGAGGAGGACAATAATATGACCGTCCTCCGAAGTTTAGTGCAGCAAGTATTGACTGAACAAAATGCGACAAACCTAATGCACCCGACAGCCCCTACACACCCTTTAGAGGACTCTCCAATCCCACCGACAGACGCTGCGCCCCCTCTGACTTCACCACCTGCTCCCAATTCCCTATTGCAGACCTGCAGTCCCCACCACCAGATGGGACAGAGGTATGCAACAAGTTACCCCGCTGACCCTCCTTACAGCAATCCCAAGGTCCACATAGCTCAATACAGGGATGGTATCATGGGAATGGTTGCTAGCTATCATCTCAATGTGAGGGAAATAGAGCAGGTCACCAGACAGGTACTGGGACCTGACTGGCATCATGTAGTGGGAGATTGGAGTGGATTAAACAACCAGGGAGGGGTGTTGCCTCAGGATGATGCAGCACTCAAAAACAGAAGAAATGCTCTTATAGCAAAGATAGAGAGAGGATAGATGGATACGTCACGCCGACTGGTCCATTATAAATCAGTGTATATGGGGAGAAGAGGAAACAGTGGATAATTTCATTGTTAGGATAAAGAAGAATTTTAATAACCACTCTGGGATAGAAATCCAAGTAGATCAAGTGAACGATAGCCCATATGAACAACAGCTAAAGAATGCAATCCTGAAGGGGCTGCTAGTCCTTATATCAAGTTTTGTTAACAAACACATGATTAACCATAGGATCTGCAGACTCTAGGAGCTAATCAAGTATGTGAGGCATGCTGAGGGGCACTTCCAACCAAAAAAGAAAGTAAAGAAAAGGATGAGGGGGGAGTGTTTCCTGTATGGTAAAAGTGTGTCTGCAGAGAGAGAAGCAGAAGGATGGGAAAGAATCTGATATTTTGGATGTGTGTAATGTTGAAACTTGTTTGCATGCTGAAGCCAAGCCAGAAATAACCTGGGTTGCAAAGAGTAGTCTCTGTGACACTGGGACTTGTAGGACCCTGATACACCCGCCGGATATGCCACCAGGGGTACAGGGAAAAGGTTTAGTATATGTAAAATCTGCAAATGGGTTGATGCACCAGGAGGCCGTGTCTGAAGGCCTTACTGTGGAAAATCCACAGACAGGTAAAAAGGCTCAGTGTAAAATTGTAATGTCAACTAAATGTCCTGTTAATTCGTTGGGTAGAGACATGTTGCATGCTCTTGATATTTCTGTCGTACCAGTGGAGGGGGGCCTCAAAGCCCATCGGCTGTGTGAAAAACAAATCACAGCTGTGGATAATGAGCCCTGATACTGGTACAGCTTGGATTTACAAACTGAGGGATTAAAGATGCCCAAAACCCTGACAGAAATAATTGAAGAGCCTGTGAGGAAAGGTACAAGGTCCAGACGAACCTCTATTGCACTATCTACTACAAAAGGACCACTGGGCCTGATAGGTCCTATGAGAAACAGTTAATGAGTTGCACTAACACTGAAGTGCTCTTAAGATACCTGTACTGTGATAAGGAAGGAAATAACATGGCTACTTGTCTCCTACCACAGCCTATTCTGCAAATATACAGGCAGGATGCTGTACCTCATGTTTCGGTCACGCGGAACTCTGAGGTATCATGGCATGAGCTAGGAGAACTTATCACAGACTGGGTCAAATTAACAGATGAGGAACTGAAATCCAGAGGGAATCAGAGGTACAGATTAGCGTGGTTTGTTGAATGTACAACCAGAACTTGCGTGATTGAAGTTTTGACAAAAGACAGTGACTGACACTTTTTGACCAAAGGGGAAGGGGATGCCTTAAAAGACATCCCCGATTTCTTGTGATCAAAAGGAAAGACAGACGTAGGGCTAATTAAGACAGACAGTCAGTTCTGGTTTGCACTTATGTACAAAGGAAAACTCACAAGAAATGTTCAATGCTTTGTCTCGAGTTGTACCTCCCAGTGGGAGTCAAATTCTCTTGTATGTGGATGACATTCTGGTAGCGGCTCCTCTGGAGCGACAATGTAAAATTGACACCTTGGCTCTGATGCATTTCCTCGCAGAACAAGGTCACAAGGTTAGCAAAATAAAATACAACTTTTGAAAAACAAGGTGAAATTCCAGGGTTACATTATATCTCAAAAAGGCAGACATCCAGATGAGATCCGAAAAGAGGCCATCCTTCAAGCCCCCAAACCACGTAAAAATAAAGAAATTATGTAATTTCTTGGCATGGCAAATTTTTGTAGAGCATGGATAGCTAATTATGCTACGGAGGTGGTGCCTCTTTCTGATCTCATCTATGGTACACAAATGTCTGCAAAAGGTTCCATCCAGTGGAATGTGCAAGCAGAGGATGCATTTACAAAGGTGAAGCACCTCATTGTGGGTTCTACTGTGCTTAGCCTACCCAATTACAGTAGAAACCCTTTAGCAGACTGTAGATTGTAAAGAGGGGTACATGACTTCTGCTCTCACTCAGGTTTACGAGAACGAACACAAACTAGTTGCATTTTACTTAACTAATTTGCCCCACTGTGTACAAGCTGTAGTAGCAGCCTCATTGGCCATACGGTCATCTGCATTGATCGTATTGTTCCACCCCTGGTACTTAAAGGTCTCACATGTTATTTAGGTGATCTTACTATAAAGACAGAATCTCCTATTTATCTCCAGTCAGGCATTTATCATGTATGACTACACTTCTGGGACAACCACACGTTACAATCAAGAAGTGTACTACATTGAATCCTGCTACACTAATGCCAACACCTGGTGATGGGGATCCACATGATTGTGCAGCTCAAAATTGATGAACGGGTACTCCCTAGGAAGGATCTCACTGATGTTCCCTTTCTAGATGCTGACATTACAATCAAACGGCTTATGCTATAGTAACACATGACCAGGTCATTGAAGCTAGACCCTTTCCCAGTTCCTATTCTGCACAACAAGCTGACATTATAGCCCTGTCAAGGGCCTGCAGTCTAGGGGAAGGGAAAAATAAATAGATATTTATACTGACAGCCAATACGCTTTCTCTACACATATTTGCCCAGCAATGGAAAAAAGGGGTATGATTACGTTGCCATGGGAAACCGATCACACAGAGATCTCATTCTTGCCCTTCTAGAATATGTACAAAAACCAGCACAAGTGGCTATTTGTAAATGTGCGGCACATAGAAAGGGAACAGATCCAATTACCCTAGGGAATGCACTAGCAGACAAGACAGCAAAGGAAGCTTCTGAAGGACAGCAATGACAAACATATACAGTTCCCAAGTAAATGATGAGGTACAGAGAGCTATTGATGAAACATGGTTATCAGAAATGCAGAAAACATCACCGGCAGGTGAAAATCAAAGTGGTTATATACAGGGTCAACACTGGTCAATGGTATATACACATGTACAGAAGGTAAACCTAACTTATCTACATCACTATTCACGTATGCTGTGTTATTGAGTCATGGGTAGGCCCATACCTCAAAAGAAGGGATGGTACTGGGTGTACACAACATATTGGTTTACAAAACTACTCTGAAAATTTTGTCTCACATATCCGATTTGTAACAGATACCATGCACAAGGTGCCCTAAGAGCCTTAAGGGGTAATTTCCCACAACCCCCTTATCCCTTTCACACAATATGCATGGATTTTATTGAATTGAACAAATGTGAGAATAAGTACTGTCTGGTTATTGTGTACAGGTTTATAAAGTGGGTGGAAACTTTTCCTATGGCGCACACGGATGGACAGTCAGTAGCCAAAGTACTAATCAAAGAGGTGATTCCACGACAAGGGATCCCCGCGCTGATTTACAGTAACAATGGCTCCAATTTTGTAAACTAAACAATACAACTAATTGGTATATGGTACAATATCTGACCTACTAGGGAGAATCACTATTTAGGTTGTAACCCCTGGTCAGAACACCCCAGCCCCCGAGCCAACTCAGTTTCAACTTAATACCTCTTTGTTTAAAACAGATTTTACTTACAAGGAACAATTAAGTATAGAAACAGGATTTGGAGACAAAAATTAGTGGATAGAATGGGTCAGATACACAACTCAATCTAAGGGGTTAAGTGATTGTATTTCTTGTGCAAACCCAAGACCACAACTAGCTACCATTCCTCTCCCTGAAGAGGAAACAGATTTAGCTTGCATAATAAGACTGTTTTCAGAAAATATTACTGGGTCTGAATGTGCAAATGAGAAAAAGAGATACCCTAAAACTAAAATGCAAAGTACACCCCCTTCACTACAAGCATTACCAGGAAATTTTTCTAGTTTCTCTAACAAAGATAAGGATGGTACAAAGGTTGGCACTCTATCTCCTGAATACTGTGCGACCACAACATCAACTACAGACATTAAGTATCAACTAAAATGGTTTCAGGAACAGAAACGGCAACTAGCTGATGTTTGGTGGCTGTGTGGGGACAAGAAACTAAGGCTCAGACTGCCACCTAGATGGGAGGGTAGTTGTGCCCTTACCCGCCTGTTGCTTCCCTTTTATATTGTTCCTATGACTAATAAATTGATGAGACTACCAGGTAAACACTATTTTAAGAGACTTAAGTGTCCAGAATCATTTTGACAACCAGGTATATATAGACTCAATAGGTGTTCCACGAGGAGTTCCGGATGAATTTAAAGCACAGAATGAAGTAACAGCAGGACTCACCTCACTCTTCCTATGGGTACAGCCCAATAAGAATGTCGACTGGATAAACTACATTTACTACAACCAGCAGAGGTTTGTGAATTACACCGGAGATGCTATCAAAGGTATAGCAGCACAATTGGACGCCACCTCTTTGACAGCATGGCAGAACCGTATAGCATTGGATATGTTGCTGGCAGAAAGGGGCGGGGTATGCGAAATGTTCGGCACCTTCTGCTGCACTTTTATTCCAAATAATACGGCACCTGATGGAAGTATCACCAAGGCTTTGCAAGGCCTACAAATGTTATCCCAGGAACTAACTGAGAACTCTGGTGTAGAGAACCCCTTAACAGGACTCTTTGAAAAATGGTTTGGTAAATGGGGTGATCTTGCAAAAGGTTTGCTCATCTCTGTTGTCATGGCAGCCACGGTCCTTACGCTGTGTGGATGTTGCTGCATTCCTTGTATTAGAGGAATTCTTCAAAGACTGATTGACACATCACTAACAAAGACTATGTTTTTTCAGAACAACACTGAACTATACCCGGAACCTGATGAAGATGAACTTACAGTCCTTTCAAAAGACTTATTTGTCTAAATGATAATACCTGGTAAAATAAAAAACCTGGATATTTGAATTATTGACATTATAAGTATAAAAGGGAGCAGCTGTTAGAGAAATTAGAAATTATACTTTAAATGTCAACTATGAATATGCATATTAATATGACTATATCTTCTAAAGTTAAAATGTTTGCTTTATATAACTCTATTAATACTTAAATATGCTGAATAAGCTCTAATAGCCCTAATTACTGGAATAAGTCATATGACCATATTCTATTGTGCAAAGATGTGCTGACTCTTACATCTGTCAAATATGGGCTGCGAACCATGGAATAATTTATGTGTTCATTGTATGAAATTTCCTGTCATAAGGTGTTGGCTGAAAAAGGATATTCTCATCTTCCTGCTAAAACGTCAGAATAAAAGTTGAAATTATACACGTGATCAGGACGTTATGAACAGGAAGGGGGAAGGTTTAAGGGTGATAAAAGCAGCATGTAAACTTATGACAGGCAGAAATGGATCTCTGAAGCAGAAAATATACATTTAACCATTTCTCTTGCATATGCAATAAAATATCTTGACTTGTAACGAGAGTTGGTCCAAAATTACTTGACAGTGTCTGGTACAAACTCACATCCCACAAGGGTGATAACATAAGTTCAGCCCAGAAACCAAACTACCCAATTTAGCCCCGAATTGTGCCAAGACCTGTATGGGGAAGGGAAAACTTAAAACAATATAACTATAAAACTTTTCAATAAAAACACTTTAAATGTCTCACACAATTACATTCCTCCCTCTGGCTATCTAAGAACCACCCACTCTCAGTAGTCTTGACAGACGAGTCTCCTGCAGAGGGAAAGAAAAGACAAATACATCCTACCAACATGTGTGTTTGCTTGGAATGAATAGGTCTATCCTAGAAGAAACCCATTCACTCCAATAAGTGCTGCATAATGTCAAAAAAACAAACAATCATTGAGCAACACTGCCACCTGGTGACAGTGCCATGGTCAAGATACTCATCACTTCCAGATGAACTTTCCTCTTGAACATTTTCTCTGTGATCCTACACTATCTAAAACCCAAAGTCACTGATTTCTTCTGAGCGCAAGGAGAAGGAGGGAGAACAAACAAAACACAGCTCCCATATCTCCAACGAGTAGAACTGCGCAAATACAAAAAAAAACTAGGGCACAGTCCTTGTGTTCAAGAAAAGGCACTCCGGAAAGTTCAGCCAGGAATAGAAAAGAAAAGCACCCGGGAGTCTCTTTTTCCCTTACAGGTAAAACCTTGGATGAGGCAGTGATATAGGCTTCAGACGGTCATCAAAAGCCTCCACATGGTACTCAATACTTTTTCCTTCTTTGCGGCAGATCACCACTTTGTCCGCATGAATGTGTCTTCCCAGCATCCATTTAGCTTTACAGTCCTGAAACTTCTTGGTGACCGTTGGTGAACAAGAAAGGTACCGCCGTGCTTGCTGTACTTTCAATTTGTCCCATACAAAGGTATCATACCACCTTTGCCGAAAGACCTCCACCTCATTGAGCAGTTCCCGAGGCAGATACGGGTATTCCCACCCATATTCCTGAGCAATCTTCTGGCCAAAGAGACGCTGCAGCCTTGACAAAGGTGGCATAGTAGCTCGGTCTCCTTCTCCAGGTGGAACAATCGCTTCTGGGTGGTGAGGTGCGTTCACTACCTCGGTGGACCTGGGCCTAGGAGCCCGCAGTGACTGACGTTGCACTCCCGCAACAGGAGCAGGTGAAATGGATGTTGAATCCAGAAGGGGAACTTCAGACAAAGGACCAGCTTCATCCCCTGGCGCCGGGGCCTCTACCCGGGGTGTACTCTCTCCAGTAGACATGGGTAGGTCCCTTGTAACACGGGCCGAGGGTAGCTCCATCTTGTCCCATCCCTTCTGTTGGAAGATTTCGTCTATCTCCCCATCATCGCCATTATCAGACAATGAATCCAGGTCAGAGGTGTCGTAGCACTCAGCGGGCAGATAATTCCCAGTCACGGAACTATCCCCCTTGACGGCCTCTACCGACTGTGGGCTTCCGCCACTTGTAACCACGCAGTCAGTCTCAACCCCTGGCTCACCTGGACCTTTAAACGAGCAGGGATGTCCAGGACGTTGTCTACCGAATCCATCCAGGTCAGGCAAGCAGTGGGGCAAAGCTCTTCCACGGCCACACAAGGCCATCACCAGGCCGACTTTTCTCTTCGGTGGCCAGAGCAGGGAGCTGCTGGTGACCGAGGCAGCATCCTCTGATTTTTCTCTTTTCACTTCCGCTTGGGCAGTCACTTCGCCCGGATCAGTGCGCACGGGGAACGCACCAGCATCGATCTCTCCCTCCGGAGTGGCAGTCCCTGTGAGGTAGTTGAGGTGGAAAGCGCAAGGCTTTTCTGTGGATGGTTCCACCTCGAAGAGGAATTCTTTGCAGACCTCACAGCACCCGAACGGCTTCAGCTGGACCACCAGTCCCGAACAGCCGGGACAGATCACACCGAGGGCCTCCATGTCTCTGCAGGTATACAGAGCCAATCGCCCCCGGGGCCTTAGTCTTATCCCTTATCCATAATCGGAGCAGCCAGAGAAGACATATCCGTGAAGGAAGGAACAGAAATCCACGGAGCACTTGAAGCCATCCTCTCTCTTTGCTGCTCCATTGCGCACTGACCCACCTGCGCCGGAATCTCCACGTGCGTACCTCCACGTGGCCAGACTCCTCCCACCTTCTGCACTTGTTCGCGGGCTTTTCCCTTGCCCCGCCCACGAACTACACAGTTATGGGTGGCCTCGTGGCGCGTTGGCCAATATGGCCGACCTACTCGGAACTCTTCTGGGCAGAAAAGTTCAATTTCAGACACCATACACATATCCCGGATACGATGCCCCCACGTTTAGCGGACTCACCTCTCTCTCTCTTTCTTTATCGGTTATATGGCTGTTGTCTAGGGGTACCTGGGAGAGAGAGAGAAAACACACCACGGCCCATGTCCTCCGTAACTGGTGGGTGAAGGCCAGAGATTGGGCTTTTGTGTAAGTGTCCAAGAGTCAAGTCCAGTCCTTCGTCCCTGACTCCTTTGCTTGAGTAACCCAAGTTCCACACAGTGAATAGGTACAACTCAGTTTTATTCTTCTTGCCAAGCAATAAAACAATCTTTCTCCTTTGGAAAATGAGGGGACAGATCGAGGCACAATCCTTTCCCTTTTTGCTGCTGCCCACTGTGCTGTCACTAGTGTTGAATAGTCACTGCCACTGACTAGGTAATAGAACGTGAATTTACCTTCGCTCACTTTGCCCCTGTCAGAGGAAGAAATCCGTCCAAGGGAGAAATGGAGGCCTCTCCATCACCAGCGATGCTGCGCCGGGCTCTTCAGAGAAGTTGCTGCGCACCAATCCTCACGAACTCAGACACGGGCACCCAAGGAGTTAGGGCCCCCTCGGATTCCTCCACCCTCGCGGAACTCAGTCGAATGTACTGAGCCCCAGGCATCCGCCATAGTACCTCACCCCAGGATAAAGGTGCCTGAGATGGACTCCATCCCTGCTCCAGCTAGGCCAAAGGCGCCTAGGCCTGAAACACCAGAATGCCAGCACCCAAGCTAAAGGTGCCTGGGTGCGGCCGCGTCCTCCGACTCTCCTTCCCACAGGGCGTCCGCCCCTTTTATGACCTCTCCCTTTGCGTCCCAGCGGGTTCCCCGCCCCGCTGTACCAGCTCCAGGGGAGGACAAAAAGGCATGGTTCGCGGCGTGAGTTCAACTCCGGCCCCAGGCAACAGCGCCACCCAGGGGCCCCAAGGAACCTCACACCACCAGAGTCCTCACATAATTCAAGTACCCGCTACATACCATTTTCGCTTGCCTGCTTGCTGCCCGCCCTGACTTTGGCTTATTTCCTAGATCCTCTTCTGTCTCTGGCGGTCTGTACTCTGCACACGCAAGTGGTCTCAGCATTTTTAGCCAGGCATACCTGGGGCTGCGACCTGGTTGCAGTTTGCTGTAAGTTCATCCTCACCATCAGGGGCCCTGGTGAAGAAGCAGGCTGGGGCTTAGATTCTGCACCCTGAGCGGGCTATCTACAAAAGCTTACTACCATAGAAACCTAAAAACCCTCATTACTACACCCAGAACTTAAAAAAAGTTTTCAATACAGAATTTTGTATTGTATTGCTATTTATGATATTGCCTGAAAAGAATCAATCATAACTGAGCTTATGCATGAATCAAAATCTTCTGCTTGATATTGTTATGTGTCTAAGTTTACTTAAGAAAGGTTTATATCTTCCTCCTTATCGAACTTTACTAGCCTTGTCCCTGATTATTCAACTTGAACAAAGGGGTGAAAGGTTTCCTGTATTTTAAATCTAGTTTCTCCTCTGTTTAGCATCCAGAAGGTAACACTCTACTACCTGATTCAAGGATAGTGAGCTACATTTTATAGTCCGTTCATAAAATGCAAATCGTAGGGTGCAGTCTGCATGCATGAACTCTCACTGTTTAATGAAGCAAATTATAAATGCACATTGT
This sequence comes from Rana muscosa, assembly GCA_029206835.1. NCBI lineage: Eukaryota > Metazoa > Chordata > Amphibia > Anura > Ranidae > Rana > Rana muscosa. Next base: position 923,149,719 of record CM055117.1, read on the forward strand.
TTTTCTGCAAAAATATGTACATTTATTATTTTTTCCACAAAAGTGAACATAGCCTTTAAGGCCCGGTGGTAATTGGGTAATTACTATTGAGTAATTTTAGTGTCTGCTAGTGCTCCGCACAGTACTTTCAAACTGAAAGCTCTGCCAATATGTGACACTGACCTCTCATAGCAACATACTATGTTTTCCTTTGTTTTCCTGACTGAGTCATCAAACAACCAGACCGGTGACTGCAGTAAGGTATGATGACCTAGCATGAAATCACAATCCAACATTTGCCTCAGCAGCATAGTAGAATGAGATATCGATTAGCCATTTTTTTTTTAATTAGTGGGAATGCATTCCCACTATTGTTATTTGTTTTTTTATTTATTAATGGGAATGCTCAGTAGCTCAGTAGTAACTATTGTTATTCGTTTTTTGATTTCCATACGCTTTTTGGCTCTGCGTAACTTCTGCATACTTTCAGCTATTAAAACCATTCAACGTTTAAAATGTTCAGCTCTTTCAGCTAATGATGGGACTTCAACTTTTTTTCTACTATCTATCCTTTTTAAAATATTAAGCTTTTTAACACTTTTTTAACATTGAAGTGAATGAGAGCATGCTTCAAATCCTTAAAATCTTTTTCCGCTCCCAAAAGTTTCAGCTCCTTCATACTTTCCCCTACAGACACCAAACAAACTTTAAAATGTTCGCAAAATATTCAGCTACCCGGCTCCATCTTTTCAGTTTGATATCTTTTACAGTTTTTGTGAAAAAGCTGTTTAAGTTTAGTGATCATTTCAGGAAATTTTATCGATTAAACAGAGTGTGTATTGGGCTTATTCTTTGCAAACTTTTAAAGTAGAAAGTGAGAAATATTCAGCATAAAAAGATCTAATTAGCAAATAGTGTTGGTATTCTGATGATGGGAGGTTATATTTAGATTGTAAAGTGGAGAATGGTGTAAATTCCCACTTGGTTTGTAGAGATTTTAACGTGGTTAGATTGTTATTTATCCAGGGGGAGAAGAGGGACCTATTGTTGTATGCTAGACTAAACCTATGGTCACCTAAGAAGGAGGCCAATGGAGGGGTAACTGATGAGAGACCAAAGGTGTTTTTAATCTTAAGCCACAATTGGTAAAAGTGAAGGTTAAGGGAAGGAAGCTGTAGATTATCTAACCAGGTCTTGGAAGATGGGCTGGGATAAGATTGAGGGCTAGAAAGAAGGTCTTTAAAGAAAGAAGTGAAAATCTTCAGAACTTACTGTGGATGTGTGAATAGGTTGCCTGAACGATCCCTAAGTTTGTATACATGGGTCAGTTTGTTATCTTGATTAAGTTTCCTAGCAAACATAGCCGATGAGGAGTTACTGTGCAACAGAAATTTAGCCTTTGAGAATCTGAGAGATCTCTCTGTGTTAGCTGAGAGAATAAGATCAAGGGCTTGGCGTTTGGTTTGTATCTGTTGAGTAAGTTCCTAGGAGGATTAATAAGGGGGCCCCCAGATACCGGCCCCCAACCCTATGTGAATGAGTATGGGGTACATCGTACCCCTACCCATTCACCTGGTGGCAAAAAAAGTTAATAAAAAACACAACACAGGTTTTTAAAGTAATTTATTAGGCAGCTCCGGGAGTCTTCCTGCCGGGCGCCCCGCGTCGTCTTCTTCCGACTCCGGGGTCTTCCTGCCGGGCGCCCCGCTATCTTCTTCCAGCTCTTTTGCTAGTGGGGTCCCGGGCTTCCTCGTCGTCTTCTTCCGAGCGGGAGAAGAACCGGAGAGCGCGGAGACGACACCGGAGAACAGAACAAGAGACCCCCGAAGTCGGAAGAAGACAACGAGGAAGCCCGGGACCCCGCTAGCAAAAGAGCTGGAAGAAGATAGCGGGCGCCCGGCAGGAAGACCCCCAAAGTCGGAAGAAGATGACGAGGAAGCCCGGGACCCCGCTAGCAAAAGAGCTGGAAGAAGATAGCGGGGCGCCCGGCAGGAAGACCCCCGAAGTCGGAAGAAGACGATGAGGAAGCCCGGGACCCCACTAGCAAAAGAGCTGGAAGAAGATAGCGGGGCGCCCGGCAGGAAGACCCCCGGAGCTGCCTAATAAATTACTTTAAAAACCTGTGTTGTGTTTTTTATTAACTTTTTTTGCCACCAGGTGAATGGGTAGGGGTATTATTAAAGGGGGCTCCTGGATTCCGATAAGCCCCCCGCCCGCAGACCCCGACAACCAACGGCCAGAGTTGTCGGGAAGAGGCCCTTGTCCCCATGTTGAGGGCATGTGGCCTGGTACGGTTCAGGAGGAAGGTATGGTCGCTCTCTCGTCCCCCCTCTTCCCCTGTGGCCTGCCAAGTTGCGTGCTCGGATAAAGGGCTTGGTGTGGATTTTTAGGGAACCCCACGCTTTTTTTTTTCCGTTTGGCGCGGGGTTCCCCTTAAAATCCATACCAGACGTGAGGGGCCTGGTATGGATTTTTAGGGGGACCCCCACGCTATTTTTTTTTTAAGTTTGGCGTGGGGTTCCCCTTAAAATCCATACCAGACCTGAAGGGCCTGGTATGGATTTTGGGGGGACCCCCACGCCATTTTTTTTTTCAATTTGGTGGGGGGGGTCCCCTTTGAATCCATACTAGACCCAAGGGCCTGGTATGGACCTGGGGGGGGACCCCACGCTGTTTTTTTTCTCTTTTTTTTTTTTTTAGAGCCAGCAATGTTTATTTTTTTTACATTTCCTTTAACAACCAGCTATAAACAGGTTAAAAAAAAATGCCGTAAATTTGCGGTACTTGCGTTTTGGATGCGGGTTCATTGAATTCTCTTACATCCAAAACACTGTTTTTGGCCTGGCAAAAAAAAATCTGCAGTTGCGTTTAAACTAGTTTTTCACAAAGCCTAAAAATGCCTTCAGACGCCAAAGATTTCCACGTTTCAGATGCGGTCCCGGCGTTTAGCCGCATTTTAGTTTAGAAGCGTTTTTAAAGGTGACCTATTTTTTTACATTGATAAACTCCAAAATTATGGCAATTTAGGAAAAACCATTAAAAATATATATATCTATCAAAAAATTAATTAAATTGCTTCCATTGCATTGTGGACAATCCACAACTTGGGGCAGCTGACGTGGCAAGTGAACAATCCACAACTTGGGGCAGCTGACGTGGCAAGTGGACAATCCACAACTTGGGGCAGCTGAGGTGGCAAGTGAACAATCCACAACTTGGGGCAGCTGACGTAGCAAGTGGACAATCCACAACTTGGGGCAAGTGATGTGGCAAGTGACACGCTTAATACAACTACACTGCTGCTCTCTCAGCTGCTGATACTCACTCTGGTCTCACAAAATAGCTGAAATTGTTAATAATACTGTTTTTGGAGCTTAGGGCGGCTCCTTATCATGTTTCCTAACTAAACGCATATAGACGCAAATGTGGTAAAACGCGGCATGCAAACGCGACAAAACACGCCTTTCTAAACGCCGCTTTCAACCTTAGTTCTGAAGACTTTGCACCAGCGTCCCGTGTACATGGGGCCTAAAAACGGCTATGCCATTTACAGCTCAAAAACGCCATGGTGGGCATGAGGCCCTAGGCTAACATGGAGAGGCGTTTTTAAGCTGCAAAAAACGCTCAAACATGCGGCTGGAAAAACGTCCGTGTGCATGTAGCCTTATATTAACCACTTGCTTACTGGCCACTTAAACCCCCTTCCTGCCCAGACCAATTTTCACATTTCAGCGCTGATGCACTTTGAATGACAATTGCGCGCTCATACAACACTGTAACCCAATGAAAATTTATTATTTTTTGGCACACAAATAGAGCTATCTTTTGGTGCTATTTGATCACCTCTGCGGTTTTTGGTTTTCTATAAATACAAAAGACCGAGTTAAAAAAAAAAAATGGATATTTTAACCACTTCAGCACTGGGCCTATTCTGGCACTTCTCTCCTTCATGTAAAAATCATACATTTATGGCTATAAAATTACTTCAAATCCCCAAACATTATATATGCTTTTTTAGCAGACACCTTAAGGAATAAGATGGCGGTCATTTCAAATTTTTATCTCGCTCGGTATTTGCGCAATAAATTTTCAAACGCTTTTTTTTGGGTAAAAAAATGGTTTCATGAATGTAAAAAAATTACAAAACAGTAAAGTTAGCCCAATTTTTGGGGATAATGTGAAAGATGTTGTTATGCTGAGTAAATAGATACCTAACATGTCACGCTTTAAAATTGCGCAAACTCATGGAATGACACCAAACTTCAGTACTTAAAAATCTCCCTAGGCGATGCTTTAATTTTTTTTACAAGTTACCATTTTCTCATTACAGAGGAGGTCTAGTGCTAGAATTGTTACACTCGTTCTAACGCACGCAGCAATACCTCACTTGTGTGGTTTGAACGGCGTTTACATATGTGGGCGGGACTTACGTGTGTGTTCGCTTATGAGCGCGAGCTACCGGGCACATGGGCGTTTTTTCTTTATTTTGATTTTTTTTTGTTTTGTTTTTTACTTTTTTGTATTTCTTACTCTTTTTTTTCCTTTTTTGTTTTTTGGATCACTTTTATTCCTATTACAAGGAATGTAAACATCCCTTGTAATGGGAATCTATTGTGACAGGTCCTCTTTATGGAGAGATGCAGGGTCAATAAGACCCCACATCTCTCCTCCAGGCTGGAAAGCATGAGATCGGTCAAAAAAATTCACCAATCTCATGCTGACAGCCGAGATCACGGCTTGGTTTACATACGGGAACCCGGCGTGATGTCATAACGTCGCGCCCGGGCCTCCGACGGTCATAGAGATGACTGGTGACCATCTGGTCACCAATCATCTCTATGCTTCCCATACGGCGCCGGACAAATCATTCTCTGAGCCCAAGATGGCACGGGAGAGCCCGGAGAAGCACCGGATGGCAGCGGGAAGGGGGGAACGTCCCCTCCCACCGCCTATAAGAACAATCAAGCGGCGGAACTGCCGCTATGATCGTTTTTAGCGTGCACAGAATCGCCGGCTGAAAATAATGATATCTGAATGATGCCTGCAACTGCAGGCATCATTCAGATGTCACCGCACAAAGCCGAGGACTTCATTTGACGGTGGGCGGTAGGAAAGTGGTTAATATTTCGAAAATTTAGACATAAGGGGGCTGATTTATGATTTATGATTATGAGTATTGGCGCATCTGCGTGCGCAATGGCTGTTTTGGTATTTACAAAACATTAGCGCCTGTAGCGCAGCCCTATTTGCCATTTACTATAGTGTTGTCGGCGGACGGGAGGAGGCGCTCAGTGCGCCACTATGGACCTGGCGCACAGCATGTTAAACACTAAATATAAAGAAGCTGGAAGTGAGAATATAATGGGGGTGATGTGAGGAAGTGAAGTGACACCTGCCCAAGTAACAAACATGCCCAAAATAGTGTGAGAAAGTAACTTTTTCAAAACCAGCCCGCTGCGCCGGCAAGTACGATTCCAGCTGCGGGAGTTTTTTTTGAGCTCGGCGCGGGAATTTCAATGGTTCAAACGTGCCAAGACACTGCGCCGTTAAAATCTTAGTAAATGTCAAGTCACGTAAATGAATTTGCATAAGTTGAACAGGTGCAGCTCTGAACTTTCCATTGCGCCTGCAAAATGACATTTCTAAAGGAAAAAAAAGGCATTTAAAAGCAGCCGCGGCTGTAATGAATTGTCGGCTCCCGGCAATATAGAGAAAAGTCATTGAAAGTCATTGATAAAAACAAAAAAAAAAGCGTGGGGGTTCCCCCAAATTCCATTACCAGGCCCTTGAGGTCTGGAATGGATATTAAGGGGAACCCCGTTGCAAATTTTTTAAAAAAAATAACGTGGGGTTCCCCCCAAATATCCATACCAGGCCCTTCAGATCTGGCATGGATTTTAAGGGGAACTCCACCCCAAATTTAAAAAAAAAATGGCGTGGAGTCCCCCCAAAAATCCACACCAGACCCTTTATCTGAGCACATAACCTGGCCGGCCGCAGGGGAAAAGGGGGGGACGAGAGAGCGCCCCCCCCTCCCTCCTGAACCGTACCAGGCCACATGCCCTCAACATGGGGAGGATGTCCCCATGTTGATGGGGACAAGGGCCTCATCCCCACAACCCTTGCCCGGTGGTTGTGGGGGTCTGCGGGCGGGGGGCTTATCGGAATCTGGAAGACCCCTTTAACAAAGGGGACCCCCAGATCCTGGCCCCCCCTATGTGAAATGGTAAGGGGTACATTGTACCCCTACCATTTCACGAAGAAAGTGTCAAAATGTAAAAAATGACAAGAGCCGGTTTTTGAAAATTCCTTTATTAATGTCTTTTCCTTTCTTCCATCTTCTTCTTCCATCTTCTTCTTCCATCTTCTTCTTTTCTCCATTCGGGTTTCTTCCTCTTCCTCTTCATCTTCATCTTCATCTTCCTTCTTCCTTCGGTCTTCTCGTCCGCATCTTGCTCCGGCGTCTTCCCTTCTTCTTTCTTCTTCGGCCGCTCCGTTTGAATTGGAGGTTCCCGCTGCGCGACGCTTCAGTTCTCCACTTGGTCCGCTGCCACCCGGTGGCTCCGCCCCCCTCTGACACCACAGGGAACGTCCCAGTGAAATCCACGTGCGTCAGAGGGGGCGGGGTCACCGGGTGTAAGCGGACCCAGAGGGGAACTGAAGAACTGAAGCGTCGCACAGCGGGAACCTCCAATTCAAACGGAGCGGCCGGAGAAGAAAGAAGAAGGGAAGACGCCGGAGCAAGATGCGGACGAGAAGACCAAAGGAAGAAGGAAGATGAAGATGAAGATAAAGATAAAGAGGAAGATGAAGATGGAGGAAGAAACCCGAATGGAGAAAAGAAGAAGATGGAAGAAGATGGAAGAAGATGGAAGAAGAAGATGGAAGAAGATGGAAGAAGAAGATGGAAGAAGAAGATGGAAGAAGAAGATGGAAGAAAAGAAAATACATTAATAAAGGATTTGTCAAAAACCGGCTCTTGTCATTTTTTACATTTTTTACACATTCTTTGTGAAATGGTAGGGGTACATTTGTACCCCATTACCATTTCACACGGGGGGGCCGGGATCTGGGGGTCCCCTTTGTTAAAGGGGTCTTCCAGATTCCGATAAGCCCCCCGCCCGCAGACCCCCACAACCACAGGGGAAGGGTTGTGGGGATGAGGCCCTTGTACCCATCAACATGGGGACATCCTCCCCATGTTGAGGGCATGTGGCCTGGTACGGTTCAGGAGGGAGGGGGGCCGCTCTCTCGTCCCCCCTTTTCCCCTGCAGCCGGCCAGGTTATGTGCTCGGATAAGGGTCTGGTGTGGATTTTTGGGGGGACTCCACGCCATTTTTTTTTAAAATTTGGGGTGGAGTTCCCCTTAAAATCCATGCCAGATCTGAAGGGCCTGGTATGGATATTTGGGGGGAACCCCACGTCATTTTTTTTTTAAATTGCAGCGGGGTTTCCCTTAATATCCATTCCAGACCTGAAGGGCCTGGTAATGGAATTTGGGGGACCCCCACGCTTTTGTTTTTTGTGTAATCAAAGACTTTCAATTACTTTTATCTGTATTGACGGGAACCAGCAATTCATTACAGCCGCAAGGACTTTTAAATGACTATTATTTTACTTTAGAAATGTCATTTTGCTCTCCAACTGTTATAAACATGGAAAACATGTGCTAATTTAAAGGCATACTATAGACACCCCCCGGGTATGATACTTAGGGCCAGTTCACACAGGATGCAGTGCAGTGCGTTTTTTTGATGCATGAAAAACGCAAAGAAAGTTGATCACATTAATGCCAATGGCATAGTTCACACCACTGCAGTCCGTTCCAGTGCGTTTCAGAAAGCAAAAAAAAAATTGGTCATGCTGCATTTTTTAGGTACAAAACTGTACTGGACCCCAGTAAAACACATCAAAAACGCAACGGAACGTACCAAAAATGCACTGGAATGCACCGGAACGCACCTAAATGCACCAAAGACGCACTGCAACACACTTGTCCTAAGTGAAAAGAGGGGGAAAAAAACACTGGACTGCATCAAAAACGCATCAAAAATGCACTGGAATGTGTCAAAAACGCGCATGCAGAAAAGCACCTGGAACGCACCCAGACTGCGTTTCTATAGTGTGAACTCGGGCCAGTTCACACCATAGAAACGCAATCCGGATGCGTTCCAGGTGCTTTTCTGCATGCATGTTTTTCATGCGTTCCAGTGCATTTTTGGTACATTTTTGATGCAGTCCAGTGCTTTTTTTTCACCCCTCTTTTTTATTAACCATAGATAAGGACAAGTGTGTTCCAGTGCGTTTTTGGTGCATTTAGGTGTGTTCCGACGCGTTCCAGTGCGTTTATGATGCATTTTGCTGTGTTCCAGTACAGTCCAGTGCAGGTAAAATGCAACATGTTCTACTTATTTGGTGGAACTGGAACGCACTGGAACAAACACTGCCATTTACAACCATATAACCAACTTTCCATGCATTTTGGATGCTTAAAAAACGCAATGCACTGCATGTGGTGTGAAATGGCCCTTAAGCAATTTGGCATATTTAAAGGCACTTCTCCTTGTTTTGTTTTTGGTGTTTTCCAAATTGGTGACATTGATATATGTCCCTTAGGGTGGGACCTGGGCCCCCATTTTAAGGCCAATAACTAGAAGATAAGCCAGCCAAGTGGGGACTAGCAAAATTCACAAGTCAGTTCCCATAGACTGCAATGGTATTTGTTGATGGGGGGAGGGGTGATTGTCCCATCTCTAATTTTGTAGCATGCTGGATGATGTGCTTAATTTTGGACGGGGGGAGGGGGGTTATTGTTTGCTAGCTGCATTGGTGTTGTTCTGCACATGCCCAGCCAGTTAGTTTTTTTTTTTTGCGTGCTTTTTGTGTGTGAACAGCGCCTGGATATTTCTGGGCATGCTCACTCAGAGAGTGTTTTATGGGTTAGTAATTGAAGGACATCCTTAACAGGTGTACCCACTTTGAATTTAAGTCTCTACATTGAGAGAACTTGCATTTTGGGTGTTTCATGGACTGTGCATGTGTTTTCAATTGCCTCATTAGCTCACAAACATATGTTATATAAAGCTCAGAGGGAACATTCGTTTGCTTGCCCTGAGAAGAGGCAAGTGTGTGTGCGTGCGTGCGTGCGTGCATGCATGGGGGGCAAAATGTACATTTTGGTGTCCTTATCGAGTTTGTAACACATGTATTTTATTTGTTATGTCTTTGCAAAACAGGTGATTGGTTAACTTTTGTGGATTGGATTTTTTGTGTGGGGGAAATGTTCCCCTGAAATAATTCTGATGTTGTTAATGTGTGTTGTTTGTTCACTTTGATTTAATTGTCTGTGCTGCATTTTATTTTTGGCCAAAAATTTCTCAAGATGTTGAGTCTGTAACTGTTTCAAATTGACCATGTTTTTTATTTTGCCTTCCCTTTTGTTTTATTGACCAATAAAATTTGATGCAAAGTTTTGATGTTTGTTTTGTGTTTTCTTTGCAACAAATGTGACAGCTGATTGGCATGTCAAAACAAAACAGGTGTGATTTGTCTACCCTGGTGCCTTCATGCTGGCATATGCATGGACTGTGTGCTGCCATGGAGCGTCACCAGGAAATGAAAAATACAGAGCGGTAAATATTCAATTTTCCTTTTTTTACTGCAGTGGTTCTCAGCCTCAGTCCTCAAGTACCCCCAACAGGACATGTTTTGTGAATTTATCTTATCGAGAATTTCTGTCCAAAATTCAAAATCATTGACTGTGATTTAAAGCACATGTGCAACATGAAGGAAAACCTGCAAACATGGCCTGTTGCGGGTACTTGAGAAGCACTGATTTAGAGCACTGCACTTAAAAATAGCTCAAGGCAATACAATTCTAATTGTGGGCATTTTGAGAGAAATAAAGTAAGTGTTAGAACCCCTGCGTGTGTGTTTTTTTTTTTTTTTTTTTAAAGTTTGGGCTTTGTCTCCTTTTTCTTAAAATTGGCTTCACTTCCTGTCACACAGCTAAACAGGAAGTGAAGGTAAAACCCTACCAATGTCTTTTCTTGGGGACACACAGATCAATCTAACTAATGTCCCCATTAAGCAAATTGCACTCTAGCACTTTGTTGTGTACACCCCAAACCATTGTATAGTTTGGGGTTTAGTAAAGACAAATCCACTCTGCAGTAAAAGTGTAGCTGCTGAAAATCTGAGGGAAAGTACTGGTGATTGGATGTTACAATCATGTAAAAGCAAAGATGGTGTTTTTTTTTTTTTTGCTTGCATGTCCCCCTCAGATATATAGCAAGTGCACTTGTAGTGCAAAGTAGATTTGCCTTTAGTAAATAAACCCCAAAGTCCAAACTACCTAATAATTTGTGGTGTACCCCGCAATATGCTGGAATGCAATGTGCATAATGGGGAAAGTATTTAGACTGACCTGTGTGTCCCCAAGGAAAGACATTGTTAGGGATTTTCCCTCACTTCCTGTGTGGCTATGTGACAGGAAGTGAATTATTTGGAAGGATAAAGTGGCCAAATTATTTAGTTTAACTTTTCAAAGACACATTCCTAAGTTGAATTGTGATGCATGTCAATGGCCCATTTAGACTCTCTTTAATCACTTGAGATCAGCGCTATAACTGATCGACGGCCACAGCATGGTCCTCAATTGCCGGGAGTCCGTCAATAAACGTCCTCCCCTTTGCACGCGCTGTGGTCACAGAGTCACTGTTCCCCACCCCCCTCTTGCCACCATCCGGTGCTTCTCCGGGCTCTCCCGTGCCATCTTGGGCTCGGAGAACGATTTGGAGATGACTGGTGACCAGATGGTCACCAGTCATCTCTATGACCGTCGGAGGCCCGGGCGCGATGTTATGACATCACGCCGTGTTCCTGTATGTTAACCAAGCCGTGATCTCGGCTGTCAGCATGAGATTGGTGAATTTTTTTGACCAATATCATGCTTTCCAGCCTGGAGGAGAGATGTGGGGTCTTATTAACCCCGCATCTCTCCATAAAGAGGACCTGTCACACACATTCCTATTACAAGGAATATTTACATTCCTTGTAATAGGAATAAAAGTGATCCAAAAAAATGTAAGAAATACAAAAAAATAAAAATAAGCAAAAATTAGAAAAAACGCCCATGTCCCCGATAGCTTGCGCTCAGAAGCGAACACACACGTAAGTCCCGCCCACATATGTAAACGCCGTTCAAACCACACATGTGAGGTATTGCTGCGTGCGTTAGAACGAGTGCAACAATTCTAGCACTAGACCTCCTCTGTAATGCCAAAATGGTAACGTGTAAAAAAATTTAAAGCATCGCCTAGGGAGATTTTTAATTACTGAAATTTGGTGTCATTCCATGAGTGTGCGCAATTTTTAAGCGTGACGTGTTAGGTATCTATTTACTCAGCATAACAACATCTTTCACATTATACCAAAAAATTGGCCGTAACTTTACTGTTTTGTAATATTTTTACCAAAAAAAAGGCGTTTGAAAATTTATTGCGCAAATACAAGGGAGATAAAAATTAGCAATGACCGCCATCTTATTCCCTAGGGTGTCTGCTCCAAAAACATATACAATGTTTGGTGTTTTGAAGTAGTTTTATAGCCATAAATTTATGATTTTTACATGAAGGAGAGAAGTGCCAGAATAGGCCCAGTGCTGAAGTTGTTAAAATATCCTTTTTTGTTTTTTTAAACTCGGTCTTTTGTATTTATATAAAAAAACAAAAGGTGATCAAATAGCACCAAAATGAAGCTCTATTTGTGTGCCAAGAAATAATACATTTTCATTGGGTTACAGTGTTGTATGAGCGCGCAATTGTCATTGAAAGTGCATCAGCGCTGAAATGTGAAACTTGGTCTGGGCAGTGCGCAAGTGGTTAATATAAGCCTACATGCACACGGACGTTTTTCCAGACGCTTGTTTGAGCGTTTTTTTGCAGCTTAAAAACATCTCTCCATGTTAGCCTATGGCCTCACGGCCACCATGGCGTTTTTAAGCTGTAAATGGCATAGGCGTTTTTAGGCCCCATGTAGACGGGACGCTGATGCAAAGTGTTCAGAACTAAGGTTGAAAGTGGCGTTTAGAAAGGCACGCTTTGTGGCGTTTGCATGCCGTGTTTTATCACATTTGCGTGTATATGATAAGGAGCCGCCCTAAGCTCCAAAAACAGTATTATTTACGATTTTAGCTATTTTGTGAGACCAGAGTGATACCAGTAGCTGAGAGCAGCAGTGTAGTTGTATTTAGCGTGTCACTTGCCACATCACTTGCCACAAGATGTGGATTGTCCACTTGCCACGTCAGCTGCCCCAAGTTGTGGATTGTCCACAATGCAATGGAAGCAATTTATTTATATATATATATATATATATATATATATATATATATATATATATATATATATATATATATATATATAGGAAGGCCAGTATGCTGGCCTGAAATTATGGGAGGAGTTCAAGGGGTACTTAAGCAGACCGTCCACCATCGTCAGTGTCGGCTCTAGTGCGCGGTATTCGTCGTCATCAGCCGATGCCATACGACTCGCAACGTCCGTGTAGTCGCTTTCGTCCCTTCCAGCTTCGCTCGCAGTTGATCGTATCCCCGCTCGCTGTCGCAGGTAGGACCGGCCGTTACCATTCGTACGAATCGTAGCGCAGGTACACGTTTTCTTCTTTTACAAGTCACACGGTTCATAACCCCGTGTTTTCCGTCTGCATCGTATGTTTACCGGCTACTCCAGTTGTCTTTTGAACCCTGTCACACGCACGTTACCACCGGTAACGGCCCGCCTAGACACTACGTCTCACAGAGTTGTTGTACGAATTACTCGCAGCTCGCAAGTCTCTTACCTCAAGTCGCACATCCGATACCCAGTCGTCGGACTGGTATCCCACACTGCACTTCCTTATCCCTAGTCACTGATGCCCTACACCTCCTACGATACTCTCCCTTCACCTTACTGATGCCCCACACCTCCTACTACTCACACCATACACCGAACAGTCCGGTCCGGCTCTGGTCGCTAACAATCGGCACTACAGGCCGGACCCTCTGCAATCACAAGCCCCTTCAACTTCGAAACACCGAACAGCCGTCCGAGTCCAGCCGTATCTCCGGCGCTACGATTCGGACCCGGCAATTCAAACCCCCTCCTTGCACCCGTTATCAGCCCGAATACAGGCACAGCATCGGCTCAGAGATTCGGATCTCTGGCATCCACGTTTGTTCCGAGCACAGTCGCACCACCGGCTCATCGGCTCGGATCTACAAACATCAAACTTCTAAACCATCCGAATTCAGTCGTAGCATCGGCTCAAACTTTCGGACCTATGGCATTCCCAAGCGATCCGAGTCCAGTCGCAGTACCGGCTCGTCCGACTCGGATCTTTAGCAACAAACCATTCTATCCGATCCAAACGCAGTCGTAGCATCGCCTTGACGTTCGGTCCTCTGGCATCTACGAACGATCCGAGCACAGTCGCGCCTCCGGCTCATCGGCTCGGATCTACAAACATCAAACTTCGAACTGATCCAAATTCAGTCGTAGCATCGGCTCAAACTTTCGGATCTATGGCATTTACACTCGTTCCGAGTCCAGTCGCATCACCGGCTCAATCGACTCGGATCTCTAACAACAAACCCTCCTATCCGATCCGAACCCAGTCGTAGCTTCGGCTCAAAGGTTCGGATCCTCCGCTAACATGACCGATCCGAGCACAGTCGCACCACCGGCTCATCGGCTCGGATCTACAAACATCAAACTTAGAACTGATCAGACCCATCCAACCGATCCGAACCCAGTCGTAGCATCGGCTCAAAGGTGCGGATCCTCCGCTAACACGACCGACCCGAGCATAGTCGCACCACCGGCTCAAACGGTTGGATCCGCAGCATCAAACTTTCGAATCCATCCGAATCCAGTCGTAACGTCGGCTCTAAGATTCGGATCCTTTTCAAACACTATCAATTCTAGTACAGTCGCACCTCCAGTGCAGCAACTCAGCTTCCCAGCACTACAGACCCATCCTAACGATCCGAGCTCAGTCGTAGCTGCAGCTCAGACGTTCAGTTCATTGGCCATTCAAAGTGCTAGTACATTACCGGTCGCATTAGCGGTGCCTCACGCTTGAATCATTCCCCGAAAAAAAAAAAAATATAATAATAATAATAAAAAAAAAAAAAAAAAACATTAATAATAAATAAATGAATAAATAAATAACAATAGTCGAATGTAAATAAATTAATAGTAATAAAATGCGACTTTTTATTCATGCATTACATACACACCTTACTTTAAAGCGGAGGTTCACCCACATATTTAAGTTTAACATCATTAGTTCCTCTTATCACGTAAATAAGCATAGCACTAACCTTTTTTTTTTTTTTCAAAGTAGTTTTGCTTATATCTTTTATCTTTAATCTTGCTTCCGGATTTACTCCCGCGGGAGTAGGCGTGTCCTTTCCTATGTTCCTATTCTCGCAGTGGCTCCTGGCTCCTTTCAGTCAGATCTCACGATAAGTGTATCGTCACGTGACTCGTCTAGCCGGTCACGTGACGGGGGCGGATCTAATTCCGCCATTTTAGATAAGGGCACGCTGGTGTATTTTGCCATTATACACCTGCGATGTCATGGCAACCAGGAAGTGTTGACGGCGCTGCTCGCGTGGGGCGTGCGTCCGTCCGGCGTGAGCGAGATCCAGCGCTGAATGCCGGGAGAGAAGCATTCTTCTCTACCCGGAAGGATATGCTTGTGGGCTTCAAGATGCCCACAAGCAAAATGGGAAAAGCAGGAAGAGTTTTATAAACTCTTTTTTTTACCGCAAAATGGACGGGGGGCGTTTTAAAGTGCCGCAGACGTGAGTAATTACATTGCTAAGCTTTTAACATAGAATGAAAAAAAAAAAAAAAAAAGTATGCACCGCAGAACCTCCGCTTTAAGTACTCCAGGTTCATCACGGACGGTCATCCCTACATACTCACAATTCACAAACTTTCCTTTTTTCGCCTCTCAGCAAGGCTACTTTCCCTCGCAATCGCTGCGAGCATACGACAAGTGGTTCAAATCAGCCACTCATCATCTCCAGTAGCAACACGGCTACTCACCTTTTCTCTGTCGCTTTCCCCACGCAGGTCAGTGTCACAGGTTTCGGGTCGACCCATGTCTCGACCTCGACCAGACTTAAACTACTAGCGCACAAGTCAGGTGCGTCAGTGCAAGGCCCCCCCTTGCTTTCTCCTCGCACTCTTTCACGACATATGTTTCTTCACATACACAATTTGACCGCTCGTGAGGCGTTAGTAACTGTCACATACTTCTGTGCACTACACTCTGTTTTCGAAGAGCGATCCGAGATCCTTCACCACACAGACAAGGTTGCCTAACATCCGCCTTGCTGGCAGTGCGAGGGTTAGCAGACCGACCACACGTCAACCACTACAGATCGAAACATTCTTACTTAGCATACCAGACTTCAGCCACTCGCCCCAGCACGCCCTGGGGGCTCTGGTTCATTAGTCTGTGCCGAGCACAGACGGCACCTGAGCTATCGGTTATCTAGCCAGTCACCTCCTGGCTCACCTCAGTTGCCTCGCATTCTTTTGAGTTTTCCAAATTTCACTCAACCGCGCTCGTACGCAAACTAATCTGTCATCTACGCCTATCGCTCCTTGCCTTGTCCTCACTGCTCTCCTTCTTCCTCCCCGTTTTCTTAAACCCTTCTATCCCCTCCAAACCTCGCAAACTTACTCTAAACATATGCATTTCCCTCCTTTTAGCCGACGCCATGCCGCGAGCCGACCGCAAACTTTTGCCTCACCATCACCCTTCGCGGGTCCGGCGGTCGGCAATACACAGTCCCCCAGACCTTGGACCACCCCCAGGCCACGGCCGAACTACGAGGTATGGGCATCCCCTACCTGGCCTCAGCCAGGAAAGCCAAGCTTAGGCTGCTATTTCCACCACCAGCGGCAGCCTTACCAGACACACAAGCTCCATCGCAGTCGATATCCTCTGCAATTATCCAGCTGCACGCCTTGGCGACCACACTGGCAACTGCAGTCACTGATGTCCAGGCTAGAGTAAGGGGCCCTGGAAACACGACCAGCCACGCCCCCCTTAGCCCCAGTCTCCACCAGCTGGCACAGTGTCAGCTAACACCAACTGGAGAACTATTGACACAGAACCATTCTACCACCACTTCACGACCTTCGCTCCCCACTCTTTACAATCTGTCAATCTGCCACCCTCACGATTAATTGGTGCTCCGAGCTGAGTCGCAGACAATACGCCTCATAGATAATCAGCAAGCCACACAGTCCTCCCAGTCGGGCACACTAGGACGTCTAACTTGTGCACCAGGGGGGCGCAGCCATCTCCAACAACCTTCTAGGGTTGATTTTACCCACACTGCAAACCTCTGCACATCTGTCTCCTACTCCAGATGGCTCCCCTCGAAGTACCTGCGGCACCGAGCAGCAGAGCCCAGCTTGTCTAGGCCGCACGCACGTCGGCGGCTTGGCTTCTCTCCTCACATCCAACTCTCCCTCTAGCAGCCTTTCTAGGGCAGGAGTTCACTACAGGGTTCCACACCGGACTCATCACATTACCCGACTCTACCCATGAAAAAAAAAAAAAAACACGCTCTCAGTAGCCCCGACGTAGAAGTTATCAGCACTCCGCTTCAGATCGAAATGGACCGGGGGCATGCGATCAGCCCCTCCCCTCTTTTCGCAGTCACCATTCACAGTACGGAGAGTCAGTCTTCGATCTTGTCGAGGGCAAGTTTTCTTATAAAAGTTCTCACTAAATACTAAACCCCCAGGAGTCCTAGAAATTCTAAAAGAGGTCTCTTAAATCAATATGCCCGTAACTGAGGAAAACGTAGGAAGCCCGGCTTAGCTCATCTCCTTCCGGACATCATCCTAGACAAACGCGCCATGCAGGCCAGCCCACCTCTTGGTAGTTTGACCCGCAACAGGACTGTCTCCCATACGTTACCGTCACGCCAGGGTGCACCAAACACACAGCTACTATCCCTACTGGGCATGCTCAACTTCACGATGAGGTTCATTCCTCAAGGGCGATCCTTTATCTCACGCTTCTTAGTGTTCCTCTCCCAGGCACAAGACCCTGACCAAGTCATTAAGCTAGACGCAGCCGCTATAGCGGATCTGGCCATCTGGGCCCATTTCCTCGAGAACTAGCATAGTAGACCCACGTTCATCCCATCAGCATCCCTTCGTCACCACAGATAGTCAAGGACATAGCAGCTTCCACAAGCTTCATTGCAATTTTTGGCCATCATTAGTTCGCGGGTCCGTGGCCGTCAGAGATACTCACAAATCCGCGTTTAGTCAGTCCTCCTCTTTATTCGAGATCTACCCCATAGTTGCAGCGGCTCAAGTATGGGGCCGCACCTGGGCAGGACAGGCCGCCACGTTCGCCACAGATAACCAGGCCACAGTCACAGTCGTTAAAAGAGGCTGGTCAAAATCACTGGCCACCACGGCCTCCCTACGCAGGCTGTTGCTACTGTCCCTACAACATCAGTTCAGTATCCCCAGGGTCCACATCCCTGGTAAATGCAATACCTCGGCCGATGCACGTTCCCGCCTAACTATGCCTCATCCTTTCACCAGAGCCCGGAGCCGACCATGTCCGGCATCCCACGTTAGTCGCAACCAACTCTGCATCGAGATAGCACCTCCTTGGTGCTACCTCCCTCATCGATGTGTTCTATTCTTCCAATACACTAAAGGCCTACCATACTGCCTGGAAGACCGGCTAGTTCCTAGCCGCTAACCCCGGGGCGGTTCCGGAAACTCAGACATATCTGGCCTTCGTTTCCTACTGTCACACAATACCATCAGACTCTATTCAGCCGGCATCCAGCATTTATCTCTCTACTAGACCCTACCAAACCTTGCCTGTTCGCCGCTCATGCGGTCAAAACCATACCACGTGGCATCCACAGGCAGCAACCACACACTGGTACCTAACGCTTACCAGTGACCAACGCCGTATTCCAGGACATGTCTGCTATGCTTCCACGTTCCCCCTTCGGTTATGACCCAGCCTGGTAATTCGAGCAGCCATTACCTAGCCTTTCCCGGTTTTCTGTGGCCCAGCGAATTTACTGTCACGAACCCGAATACCAAGTACTACGCAGGCACCACCTGACTCACCACCTAGAGTCATTTCATCCTACACCCCACGGTGTCAGGAAACGCTACAATCTGGTCCCAGAGTAAACGTCAAACTTTCCAGACGCACAACGCCCGGTGCCCTATGGCCGTTCTAAAGCAATTGGTATACTCTACTGCCCGACCTATCAGAGGACAGCCTCTACTACGTTTCCCAACTGAACCCCTAAGCAAGTACCAGTTCATCAGTTAAGTCAGAACGCTCCCATGCATCTTAGGCCTTAAACCCAGGTCGTTACTCAGGACATTCTTTCGCATTGGGAGCAGCCTTAGCCGCATCGCGTAACAGAGTTCCAGACCACGCAATCAGGATGATGGGCAGGTGGAAGTCCACGCGTTTCGCCCGATACGTCCCCAATCCTCAAACGGATCATCACGAGTCTCAAACAGACTCGCTCTGTTGTTATTGCCTTGTACAGTAAAACAATTCCTTCCCTAACCAAGTGTATTTTTGGCCCCTTCTCTTGGCATACCGTCCAACAGGCCAGGCCACACTTCAGGTCTTATCTGTGTTGTTAGTCTTGTGATGTGTTTATGTGATCCATATCTCTTCGGACTGAGGGCTCCGACCATAAATAGGAAGGCCAGTATGCTGGCCTGAAATTATGGGAGGAGTTCAAGGGGTACTTAAGCAGACCGTCCACCATCGTCAGTGTCGGCTCGAGTGCGCGGTACCCACCCACCCATACCCCTTTTTAGGGCACTTCCCTTCAAACAATTCTCAACAGAATTATTCATTACTTCTATCTTAGGTATGGCCCCTTCTCTTGGCATACCGTCCAACAGGCCAGGCCACACTTCAGGTCTTATCTGTGTTGTTAGTCTTGTGATGTGTTTATGTGATCCATATCTCTTCGGACTGAGGGCTCCGACCATAAATATATATATATATATATATATATATATATATATATATATATATTATGGTTTTTCCTCATTTGCCATAAATTTGGAGTTTATCAATGTAAAAAAATAGGTCACCTTTAAAAACGCTTCTAAACTAATTTGCGGCTAAACGCTGGTACCGCGTCTGAAACGTGGAAATCTTTGGCGTCTGAAGGCATTTTTAGGCTTTGTGAAAAACTATTTTAAACGCAACTGCAGATTTTTTTTGCCAGGCCAAAAAACGGAAAATTGTATCATACTTGCCAGTAATTTTCCTTTCCTGGTGCCTATCCATGGCAGCATACCTGTGACAAGCTCCGCCTTGGCTCCTCCCTCAGGACTAGTGAATATTATAAAAGAGTTGGTTAGCACAGTCCCAGCATTCTCCGTAGTATAGAATACAGAGGGTGGGATTGTATGCTGCCATGGATAGGCACCAGGAAAGGAAAATTACTGGTAAGTATGATACAATTTTCCGTTTTCCTGGTGCCTCCATGGCAGCATACCTGTGACAAATAACTAGCTGATATGGGTGGGATGATGCTCAGAGGTTTATTTTAAAGAGATTATTATCATCATTTCGAGGAATAAGCAAAGACCGATTTGACCGCCTGTCTGCCAAACTCCACCGATGAGAGAGCTCCTGGGTCTACTCGGTAATGTTTCAGAAACGTATGTTGGAACGACCAAAGTCGCTGCCCTGTAAATAGTTTCAATTGACACATTCGCTCTTGCCGCCCAAGAGGCAGAAACCGTTCTGGTGGAGTGCGCCCTGACTATCGAAGGGGATCCCAGTCCTTTTGCCCTGTACACCTTGTGGATGAGTTTAACAAACCGTGAGGCAATCGTTCTTGCTGACGCCTTCTTGCCTTTGTTTATGAACAACCTGATAGAGTCCCTGAAGGATGCTGTAGCCTGCAGATAGCATCTCAAAGTGGAGGCAATGTCCAGCTCGTAAAGAGAACCTGAGTCTTGTTCCGAAAATATGGAAGTGCCCAAGGCTCCGACATGTTCGAGGATGATGTGACCTTGGGGCTAAACCCTCGCACCGTTCCGAGTTCTACTCTGTCAGGATAGAATATGATATGATGAAGATCCGCTCCTAAAGCTTGGAGCTCTGAAACCCGTCTGCCGGAGGTTATGGCTATCAAGATAGCTTCATGGTTAGATTCCAAAGTGATGCTGACTCTGAAGAGGCAAGAGGTGGATTGGCTAAGGACTCTAGGATGATAGCAAGGTCCCAAGTGGGAAAGATTGTTTAGTTGGCGGTCGGATCTTTGACAGCTTTGAAAAATTGGATTATTCATGAATCCTCGGCCTATCTTTTACTGGTTGCCACTGAAATTGCCGCTACCAGCACCTTTAGTGTACTTAAGCAAGACCTAGGCCTAAGCCTGCCTGCAAGAATTTTTGAATTTGAGAGGATGATGGAGAATCTGGATCGCAGTTTCTGCTAATCATGAAGATCCTGAATTTGTTCCACACCCTATCGTATATACTGTTTGTGGATGGCTTTCTTGCGCTGAGCCGAGTTGCGATAACTTTGTTGGGACACCCTAGGGATTGGAACCTTTCCCTTTCAGCTGCCAGATGTGAAGATTTAACCTGCGGGAATCTGGATGGGTGTGACATCCCTGTGACAGGAGAAAAGGTATTATTGGAACCTTGACTGAAGACTGTGTATTCAGGTACATTGCTGGGGGGAGCCAGGGACGTCTTGGCCAGTACGGTAGGACTGCTATCACCGTTGTGGTTTCTATCATAAGCTTCAACAGGAGTTTTTTGGAATGAGAGGCCATGGAGAGAAGGTATAGGCCAGATTACATGCCCAGTGGCTGAGAGGGCATCTACTGCCTCCGCCTGGGGATGAGGAAGTTTCGAGATGAACCTTGAAAACTTGGTATTTAATGCTGTTGCAAATAGGCCCCGCCCGAGGGGACCCTACTGGTCCACTGACCAGTCGAAAACTTACGGGTGCAGAGACCATTCGTTGGAATCTACGAACCTGCGAGGTAGGCGGTCTGCTCTTCAGTTGAGAAGACCGGACAGATAGACTGCCCTTAGGTCTTTTAGATTCCTTTCTGCCCAAAGGATTATTGTTTCACTTCCCTCAGCAGGGACCTGCTGCGCGTTCCTCCTTGTCGGTGTATATAAGACACCGCAGCCTCTGTTGTCCATTCGGAGAAGAACTGGTTTGCCTGTAATCTTGAATTCTAGGGCTAGCAATGCAAAGGGTAGGTTGCCCGGACCTGTAGGATATTTGATACCAGGCCTGTTGTATGGAAGGGCCATCTTCCTTGCCCTGAGATCTGGTTGCAGTGTGATCCCCACCTGCTTCACTGGCATCGGTAACAATTGTGATCCAGTTGACATGTCCTAATGGACATGATTTCATAGGCGTTAGTGATGAGCCGAACACCCCCGGGTTCGGTTCGCACCAGACCCCGTGAACGGACCGAAAGTTCGTACGAACATTAGAACCCTATTAAATACAATGGATGCGAACGTTCGAATTCTAAAGTGCTAATTATAACAACTATTATGCATGTTATTGTCCTAAAAAGGGTTTGGGAACCCGGGTTGTGCACCAGGGGACATGTATCAATGCAAAAAGAAGTTTTAAAAACGGTCGTTTTTCGGGAGCAGTCATTTTAATGATGCATAAAGTGAAAAAAAAAAGTCAAATATTCCTTTAAATATCGTACCTGGGGGGTGTCTAAAGTATGCCTGTGAAGTGCCACGTGTTTCCCGTGTTTAGAACTGTCCCTGCACAAAATGACACTTCTAAAGGGAAAAAAAGCCATTTAAAACTGCTTGCGGCTTTAATGTAATGTCTGGTCCCGGTAATATGGATAAAAATCTTTAAGAAAAATGGCATAGCTACCCCATGACCCCCCCCCCCCTACCCCAGCCCATTACCAGCCCCTTTGGGTCTTGTATGGATATTAAGGGGAACCCCGCACATAAAATAAAAAAGGCCCTATATACTCTGAACATCCGTATACAGGCGGTGCATACAAGACAGGGACTGTAGGTTTGTTCTTATGTAGAATCTGTTTGTAATTTTGAACAGGTACATTGTTGAAGTGTAGCTCCAGCCCAAAAATCTATTTTTAAACTTTTTGGAAAACATAGGTAAGGGTTATCACCCCTGTAACATTTGTTTTGCTGTCTGTGCCCCTGTTCAGAACATTTCACCTCACTTTCCGTCCCAATGACAACTGTTTTTGAAATGTGGTGTTTTTCTTGAAACAAGGATTGCTGATAAAGCATCAGTACAGAGGAGACACCTTTCTCCCATATTTATTCTTACAGGAGAGAATTTTCCTTCCTAGTGGTAGATTTCCTCTCACTTCCTGTTGTCTTCTTGCGTTTGCAAGTAGGAGTCGTTTGTAAGTTGGATGTTTGAAAGTAGGGACCTGCCGTATATACTCTGCAGAAATAGGCCCCTTAGTTGTTGGTGTTGGCACAACACTGTAAGCACTCACAGTTACTCTTGGTTGGTGCTGGAACGCCCTGCTGTCAACTATTATATCAGGAATTTTAATTACATATAATTGTTGAACAGTGGTAGTAAAAATTGGGCCTTTGATGGTGGTGCTGGTGCCACAACACTGTAAGCCCTGACAGTTACTCTTGGTGGGTGCAGCAATGGGCCCTGCTGTGAATTATTAGATCAAGAATTGTAATTGCATGCCCCTGTTGAACAGGGGCTGAAAAATTGGGCCTTTCGTGGTGGTGGTGGTGGTGGTGGTGTTGCCACAACACTGTAAGCCCTCAGAGTTACTCTTGGTGGGTGCAGGAATGGGCCCTGCTGTGAATTATTAGATCAAGAATTGTAATTGCATGCCCCTGTTGAACAGGGGCTGAAAAATTGGGCCTTTCGTGGTGGTGGTGGTGGTGGTGGTGTTGCCACAACACTGTAAGCCCTCAGAGTTACTCTTGGTGGGTGCAGGAATGGGCCCTGCTGTGAATTATTAGATCAAGAATTGTAATTACATGCCCCTTTTGAACAGGGGCTGAAAAATTAGGCCTTTCGTGGTGGTGGTGGTGGTGGCGTTGCCACAACACTGTAAGCCCTCAGAGTTACTCTTGGTGGGTGCAGCAATGGGCCCTGCTGTGAATTATTAGATCAAGAATTGTAATTGCATGCCCCTGTTGAACAGGGGCTGAAAAATTGGGCCTTTCGTGGTGGTGGTGGTGGTGGTGGTGTTGCCACAACACTGTAAGCCCTCAGAGTTACTCTTGTTGGGTGCAGCAATGGGCCCTGCTGTGAATTATTAGATCAAGAATTGTAATTACATGCCCCTTTTGAACAGGGGCTGAAAAATTGGGCCTTTCGTGGTGGTGGTGGTGGTGGCGTTGCCACAACACTGTAAGCCCTCAGAGTTACTCTTGGTGGGTGCAGCAATGGGCCCTGCTGTGAATT
Organism: Rana muscosa; assembly: GCA_029206835.1. Lineage (NCBI taxonomy): Eukaryota > Metazoa > Chordata > Amphibia > Anura > Ranidae > Rana > Rana muscosa. The sequence goes on from CM055117.1 coordinate 923,173,224, forward strand.
ATTAGATCAAGAATTGTAATTGCATGCCCCTGTTGAACAGGGGCTGAAAAATTGGGCCTTAGGCACTGGTGGCACAACACTACAACCCCTCACAGATACTGTACTTGGAGCACAGCAATGAGCCCTGTTGCAAAGTATTGCTTCAAAAATTGTAATGACACGCCCCTGTTAAACAGGGGCTGAAAAATTGGGCCTTAGGCACTGGTGCCACAACACTCCAACCCCTCACAGATACTGTACTTGGAGCACAGCAATGAGCCCTATGGCAAATTATTGCTAAAAAAATTGTAATTACACGCCCCTGTAAAACAGGGGCTGAAAAATTGGGCCTTAGCCACTGGTGGCGGCACCCATAAACAAAAATGATCTTCCAAGCTATCATCATCAATCGTATCATTGAGGACTCGGAGGAGGAGGATAGCCAGTCAACATAACAGCACAGGCACTCAGCATCAGTCTTGAAGGGATGTGACATGTTAAAATCAATTAGTCTGTTATATCAGCATCAGGTGTGTGGTAGCTGGTGGTGATCCAAGACTGGTTCATCTTGATGAAAGTCAGTCGATCAACCGAGTTGGTGGACAGGCGCACCCTGTGATCCGTGACAAATCCTCCAGCAGCACTGAATGTGCGTTCCGAAAGAACGCTGGATGCAGGACAGGCCAGTAGCTCAATTGCATACTGTGCAAGCTCTGGCCAGTGATCCATCCTCAAGACCCAGTAAGCCAGAGGATTTTCGGTGGGGAAGGTGTCCAAGTCTGACCTTGCCCCTAGATATTCCTGCACCATGTTTATCAGACGCTGGCGATGGTTGCTGGAACCGATCATACTTTGGGGCTGCGGACTAAAGAATTGTCTGAACGCATCGGTCAGACGGCCACCTTCCCCACCGCTCCTTCTTTGACTGGCCGAAGCCTCAGCAAATCGTTGTCCAGGACCAGGAGTTTGTAACCTCCCAGTCTCTGGGAACGCGTTGCACAGACCTTTCTGCAAGGCCTCCCGGAGTTGTCTCATCCTCTGCTCCCTCTGCGACGGTAACATAAGGTCCGCAACCTTACCCTTGTACCGTGGATCAAGGAGAGTGGCCAGCCAGTAATGGTCCCTCTCCTTGATCCGAAGAATACGAGGATCCTTCCGCAGACTTTGCAGGATCAGGGAGGCCATGCAGCGTAGGTTTGCTGAGGCATTCGCTCCGGAGTCCTCTGGGTCACTAAGGACGACATGATCCGCAGCCACCTCCTCCCAGCCACGTACAAGTCCACTGGTTTCTTGGGACTGTAAATCATCCCTAAAAGACTGCTGCTGATGATGCTGAGTGCCAGCCTCCACCTCCATGCTGACACAATCCTCCTCCTCCTCCTCCTCCTCTTCCTGTGCGATGGGTGGGACAGAAGGAACACTGTCTGGGTAAAGGGGGCCTTGAGAAGCAAGGAAGTCCTCCTCTTCCTGCCTCTGTTCTGCCTCAAGTGCCCTGTCCATTATTCCACGCAGCGTGTGCTCCAACAGGTGGACAAGAGGTACAGTGTCACTGATGCATGCACTGTCACTGCTCACCATCCTCGTGGCCTCCTCAAATGGTGCCAGGACAGTGCATGCATCCCTGATGCTGCCCCACTGGCGTGGAGAAAAAAAACCAAGCTCCCCTGACCCTGTCCTGGTGCCGTAGTCGCACAGGTACTCATTGATGGCCCTCTGCTGCGTGTGCAGCCGCTGCAGCATGGCCAACGTTGAGTTCCACCTGGTGGGCATGTCACATATAAGGCGGTTCTTGGGCAGGTTCAACTCCTTTTGCAGCTCAGCCAGGCGAGCACTGGCATTATAAGATCTGCGGAAATGCACACAGACTTTCCTGGCCTGCCTCAGGACATCCTGTAAGACCGGGTACCTGCCCAAGAACCGCTGCACCACCAGGTTAAGGACGTGAGCCACACAGGGCACATGGGTCAGTTGTCCCTGTCGGAGGGCGGAGAGGAGGTTGGTGCCATTGTCGCAAACCACCATTCCTGGCTTAAGCTGGCGTGGCGTCAACCACCTCTCGGCCTGGCCCTGCAGAGCAGACAGGACCTCTGCCCCAGTGTGGCTTCTGTCCCCCAAACACACCAGCGCAAGCACGGCATGGCATCTTTTTGCCTGCGTACTTGCGTAGCCCCTTGAACGCCTACGGAGCACCGCTGGTTCCGAGGACAAACCACAGGAAGAGGCCATGGAGGAAGAAGAAGAGGAGGGGGTGGAGGAGAGAGGTGTGTCACAACCAGTAGTAGCATTTTGGAGGCGTGGCGGTGGAACAACCTCCAACACTACTGCACCTTGTCCTGCATCCTTCCCAGCTGCCAAAAGAGTGACCCAATGGGCCGTGAAAGAAAGGTAACGTCCCTGTCCATGCCTGCTGGACCATGAGTCAGCGGTAATATGCACCTTACCGCTGACCGCCCTGTCCAGCGAGGCCAAGACATTGCCTTCCACATGCCGGTAGAGAGCCGGAATAGCCTTCCGTGAGAAAAAGTGGCGTTTGGGAACCTGCCACTGAGGAACCGCACATTGCACAAACTCACGGAAGGGGGCCGAGTCTACCAACTGAAAAGGCAGCAGTTGAAGCGCTAGCAATTTAGCCAAGCTAGCATTCAACCGCTGGGCATGTGGATGGCTGGGAGTGAACTTCTTTCGACGGTCCAGCAGCTGGGGCAGGGAAATTTGCCTGCTAGAATCGGACGTCGGTGTACTGCTAGCAGAGTGGCCGCAAGTACTTGGCTGTGACACACCTAATTCTACACCTTCATTCCTCTCAGTGCATGTTTCAGAGAGGACTGAAGTTATAGTGGGGTTGGAGATCCCAGCTGATGCGGTGCAAGGAGAGGTCCGCTTTGTTCTTTGGTGTGGGTCTTTGAGGTAGGCTTGCCAACGAGCTGCATGGCAGGTCAACATATGTCTGGTCAGGCATGTGGTACCCAAGCGGCTGATGTTTTGGCCACGCGATATACGCTTGAGACATATGTTGCAAACAGCAGCTGTGCGATCTGATGCACTAGCCTCAAAAAAGGCCCACACCAAAGAACTTTTTGAATGACGGGCAGAGGCAGCGCCCTGCACAGGCGGAGCTCTGCGGTGTGATTCCGTCGGTGTACTGCCCTTACGCTGGCCACCAAAGGGCATCCTGCCTCGTTGGAGATGTGCCTCCTCCTCATCCTCCTCCTCCTCCTCTCTCCTATTAGGCACCCACGTGGAGTCAGTGACCTCATCATCACCTCCCTCCTCATCACTGGAGCCAATCTGGCAGTATGCTGCAGCTGCTGGAACATGACTGCCAGATTGGTGTCCTTCTTGAGCATCCCCTCTGTCTGCTCTCACGCTACTGCCTTCCTCTAGCTGGGTTTCATCATCAGACCCTTCGAAACGCTGGGCATCCTCCTGGAGCATGTACCCAACACTGTGCTCAAACAGTTCGGGGGACTCCTCAGGAGGAGGACATGGTGGGTCTAGGGAAGGAGTGACTGATGATGAGTCTGACATTGATACCAGGGAAGAGGACGCTTTGGCAGCTGCTTTTCCAGTACCCTGAGCCTGGGTGAGAGAGGATGAGGAGGAGGAGGAGGGCTTGGTCATCCACTCTACCAAGTCTTCGGCATGATGTGGCTCAACATGTCCAGCTGCCGAAAAGAAGGACAAGCGTGTCCCATGGCCATGTGCTGATGACAATGCACCGCGTCCACGACCAGCACTGTTGCCCCCAGACACAGAGCCTGCTTGCCCTCTTTTATTGCCTCCTGACTGTCTGCCTCTCCTTGTTTGCCTTCCAGACATTCTAATAGATGGCCTGCAGGGAGATGGGAAAAAAGCAATAAGGGCTACCTTCAGGTGTCCTTCTCTGTCCCTTTACTTAAGGATTTCTAAATATGGTTGAGGATGATTGCTTTTGCACAGAATAGCACAACGACAATTTCCCTGACTGTCCAAAAAAACAAGGATTTCAAAGATGGTTGATGAGGAATGCTTTAGCACACTATAGCACAAGGAGAATTCCCTCACTGTCCTTCCCTGTCCCTGGAAACAAGGATTCGCACAGTAAAAGACACTGACACTCTCCCTACCTATAGTTTTCTGTCCCTAGAAAAAATGTTTTTTTAAAGCACACTATAGCACAAGGAGAATTTCACTCACTTTCCTTCTTTGTCCCTAGAAACAAGGATTATCACAGTGAAAGAAACTGACACTCTTCCTTCCTATAGTTTTCTGTCCCTAGAAAAAATGTTTTTTTAAAGCACACTATAGCACAAGGAGAATTCCCTCACTGTCCTTCCCTGTCCATAGAAACAAGGATTCGCACAGTAAAACACACTGACACTCTCCCTACCTATAGTTTTCTGTCCCTAGAAAAAATGTTTTTTTAAAGCACACTATAGCACAAGGAGAATTCCCTCACTGTCCTTCCCTGTCCCTAGAAACAAGGATTCGCACAGTAAAACACACTGACACTCTCCCTACCTATAGTTTTCTGTCCCTAGAAAAAATGTTTTTTTAAAGCACACTATAGCACAAGGAGAATTTCACTCACTTTCCTTCTTTGTCCCTAGAAACAAGGATTATCACAGTGAAAGAAACTGACACTCTTCCTTCCTATAGTTTTCTGTCCCTAGAAAAAATGTTTTTTTAAAGCACACTATAGCACAAGGAAAATTCCCTCACTGTCCTTCCCTGTCCCTAGAAACAAGGATTCGCACAGTAAAACACACTGACACTCTCCCTACCTATAGTTTTCTGTCCCTAGAAAAAATGTTTTTTTAAAGCACACTATAGCACAAGGAGAATTCCCTCACTGTCCTTCCCTGTCCCTAGAAACAAGGATTCGCACAGTAAAAGACACTGACACTCTCCCTACCTATAGTTTTCTGTCCCTAGAAAAAATGTTTTTTTAAAGCACACTATAGCACAAGGAGAATTTCACTCACTTTCCTTCTTTGTCCCTAGAAACAAGGATTATCACAGTGAAAGAAACTGACACTCTCCCTACCTATAGTTTTCTGTCCCTAGAAAAAATGTTTTTTTAAAGCACACTATAGCACAAGGAGAATTCCCTCACTGTCCTTCCCTGTCCCTAGAAACAAGGATTCGCACAGTAAAACACACTGACACTCTCCCTACCTATAGTTTTCTGTCCCTAGAAAAAATGTTTTTTTAAAGCACACTATAGCACAAGGAGAATTCCCTCACTGTCCTTCCCTGTCCCTAGAAACAAGGATTCGCACAGTAAAAGACACTGACACTCTCCCTACCTATAGTTTTCTGTCCCTAGAAAAAATGTTTTTTTAAAGCACACTATAGCACAAGGAGAATTTCACTCACTTTCCTTCTTTGTCCCTAGAAACAAGGATTATCACAGTGAAAGAAACTGACACTCTCCCTACCTTTAGTTTTCTGTCCCTAGAAAAAATGTTTTTTTAAAGCACACTATAGCACAAGGAGAATTCCCTCACTGTCCTTCCCTGTCCCTAGAAACAAGGATTCGCACAGTAAAACACACTGACACTCTCCCTACCTATAGTTTTCTGTCCCTAGAAAAAATGTTTTTTTAAAGCACACTATAGCACAAGGAGAATTCCCTCACTGTCCTTCCCTGTCCCTAGAAACAAGGATTCGCACAGTAAAAGACACTGACACTCTCCCTACCTATAGTTTTCTGTCCCTAGAAAAAATGTTTTTTTAAAGCACACTATAGCACAAGGAGAATTTCACTCACTTTCCTTCTTTGTCCCTAGAAACAAGGATTATCACAGTGAAAGAAACTGACACTCTCCCTACCTTTAGTTTTCTGTCCCTAGAAAAAATGTTTTTTTAAAGCACACTATAGCACAAGGAGAATTCCCTCACTGTCCTTCCCTGTCCCTAGAAACAAGGATTCGCACAGTAAAACACACTGACACTCTCCCTACCTATAGTTTTCTGTCCCTAGAAAAAATGTTTTTTTAAAGCACACTATAGCACAAGGAGAATTCCCTCACTGTCCTTCCCTGTCCCTAGAAACAAGGATTCGCACAGTAAAACACACTGACACTCTCCCTACCTATCCTTCTCTTTCCCTAAACTAAAGGAATCCAGGTTAAGCAAGAAAAAAATAAATGTCACTGTCCCTGCCTATGTTTCTCTTTCCCTGCTCCGGAACACACTACACTAGGCCGCCGTGCTGGCGGCCTTTTATAGTGTGGGGCGTGTACTAAACACCCTCAGCAATAATTGGCCACAGGCATCCTGCCTGTGGCCAATCATTGCTCTCCTCGCTGCCGGCGCTGTGATTGGCCAAGCATGCGGGGTCACAGTGCATGCTTGGCCAATCACAGCGCCTGGATGACACTGCGATGGCGTAGTGCATTGTGGGCCGTTCGCGTCACTCGAATTTGGCGCGAACGGCCCAAATCGTTCGATCTTCGTCGAACGATCGAACAGCCGATGTTCGAGTCGAACGTATGTTCGACTCGAACACGAAGCTCATCCCTAATAGGCGTGTGTTTCTTCATCCACCAATGTAGACTCCTGAGCATCAGGGTCATCAGGTGTATGGGTTGGGATAGATACTGTCTGTTCCACAGCCTCAAGAACTCCAGCTGGAAATGTCTCAAATGCCAATGGGCCCAAAGGACCATAGGGATGCATGAGGACATCCGGCCTATCAGGCTCTGACAGTTTGAGTATGACAGGTAGGATCTCACACTGACTTTCTTCATCTGTCGAATAGTCGATGTCACCTTTTGAGGTGGGAGGGATACTGTACCGTTCTGTTCCACTAACTGGGCTGGATCCTTTGCCCGGAGATGAAGGTCATCCAAGTAATGATATACCCGAAGCCCTAATTCTCTTAGAGGGGCTATGATGGCCATTAGGGTCTTCGTAAAGACTCTTGGTGACGTGCAGAGGCCGAAGGAGAGACTCCAAAATTTAAGATGTACAGGCACCACTGCAAACCTCGGATATTTCTGGAAATGAGGGAGTGTCGGTATATGCAGGTAAACATCCTGCAAGGCTATTGATAACATCTGATCCCTGGTCCGATTACACGTATAATCGCTTATAGCGACTCCCTTTGAATTTAGGAAGATATAGCGATTTAGCCTCTTCAGGTCTAACACGGGTCTCCAACCTCTGTTTCTCTTGGGGACTAGAAACAGGATGGAGTAAGAACCGAAAATCTTTCTGATGGAGACACTGGAATCACTGCTCGGTGTTCCTGCAAAGAGAGAATAAATCGTTGTAGTGCTTCCGTCTTTTTTGGGGGAACCTTGACACCCTTATCGGAGAGAAGAAGTCTTTGGAGGGTTTGTCTAGAAACGACCAGAAGTGACCGTATTTAACTGTGTAGACTACCCACGGATCACTGCACTTTGTTCCCAGATCTTCAAGAAGTGTTTGAGTCTGGCCCCCACAGGGATCGCTTGGGATGGCCTGGCATCAAAAGGATTTAGCAGAATCCTGAGGGATAGGCACGAGTCTCTGTCTACGGGTCTTGAGGAAAGTGGACTGCGTGCTTCTCCAATTTTGCCTAAAGCCTTTCCCCTGTCTGGACCGTCTGTAGTCCTTACTCTTGGAGTATTGAAATCTGGGTGCCAATGTCCCTGAGCGCCTGGATCGCCTGTCTTGGGGTAACAGGCCCGATTTCCCGCTCATGACGCAAGAGATGACCTTGTCCAATTTCTCCCCAAACAAGGCTTTTCCGTTGAAGGGTATCTTGCACCAATTCTGCTTTCAGGCAATATCTGCTGACCAGGGTTCCAGCCACAAGGCCCGTTTGGACATAACTGTGTGGAGCATTGACCTTGCGGAGCATCGAATTGAATCGATCGTGGCTTCACCAATAAGGTCTACTGAGAGCTTTAGCTCCACTAAGGCCCTGATGATGTCCTCCCCTGGGATATCTTGTTAGATTGCAGACTCTATATCATCTGTCCAGACGCGTAGGGAATTGGACACTGACGTCAGGGCTATCGCAGGTTTACAAGCGTTGCCCGTCATCTTTTGGGAGATCAAGATCCATCCTTCTGTCTGGTGGATCTTTAAACAAAGTTGAGTCTTCCATGGGCAATGTGACGTTCTTTGCCAACCTTACCACAGCTGCATCGACCAGCATTGCGGAATCGGCCTCTGAGAGAGGGTATCATTTTCCCTGGTCGATTAATGGAGAATCTTTTCTCCATCTTTCTCCACTCTTCCTCAATCACATCCCTGATCTCGCCCATGAGAGGGAAAGAGGATAATCTGGCGTTTGAAAGAGGCGACTTAGACTTCTGTGTCGGTCTCTTCCCAGCCGATCGCTTGTTTTACCGCCTGCACAAAAGGCTGGACCATGGCGAAAGCAAAACCAGCGGTATCTAGGTCATCAGAGAAACCCCCTGAGATGGCATTCTCTTCCTGATGTTTAGAGGAAGAAGCAGGCGTCCGGCGTGAGACTTCACTTGAGGACGGCCCGGGAATGGATGCCTCAGCCGTTTGCTCCTGAGTAGGAGATGCCAGATGTTGCGGCGGCATTGTGGCTACCAATTCCTCAAGGGAATTATTTACTGCTTTCTTAAGTAGGTCCGCCACTTGCAGGCTTTTGGACTTTCTGTCCGCTGGGCAAATTCGACAGATCACTTTGTCTGGAAGTGGGGTGTCTCCACAGGACTGACATCCTGGAGATCTCGGCTTCAGGAGCGTTAGGCCACTTTCACACTGAGGCGCTTGAAAAACTGCCAGTAAAACACTGAGCGCTTTTGAAGTGCTTTTCAGGCGCTTTTGAAGGGCTTTCAATTCATTTCAATGGAGATGGGCGTTTTTTTTTATTAGCGTGAAATCGCCTGAAAAGCGCCTCAGCGATGACTTCCTGCCACTTCTATGATCCCGATGCCTGGACAACCTGTCTTTACTGGGACTAGAATCATCATAGTCCTCATTTCGCCTTGAGGTCTTTTTAGACGTCTTCTGGTGTATAGGGCTAAAATATATAAAAGTACCAGCTTCGGTGCACTCTTTTTTCTTTTTTTTTGTAAGCTTACCTGGACGTAGGTCCTTACCTCAGAAGTAGAGTAGGATCTTGTACGGGTGGCGAATGGCTCATGCTGAGCGGCTTAGCAGAGGCAGCAGGTAAAAGAATAGAGAAGACACAACTGGCTGGATCCTAATTTGGCTAAGGGGAGCGTACCTCTAAACAAATGGTGTGTTTTTTTTTGTTTTTTTTTAAGTCCTCGAAAAATACGAATATCTATTTTATTTTATATATGTATACATTTATTTTTTATTATTATTAAAAAATTATTTTTTAAACTCTTAACTACAAATTTATACTTAAAATAAAAAAAAACCCTAAACAAACATTTAGTATACATTTCCCCTTAATTTTAAGAAATTTCTTACCTGAAGAAAAAACAGTATTTCCTCCCTGGAGCCCTCGGTGTAGTTCTTCCTGCGGCCTCAGGTGTCTCACTGAGGCCACTAGAGAGATCCATATTGAAACAGGAAAGGCAGGGAACGCCTCTGTCCTGTGCCTGACGTTTTGTGGGCAAAAGACGTCTTTGTGCCCTGATCCAAAATGGCCCCCGCGGCCTCCGGATCCACCGCACATGCGACGACCGCCGAGACGAGAACCGGGAAGACCCGCACCGCCGACGCAGCTGCAGAATGATGCGGAAGACGCCGCAAGTAAATAAAATGCCGGCGCTGAGCGTGCGCGGCTCCTAAGGAGCTGGAGAGGTGACGGGGAGCTAGAGAATTAAAATGGAAACCGCAGGTCGTCCCCCTGCCCCAAAGCACCCACCCCCCCATGTTGAGGGCATGCGGCCTGGTACGGTTCAGGAGGGAGGGGGGGGCCGCTCTCGTCCCCCCTCTTCCCCTGCGGCCTGCCAGGTTGCGTGCTCGGATAAGGGTCTGGTATGGATTTTGGGAGGAACACCACGCCGTTTTTTCGGCTTAGGGGGTTTCCCTTTAAATCCATACCAGACCTAAGGGTCTGGTATGGATTTCGGGGGGACCCCCACGCCGTTTTTTCGGCCTAGGGGGGTTCCCCTTAAAATCCATACCAGACCTAAGGGCCTGGTATGCTCCTGGAGGGGAACCCCCACGCTTTTTTTTTCATTAAAATTCGGCGTGGAGTTCCCCTTCATGATTCATACCAAACACGGGACAGCGAGGCCGCCGAGAACCAGTGCGATGCCATCGCGCTGGAGACATTCTCGGCCAGCTAGGCGCCTCTAGGACACGACTTGAGCGGCTGCTTCACGCGCTCAGGTCGTGTCCAAGTTGCCTGGCAAAGTCGCGCTGTCCCTGTGTCAGCCGGCAAACGAGTCGCCCCGCGAGTCGGATATGCTTCATCCGACTTCCCGGGCGACCTCTATTCAAATCAATGGGCTCCCACATGGAACCATTCATTTTCAATAGAGCGCTGCTGACATTTGTATTTACTATAACAGTGCGCCGCTGGTTCCTGCGCCAAGTGAAGGAGTTATCTGGCGCACCAATTAAGGTTAGAACCAGCGCAGCGCACTGTTATTAGTAAATCAGCGCCAAGGTAATTTTTCACCTTCATTGATGTACACTGATGAGACTGCACTGATGGGCTGCACTGATGGGCACTGATAAGGTGGCAAGGGTGGGCATTGCTAGTTGGCACTGGTGGGCATTGAGAAGTGGCACTGCTAGGTGGCAATGATAGTTGGCAGTGATGGGCACTGATAGGCAGCACTGCTAGGTGGCACTGATTGGCACCAGTTGTGGGCATTGATAGGTGGCACTGGCAGGGGCTACTGATTGTCACAGATGACGCAGAATTGCCTCTTCCTCTTCGGGGGCCGATGTCCCTTGCACATAAGCCGGTGATTGCCTTTTTTTATGCTCACGCTGTCAGCACAAGGAGAAAACAAAAACCATTACCCAGCTTTTGTTTACATCACGTGATCAGCTGTCATTGGCTGACAGCTGATCACATGGTAAAGGGCAGGTATTGGCCCCTTACTCGGATCTGTCATCACCCGAGTCTCAGTGACTCGGTGACCACAGTGCGCGAAGGGGAGGACGTTTATTGACGGACTCCCGGCAATTGAGGACCATGCTGTGGCCGTCGATCAGTTATAGTGCTGATCTCAAGTGATTAAAGAGGGTCTAAATGGGCCATTGACATGCATCACAATTCAACTTAGGAATGTGTCTTTGCAAAGTTAAACTAAATGAAATCCTTTCTTATTTTTGCTTGGGGATAGAGTGCAGAGGGATTACAAGTCTAGACAGTTTTTGGGGATGTCTGCACCCCTGATAGGGTGACGACAACTCCCAAATTTGGCCACTTTATCCTTCCAAATAATTCACTTCCTGTCACATAGCCACACAGGAAGTGAGGGGAAATCCCTACCAATGTCTTTCCTTGGGGACACACAGGTCAATCTTAATACTTTCCCCATTATGTACATTGCACTCCAGCATTTTGCGGGTTACACTCCAAATTATTAGGTATTTTGGACTTTGGGGTTTATTTACTAATGGCAAATCTACTTTGCACTACAAGTGTACTTGCTGGATATCCGAGGGGGACATGCAAGCAAACAAAAAAAAACACCATCTTTGCTTTTACATGATTGGATGTTACAATCACCAGTGATCCCTCAGATTTTCAGCAGCTGCACTTTTACTGCAGAGTGGATTTGTCTTTACTAAACCCCAAACTACCCAATGATTTGGGGTGTACACAACAAAGTGCTAGAGTGCAATTTGCTTAATGGGGACACTAGTTAGATTGATCTGTGTGTCCCCAAGAAAAGACATTGGTAGGGTTTTACCTTCACTTCCTGTTTAGCTGTGTGACAGGAAGTGAAGCCAATTTTACTAAAAGGGGACACAAAGCCCAACCTACAAAAAAAAAACACAAGCAGGGGTTCTAACACTTACTTTATTTCCCTCAAAATGCCCACAATTAGAATTGTATTGCCTTGAGCTATTTTTAAGTGCAGTGCTCTAAATCCGTGCTTCTCAAGTACCCCCAACAGGCCATGTTTGCAGGCTTTCCTTCATGTTGCACATGTGCTTTAAATCACAGTCAATGGTTTGGTATTTTGGACAGCAATTTTCCATAAGATAAATTCACAAAACATGTCCTGTTGGGGGTACTTGAGGACTGAGGCTGAGAACCACTGCAGTAAAAAAGGAAAAGTGAATTCTTACCGCTCTGTATTTTTCATTTCCTGGTGATTTTCCATGGCAGCACACAATACATGCATATGCTAGCATGAAGGCACCAGGGTAGACAAATCACACCTGTTGTTTTGACATGCCAATCAGCTGTCACATTTGTTGCAAAGAAAACGCAAAACAAACCTCAAAACTTTGCATCAAATTTTATTGGTCAACAAAACAAAGAATAATAAAAATAAATAAATAAATAAATAAAAAACAGGGTCAATTTGAAACAGTTACAGACTCACAACATCTTGAGAAAGATTTGGCTAAATAATGCAGCACAGACAATTAAATCAAAGTAAACAAACGACAAACATTAACAACATCAAAATTATTTCAGGGGAACATATCCCCCACACAAAAAAATACAATCCACAAAATTTAAACAAACACCTGTTTTGCAAAGACATAAATAAAATACATGTGTTACAAACTCGATAAGGACACCAAAATGTACTTTTTGCCCCCCACACACGCACACACACTTGCCTCTTTTCAGGGCAAGGTAGAGAATGCTATCTGTGAGCTTTATATCACATAGATTTGTGTGCTAATGAGGCAATTGAAAACACATGCACAGTCCATGAAACACCCAAAATGCAAGTTCACCCAATGTAGAGACAGAACTTCAAAGTGGCTACACCTGATAAGGATGTCCTTCAATTACTAACCCATAAAAACACTCTCTGAGCATGCCCAGAAATGTCCAGGTGCTGTTCACACACAAAAAGCACCAAAAAAAATCTAACAGGCTGGGCATGCTCAGAAGAACTCAAATGCAGCTAGCAGAAAATAACCCCCTCCCCCTGTCCAAAATTAAGCACATCATCCAGCATGCTACAAAATTAGGGATGGGACAATCACCCCCCCCCCCCTACCAACAAATACCATTGCAGTCTATGGGAAATGACTTGTTAATTTTGCTAGTCCCCACTTGGCTGGCTTATCTTCTAGTTATTGGCCTTAAAATGGGGGCCCAGGTCCCACCCAAAGGGACATATATCAATGTCACCAATTTGGACAACACCAAAAACAAAACAAGGAGAAGTGCCTTTAAATATGCCAAATTGCTTAAGGGCCATTTCACACCACATGCAGTCCATTGCGTTTTTTATGCATCAAAAATGCATGGAAAGTTGGTTATATGGTTCTAAATGGCAGTGTTTGTTCCAGTGCGTTCCAGTTCCACAAAAAAGTAGAACATGCTACATTTTACCTGCACTGGACTGTACTGGAGCGCAGCAAAAAGCATCATAAACGCACTGGAACGCACAAGAACACACCTAAATGCACCAAAAACGCACTGGAACACACTTGTCTTTATCTATCGTTAATAAAAAAGAGGGGTGAAAAAAAACCACTGGACTGCATCAAAAACGTACCAAAAATGCACTGGAACGCATCAAAAACATGCATGCAGAAAAGCACCTGGAACGCATCCGGATTGCGTTTTTATGGTGTGAACTGGCCCTAGTTCACACAATAGAAACGCAGTCTGGATGCGTTCCAGGTGCTTTTCTGCATGCACGTTTTTGACACGTTCCAGTGCATTTTTGATGTGTTTTTGATGCAGTCCAGTGTTTTTTCCCCCCTCTTTTCACTTAGGACAAGTGTGTTGCAGTGCGTCTTTGGTGCATTTAGGTGTGTTCCGGTGCATTCCAGTGCATTTTTGGTACGTTCCGTTGCGTTTTTGATGTGTTTTACTGCGGTCCAGTACAGTTCTGTATCTAAAAAATGCAGCATGACCAATTTTTTTTTGCCTTTCTGAAACGCACTGGAACGGACTGCAGTGGTGTGAACTATGCCATTGGCATTAATGTGATCAACTTTCTTTGCGTTTTTCATGCATCAAAAAAATGCACTGCACTGCATCTGGTGTGAACTGGCCCTAAATATCATACCCGGGGGGGTGTCTATAGTATGCCTGTAAAGTAGCGCATGATTTCCATGTTTATAACAGTTCCAGAGCAAAATTACATTTCTAAAGTAAAATAATAGTCATTTTTTTTATAATCAATTTATTTTTTATTTTGTCATAAGCTTCAACATTTCCATTCAGCATTGTACATTTATATAAGACACAACATTGCAAGAAGGAACTAGGTACTAGGTGTATTCTTTTTTTTTTTCCTTTCCCTTGGGGGGGGGATAGATAATATAACTGATAAATTTTTTCGATAGGACAATTTTGTACCTAGTTCCTTCTTGCAATGTTGTGTCTTATATAAATGTACAATGCTGAATGGAAAAAAAAATGATAGTCATTTAAAAGTACTCGTGGCTGTAATGAATTGCTGGTTCCCGTCAATACAGATAAAAGTCATTGAAAGTCTTTGATAACAAAAAAAAAAAAAGCGTGTGGGTCCCCCCAAATTCCATTACCAGGCCCTTCAGGTCTGGAATGGATATTAAGGGGAACTCTGCCGCAAATTAAAAAAAAAATGTGTGCGGTTCCCCCAAATATCCATACCAGGCCCTTCAGATCTGGTATGGATTTTAAGGGGAACTCCACCCCAAATTTAAAAAAAAATGGCGTGGAGTCCCCCCAAAAATCCACACCAGACCCTTATCAGAGCACACAACCTGGCAGGCCGCAGGAAAAGAGGGGGATGAGAGAGTGGCCCCCCCCTCCCTCCTGAACCGTACCAGGCCACATGCCCTCAACATAGGGAGGATGTCCCCATGTTGATGGGGACAAGGGCCTCATCCCCACAACCCTTGCCTGGTGGTTGTGGGGGTCTGCGGGCGGAGGGCTTATCGGAATCTGGAAGACCCCTTTAACAAAGGGGACCCCCAGATCCCACCCCCCCTGTATGAAATGGTAATGGGGTACAAATGTACCCCTACCATTTCACAAAGAAAGTGTAAAAAAAATTAAAAATGACAAGAGCCGGTTTTTGACAATTCCTTTATTAATGTCTTCTCTTTTCTTCCATCTTCTTCTTTTCTCCATTCGGGTTTCTTCCTCCATCTTGTTCTTCATCTTCATCTTCCTCTTCCTTTTCCTCTTCCTCGGCCGCTCCGTTTGAATTGGAGGTTCCCGCTGTGCAACGCTTCAGTTCTTCAGTTCTCCTCTGGGTCCGCTGCCACCCGGTGACCCCGCCCCCCTCTGACGCACATGGATTTCACGGGGACTTTCCCCGTGGTGTCAGAGGGGGCGGAGCCACCGGGTGGCAGCGGACCAAGAGGAGAACTGAATCGTCACACAGCGGGAACGTCCAATTCAAACGGAGCGGCCGAAGAAGAAAGAAGAAGCCGGAGCAAGATGCGGACGAGAAGACCGAAGGAAGAAGGAAGAAGGAAGATGAAGATGAAGAGGAAGAGGAAGATGAAGAACAAGATGGAGGAAGAAACCCGAATGGAGAAAAGAAGAAGATGGAAGAAAGGAGAAGACATTAATAAAGGAATTGTCAAAAACCGGCTCTTGTCATTTTAAAAAAAAATTTACACTTTCTTTGTGAAATGGTAGGGGTACATTTGTACCCCATTACCAATTCACACAGGGGTGGGGCCGGGATCTGGGGGTCCCCTTTGTTAAAGGGGTCTTCCAGATTCCGATAAGCCCCCTGCCCGCAGACCCCCACAACCACCGGGATAAGGGTCTGGTATGGATTTTTGGGGGGACTCCAAGCCATTTTTTTTTACATTTGGGGTGGAGTTCCCCTTAAAATCCACACCAGATCTGAAGGGCCTGGTATAGATATTTGGGGGAACCGCACGCATTTTTTTTTAAAATTTGCGGCAGAGTACCCCTTAATATCCATTCCAGACCTGAAGGGCCTGGTAATGGAATTTGGGGGGACCCCCACGCTTTTTTTTTGTTATCAAAGACTTTCAATTACTTTTCTCTATATTGCCGGGAGCCGACAATTCATTACAGCCGCGGCTGCTTTTAAATGCCTTTTTTTTTCCTTTAGAAATGTCAATTTGCTGGCGCACTGGCAAGTTCAGAGCTGCGCCTGTTCAACTTATGCAAATTGGTTTACGTGACTTGACATTTACTAAGATTTTGCCGGCGCAGTGTCTTGGCGCAAGAAAACAAGGAAAATTCCCGCGCTGAGCTAAAAAAAAACTCTCGCAGCTCGAATCGTACTTGCCGGCGCAGCGGGCTGGTTTTGAAAAAGTTACTTTCTCACTCTATTTTGGGCATATTAGTTATTTGGGCAGGTGTCACTACACTTCCTCACATCACCCCATGTCACCCCCATTATATTCTCACTTCCAGCTTCTTTATATTTAGATTTTAAGATGCCGTGCGCCAGGTCCATAGTGGCGCACTGAGCGCCTCCTCCCATCAGCCGAGAACACTATAGTAAATGGGAAATAGGGCTGCGCTACCGGCGCTAATATTTTGTAAATACCAAAACAGCCATTGCGCGCGCAGATGCGCCGATACTCATGGCGCAAACGTTTTGTAAATCAGCCCCATACTGTTAGCCCAGATTCAGCCAAATGCAGCATAGTTGATTGGACGGTGCTTCACATTACAGATGGACAATGACCATAAACACACTGCAAAAGCAACCCATCAGCTTTCGGAGGAAAAGAAGTGGAATATTCTGCAATGGTCAAGTCAATCACCTGATCACAACCTAATTGAGCATGCATTTCACTTGCTGAAGGCAAAACTAAAGGCAGAAAGACCCACAAACAAAGAACAACTGAAGACAGCTGCAGTTAGATGGCAAAGCATCAGAAAGGAGGAAACACAGTCTTTGGTAATGTCCATGGGTTCCAGACTTCAGGCAGTCATTACCAGTAAAGGATTCTCAACAAAATATTAAATATGAGCATTTTATTTATGATTATATTAATTTGTTTAATTACATTAGAGCCCCTGAAAATGGGGGGACTGAGTATAAAAATGGTTGCAGTTCCTAAAATGTGTACTTGATATTTATGTTCAATCCCTTGTATTAAAGCTGAAAGTCAACACTTCAAATTCATTTGGATTGTTTTGTTTTAATTTTATTCTGGTGGCTAGGGATGAGCCGAACACCCCCCAGTTCGGTTCGCATCAGAACATGCGAACAGGCAATAAATTTGTTCGAACATCTGAACACCGTTAAAGTCTAAATACTAACAGAATTAGAAACAGAAGGACCACTACCCTTCATGGAAAAATGGGGGCAAGATCTGGGTAGAGAAATAAACGAGAAGCAATTTATTGAGGCAGTGTATAGCTACGCAACAGACGTAACCACAATAGAAGCAAACTATAAAAACATGGTACGCTGGCACTTGACGCCAGAAAGAATGAATACAATTCATCCTAATAACTCCCCACTATGTGTGAGGGGTTGTAAGCAACTGGGAACAACGATGCATATGTGGTGGGAATGCCCAATAATAGCAGAGTACTGGACAGAGATCCTGGAATATATAGAAGTAGTTACGGGGGAAAAAATAATACAAAATGCCTGGATATGCCTTTTTCACGGTACAAATAAAACAAAAAAGCAATATCAGAAAACACTAGTCCCACCATTACTCAACGCGGCAAAAGGGTTAATTCCAAGAAATTGGATATCTACAAAAAAAAAAACGACTATTAAAGAATGGATACAGCGGGTAGAGTATATTTCGGAAATGGAATATCTGAGCCAGGGAGAGCAGGGAAAAGGGGAAAACTACAGAACAACATGGGAAAAATGGAGAAACTTTAAACTGTCAGATAAATATGTTCAGGGAATGAAAGGAAAAGATGAGGAATAAGATAGGAAAGGGACAGATCAGGGAGGGAGGGAAGGGAGGAGGAGGTGGGGGGAGGGGGGAAGAGAAGATAGGGAGGGTAACAGGTAAAAGGGGAAGTAAGAAAGCATGTTAAGTCATTTTTGTACGAAAAAAATTCCACACAAATGTGGGTGTATGTAATTGCATGTCGAATAACTTTCCAATAAAGAATAAATAAAAAATAAAAAAAAAAGTCTATGGGACACGAACATCAAAAATCTAAAGTGCTAATTTTAAAGGTTTATATGCAAGTTATTGTCATACTAAGTGTTTGGGGACCCGGGTCCTGCCTCAGGGGACATGTATCAATGCAAAAAATAGTTTTAAAAACTGCAGTTTTTTCGGGAGCAGTGATTTTAATAATGCTTAAAGTGAAACAATAAAAGTGAAATATTCCTTAAAATTTCGTACCGGGGGGTGTGTATAGTATGCCTGTAAAGTAGCGCTTGTTTCCCGTGCTTAGAACTGTCCCTGCACAAAATGTCATTTCTGAAGGAAAAAAAGTCATTTAAAAGTACTCGCGGCTGTAATGAATTGTCGGCTCCCGGCAATACAGAGAAAAGTCATTGATAAAAAAATAAATTCAAAAAAATGTGTGGGGGTCCCCCAAAATGAATTACCAGGCCCCAGGTCTGGTAAGGATATTAAGGGGAACCCTGCACCGATTTTTTTTAAAAAATGACGTAGGGT
The DNA here is from genome assembly GCA_029206835.1 of Rana muscosa. NCBI lineage: Eukaryota > Metazoa > Chordata > Amphibia > Anura > Ranidae > Rana > Rana muscosa. Next base: position 923,191,827 of record CM055117.1, read on the forward strand.
TCCCCCCAAATATCCATACCAGACCCTTCAGGTCCTATATGGATTTTAAGGGAAACTCCACGCCATTTTTTTTTAAAAAATGGCATAGAGTTCCCCCCAAAAATCCATACCAGACCCTTATCCGAGCACACAACCTGGCAGGCCGCAGGAAAAGAGGGGGGACGAGAGAGCGCTCCCCCTCCTGAACCGTACCAGGCCACATGCCCTCAACATGGGGAGGATGCTTTGGGGTCTGGACCCCAAAGCACCATGTCCCCATGTTGATGGGGACAAGGGCCTCATCCCCACAACCCTTGCCCGGTGGTTGTGGGGGTCTGCGGGCGGGGGGCTTATCAGAATCTGGAAGACCCCTTTAACAAAGGGGACCCCCAGATCCCGGCCCCCCCTATGTGAATTGGTAAGGGGTACCTACCATTTCACAAAGAAAGTGTAAAAAATTGTAAAAAAACACACAGACACAGTTGGGATAAGTCCTTTATTAAAAAAATAAATAAATAAAACATGCCAGCGGTGGTAATCCACTCTCGATCTCCACTCCAGTGATGTCGGTATCCAGCGGCAGATGATCTGCAGGCTCCAGCGATGATGTCCAGCGAGGAACAGCACACGGTCCTGTCTCACCGGAGGGAGACACCCCGGGAATGACGTTGCGGCAGCCTGACAGGTCTTATGTAGCTGAGGATGGGGCCACCCGTCACGTGACCCCGTCCCCCTCTGACGCAAGGGGAAACCCGGGCTTTCACAGTGACGCGCGGGTGACCCTGCCCCCCTCTGATGCAACGGGTAACCTGCGTTACATCAGAGGGGAGCGGGGTCACCCGTGACTTTCAATTACTTTTCTCTGTATTGCCGGGAGCTGACAATTCATTACAGCCGCGAGTACTTTTAAATTACTTTTTTTCCTTCAGAAATTACACTTTGTGCAGGGACAGTTCTAAGCACTGGAAACAAGCGCTACTTTACAGGCATACTATACACCCCCCAGGTACGAAATTTAAAGGAATATTTCACTTTTATTGTTTCACTTTAAGCATTATTAAAATCACTGCTCCCGAAAAAACAGCCGTTTTTAAAACAATTTTTGGTATTGATACATGTCCCCTGGGGCAGGACCCAGGTCCCCAAACACTTTTTATGACAATAACTTGCATATAAGCCTTTAAAATTAGCACTTTAGATTTCTCCCATAGACTTTTACATGGTGTTCCGCGGCTTTTCGAATTTGCCGCCAACACCCCAAATTGTTCGCTGTTCGGCGAACGGGCGAACAGGCAATGTTCGAGTCGAACATGAGTTTGACTCAAACTCGAAGCTCATCCCTACTGGTGGCATACAGAGCCAAAAGTATGAAAATTGTGCTTGTGTCCAAATACATATGGACCTAACTGAATATTATTTGAGTCTACAGTGTTACAAACTCCAAACTGTGTCCTACATAGCAAAGGTCAGCTGTTTCCTCCTATTCATTGATCTAAATTCTTTCCACATACCTTTTTCAGTCTGACAAACAAGAAACTCCTTCTCAAAATCTGACCAAACCTGCAATTTAAACATAAGAGCCGTTCTTACCAATCACCCCTCCACTATACAAACAGGTATATAAGAACAATAGGTTCTACACTAAATCTTTACAACAAGGTTAACCTTCTATTGTTCACATTTTAACCCAATCCCTGGATTAAATCACACCTGTTTGTGCAGTACATAGTATCACATCTCTGTGACAGACAGGCTAGGTAGCCACAGATCAAAATCAATGGCCAAAGACCATATAAGAAGACCTTGGTTAAAATCTTTCTTTGTTTCTGTTTTTTAAGCTTACAGCTTTCCTCTGCCGCCTCTTCATCCAAAGCTTTGAAATTCTTCCTCCAATTAACACTTATGCATCATCCAGGAGCCGAAGGACATTGGAGCCATTAGAAGATATCCAGTGGTCCCTTCCAGGCACTGTGCATACAAACTCTTTTCTCCAGACGATGTGGACAGCGCTATGCTGTCAATCACAATGCCTGGGGTAGAGCTTGATATGTCCTCCTCATTGCAGGCAACTAAACATACCCGTAGTCCTAACAGCTATAAAGGATATACAGAATGACAATTCTGTAGAGAATTCACTGCAGAGCATTAAGCGTTGCCACTTAGATAGAGAAAGTCTAAACTAAATTACTTAGACAAGGATTTCATACACAACTGATCACTATTTTCCAGTCACACCGCATGTCTTTTGATGCTCGCAGACATGAGAATGTCACCTAATCCTAATCTAATGAAAATTGTGAACGCTAAGGCTGGGTTCACACTAGAATACGTAGCGGCTCACAGCAGGAGTCTGGTGCGTTCTCGTTCACTGCTTCAAGTCCGATTTCATCCCAAATTTTGGGCTGAATTTGGACCTGAAACAGACCAAAAGATGCACAGGGCTCCTGTGCAATTTGCACCGGAGCCGCTGAGGAGATGTGTGAACTGGCTCTATAGAGAGACGGTCACAATCTTCTGCTATGCGAATTGGGGAAACCCGCATCCAATTTGCATAACTGTGAACCCAGCCTCACAAGGATTATCTCATCTCTGACCAGCTTCAGCCGTACATGATACTTTACCGGTATTTCGTCATTTGACCACATATTCCAGCCTGTATACAGCCATGTTTGATTAATAAATTAACTGAATTAAATTAAAGGACGGGGACATAAAAGTATTCAAATGCTCTGGGGTCCTGTTATTCTAGGATAAACTAGGTTACTGCTCTGCCCTTTTTCAGCAGATAAATGGTATCTGAAGCTGACATGATTATCTTTAAATGAATGGAGCTATCATTCAAACACACTGGCAGTTAATGCAAGCACAGAAATCAAGGGCCAGTGAACTCCCAGGAATGTTGATGCTTGTGTTAACCAAAATGTGTCTGAATGACATTACCACTCATCCATAGAGATAAATGAGAGATAGTCAGTTCTGCTTCAAAGTCTATTTATTTGAATCTAAAAGGCAGAAAAGTGATCTGTGCCTCACTGTCTCATATAGGTGGCCATTTAAGTGCACGTATGGGAATCAAATAGTAAGTAAAAAGGTTTCATAGGATGCAGCTCCAAATGCCTGTCTCTCACCGCGAAACTGTTTTCCAATGTTCAAATAGGAGCCAAGCTTTTATTGTTCTGAGCTTTGAACTCCCCCTTTCTGCAGCTTTCCATTGGTCAGCAAAACTGCCCATCACGGTAATGGACCGCTAGGTATACAAAGGAGTTGGGACGAATCAGTGCTTACAACCATAGTAGCCTGGTCAGTATTTTCATAATAGATTCCTCTAGAAGAATGTGGGGGATATGTATGTAGGTACTTACTACCCGCTGGGTTGAATGGGGAAAAAAAAACCTCATAGTGTGTATCAGGCTCAGGATGCACAAATTCTCTCTCTCTAAGGCCCCATGTACAAGGGACGCTGCTAACGTATGTTCAGAGGCAGTTGGAATGCTTTTTTCAACTGCCCCTGAACTCATTCAATGTTATCTTATGTGACCATGTACACAGTCTCATTTATTGCCGTTTTTAGGCAGTTGCGTTTAACAGCGTTTCTTTAAAAGCAAAAAAATGGGTTCAGACGCAGAAGATTTCCACGTTTCAGATGCAAAACGCGACTAAACGCGGCTATACGCGGTAACCCGCGTTTAGCAGCGTTTCGTTTATAGGCGTTTTTAGTTTTTGCCCATTTAAAAAAATTAAATAATAATATATATTTTTTGAAACGCTTCTAAACGCAAACGCGGCTTGGAAACGTGGCAAAACTGACGTTTTGAACTTGGGTTATTATCTGTCAAGTTTAATCATTTAGGAGCCGTTGTAAAAACATCCCGCGTACATCGAGCCTAAGTAAATGAGAAAGATCCAAAATACGTTTCATTTTGTTAAATGGATTATAGAATACAAGCAAAACACATGTAACACTTACCCCCGAAGGAGAGGCTGGTTAATTTTGGGTCATGAAAACTACCTCCATGGCTTCCGTTGTCAGGGTAAAAAGTTTGTAAAAAGTCAATGTCCACACAGATGTAAAACCTCAACAATAAGGCTTTATTTTCTTGTTACTGTAAAACTCAAGAAAAAGTGGGAAAGGAGAGAAGCAGGGGAAGGTTCAGGCACACTTTACCAGACATGGGAGTAAGTCACACATGTGCAAGTCACAAGCAAGTCTCAAGTCTCAACCTTCAAGTCTCAAGCAAGTCCCAAGTTACTGTGACGAAAAGCAAGCAAGTCAAGTCGAGTCCCTGCTAGAAGTCAAGCAAGTCAAGTCATTTATTTTGGTCAAGTCACAAATCAAGTCAAAATACTGATCTACCCCATACTGTATAAAAATAATAGGAGGGATAACAATAAATAATATTGGTTATGTGCCCATGCCTCACTGTGCTTCACTGTGCCCATGCCTCACTGTGCCCATGCCTCACTGTGTGCATAATTCACTGTGCCCATGCTTCACTGTGCTCATGCTTCACTGTGCCCATGCTTCACTGTGCCCATGCTTCACTGTGCCCATGCCTCACTGTGTCCATGCTTCACTGTGCCCATGCTTCACTGTGTCCATGCTTCACTGTGCCCATGCTTCACTGTGTCCATGCTTCACTGTGCCCGTGTCTCACTTTGCCCATGCCTCACTGTGCCCGTGTCTCACTGTGCCCGTGCCTCACTGTGCCCGTGTCTCACTGTGCCCGTGCTTCACTGTGCCCAATGCCTCACTGTGCCCGTGTCTCACTGTGCCCGTGTCTCACTGTGCCCATGCTTCACTTTGCCCAATGCCTCACTGTGCCCGTGTCTCACTGTGCCCAATGCCTCACTGTGCCCAATGCCTCACTGTGCCCGTGTCTCACTGTGCCCGTGTCTCACTGTGCCTATGCTTCACTGTGCTCGTCAGCCGTGTACCAGATCGGCGGCATCCCGGCAGCCATTCCAGTATTCAAAAGCCGCGCTGCCTCCTCGTCTGTGATAGGCGGAACACTCAATTTCCCAGCATTCAGTGTTCTGCCTATCACGGACATCCGCTCATCCTCATAACACAGACGAGGATAAGAGGATGTCCGTGATAGGCTGAACACTGCCTGCTGTGAAATTGAGTGTTCCGCCGTTCAAAACGGCTTTTGAACACTGCAATGGCCGCCGTCTGTCTGCATGACACGCTGATCAGGTAGGCAGACGGCGGCTTGCGGTTAGTGTTAGTGGTGCCAAGTCATTGCAAGTCATATAGCCCAAGTCAAAGTCAAGTCACAAGTCATTAGTGACAAGTCAAAGTCAAGTCGAGTCATTTATTGAATTCTGTCAAGCAAGTCGCAAGTCCTCAAACAGGTGACTCAAGTCTGACTTAAGTCAAGTCATGTGACTTAAGTCCCCCACCTCTGCACTTTACAATAGATGCACACAGTTAGTGTATTCACCACTCAAGCCTGAGTGGGTATTGCTCACCCGAATACTCCCCTCTCACGGTCCTAGCAGCTGGAATGATGCAGTGATCAGATTTAGACAGTCTCTGCCACAAACTGCTATAGATGAATAAAGGTCTCTGCCACAGACCTGATGACCTTGGGTCTCTGCCACAGACCTGATGAACTTGGGTCTCTGCCACAGACCTGATGAACTTGGGTCTCTGCCACAGGCCTGATGAACTTGGGTCTCTGCCACAGAGCTGATGAACTTGGGATGCGTCCGGGAATCCTCTTCCACAGGATTTTAAATAATAGAACTTTTGAGTGTATCCCTCCTTGAAGGAGTTTCCACGCCTCTCCCGAGACATTGGCGCCTTGCCAGTCTCCTCTGGGGTAGGTCCTCCCCTGGCTCCCTCTTCAAGAGCCTCCTTCCCATGGATGGACAGCTTAGGATACCCCTCAGAAATGTAGGCCCAAACCAGCAGAGCTGGGCCTGGCGAGCAGAGATGTAGCCTCGGGCTGAAGGTGCCCGGGACTAGAACACACAAGCGCACCTCTTGCCATGAGGGCCACGAAGCGCACCAGAAGGACCCCAACCAATGGCGTCTGCCCCTTATGTATCCCTCCCCAGCATGCACAGCGGGTTAGCCACGCCCACAGCACGGCTACCAAGAAAGGACACCCAATACTGCTGTGATACACCCGTGTTCCAACATGGGCCAGCGGTGGCAGTGCCACCTACAGGCAAACAGGGAATATAACTACCAGGCAATATCACAACCAGATCAGAAGCAGAATAGAAATCAGTAAGTCTGAGCCCAACTATTAGCTCAGAACACCCCCTAAATTTAACATAGCGTGGACCAATTTGGGACCACCGCTACACACACATACATATTTGCACCTCAAACCAAATTATTTGTGTGCAAACAGCCATTATTGTAAAGCTAGACAAGCCTCATACAATAGGTGAGTAGGGTCTGCCTGTTATGTAGCCAGTAGTGATGAGCCGAACACCCCCGGGTTCGGTTCGCACCAGAACCCGCGAACGGGCCGAAAGTTCGCACGAACATTAGAACCCTATTAAATACAATGGATGCGAACGTTCGGATTCTAAAGTGCTAATTATAACGACTATTATCCATGTTATTGTCCGAAACAGAGTTTGGGAACCCGGCTTCTGCACCAGGGGACATGTATCAATGCAAAAAGAAGTTTTAAAAACGGACGTTTTCCGGGAGCAGTCATTTTAATGATGCATAAAGTGAAAAAAAAAAGTCAAATATTCCTTTAAATATTGTACCTGGGGGGTGTCTAAAGTATGCCTGTGAAGTGCCACGTGTTTCCCGTGTTTAGAACTGTCCCTGCACAAAATAACATTTCTAAAGGGAAAAAAGTCATTTAAAACTGCTTGCGGCTTTAATGCAATGTCTGGTCCCGGTAATATGGATGAAAATCTTTAGGAAAAATGGCATAGCTACCCCATCAAACCCCCCCCCCTACCCCAGCCCATTACCAGCCCCTTTGGGTCTTGTATGGATATTAAGGGGAACCCCGCACATAAAATAAAAAAGGCCCTATATACTCTGAACAGCCGTATACAGGCGGTGCATACAAGACAGGGACTGTAGGTTTGTTCTTATGTAGAATCTGTTTATAATTTTGAACAGCTGCATTGTTTAAGTGGAGCTCCATGGCAAATTCCTTTTTTTTTAGCTTTTTGTAAAACATAGGGAACGGTTATCACCCCTGTCACATTTTTTTTGCTGTCTGTGCCCCTGTTCAGAACATTTCACCTCACTTTGCGTCCCAATGACAACTGTTTTTGAAATGTGGTGTTTTTATTGAAACAAGGATTGGTGATAAAGCATCAGTAGAGAGGAGACACCTTTCTCCCATATTAATTCTTAAAGGAGAGAATTTTCCTTGCAAGGGGTAGATTTCCTCTCACTTCCTGTTGTCTTCTTCCGTTTGCAAGTAGTAGTAGTTTGTAAGTTGGATGTTTGAAAGTAGGGACCTTCCGTTTATACTCTGCAGAAATTGGCCCCTTAGGTGTTGGTGTTGGCACAACACTGAAAGCACTCACAGTTATACTTGGTGGGTGCTGGAACGCCCTGCTGTCAAGTATAATATCAGGAATTGTAATAACATATAATTGTTGATCAGTGGTAGTAAAAATTGGGCCTTTGATGGTGGTGCTGGTGCCACAACACTGTAAGGCCTGACAGTTACTCTTGGTGGGCGCAGCAATGGTCCCTGCTGTGAATTATTAGATCAATAATTATAATTGCATGCCCCTGTTGAACAGGGGCTGAAAAATTGGGCCTTTGGTGGTGGTGGTGGTGGTGATGGTGGTGCTGGTGCCACAACACTGTAAGGCCTGACAGTTACTCTTGGTGGGCGCAGCAATGGTCCCTGCTGTGAATTATTAGATCAATAATCATAATTGCATGACCCTGTTGAACAGGGGCTGAAAAATTGGGCCTTTGGTGGTGGTGGTGGTGGTGATGGTGGTGCTGGTGCCACAACACTGTAAGGCCTGACAGTTACTCTTGGTGGGCGCAGCAATGGTCCCTGCTGTGAATTATTAGATCAATAATTATAATTGCATGCCCCTGTTGAACAGGGGCTGAAAAATTGGGCCTTAGGCACTGGTGGCACAACACTGCAACCCCTCACAGATACTGTACTTGGAGCACAGCAATGAGGCCTGTTGCAAAGTATTGCATCAAAAATTTTAATTACACGCCCCTGTTAAACAGGGGCTGAAAAATTGGGCCTTAGCCACTGGTGGCGTCACCCATAAACCAAAATGATCTTCCAAGCTATCATCGTTAATCGTATCATTGGGGAGGAGGAGGAGGATAGCCAGTCAACATAACAGCACAGGCACTCAGCATCAGCATCAGTCTTGAAGGGATGTGACATTTTAAAATCAATTAGTCTGTTATATCAGCATCTGGTGTGTGGTAGCTGGTGGTGATCCAAGACTGGTTCATCTTGATGAAAGTCAGTCGATCAACCGAGTCGGTGGACAGGCGCACCCTGTGATCCGTGACAAATCCTCCAGCAGCACTGAATGTGCGTTCTGAAAGAACGCTGGATGCAGGACAGGCCAGTAGCTCAATTGCATACTGTGCAAGCTCTGGCCAGTGATCCATCCTCAAGACCCAGTAAGCCAGAGGATTTTCGGTGGGGAAGGTGTCCAAGTCTGACCTTGCCCCTAGGTATTCCTGGACCATGTATATCAGACGCTGGCGATGGTTGCTGGAACCGATCATACTTTGGGGCTGCGGACTAAAGAATTGTCTGAACGCATCGGTCAGACGGCCACCTTCCCCACCGCTCCTTCTTTGACTGCCCGAAGCCTCAGCAACTCGTTGTCCAGGACCAGGAGTTTGTAACCTCCCAGTCTCTGGGAACGCGTTGCACAGACCTTTCTGCAAGGCCTCCCGGAGTTGTCTCATCCTCTGCTCCCTCTGCGACGGTACGATAAGGTCCGCAACCTTACCCTTGTACCGTGGATCAAGGAGAGTGGCCAGCCAGTAATGGTCCCTCTCCTTGATCCGAAGAATACGAGTATCCTTCCGCAGACTTTGCAGGATCAGGGAGGCCATGCAGCGTAGGTTAGCTGAGGCATTCAGTCCGGAGTCCTCTGGGTCACTAAGGACGACATGATCCGCAGCCACCTCCTCCCAGCCACGTACAAGTCCACTGGTTTCTTGGGACTGTAAATCATCCCTAAAAGACTGCTGCTGATGATGCTGAGTGCCAGCCTCCACCTCCATGCTGACACAATCCTCCTCCTCCTCCTCCTCCTCCTCCTCCTCCTCCTCCTCTTCCTGTGCGATGGGTGGGACAGAAGGAACACTGTCTGGGTAAAGGGGGCCTTGAGAGGCAAGGAAGTCCTCCTCTTCCTGCCTCTGTTCTGCCTCAAGTGCCCAGTCCATTATTCCACGCAGCGTGTGCTCCAACAGGTGGACAAGAGGTACAGTGTCACTGATGCATGCACTGTCACTGCTCACCATCCTCGTGGCCTCCTCAAATGGTGCCAGGACAGTGCATGCATCCCTGATCATGCCCCACTGGCGTGGTGAAAAAAACCCGAGCTCCCCTGACCCTGTCCTGGTGCTGTAGTCGCACAGGTACTCATTGATGGCCCTCTGCTGCGTGTGCAGCCGCTGCAGCATGGCCAACGTTGAGTTCCACCTGGTGGGCATGTCACATATAAGGCGGTTCTTGGGCAGGTTCAACTCCTTTTGAAGCTCAGCCAGGTGAGCACTGGCATTATAAGATCTGCGGAAATGCACACAGACTTTCCTGGCCTGCCTCAGGACATCCTGTAAGCCCGGGTACCTGCCCAAGAACCGCTGCACCACCAGGTTAAGGACGTGAGCCATACAGGGCACATGGGTCAGTTGTCCCTGTCGGAGGGCGGAGAGGAGGTTGGTGCCATTGTCGCAAACCACCATTCCTGGCTTAAGCTGGCGTGGCGTCAACCACCTCTCGGCCTGCCCCTGCAGAGCAGACAGGACCTCTGCCCCAGTGTGGCTCCTGTCCCCCAAACACACCAGCGCAAGCACGGCATGGCATCTTTTTGCCTGCGTACTTGCGTAGCCCCTTGAACGCCTACGGAGCACCGCTGGTTCCGAGGACAAACCACAGGAAGAGGCCATGGAGGAAGAAGAAGAGGAGGGGGTGGAGGAGAGAGGTGTGTCACAACCAGTAGTAGCATTTTGGAGGCGTGGCGGTGGAACAACCTCCAACACTACTGCACCTTGTCCTGCATCCTTCCCAGCTGCCAAAAGAGTGACCCAATGGGCCGTGAAAGAAAGGTAACGTCCCTGTCCATGCCTGCTGGACCATGAGTCAGCGGTAATATGCACCTTACCGCTGACCGCCCTGTCCAGCGAGGCCAAGACATTGCCTTCCACATGCCTGTAGAGAGCCGGTATAGCCTTCCGTGCGAAAAGTGTCGTTTGGGAACCTGCCACTGAGGAACCGCACATTGCACAAACTCACGGAAGGGGGCCGAGTCTACCAACTGAAAAGGCAGCAGTTGAAGCGCTAGCAATTTAGCCAAGCTAGCATTCAACCGCTGGGCATGTGGATGGCTGGGAGTGAACTTCTTTCGACGGTCCAGCAGCTGGGGCAGGGAAATTTGCCTGCTAGAATCGGACGTTGGTGTACTGCTAGCAGAGTGCCCGCAAGTACTTGCCTGTGACACACCTAATTCTACACCTTCATTCCTCTCAGAGCAGGTTTCAGAGAGGAGTGAAGGTATAGTGGGGTTGGAGATCCCAGCTGATGCGGTGCAAGAAGAGGTCAGCTTTGTTCTTTGGTGTGGGTCTTTAAGGTAGGCTTGCCAACGAGCTGCATGGCAGGTCAACATATGTCTGATCAAGCATGTGGTGCCCAAGCGGCTGATGTTTTGGCCACGCGATATACGCTTGAGACATATGTTGCAAACAGCAGCTGTGCGATCTGATGCACTCGCCTCAAAAAAGGCCCACACCAAAGAACTTTTTGAATGACGGGAAGAGGCAGCGCCCTGCACAGGCGGAGCTCTGCTGTGTGATTCCGTCGGTGTGCTGCCCATACGCTGGCCACTCAAGGGCATCCTGCCTCGTTGGAGATGTGCCTCCTCCTCATCCTCCTCCTCCTCCTCTCTCCTATTAGGCACCCACGTGGAGTCAGTGACCTCATCATCCCCTCCCTCCTCATCACTGGAGCCAATCTGGCAGTATGCTGCAGCTGCTGGAACATGACTGCCAGATTGGTGTCCTTCTTGAGCATCCCCTCTCTCTGCTCTCACGCTGCTGCCTTCCTCTAGCTGGGTATCATCATCAGATCCTTCCAAACGCTGGGCATCCTCCTGGAGCATGTACCCAACACTGTGCTCAAACAGTTCGGGGGACTTCTCAGGAGGAGGGCATGGTGGGTCTAGGGAAGGATTGACTAATGAAGATAATGATACCAGAGAAGAGGACGCTTTGGCAGCTGCTTTGCCAGTACCCTGAGCCTGGGTGAGAGAGGATGAGGAGGATGAGGTGGGCTTGGTCATCCACTCTACCAAGTCTTGGGCATGATGTGGCTCAACATGTCCAGCTGCCTAAAACAAGGACAAGCGTATCCCATGGCCATGTGCTGATGACAATGCACCGCGTACACGACCAGCACTGTTGCCCCCAGACACAGAGCCTGCTTGCCCTCTTTTTTTGCCTCCTGACTGTCTGCCTCTCCTTGGTTGCCTTCCAGACATTTTAATGGATGGCCTGCAGGGAGATGGGAAAAACAGCAATAAGGGCTACCTTCAGGTGTATATTGTGCAGGAGGCTTAGCAACAATGACACTGACACTGTCCCCTGCCTATCCTTCTCTGTCCCTAAACACAAGGATTGAAAATATGGTTCAGCAAAAAAGTTTTAGAACAGAATAGCACACTGACACTTTCCCTCACTGTCCTACTCTGTCCCTCCCTACAAACAAGATTTAGCACAGAATAGCACACTGATAATTTCTACGAGTGTCCTTCTCTGTCCCTAAACTCAAGGATTGAAAATATGGAACAGCAAAATTGGTTTAGAACAGAATAGCACACTGTCAGTTTCACTCACTGTACCTCTCTATCCCTCAACTCAAGGATTGAAAATATGGAACAGCAAAATTGGTTTAGAACAGAATAGCACACTGTCAGTTTCACTGACTGTACCTCTCTGTCCCTCAACTCAAGGATTGAAAATATGGAACAGCAAAATTGGTTTAGAACAGAATAGCACACTGTCAGTTTCACTCACTGTACCTCTCTGTCCCTCAACTAAAGGATTGAAAATATGGTTCAGCAAAATAGTTTTAGAACACAATAGCACACTGACACTTTCCCTCACTGTACCTCTCTGTCCCTCAACTCAAGGATTGAAAATATGGAACAGCAAAATTGGTTTAGAACAGAATAGCACACTGTCAGTTTCACTCACTGTACCTCTCTGTCCCTCAACTCAAGGATTGAAAATATGGTTCAGCAAAATAGTTTTAGAACACAATAGCACACTGACACTTTCCCTCACTGTACCTCTCTGTCCCTCAACTCAAGGATTGAAAATATGGAACAGCAAAATTGGTTTAGAACAGAATAGCACACTGTCAGTTTCACTCACTGTACCTCTCTGTCCCTCAACTCAAGGATTGAAAATATGGTTCAGCAAAATAGTTTTAGAACACAATAGCACACTGACACTTTCCCTCACTGTACCTCTCTGTCCCTCAACTCAAGGATTGAAAATATGGAACAGCAAAATTGGTTTAGAACAGAATAGCACACTGTCAGTTTCACTCACTGTACCTCTCTGTCCCTCAACTCAAGGATTGAAAATATGGAACAGCAAAATTGGTTTAGAACAGAATAGCACACTGTCAGTTTCACTCACTGTACCTCTCTGTCCCTCAACTCAAGGATTGAAAATATGGTTCAGCAAAATAGTTTTAGAACACAATAGCACACTGACACTTTCCCTCACTGTACCTCTCTGTCCCTCAACTCAAGGATTGAAAATATGGAACAGCAAAATTGGTTTAGAACAGAATAGCACACTGTCAGTTTCACTCACTGTACCTCTCTGTCCCTCAACTCAAGGATTGAAAATATGGTTCAGCAAAATAGTTTTAGAACACAATAGCACACTGACACTTTCCCTCACTGTACCTCTCTGTCCCTCAACTCAAGGATTGAAAATATGGAACAGCAAAATTGGTTTAGAACAGAATAGCACACTGTCAGTTTTACTCACTGTACCTCTCTGTCCCTCAACTCAAGGATTGAAAATATGGAACAGCAAAATTGGTTTAGAACAGAATAGCACACTGTCAGTTTCACTCACTGTACCTCTCTGTCCCTCAACTCAAGGATTGAAAATATGGTTCAGCAAAATAGTTTTAGAACACAATAGCACACTGACACTTTCCCTCACTGTACCTCTCTGTCCCTCAACTCAAGGATTGAAAATATGGAACAGCAAAATTGGTTTAGAACAGAATAGCACACTGTCAGTTTCACTCACTGTACCTCTCTGTCCCTCAACTCAAGGATTGAAAATATGGAACAGCAAAATTGGTTTAGAACAGAATAGCACACTGTCAGTTTCACTCACTGTACCTCTCTGTCCCTCAACTCAAGGATTGAAAATATGGAACAGCAAAATTGGTTTAGAACAGAATAGCACACTGTCAGTTTCACTCACTGTACCTCTCTGTCCCTCAACTCAAGGATTGAAAATATGGTTCAGCAAAATAGTTTTAGAACACAATAGCACACTGACACTTTCCCTCACTGTACCTCTCTGTCCCTCAACTCAAGGATTGAAAATATGGAACAGCAAAATTGGTTTAGAACAGAATAGCACACTGTCAGTTTCACTCACTGTACCTCTCTGTCCCTCAACTCAAGGATTGAAAATATGGAACAGCAAAATTGGTTTAGAACAGAATAGCACACTGTCAGTTTCACTCACTGTACCTCTCTGTCCCTCAACTCAAGGATTGAAAATATGGAACAGCAAAATTGGTTTAGAACAGAATAGCACACTGTCAGTTTCACTCACTGTACCTCTCTGTCCCTCAACTCAAGGATTGAAAATATGGTTCAGCAAAATAGTTTTAGAACACAATAGCACACTGACACTTTCCCTCACTGTACCTCTCTGTCCCTCAACTCAAGGATTGAAAATATGGAACAGCAAAATTGGTTTAGAACAGAATAGCACACTGTCAGTTTCACTCACTGTACCTCTCTGTCCCTCAACTCAAGAATTGAAAATATGGTTCAGCAAAATAGTTTTAGAACACAATAGCACACTGACACTTTCCCTCACTGTACCTCTCTGTCCCTCAACTCAAGGATTGAAAATATGGAACAGCAAAATTGGTTTAGATCAGAATAGCACACTGTCAGTTTCACTCACTGTACCTCTCTGTCCCTCAACTCAAGGATTGAAAATATGGAACAGCAAAATTGGTTTAGAACAGAATAGCACACTGTCAGTTTCACTCACTGTACCTCTCTGTCCCTCAACTCAAGGATTGAAAATATGGAACAGCAAAATTGGTTTAGAATAGAATAGCACACTGTCAGTTTCACTCACTGTACCTCTCTGTCCCTCAACTCAAGGATTGAAAATATGGAACAGCAAAATTGGTTTAGAACAGAATAGCACACTGTCAGTTTCACTCACTGTACCTCTCTGTCCCTCAACTCAAGGATTGAAAATATGGTTCAGCAAAATAGTTTTAGAACACAATAGCACACTGACACTTTCCCTCACTGTACCTCTCTGTCCCTCAACTCAAGGATTGAAAATATGGAACAGCAAAATTGGTTTAGAACAGAATAGCACACTGTCAGTTTCACTCACTGTACCTCTCTGTCCCTCAACTCAAGGATTGAAAATATGGAACAGCAAAATTGGTTTAGAACAGAATAGCACACTGTCAGTTTCACTCACTGTACCTCTCTGTCCCTCAACTCAAGGATTGAAAATATGGAACAGCAAAATTGGTTTAGAACAGAATAGCACACTGTCAGTTTCACTCACTGTACCTCTCTGTCCCTCAACTCAAGAATTGAAAATATGGAACAGCAAAATTGGTTTAGAACAGAATAGCACACTGTCAGTTTCACTCACTGTACCTCTCTGTCCCTCAACTTAAGGATTGAAAATATGGAACAGCAAAATTGGTTTAGATCAGAATAGCACACTGTCAGTTTCACTCACTGTACCTCTCTGTCCCTCAACTCAAGGATTGAAAATATGGAACAGCAAAATTGCTTTAGAACAGAATAGCACACTGTCAGTTTCACTCACTGTACCTCTCTGTCCCTCAACTCAAGGATTGAAAATATGGTTCAGCAAAATAGTTTTAGAACACAATAGCACACTGACACTTTCCCTCACTGTACCTCTCTGTCCCTCAACTCAAGGATTGAAAATATGGAACAGAAAAATTGGTTTAGAACAGAATAGCACACTGTCAGTTTCCCTCACTGTACCTCTCTGTCCCTCAACTCAAGGATTGAAAATATGGAACAGCAAAATTGGTTTAGAACAGAATAGCACACTGTCAGTTTCACTCACTGTACCTCTCTGTCCCTCAACTCAAGGATTGAAAATATGGAACAGCAAAATTGGTTTAGAACACAATAGCACACTGACACTTTCCCTCACTGTACCTCTCTGTCCCTCAACTCAAGGATTGAAAATATGGAACAGCAAAATTGGTTTAGAACAGAATAGCACACTGTCAGTTTCACTCACTGTACCTCTCTGTCCCTCAACTCAAGGATTGAAAATATGGTTCAGCAAAATAGTTTTAGAACACAATAGCACACTGACACTTTCCCTCACTGTACCTCTCTGTCCCTCAACTCAAGGATTGAACATATGGAACAGCAAAATTGGTTTAGAACAGAATAGCACACTGTCAGTTTCACTCACTGTACCTCTCTGTCCCTCAACTCAAGGATTGAAAATATGGAACAGCAAAATTGGTTTAGAACAGAATAGCACACTGTCAGTTTCACTCACTGTACCTCTCTGTCCCTCAACTTAAGGATTGAAAATATGGAACAGCAAAATTGGTTTAGAACACAATAGCACACTGTCAGTTTCACGCACTGTACCTCTCTGTCCCTCAACTCAAGAATTGAAAATATGGAACAGCAAAATTGGTTTAGAACAGAATAGCACACTGTCAGTTTCACTCACTGTACCTCTCTGTCCCTCAACTCAAGGATTGAAAATATGGAACAGCAAAATTGGTTTAGAACAGAATAGCACACTGTCAGTTTCACTCACTGTACCTCTCTGTCCCTCAACTCAAGGATTGAAAATATGGAACAGCAAAATTGGTTTAGAACACAATAGCACACTGTCAGTTTCACTTACTGTACCTCTCTGTCCCTCAACTCAAGGATTGAAAATATGGTTCAGCAAAATAGTTTTAGAACACAATAGCACACTGACACTTTCCCTCACTGTACCTCTCTGTCCCTCAACTCAAGGATTGAAAATATGGAACAGCAAAATTGGTTTAGATCAGAATAGCACACTGTCAGTTTCACTCACTGTACCTCTCTGTCCCTCAACTCAAGGATTGAAAATATGGAACAGCAAAATTGCTTTAGAACAGAATAGCACACTGTCAGTTTCACTCACTGTACCTCTCTGTCCCTCAACTCAAGGATTGAAAATATGGTTCAGCAAAATAGTTTTAGAACACAATAGCACACTGACACTTTCCCTCACTGTTCCTCTCTGTCCCTCAACTCAAGGATTGAAAATATGGAACAGCAAAATTGGTTTAGAACAGAATAGCACACTGTCAGTTTCACTCACTGTACCTCTCTGTCCCTCAACTCAAGGATTGAAAATATGGAACAGCAAAATTGGTTTAGAACAGAATAGCACACTGTCAGTTTCACTCACTGTACCTCTCTGTCCCTCAACTCAAGGATTGAAAATATGGAACAGCAAAATTGCTTTAGAACAGAATAGCACACTGTCCGTTTCACTCACTGTACCTCTCTGTCCCTCAACTCAAGGATTGAAAATATGGTTCAGCAAAATAGTTTTAGAACACAATAGCACACTGACACTTTCCCTCACTGTACCTCTCTGTCCCTCAACTCAAGGATTGAAAATATGGAACAGCAAAATTGGTTTAGAACAGAATAGCACACTGTCAGTTTCACTCACTGTACCTCTCTGTCCCTCAACTCAAGGATTGAAAATATGGAACAGCAAAATTGGTTTAGAACAGAATAGCACACTGTCAGTTTCACTCACTGTACCTCTCTGTCCCTCAACTCAAGGATTGAAAATATGGAAAAGCAAAATTGCTTTAGAACAGAATAGCACACTGTCAGTTTCACTCACTGTACCTCTCTGTCCCTAAACTCAAGGATTGAAAATATGGTTCAGCAAAATAGTTTTAGAACAGAATAGCACACTGACACTTTCCCTCACTGTACCTCTCTGTCCCTACAAACAAGGATTAGCACAGAATAGCACACTGTCACTGACACTCTCCCTACCTATCCTTATTTGTCCCTAAACACAAGGAATCCAGGATTAGTGAAGGAAAAAAAATGACACTGTCCCTGCCTATGCTTCTCTTTCCCTGCTCCGTAACACACTACACAAGGCCGCCGCGCTGGCGGCCTTTTATAGTGTGGGGCGTGTACTAAACCCCATCAGCAATAATTGGCCACAGGCATCCTGCCTGTGGCCAATCATTGCTCTCCTCGCTGCCGGCGCTGTGATTGGCCAAGCATGCGGGGTCACAGTGCATGCTTGGCCAATCACAGCGCCTGGATGACACTGCGATGGCGTAGTGCATTGTGGGCCGTTCGCGTATGTTCGATTTGAACACGAAGCTCATCCCTAGTAGCCAGTTAACTGCACAGGGTGTTAGCCTCACCATACACAGACCCTGCAAAGAAGGAAATGATATTAGTTGTCACTGGGTAAAGTCACACATCTAGGTGTGGCAGAATGGAAGGGTGTGAACAACTATTTCAAGTTCCTGTCCCATTAACCTTTATCTGTGTGGTGTTCTGAGACGCAGCTTGTGCCAAATGAGTTCTAGATATGTGCTCATTATGATTGTGTTTCCTGAAAATCAATATTTTACACATACTCATTTCCTCCTTATTCTGTATGCCCATTGAATAATGTCAATTTACAGCATTGCAAAATCTCATCATACAAAATTTTACAGAATTGCCACTTAGTAGGTTATAAACAACCAAAAAACAACACGATGCCACAGAAAATCATGCATGCACCCCAAAGCTCAAACATACAAGCGTGTGTGTATATGTATATAAAATCTACTGTAGACTTATGCACTCAGACACACACATGCTAAATAAATGATAAATGTAAACAAGCATTTTAAAATGCATTAAAACATGGACGGTGTCAGTATGGCAGTGGACAGCGTCAGTAGAGTAGTGGATGGTGTCAGTAGGGCAGAGATTGGTTTCAGTAGGGCTGTGGACAATCTCAGTAGTTTTTTTTTATTATATATATATATATATATATATATATATTGTGACAGCAGGAAGGTAAAGTCACCTGGTTGCATCCAGGGGGGTAGATATATTTCTCCCAGATTCAGGCTTTATGCTGACTTATACAACTAGGGTGGAGAGTTGTATAAGCCCAGCTGAGGCTAGTAGGCTCATGGATGACTCATACCTCTAGGGAGAGTGTGGGGCGTCGTGCAGACAGAGATGAGACCAGCTGAACCTTGTCAGCTCATTTAGGCCTCTATAAGGAACTCCCAGCTTCATTAGATGTTAGCTCATGCCTGGAACCAGACCTGTGTGGACTGTCTAGGGAGAGTGAACCCCTGTGCGGTGAGGCAAAGCCTGTGTGGCTATTTGTTTGGACTTTTACTAAACCAGGGACTTAGGGACTAGGACAGCACCAGGCTGATCCCAGTTGTTAGTTTAGGAAACCTGCATGTTTAGTCAGAGGTCAAACTGACCAGGATTTATTTTGTTTGTTTCTTTTTGGCTTTGCTGTGTTTTTGTCACTGTACATAGAGAAATAAACCGCACCTTTTGATTTTGAAAACCACAACCTCCGTCTGCTGGCCCTGTTTTTGTGTGGGGAGCCCAACCAGGGGGTCACACACACCCGCTACCGAGTTAACCCCCTCACAGTTGGTGGAGAACCAGTGGCAGTTTTTTTTAAGCCAGCATGGAGGAGATACTGAAACAGCTGGCTCTAGCAAATGCCAATCAACAGCAGACAAATGCAGGTTTGCAAAGGAGCCTTGCAGCCCAGCAGCAAGCTCATCAACAAGCCCAGCAGCAATCTGAGGCCCGCTTCATAGACCTGTTACAGAAGCAAGAGCAGAGACTACAACAAATGGAAGCAGTAATGCAGCAACGTCCGCAGACCAGTGAGGAAAGCCGTCCCACTAATACCGCGTCCTTTGGGGTGAGTCGTTTATTGACAAAAATGACTGGAGAGGATGATCCAGAGGTATTTTTGACCACATTTGAAAGGACTGCTGAAAGAGAAAAGTGGCCTGAGGAGCAGTGGGCTGGACTGGTGGCTCCTCTGTTAACTGGTGAATCGCAGAAGGCTTACTATGACCTAGAGCCTGACCAAGCAAAAGACTATGTGATGCTAAAAGCTGAAATATTGGCAAGGCTGGGTGTCACCCTGGCTGTCCGGGCTCAGCGTGTGCATAACTGGACTTTCCAGCTTGGAAAACCCCCCAGGTCTCAAATGTATGATCTCATTCACCTGAGCAGGAAGTGGCTACAGCCAGAGACTTTGTCCGCACCAGAGATTGTGGAACGTGTTGTAATGGATCGGTTTTTGAGAGCTCTTCCTACTGCCATCCAAAAGTGGGTAAGCCATGGAGACCCAGAGACGGCCGGTGGTCTTGTGGATCGTGTAGAGAAATACTTGGCTACAGAGAACCTGACGGCCTCTTCCAGAGACACTCGGACTTTCCACCCTAAGACCAGACCATCCCCAGGGGCGGATAAGAGGATTCCAAGGGGTGAGGGTGGAGAGAGTGAGAGGGTGGGAGCTCTACCCCAAGTTTGGCGAGAACAGCCTGGGAAATCAGCGGCTCAAGAGGCCGCAAGAAGGATCGTTTGCTACCGCTGCCGGCAAGCGGGACATATTGCAGCCAATTGCCCGGTTGTGGAGGAACCCATGCAGTGTGACTTTCTGACGGACAGACATCAGTCGCTGTGTGCGACAGTCGCATGCACTGCCATTCGGGGAACTGAGAAACATTTATGCAAAATGTGTATTAATGGTAGAAATGTTGTGGTATTGCTGGATTCAGGTAGCCTTGTGACCCTGATAAAGGCTGAATTAGTTAAAACAGAGGTCTCTGGGAATAGCAAGGTAGCTGTTATTTGTGTGCATGGGGACACCCGAGAGTATCCAGTGACTACAGTGTGTTTCGAGACCCCCAAAGGTACCCTCTCTCATCCAGTGGGGTTAGTATCTCAATTACCGCATGATGCCATTGTGGGAAGGGATTTTCCGAAGTTCTGGGAACTGTGGGATGATCCTGAGCCCCCCACTGGTGCCCCTATGTACCAGGAATGTGATAGCCAGAACTCCTCTGAGAGTGGGGAGGACTCTCCAGAATTTCCCTTGTCAGTATTGGCAGGGGAGACTCAAGAAACTGGAGAGGAGCCCACCTCCTCAGACGAAAACCTACCGTCTGTGGAGTTTTCTGATCTGGAGGTTCACAGGGAAAATTTTGCCACAGAACAGTTAAAAGACCCCGCCCTAATAAAGGCACGGGAAAACGTAGTGGAAATAGATGGCGAGTTAGTGAACCCAGATAATACCTGCACTTACCCATACTTCAGCGTAGAGAAGGACCTACTGTATCGGGTGGCAAAAAGGGCAGAAGAAACCGTTGAGCAGCTGGTGGTGCCCAAACCTTACAGGAAGTTGGTGTTGGAGTTGGCCCATGGGCACATTCTTGGAGGTCATCTGGGGACAGAGAAAACCCGAAAGAGGGTATTACAGAGATTCTATTGGCCTGGGGTGATGAAGGACATAGAAAATTATTGTTCCTCCTGCCCTGTGTGTCAGAGGTCGGCCCCGATGCCACATTTCCGTAGCCCGCTGGTCCCTCTACCCATCATTGAGGTCCCGTTTGAGAGAATCGCAATGGATTTGGTAGGTCCTATAATCAAGTCCGCTAGGGGGCACCAGTACATATTGGTTATAATGGACTATGCCACCCGTTATCCAGAAGCGATCCCTCTCAGAAATACCTCGGCCAAAACCATAGCCAAAGAGCTATCTCTTGTTTTTAGCCGGGTGGGTATTTGTAAAGAACTGCTTACGGACCAAGGTACACCCTTTATGTCCCGGGTTATGAAAGAGCTGTGTAAATTGTTCAAAGTGACGCAATTGCGTACATCTGTGTATCACCCCCAAACCGATGGGCTGGTTGAAAGATTCAACAAAACCCTAAAACAAATGTTGAAGAAAGTGGTGGATAGAGATGGAAAGGATTGGGACTGTCTACTTCCTTATTTGATGTTTGCTATTAGGGAGGTGCCCCAATCCTCTACGGGATTCTCCCCCTTTGAGTTACTGTATGGGAGACACCCAAGAGGGCTGTTGGATATTGCCAAGGAAACTTGGGAAAGTGAGAGTTCTCCCCACAGGAGTGTGATTGAGCATGTCGCCCTGATGCAAGATCGAATTGCACAGGTAATGCCCATCGTGAAGGAACATTTGGCCCAAGCGCAGTTGGCACAGCAGAGAGTGTACAACCGTGGAGCAAAGACCCGTACCTTTTCCCCGGGGGATAGGATATTGGTACTTGTCCCTACGGTTGAAAGTAAATTCCTTGCCAAATGGCAAGGCCCCTACGAGATAATGGAAAAAGTGAGCGAAGTGAATTACAAGGTCAGACAACCAGGAAGGCGAAAGCCCGAACAGATATATCACGTTAATCTGTTGAAAGCCTGGAGGGATAGAGAGTCCCTAGTCGCAGAAACTTGGTCACCAGCTCAAACTGGTTGCGTGATTCCGGAGGTTGGAATAGCAGCCACCTTGTCACAACCCCAACAACAGGAGGTTAAGGAGTTTGTGCTTCGCAACAAGGAGGTGTTCTCTGAGCTGCCGGGACAAACATCTGGGGTAGAGCATGATATTATTACCCCGCCCGGTGAAAGGGTGAAGTTAAAACCCTATCGGATCCCAGAGGCCCGACGGGAGGCAATACGGGAGGAAGTACAGAAAATGCTGAACTTAGGGGTGATAGAGGAGTCCCAAAGTGATTGGTCTAGTCCCATTGTGTTGGTGCCTAAACCGGATGGGAGCTGGCGATTTTGTAACGATTTTCGTCAGTTGAACAAAGTTACAAAATTTGACACCTACCCTATGCCACGTATAGATGAGTTGATCGACCGGCTGGGAACAGCCCGATACATGACGACTCTTGACCTCACAAAAGGGTATTGGCAAATTCCCCTGGCCAAGTCGGCCAAAGAGAAAACCGCATTTGTAACCCCAGACGGGGCGTTCCAATATAAGAGAATGCCGTTCGGGTTACAGAATGCGCCGGCCACATTCCAGCGGAAAATGGACCAGATACTGAGGCCCCATCGGAAGTATGCTGCGGCTTACCTGGATGACGTAATTGTCCATAGCACAGATTGGGCCTCACATCTGCCAAAAGTGCAAGCAGTCCTAGACTCTATCCGGGAAGCGGGGTTTACGGCTAACCCCAAGAAGTGTACCATTGGGCAGGAGGAGGCCAAATATCTTGGGTACACCATTGGCAGGGGAGTGATAAAACCCCAACTCAACAAAGTCGAGGCCATCCAGAGTTGGCCACGTCCCAACAGCAAGAAGCAGGTACGGGCCTTTCTGGGAATCGCGGGTTATTATCGGCGCTTCATTCCCCACTTTGCTTCTAAGGCTGTGCCCCTAACCAACCTGACGAAAGGGAAAGGGTCGGTCATGATTAAATGGACCCCCGAGGCTGAGGCAGCATTCCAATTCTTGAAACAAGCCTTATGTAGCCAGCCAGTGTTGTACTCACCCGACTTCTCTAAAGACTTTGTCGTACAAAGTGATGCGTCAGATGTGGGGTTAGGAGCAGTATTGTCCCAGGTCTGGAACGGGGAAGAGCACCCAGTCATTTACCTCAGCAGGAAGTTGAAGTCCCATGAGGTAAATTACGCCACGGTTGAAAAGGAGTGTTTAGCGGTGAAGTGGGCTCTAGATTCCCTTCGGTACTATCTGCTAGGTAGGCACTTTGACATGGTTACGGATCACGCTCCGTTAAAGTGGATGGCTCAAAACAAGGAGACAAATAGAAGAGTGAATAGGTGGTTCCTGGCCCTACAGGAATTCAACTTCACAGTAAAGCATCGCCCTGGCGTTCAAATGGGGAATGTGGATGCTTTGTCTCGAGTACATGAATGCCTGATTGCTGGTGTTCCAACCCCAAGGTTAAAACAAGAGGGGGGGGTATGTGACAGCAGGAAGGTAAAGTCACCTGGTTGCATCCAGGGGGGTAGATATATTTCTCCCAGATTCAGGCTTTATGCTGACTTATACAACTAGGGTGGAGAGTTGTATAAGCCCAGCTGAGGCTAGTAGGCTCATGGATGACTCATACCTCTAGGGAGAGTGTGGGGCGTCGTGCAGACAGAGATGAGACCAGCTGAACCTTGTCAGCTCATTTAGGCCTCTATAAGGAACTCCCAGCTTCATTAGATGTTAGCTCATGCCTGGAACCAGACCTGTGTGGACTGTCTAGGGAGAGTGAACCCCTGTGCGGTGAGGCAAAGCCTGTGTGGCTATTTGTTTGGACTTTTACTAAACCAGGGACTTAGGGACTAGGACAGCACCAGGCTGATCCCAGTTGTTAGTTTAGGAAACCTGCATGTTTAGTCAGAGGTCAAACTGACCAGGATTTATTTTGTTTGTTTCTTTTTGGCTTTGCTGTGTTTTTGTCACTGTACATAGAGAAATAAACCGCACCTTTTGATTTTGAAAACCACAACCTCCGTCTGCTGGCCCTGTTTTTGTGTGGGGAGCCCAACCAGGGGGTCACACACACCCGCTACCGAGTTAACCCCCTCACAATATATATATATTTTATATATTATTATTATTATTATTTTTTAATTCGGAGCCTCATTGGGGGGCTTTGGTGAAATATCAGGGGTCTAAACAGATGCCTGATGTCTCACTATTGAGACAGAGAAAGGGCCTGAGGGCAGAGATTCTCCAGTCCCTCTCTCTGCAGCCTCAGCTGAATGGGAAGTGCTCTGTGCTGAGCGGCTTCCTGTTCATTCACAAACTGAAACATAGTAAACACAGTTATGAATTGACAAAGGAGCGATCTGTACTGATCACTCACTGTGTTTATTAAGAAAAAGAAGAGGCCTGTAAATTATAGATTTTCCAGCGACTTCCCTCACTCTCCATCCTGAAACATTCTCCAACAGCAGGCAGGAGAGGAAAAAGAAGGGAAGGCAGCACGGCTGCAGGGGGTAGTGAGGAGCCCATGCAGCAGGGGTAATCTACGTCATGCAGGGTGATTAGGGTGTGCCTAGGCCCCCCCGTGTACATACCTAATGTATTCATGCACTTTGTGAAAGTACGAAAATAAATGTAACTAACATAAGAGCACATTGGTGTAAATAAGTTCACTAATTCACTAACTTCTGTCAGGTTTGTCTTATGTAGCGGGGGTCTAAATCTAGGGGGAGCGCCTGGGTGGTAGTATGATCCAGGATGTACCAATCATGAGAGGGTTTAGACCATTTAAGTCGTGGAGGACTTTGGTAGTGTGCTGTTCTCCTTGACCTGTGGGTGGCGATGTTGTCCCGAGTCGAGGTAGAACCACTGCCGTAGTGCTACACCCTTTTTGTCCTGCTCTGGCAGTGGTACAGCGGGGTGGGGAACCTGCTGTGCCGGCTGGGGGGAGGGCATAAAAGGGGGTAGACGCCCTCGCCATGAGGTCTTTTTGCTATCCCGCGCCCAGGCACCCTTGGCCTGGGTGCTGGCGGTCCGGAGTTCTGGCCCAGGTGCCCATGGCCTGGTCGGAGCAGTGTTGGCGTCCATCTCAGGCACCTTAAGCCTGGGGTGAGGTACTACACCGGAGGCCTGGGGCCCAGTGACTTCGACTGGGCTCCGCAAGGGTGGATGAGTCCGAGGGACCCTGAGGTGGATGGGGCCCGTATCTGAGGCGAGGAGGCCGGAGAGGTTACCCTTCTGAAGAGCACGGAGCAGCATCAACCCGGTGACAGAGGGGCCTCTGGTAACTCCCTTGGAAGGACATCTTCCCCCTGACAGGGGCCGCAACGCAGCAAAGGTACTCCAGTTCATGTTCTCTAGAGTCGCTGGTAGAGACTCAGAAGATTCAAGTTCTCTCTCAAGCCGATGACTGTAGCAACCGCTGGTGAAACCACAGTGGTTTAGTTTGATTGTTAGGACTATGCCTCGACCTGCTCACCCCACCATATTGAACTGTTTTATGGGTCCCAACCAGTCAGCTGACAAAGGACTGTTTATTCGTGTGCTATAATAAACAAGTGTTGGACCCTTATTGGTGTGTGGTACTCTGGTTAATGGGAGCGAAGGGAAGTGTCAGCACAACAGACTTGGCTTTTAAAGAAACACACAGGCCCGAGGAGAACAACAGGTACTGGCCTTCACCTCACCCGCTGCAATGGGGAGGACATGGGCCGTGGCGCATCTCACTCTTGCATACAAGATACCCCTAGACAAGAGCTATCGGATAACCGATTCACGAGAGAAGGGAGTGAGGCCGCTACACTTACTACCTGTCCCCAATCTCTTCTCATATACTGTAGATCTCTATGATACTAGGAGATGAATTAGAGGAACAAGGGGCACTGAGACATGAAGAATTAAAAACCTAAAACGTTCCAACCCACCCCCTCTCTGGATTAAATACAAACCAAATACGTTTTGGTTTTGGAGTTTGGTTTTAAGAGGACAGCTGGAAATGCGGGCACGACTGGACCACCCCCCCCCCCCCAAAAAAAAAACAGAGCTGCAGAGGTTTGCATTAATGATTCAGGAAGTAACTGCAGTATAACAGCTGTGGGGCCTGGCCAATCTGCAAGGGAATAGTTGTGATGGGACATGTTTTTCTAACCTGTTGTCAATTAGAGTTGTTCGAAGACATCTAGTCAGATAGGGGTCATCACGTGTCTATGGGTACCATTAATGTAACCATACACTAAAAACTTTTTGGTAGGGTCAGTTCTAAAATTTAAAGATTGAAGCCTTCAAATTTTCAAGATCAATAATTACCGTACATGAATATCAAAAGGATGCTATGGAAAATTTGGTGGTATGATGCCTTCACAATTTTGTAGTCCATTGTGGATGTCAAAGTCTTTAATGTTAGGCCATATAATGATGTTATGGTTTTGTTATCCATACCTAACCAAAGCTTGATTTAGGAAAATCATGTACTGCTAGTGGTTTTAAACTAGTACTAGGTTAGGAAATACAGTGCTGGGACTTTTGTGCTTAATTCTGCTTTTTATCAGTTCTGCACTTTGCAAAAATGCAATTTAAACGTTATGACTCATTGAATGTGTTTGGAAAGTCCGGTGTGGTAAAAAAAGTCTCGACCCATGCAGGATCTCGACCGCGCCACTTCCTGTGCGGCTACGTCAAAAAACAGCTGATCGCGGGGCTTCACCGCACCTATACCGCGCATGCGCAGACGCTCATTTCAGTCCAGGAAAATTATAGACTCAAGCGGGCGGGAGAAGGGGGGCGGGCCCCCTGGGAACTTAGCACTGTGTATATCAATGGGACCGCCTCCAGCCCCGTCCCCGCCCCTAGCCTACTCTGCTGAAGGGGGGCGGCCCACGTGCATAGCACTGTGTATATCAATGGCAGGTCCAGGAAAAATATAGAGCTTTGCCTGTGGGAGGGGCCAAGCCTTTGCATAGAAGACATTCCTTATCAATATAAGCATCCACACTGCATGATGTACATGTAGCGGGTATCAATATTTAGGGGGAGTGTTTGGGCGGTAATATGGCC
The DNA here is from genome assembly GCA_029206835.1 of Rana muscosa. Lineage (NCBI taxonomy): Eukaryota > Metazoa > Chordata > Amphibia > Anura > Ranidae > Rana > Rana muscosa. The sequence goes on from CM055117.1 coordinate 923,218,846, forward strand.
CAGATGCACTATTACGAGGGTTTTATGGTTGTTTTTGTTCGTGGAAGATATCAATGGTGTCCAGTTCCCTGCGGCCCCTGGGTGGCGCTGTCGTCTTGGGCTGGGGTTGAATCACCATTGTAGGGCCGTGCCCTTTTTGTCCTCTTGCGGCAGCAGTACGGCGGGGCGGGGAACCCGCTCTGTGCTTGCTGGGAGAGGGTATAAAGGGGGCGGACATCTTGCACACGAGGAGTCCGAGCACCAGGCACCTTCAGCCTGGGGCTGCTGTCCGTTCGTCTGTGTCCAGGTGCCCTTGGCCTGGGCACGTGGAGTCGAGTTCCATCCCAGGCACCTTAAGCCTGGGGTGAGGTACTTTGCAAGAAGGCCTGGGGCCCAGTACCTTCCACTGGGTCCTGTGAGGGATGGAGTATTCCTAGGGTGCCCCCGGAATTGGGTGCCCAAATCTAGGGCGTAAGGGACCAGAGATGTGACCCTCCCGAAGAGCTGGTACAGACGGTGTGGGCCTCTGGAGACCGTCCGGATGGATGTCTTTCCCTGACAGGGGCCATTTATCCTAACGGAGGTATTCTATGTTCTTGTGGTCAGTGGCGGGGATCCAACTGAACCAGGTCGGTGGCAGGGACCTATCATCAAGGTCTGTGGCAGAGGCCTCTACTTTCACCAAGGTTTGTGGCAGAAACCAAATTCACGGTCGGTGGCAGCGACTGTGCGCCAAGCCTGTTTGCACTATATGGAACAGGAGAGAACTTTAATTCTTTGATTGTGCCTGGACCTTCTCCTTCCCACACCTGTCTGTTCTTCAAAGTTCAACCAGTCTACTATTTGTTGCTCTAACAGAATAAATAAGTGTTGGACTTTATTTGGTGTGGAACTCAAGTTACTGGGAGCTAAGTGCCCCGCCTGTGACAGTGGCAATCATCCTCCACAAGAGAAGCTGAAGCTCCGGACGTGAACACAGACCCGAAGGTAAAAGGTTTAGCTCACACCTCTGCATAATACACATCAGAGGGCACGAGCTGGTGGTGCGTCCCCCCCATTCTTCTCCCTGGTACCCCTAGACGAGTCAGCCAGCCGCAAAGAGAGAAAGATCCAGAAGTGGGAAAAGGGGGTGCCGCTACATACATAATGTGAAGGGCTGTGCAAACAGCAGCCTGACACACGGAGCCTCCACTTACACAAATCTGTCTGTGCACAGCGCTGCAAAATACATATACGAGAGGTCAAGGAAAATTATAGAGCAGTGTCTGCGACAGTGGCGGCTGGTGCTCAAAATTTTTTTTGGGGGGGGGGGAAACAAACTGCACCCCTCCCTAATCAGTTGCAGTCTCACTGTGCCCATCAAATGCAGCCATTTGTGCCCGTCAAATGCAGCCACTGTGCCAGTCAAATGCAGCCACTTGTGCCCATCATATGCAGCCATTGTGCCTACCATATGCAGTCACTTGTGCCCATCATATGCAGCCATTGTGCCCACCATTTGCAGCCACTTTTGCCCGTCATACGCAGCCATTGTGCCCACCATATGCAGCCACTTTTGCCCATCATACGCAGCCATTGTGCCCACCATTTGCAGCCACTTGTGCCCCTTCATGCGCAGCCATTGTGCCCACCATATGCAACCACTTGTGCTCGTCATATGCAGCCACTTGTGCCAATCAAATGGAGCTACTTGTGCCCATCATATGCAGCCACTTGTGCCAATCACATGGAGCCACTTGTGCCCATCATATGCAGCCACTTGTGCCAATCAAATGGAGCCACTTGTGCCCATCATATGCAGCCACTTGTGCCCATCATATGCAGCCAGGTACATCCCCGGCTCAGCTGTCACTTCACTAATCCCCCCCCCCCGCGCGCAGCCGAGCTGGCGACACTTACCGAATGATGGGGCTTCCTCCTCCTCTTCTGTAGTGGCGGCTGTGGCTCCTGTGTCCGCTCGGCTCCTCAGGCTTCCTCCGCCGTGTCTCCTCTTCTGCCAAAGCGTTAGGCATCCAATAGGATCGCCTAATGCTTTGGCCAGTTGGGAGACAGGTTTTACTGACCTGCCTGCTGATTGGCAGGGAGGAACGTTAGTGTGAAAATAGCGAAAATTCATTTGATATGCCACACAACAGGGTGGGAGCGGGACGCAGTGCTCTGCGCCCCGAGCTCACCCTATTTTGAAGCGGTTGGCTGACTCGTCTAGGGGTCACGTGCTTCAAAATACACACCCCCGCCTATCCCCGCCATAGTATTTTATGTGTCCGGCATCCTGAAAGGGGCCGGGCACATGAATAGGGAGGGCGGCAGAGGTGACAGGGGGGCGACGCCCGTGCATTGTGGGCCCACAAAGCACGGGCCGCCACTGGTCTTTGATCTCTGTCAAGTGCTGGGGGCTGGATTCCCTCCGCTGCTTTTCCTCCAATCGGGCCAAAGAAGCTGAGTGCGAGTTTACCTGTAGCCCTCATACTGGAGACTTGTACACCATCATCATGGCATCCCAGGACGGTGGTTACCGGGTCCCAGGAGGGCATAGCGCATGTGTGACCCGCTTTGGGGTCACTGGTGGCTTAGGGAGAAGGAGAGGGCCCCTGGGTGGACGTGGGAGAAGGAAATTGCTCCTGGGTGGACGTGGGAGAAGGAGAGGGCTCCTGGGTGGACGTGGGAGAAGGAAATTGCTCCTGGGTGGACGTGGGAGGATGTGGGAGAAGGAAATTGCTCCTGGGTGGACGTGGGAGAAGGAGAGGGCTCCTGGGTGGACGTGGGAGAAGGAGAGGGCTCCTGGGTGGACGTGGGAGAAGGAGAGGGCTCCTGGGTGGACGTGGGAGAAGAAGAGGGTTCCTGGGTGGACTTGGGAGAAGGAGAGGGCTCCTGGGTGGACGGGGGAGAAGGAGAGGGCTCCTGGGTGGACGTGGGCGAAGAGGAGGGCTCCTGGGTGGCCAGGGGAGAAGGAGAGGGCTCCTAGGTGGATGTGGGAGAAGGAGAGGGCTCCTGGGTGGCCAGGGGAGAAGGAGAGAGCTCCTGGGTCACCGGTGGAGAAGGAGAGAGCCCCTGGGCGGCCGGTGGAGAAGGAGAGAGCCCCTGGATGGCTGGAGGAGAAGGAGAGGGCCCCTGGGTGGCCGGTGGAGAAGAAGAGAGCACCTGGGTGTTTGGAGGAGGAGAGGGCCTCTGGGTGGCCATTTAGTCAACAAGAGGGCCCCTGGGTGGCTGTGGGAGAAGGAGAGGGCACCTGGGTGTTTGGAGGACAAGAGGGCCCCTGGGTGGCCGTGGGAGAAGGAGAGGACACCTGGGTGTTTGGAGGAGGAGAGGGCCCCTGGGTGGCCATTTAGTGAAGAAGAGGGCCCCTGGGTGGCCGGGGGAGAAGGAGAGGGCACCTGGGTGGTTGGTAGAGAAGGAGTGGGCCCCTGGCTGTTTGAAGGAGAAGGAGATGGCCCCAGGGTTGGCCAAAATTGGAAGAGCTGGTCCTTGGGTGGTTGGAGGAGGAGAGGGTGCCACCCTTCTCCCCTGAGGACGGGGACACCCTTCTCTCACCAGAGGTAGAGGACACCTTTCTCTCCCCTGGAGGAAGGGGACACCCTTCTCTCCCCCGGAGGACGGGGACACCCTTCTCTCCCCCGGAGGACGGGGACACGCTTCTCTCCCCCAGAGGATGGGGACACCCTTCTCTCCCCCAGAGGACAGGGACACCATGGCTGGACTGGGACTAAAATTTGGCCCTGGACTTCATCCAGACCGGCCCACTTTGACAGGTCTCTCCCATGGCGGCCAGACAAACCCGCTCCCCCCCCGGCCGGCCAACCCCAATGGCCACCCAAGCCCCCCCTCCCCCTTCACTAGCCATTAGCCATTCTACTTTATTAGAGTAGAACGGCTGGTACTGGTACTCTTATAGGCAGTACCAGTGGGGAAGCTAGACATTATTTCACCCGGGGCAAAGAATCAGTTCGGTGCCCCCCCTAATGGGACAAGATTAGACAGAAGTGAGAAACTCCAAGGCAATAGCTGTTGAGTCAGCTGTCTGTCCCCTCCCCCGTGCTCCTTCTGGTCCCCCCATGCTCCTCTGCCCCCCTGCTCCTCTGGTCCTCCCCCTGCTTCTCTGTTCCCCCACATGCTTCTATGTTCCCCCCATGCTCCTCTGTACCCTCGTGCTTCTCTGGTCCCCCCCTGTGCTCCACTATTATCCCCCCTGCTTCTCTTGTCCCCCACATGCTTCTCTGGTCCCCCACATGCTTCTCTGGTCCCCCACATGCTTCTCTGTTCCCCCAAATGCTACTCTGTTCCCCCATGCTCCTCTGTACCCTTGTGCTTCTCTGGTCCTCCCTGTGCTCCACTGGTACCCCCTCTGCTTCTCTGGTCCCTCACATGCTTCTCTGGTCCCCCACATGCTTCTGCATTCCTCTCCTGATCTTCTGTTCCCCCCATGCTCATCTGGTCCCCCCTGCTCATCTGTACCCTTGTGCTCCTCTGGTCCCCCCGTGCTCCTCTGGTCCCCCCCATGCTTTTCTATTCCCCCTACTGCTCTGGCTACCCCTGTGCTTCTCTTCTTTTTTTTTTTTCTCCAAAAGGATGTTTATTGAAAAATATATTAAGCAAAAGTTTACATACCATTGCACAATGTGTAGTATTATATCCATAGAACACTTGAATATTTAGATAACTTTTGAAATAATAAACAAAAACACAAATACAAAGCTGTAAATGTACCATACTTCTCTCTCGCACTCCCCAGACCCCCATACCTCCAAATTATACTCAAACAAGACTCGACCCCCTCACCCCCACCAGGCCCCAACTGCAAACTGCATATGGGACCCGCAAGCCCCCCACCCCTGGTCTCCCACCACACAGCCTATAAAAGCATTCTGTCCAGTACAAGCTCGAGCGGAGAGAGCCCCGGGGTATTCAACCACGGAGCCCATAGCTTTTCAAATTTCCCCTGGCGACCTCTGTGCTGATAGATGTATTTTTCTAGGCGTAAGGTACGTCCCATCTGAGTTATCCATTCACTCAGTCCAGGAGGCTCCTCCGCTTTCCAATGATGAAGAATGAGTTTGCGGGCCTGAAAGAGGGCTCTACCGATGGCTGATTTTGGATTGTCCTCTATTGGCAGGCCATCCACAACCCCCAAGACACAGATCCTGGGGTCCTGCGGAATCTCCACCGAGAACACCTCCCCTATGGTTTTAAGAACCCCCCTCCAGTAGAGATGCAACTTAGGGCATCGCCACAGCAAATGGATGAGGTCCCCGTGATCCCTAGCACATCTCGGGCAGCTGTCCTCCTCTCCCAGACCCATCCTATGCAATCTCGCAGGCGTAAAGTGTACTCTCAGCAATATGTACAATTGGGACAAGCGTTGGGCAACGTTAAGCGAACTTCCCTGAACTGCTAACAACGCCTCCTCCCACTGACCCTCCTCAAATAGACCAACATCCCTTTCCCACAAGGCCCTTACCCCCGCAGGAAAGCCCGGCAAAAAAGAGGATAATAGCATGGCGTATGTTCTAGATATGAAACCCTTAAAACTGGGCACCCCCATCATAGAGTGAAAGATTGGGGCTGGAGACAATATCCACGGGTTGTTTCCCGCCTGGGCCCTAACTGCATGGCTCAACTGTAAGTAATAAAAGTGCATGGACCCATGCAGCCCAAACTGCTCCTGCAGCTCCACAAAGGGCCGCAAACAGCCATTGGAAAAGATGTGAACCAAATGGGTAACTCCACCCCTCCTCCAACGCTCCGCACAGGTCAAAAGAAGCAGCTCCCCATAATACCGGTTGCTCCAAACCGGGCTGTAAACTGTAAACCCCTCAATCTTTTGTATTTGACGTGTTTTATTCCAAATTTTTTGGATCAGGGCATAGGTGGGGAAGAGCTTGTTTGACTTGGCAAATTGCAATGCCTCAAGGCCTGTTACTACACTTTCTGCTCCCGTGGTGCGCAGCATCAGGGCAACTGTCGGGTCCCCCACCTCCCCTTCCATGACCGGCTTCTCTGTTAGGGCTCTAGCAACGTGCTGCAACTGCGCAGCTACATAATATAACCATGGATTTGGGAGGGCCAGACCCCCTCCTCCTTGGATCTCTGCAACTGCTCCAATTTGATTCTAGGGGTTTTGTTAAGCCAGAGAAGAGATCGAAATAGAGAATTAATGATTCTGAAAAATTTCAATGGGATCACAATGGGAGTGTTATGTAGAACGTACAAAAGTTGTGGCATAAAAATCATTTTAATGAGGTTGGCCCTGCCCGCCATGGACATCCTCAGTTTAGACCATATTTTGGATTTATCCCTAATCCTAGTTAGCAGGGGCGATAGATTGAGAGAAATGTACTCACTAAGTTGTGGAGTGACCCATATACCCAAATATTTAAATTGCCGTGAGACTGGGATATCCTGCGGCATGGGTCCCTGGTCCCCCGGGGAATCCAATAGCATCATTGAGGATTTAGTCCAGTTAATTACCAGGCCAGAAAATGAGCCAAAGTTCCGGACCACCGCCATAGCCTCTCTCAGGGACCCCCCCGTATCCCCCAGCAGCAACATCGTATCGTCCGCATAGAGCATGATTTTTTCATGCGTCTGGCCATACTTAAACCCAGATATTAAGGGGTTGGACCTAATGATAGCAGCCATTGGTTCTATGGCGATGGCAAAAAGCAACGGGGACAGGGGACACCCCTGCCGCGTCCCCCTATGAAGAGGGAACGGTGGAGAGACCCTGCCCGCCTCCCTAATGACCGCCGAAGGGGAATAATATAGAAGCTGCACCCAGGAGCGGTACACCGGTCCAAAACCAAATTTTTTCATCGTTTCCCACAGATATTGCCACTCTATGCTATCGAATGCTTTATGAGCATCAAGGGACAGCAGAGCCCTATCCCCAATATTATCCGCAGGAGACTGCATGTTAAGAAACAATCTCCGAAGGTTAATAGCTGTGGATCTTTCCGGTATGAAGCCGGATTGGTCCGAGTGTATTATGGATGCAATTACCCCATTCAATCTTGTGGCTAATACCTTAGCAAGGATTTTAATATCAGTCTGCAGTAGCGATATCGGCCTATACGAGCCCGGGTCTAATGGGTCCTTCCCAGGCTTGAGCAGGAGGACTATACTGGCTTGTCTCATAGATTCGGGTAGACGGTGTGTTTCCCTGGCCATATTTAGGGTACGGAGCAGTTGTGGTAAAATCTCTTCCCCATATTGTTTATACACCTCTATCGGGATGCCGTCGTCTCCAGGTGCCTTGGAGTTGGGAAAGGAGCTGGTGGCTGCAAGCATTTCCTCCACTGTAATGGGAGCTTCCGCAGAAAATCCTGAAGCTCCTCCATCGTATGGGTCTGTTTAGATCTATATAGATCCGCGTAGAAGTCCCTCAATTCCCGCATGACAAGATCTGGGGTATTAACCATCCTCCCCGCTGTGTTGCGTAATGCCCCGATGGATGGGGATGACTGCTGGGATCTAACCAATTTAGCTAGTAGTTTGCCTGTCTGTTCCCCCTCCTCATAGAAAGCTAGTTTAGTAAAAAATCTTTTTTTATCCGCTTTGGATGCATCTATTCTATTTAGTGCGTCCTGTGCCGCTATCCAAGCCTCCCGGGAGCCCTCCCCGGAGTTGGCAATGTACTCCGCCTCCAAGTGTCTAACCATGCGGGCGACCTGCTCTCTCTGTTCCGAGGTATTGCGCTTAATGACATTGACTTCAGATATAAAGACCCCCCTCAGGAAAGCTTTAAAAGCATCCCAAGAGGCGTTCAAATCAGGGTGGCCAGCATGTCTCTGCCAGTACTGCCCAATGTCAGCCTCTATTTTAGCATGAGAGGGGAAAAGATTCAGCCAGAAAGCGTTCAGCTTCCATGGCGCTCTTTGCAAGGTAGATTCCGGCCTTACCCTCAGGTGAACCAACAGGGGAGAGTGATCCGAGATGCTCCTGGGAAGATACTGCACCTTCTCAATATACTGGTACGCCTCTGCTGAACACAGGCACAGGTCAATTCTGGATAAAGACATATGCGTCTTTGAAAAGCAGGAAAACTGCTTCTCCAGAGGATTTCTATTTCTCCAGGGATCCATCCACCCCACCTCCTCCACGAACCTAGCCAGAGCTGTCTTGTTAGTCCCTGTTCCACCCGATGGGGGAGGGTGCCTATCTAATTTTAGGTCCGCAACACCATTCAGATCCCCTATTAAAATCAGGGGAACCCCTGGACTACAGAGCTGGAATGCCAGCAAGGCACGCAAAATCTGCGCGTTAAATGGTGGCGGGACATATACTGCTGCCAGAATGAACGTAACGTGGTAGAGGCTACAGTGCAAAAAAACATATCTCCCCTCCTGGTCAATCCTTGCATCAAACAATTGGAAGTCCAGTGACTTATGTATCAGGAGACTCACACCCCGCGAGTACGAGGTGTGAGTGGAGTGATATGCCCATCCCGCCCAAGCATACCCCACCCCCGAAAGTGTGTCAGGAGTCAAATGAGTTTCCTGGAAAATACACACTGCCGGGAGATGTTTTCTGATGAAAGTGAACACCATGGTGCGCTTAAGTGGATCACTCAAGCCCCTAATGTTCCAAGACACTAAAGGTACACTAGCCATCATGTAACCATATAATAGTAAATGCAACAGTGCAGTTGAGCGAGTAGGGTTGTCCACCGGCCAAACCTGGCGCACAATGGACCCCCGCAGTCGCCATGCAAAAACATACAGATAACACATAGTTTTATATCCCCCTTCCACCCAACATCCAATGTCTTTCTCCTGCCCCCTCTACCGAGGTGCGACATGTGCGGTGTTAGTACTTGGGTAACCAAGTTGGGAAGAGGGGGGGGACCAGCTGGGGCGGAAAGACTGTCAATCAGAGAGGGACTCCGTGCGGGGGAAGGGGTCATCCAGTGCCCACCAGGCAAAGCCTGCACGGCCAGCGCCGGTCCTGGTATGTACCCGCATAGAAAAACGAGGGGAAGGGGGGCGGGGAAGGGTGCAGCAAAGTCATCTGTCCGCATGCGACAACAGGGCCTCGAGAGCGCGAGAGAGAGAAAAAAAATGTGGAAAAAAATTAAAAAACAACCGATCAACCGAACTAAAAGGTCCTGGGAGTGAACAGAAACCCAGTGCGGGCTCAGGTGCAACAGGCATACACTGGCCCAAGTCCGATACCCCTCGGGGTATACCAACGATAGTTCAAATTGCATGCTGATTTCTAATGCTCATTTCCTGGCAAAAACATAGGTATGTGTCTCCCGACCGTGTGACCTTGTGGCTGCAACATATCTTGCTTCAAACGAAGGATACTTCAAGGGTATACCCCACCGCAGTGGTCAGTCTGCATCCGCTGCCGACCCACCTGCCTGGTGGAAGAGATGATCATTTGTGTCTAGCCAAGCTGAGGCTTCCGCCGCCGTTTCAAAGAACTGTACCCTGTCCCCTGCCACTATTCGGAGCTTGGCAGGATACAACATTGCATAGTTGGCCCTCAGGCGCTGCAGTCGCTTCTTCACCTCCCCATATTTAGCCCTGCGTCTCTGCACCTCCGCCGAGAAGTCTGGGTAGAAGGATACTCTTACTCCATTAAACTGGATATTGCGTTTTTCTCTAGCCAGACGCAGGATAACCTCCTTGTCCTTAAAGTTAAGGAGTTTGGCCAACATGGTGCGGGGCGGATTGCCCGGAGGCAATGGCCTAGGAGGCACTCTGTGTGCGCGTTCCACTGAGTAAAAGGGGGTAAAGACATCTTTACCAAATATCTCTAGCAACCAGCCCTCCACAAATGCCGTAGGGTCTCTGCCTTCCGTTTTTTCTGGAAGACCCACTATGCGGACATTGCTCCTTCTCAAACGATTCTCAATGTCCTCATTTCTAATTTCATTGGCAGCGGCAATCCTGGCAGTGACCTGCATATCTCTGATAAGGGGGGCCATCTTGTCTTCCACTTCACTGACCCGACCCTCCACCGCAGTGGTGCGTTCCCGGATCTTCTGGATGTCATGGCGGATCAGCCCTACCTCCTCCTTCAGCCCTCCAAAGTGCACCTGCAGAGTTTCCACAGAGGCCGTGCATTTATTTACAGCTCTAAGAATTTCTGCCAGGGTGGGTTGTTCAATGTCTCCCTCCTCCTCCTCCTCCACCATGTCTGGTGAGGACTGACCTGAGGCCTGCTGTAGTGACTGCATGGAGGATTCCTCTGTGTGCTGTGGGCAGAGGATAGCTGGAATAGCTTCCAGGTCCTCCTCAGCAGATCGCCCCCCCCCACACTGTTCAGTTTTTGTGTATAGTATGTCATATCCTTAGGGCCATCTTTCCCCTGTGCTTTGGGGGTTTTGGGTGCTTGCTTACCCGGGTCCTTCTTGTCCCCTCGTGTGCGCTGCTGCGCCGCGGCGCCATTTTGGCTGACCTGCATGTCGTCTCCCTTCTGCTGGTTGCGCGTCAGCATGCCGGTTTTAGAAGCTGGCGGTGGGCTCAGGACGTGCCTGGGTCTTTCGGGATACTGCTGGTGGGTTCCGGTGCCGGTTTCAGCAAGTGGTTCGGCCGGGAGAAGGATCACTAAAGGATACACTCAGGGAGCTCTGTAAGACACGTCCGCTCACATGCCGCTCTTGGCCACGCCCCACCCCTGTGCTTCTCTGGTTCCCCCATGCTTTGCTGTTCCCCCCTATACTCCTCTATTCTATTCCCCCCCATGCTGCTCTGGTCCCCCTTGCTTCTCTATTTCCCCCCATGCTGCGCTGGTCCCCCATGTGCTGCGACTGCATACAGCCAAGACAGCTGATTGGAGGAAAGGCATACACCCCCTCTCCTCACAGGCAAAGGAAGAAAAGAATGTGCAAAGCTCTGCTCTTAGACGGAAATCTGACTGCTAATCTATTTATAGTAACCTCCCACGACACACACTTCTATCTCCCATCTCCGAGAACGTGTGAGAAGTTATCAGGCTTATAACAGAGCTACGGAGCAAGAGACAGCTATGGGACTTAGTGCTTTGGAGAGAGATGAGGAAACATTGCAGATATATGCGCCCAGCTCAAATTTCATGAATTGGGTTTGCATTCACTTTAAAAGCTGTACAAACGGGCCGAATATTGGGCATCAGCCGGTTCAATAGAAACTGTCTGACAATCAGCCCGTGTGGCCCAGCTTCTGTCGAAGGGGCATGACAGAAAAGGGTCTGCAGATCAGTGCTCTCAGCCAGAGTCCTGACTGGTGTTCCCTGGCATTATGGGGGGTTTTCCCACTGTCAAAACACAATAGCAAAGCAGGGGAGATCAGGAGGAGCTGCTGTACTAACAATTTGAAGTTAGCATAGCGGCTCCTCCTGAGCTCTTCCATTTTTTTCATTAGCCCACTGGGTTGAATGAAAAAAACGACTAGTGTGTGTACCAGGCTTTAGTCAGTCACAATGTCCCTCAGAAAGACGTGGCTCTGTGAGACATACTAGTGCACAAGTCTTAGCAGCTCAGAAGGCTGGTCCAGGAACTGGCTCCAGTTTATCCACAGCTACCTCATCTTAAACCCATTCCTTCTGAATTGACTATCATCTAAATCAGGGGTCCCCAGACTTTCTAAACAAAAGGCCAGTTTACTGTCCTTCAGACTTTAGGGGGGCCGGACGGTGGCAATTAGAAATGGAAACTGAACTGGCATCAGTGGGAGTAAACAGTGCATATTTGCCATTAGTAAGAGTAATAGTGCCCCATCATTGGTGTCTGTGGCAGAAATAGTGCCCCATCATTGATGTCAATGGGAGAAAAAGTGCCCCGTTGTTGATGTCAGTGTAGCGGGGTCTCCTTTAAGACTCTCAGGACTACCTTACCCAGAACCCCATTTGGCACCCAGGGTGCAATGCTGCCGCCGCAGAGACTCATGGGTGGAGCTATATAAGGAAGGGGCGAGGCTAAACTTGGCCCTCTTTGGGACACGAGACTTCAGTGAACAAGTCCTCCTGTGCGGATCTGCTGGTGTGCAAGGCCTGAAGCCTGGGGTCTTGCGCAGTTACCAAAAAACCTTCCACCCTACTGCGAGCCTGGGTGGCATCTGACTTTGTTATTCTTCAACCTTTGTTGGATCGGAGACCCGACCGCTGCAGACGCTGTGTGTGGAGACACAGCAGATGGAAGTCCCGGACTGGGATCGCGTCCGGAGGGGTGAGCGAGCACATGCTCAGTCCATATACTTTATACTGTTGCTAGGCCTACAGACTGCCGTGGCCCACTAGATTGTATTTAAGACCCCGCTGGAGATCTATAGCAGAACTGAGTCAAAGGGTCTCCAGTGAAGTGTTCCGTGTTGTTACATTGATCGGTGGATTACAAATGTGTTCCTGAATGTGCACCACCATTAAAGATTTGCATGCGAAGAAATCATCCCCTAGAGACTGAGTTTTAGAGTCTGGGTCAGGCCTGACCAAGTGTTAGAGTCTAGTTGCTGCGCCACAGGGCGCTTAGTTAACGGCCGTTACACGTGGTATGCCATTACTGTATTTCACTAATGTGTAGTATGTTATTCGCTGCAGGGCTCTGCCAGAAGCACGTGTGATCTGTTATAACTGTTGATCTATTATACTAAGAGAGAGTAAACTCGTTATTCTTAAATTGCTTTGCGTTGGTGTCTGAATTCTATTATAGAGTATAAGAGATATTACCCTAGACTAACTGTGCCAGAGTGGGTCGAGTGAATTGCCGGGGGTTTGGCGGTGCTGTGTGCAGGGCCTGAGACCAAATTCAGCGGCTCTCTTAGTTGGGGGTGCGCTACACGTGGGGGTTCTCGTCCGGGATCCTGATACAGCGAGTAACACGCCAAAAGTACCAGCATGGACCCACTAGAAGTAGGACAGTGGTGCAAGGCGGTCGGCACAGATTCATCCGGGGCAGTGGTCATAGAACTCCCAGGAATATGGCAAGAAGAAGCGGTGAAGCAGTTAGTGATGTCACTTTTTTGATAATAATAAATTATTTAATCGTTTCCCCCAGTCTCAGTCTATACCTACGATTGTACTAAGTAGCAACTTTTACACCCCTTTTGATCATCTTGGGGTGTTCCCCCTCTTTTTTTGCCTAGCCTCTTTTGCTATAACAATGGTGCCACTACAGGCCAATGGTATTTAGACTTACATTATTTAAATTAGAACTGGAGGAAATGCACTTTAGGGATTTGTTTTTTCTTTTCTTTTTTCTGTCTAAGTGTATTAAGGATCCCTAGTGATCCATTCTTAAACGAATCCCAAGTGACCTTAATTAGCTGCACACAGTTTATTATTTATTCTTTTTTTCTATACGAGTGATTTTAGAAATATGGCCTTTGTTCTGGGAGAAGAAATAGACGATGAGATTAGCCATGCATTTAGTGGGGATTCTTCCCAACTTCCGAATCAAGATGACAAAATAAGAGATAAATTTTAAGAACACAAAAAGTTACTTCTGAAACATCTGAATAGGAAATGGGACGTTTCCTTTTTAGAAACGTATGTCAACCGGAAAATAATACCACGCGGCTTAAGGGACCGGACGGTCCCGGCCGAGCACTTACATAATGAGAGGTTCCTCTCGAAGTGGAAGGAGCTCTGCATAAGGCATGGGATAGCCGTAATGGGTCTGATAGTGGAGGAGGAAAAGATTCAATTAGACCAGGGATATGCAATTAGCGGACCTCCAGCTGTTGCAGAACTACAAATCCCATGAGGCATAGCAAGACTCTGACAGCTACAAGCATTACACTCAGAGGCAGAGGCATGATGGGACTTGTAGTTTTGCAACAGCTGGAGGTCCACTAATTGCATATCCCTGAATTAGACGAACTGAAGGAGAAGATAGTGGAAAGTGCACAAAGTCTTGAACCTTTAAAAGAGTTAGAAGAATTCACGAAACAAAATGATCTGCTTAAAAAAGAAATCGAGAGGGCACAATTGAATCTAAAAACTACTAAGCAGTCTAAACTTAGAAGAGACCTTATAGATTTTGAAAACGATCGAGTTTTCGATATCACCATAAGGAGAGGGAGAAGCAAATCTAACAGGAGGGGATCGAGGTCACAATCGAGGTTTAGACGGGAGAATGCCACAGCTGATGGTGATGACGTTGGAACTCCCAAAGTCGTGACTTTTTTAGAGAAGGAGGGGATGGCAGAGATGGAGGACCGCCCCCTTTCTCAGAAAACCTCACAGAGTACCGAAACAAACGTCAAAAACAAGGAAAGGGGCCCCAAGGCACAGATAGAACAGCGTACACGCAGCCAACGGAGATAACCCTTAAAAAAGATCAGATATCCATTTTGGATACTAAGGTAATCAACCTCTCTGCCTTCCCTCTAGCCCCTAGACATGTTGAACTCCTACAGAGAGGAATGTCTTTTTCGCCAGTCAACAATATGGATCACTTTGAAGTATATAAGGACGTAGCCCTTTTCTTAAGAAAGGTGTTTTCTAAGTCCTTATACGCAAATAAAGAGTTACTAACCACAAGTGACCCAAAACTGGATCAAGATAACCTAATAGCGCTGGAAATTTTAAATTCCCTGCTGGAAGAAAGCGAGGACCCTATACCTGGAAGCTGCCCTATTAAAAGGATTGCTGATCTAAAAATTCGATCTAACAAAATGCCCCCACTGAGCAAGAACAGATGGTTACATATGTTCTTAGAGATGGTCCAGACTGATCTGAACAACATCAACTGGACCCAAAGTGGCCATGATAACCTTACTAAGGATGAACGAAGGGCCCTAAAAGAACTAAAAGAAGCAAAGAACCTAGTGTTCAAAAAGAGCGATAAGGGAGGCAATGTCGTCCTAATGGACGATGACTTGTATTTGACAGAAGCGAAAAGATTACTAGGGGATCCTATGACCTACAAAAAATTAGATTGTGATCCTTTTCCAAGGCTAGTTCAGGAACTAAATAGGATGCTGTTTGAGGCAAAGGATGTTGGTTTACTGGGCCAACGTGAATTTGACCATTTGTCTGTGAGGGAGTTCAACGTACCGACCTTTTACACTATTCCTAAAATACACAAATGCCCAGATAAACCACCTGGGAGACCTATTGTGTCGGCGGTACAGGGACCCCTTGAAAGGGTGGGCCGGTACTTGGACTCACTCCTAAAGGAAATGGTCTTCGGCCTTAAATCCTATGTCCAGGATACCCGGCATGTGTTATCTCAAATTGCTGAACTAAAAATTGACGAGGGTTTCCTACTAATAAGTGTGGATGTAGAGTCACTGTATACCTCAATCCCACATCATTGTGGGATAGAGGCAGTGGCAAGCCACCTAGATTTGAACTATCCCGAGTACGGTCCCCAAAATGAGTTCCTTTTGGAGTTATTACAATTTGCCTTGGCGAACAATTTTTTCAAATTTAACTCCCAATATTACCAACAAATTAGAGGTACTTCAATGGGGGCAGCGTGGGCACCAGCCTACGCTTGCCTCCATCTGGGCTTATGGGAGGAGGAGGAGGTCTACACGTCGCCAATGTATACTGACCATGTGTATGCATGGTTAAGATACATTGACGACGTGTTGGTGATATGGAGCGGGAGTAGGGACCAGTGGGCCCATTTCATTGGTCAACTGAACTGTAATGACCACAATATCCGCCTTACTTTCACGGTAGATGAAGAACAGATCTCCTTCCTCGACCTTTGGATATATGTAGAGGAGGGCAAATTATGTACCCGTACTTACAGGAAAGAGACAGCAGCCAATACCCTCCTTAGAGCTGATAGTCACCATCCTCAGTCCCTCAAGGATGGAATCCCTATTGGACAGTTTCTAAGGATTAAAAGAAACTGTACAAAGAGGGAAGATCTCAGGAGGGAAAATGCTGAGCTCTACAAAAGATTTCGGGAAAGGGGGTACTCGCATCGGCAGATTAGGAAGGCCAAACAGCGTGCAGCCTGCCAAGATAGAAAAAGTCTCCTCTCTTTTGATCTCAATGCAAATCCTAAAACAAAAAATCAAAACTCAGAGCTGGTGAGGGTGATTACCCCGTATGGAGCCCAGTGGGACCAAGTTAGACGAGTGCTGGAAAAACACTGGGGCATCCTCCTCAATTGCCCTGGGATGCAGGACATTGTAGGAATTGTTGCCACTACAGGCCAATGGTATTTAGACTTACATTATTTAAATTAGAACTGGAGGAAATGCACTTTAGGGATTTGTTTTTTCTTTTCTTTTTTCTGTCTAAGTGATGTCACTATTCCCGCACCAGAAGTCATGGGTGGTGGATGTCAGGTCAAATTCTTTGCTGACCCACGCATTAATAGAATGGAAGAATGAAATCCCAGAGCATTTCAAGAGGCCAAGTATAAAAGCAATAGATGATCAGACCTATAGCCTAATACATGCGCTGCCACAAAAGTCAGGAGGATGGTTCCAGACGCCAAGATCATCACCTCCACAGATAGCTTCACTGCAGTCCCCAGAAGCAGAAAAAACGGAAGGCTAAAGAGAGTCCAGGGTTACCACCGGCCACCCTCAGCGCAGAATTATGCGCGGTCCTAGGGGAGATTGTAGCCCAGTGTAATAGGGATCCCACAGACTACCAAATGTCGGGATACAGAAAACTTAGAATATTCTCTGGAAGGAAACCTGTACCTTCGGGTGAAGAGGGATTTGAGGAGTGGTTAGATGGTGCCACTCAGGCCTTAGAAGAATGGGAAGTCCCAGAACATGGAAAGAAACAGAGAATCACTGAAAGTCTGAAGGGGTCTGCTCTAGAGGCCATACGCAACCTCAAGATGAGCAAGACAGACTGTGGTGCGCAGGATTATCTGGACATTCTACAGAATGTGTTCGGTGGAACAGAGAAAATCACTGAGCTCACATACCAGCTGGAACACTGCTACCAAAAGACAGGAGAGAAACTGTCAGAGTTCATGAGGCGCCTGGATAAGATCCTGCATAAGATGATTCTGAAGAAGGGGATCGACCCGCGAAAGGTGGATGAGGCCCGCGTTCAGCAGGTGCTGAGAGGATCTCAGCCCCTGGACCCCATCGCATTGGCACTACGCACAAGACAGGACGGGAATAGCCTGGAGTACCCTGACCTGATCCGGGTGGTCAGAGAGGAAGAAGCTATGCTGGAGGAAAAGAAGAGGGATCAACCAAGTGAGCCAACCAATCCTCCTCCAATGATGGTCAGGACGGCCATGACCCTAGAACGAGACCCAGAAGTAGACGCTTTAAAATCGCAGATGTCTCAGGTGTTAGAGATGCTGACCTCTCTGATAGCAAAAGATCCAGAGGGTCCCGAGAGAGAAGTACCAAGGAAGGAAATATTCCCAATTGCTTTAGCACCCGCATCTCTACAAGAATGGGGAGATATCGTCTGTTTTAACTGTGGAGGAGTTGGCCATATTGCAGCTGTGTGTTCCAGCCCCAAAAAGAAGATAATAGACAACCGCAAGCCGGCGGGAAACTTCAGAGGGCCCCGGTGAAGGAGTCAACCGGGTGCCCATCATCTTCAGTGAGCTCCAAGCTGAATGAGAAGCTAAAGAAGAGAAAAGACAAAACCCCTCAGAGGAAACACAGTATCTCTCAGCAGGGATACACCCCAAAGAGAGAGGGCAAGACCCCTCAGAAGAGGCACAGCATTCCCCAAAGGGGATGCACACCTAAGAAAGACAATAACATCCCTCAGCGGGTCTGTACACCCATTAAGAGGAGGGAAATCAATGCATATCAGACCCAAGAAAGACTAAAGTCCAAAGGGAGTTGGACGAAAGAAAGTCCGAAGGGAAAGGACCAGAAGAAGGTGACCTCTGCCAGGCCATATCCAGAGAAGCTGGTAGGCCCATCTCCTATAGTACCCATTCAAGTGGAGGGAGTCTACACAAGAGCCATCTTGGATACTGGGGCACAAGTGACCCTGCTATACAGGGATTTCTATGACAAACACTTAAGTCATCTACCCATCCAGAAGATAGAAGAGCTGGAAATATGGGGAATTGGCACCCAGAGTTTCCCTTACGATGGCTACCTGCCCATCAAGATGACCTTTGACCCATCCGTGGCTGGGAAGGCTGAAATGTTCGACACCCTGGCAGTTTTGTGCCCTCGGCCGCCTGGAGCCAACAAGAGTTCCTTTACAATAGGGACGAATACGGATCTGGTCCGGAGACTCCTGACCCCTCTAGTACAGGGGAAGGGCCCTGCAGTCACCAAGATCCATCCCATGCTGAAGACGGCCTACCAACGACTGGTCTTGGAGCAGAAGACCCCTGAAGAGGGGATAGGGAAGGTGTGGAGACTTGGAAGAAAAGGGGTAGTGTTGCAGCCTGGCGAAGTAACCTGTCTAAGAGCCACTGTGAAGCTTACTTGGGAACAACCTGGACCCTTTGTCATGCTGGAGCCTGACCCAAGCAGAGAACACTCGGGTCTGGAAGTGATCTCAGAAGTGGTTCCGCTGAAGGCCCTGAAGAAAGCCCATTGTAGAGTTCCGGTGAGTGTCAGGAACACTACAGGTGGCCCCATGGAGATTCCCGCCAGAATGCTGCTGGGCCAGGTGAGCCCTGCTGCCCCGGTTGCCCTGTCTGAAGTCAAGGGAACGAGTGAAGGATAGAGATGTACAGAACTATTCGCCGGCGAACAGTTCCCGGCGAACATAGCTTGTTCGCGTTCGCCGCGGCCGGCGAACATATGCGATGTTCGGTCCGCCCCCTATTCATTATCATTGAGCAAACTTTGACCCTGTACCTCACAGTCAGCAGACACATTCCAGCCAATCAGCAGCATACCCTCCCTCCCAGACCCTCCCACCTCCTGGACAGCATCCATTTTAGATTCATTCTCAAGCTGCAGTCTTAGCGAGAGGAGGGACAGTTTAGCTGCTGCTTATTTTATAGGGAAAGCTAGGCTAGGCAAGTGTATTCAGTGTTCACTCCACTCCTGAAAGACTCATCTGATCTCTGCTGTAAGCACAGCGTCCTGACAGCACCCCAAAAAGCCCTTTTTAGGGCTGGTAAAACACCAGTCTGCTTTTTTTTTTTTTCTGGACAGCATCTATTTTAGATTCAGTCTGTACTTAAGCTGCAGTGTTAGCCAGAGGAGGGACAGTTTAGCTGCTGCTGATTTTATAGGGAAAGCTATAGGCAAGTGTATTCAGTGTTCACTCCACTCCTGAAAGACTCATCTGATCTCTGCTGTAAGCACAGCGTCCTGACAGCACCCCAAAAAGCCCTTTTTAGGGCTGGTAAAACACCAGTCTGCTTTTTTGTTTTTTCCTGGACAGCATCTATTTTAGATTCAGTCTGTACTTAAGCTGCAGTGTTAGCCAGAGGAGAGACAGTTTAGCTGCTGCTGATTTTATAGGGAAAGCTATAGGCAAGTGTATTCAGTGTTCACTCCACTCCTGAAAGACTCATCTGATCTCTGCTGTAAGCACAGCGTCCTGACAGCACCCCAAAAAGCCCTTTTTAGGGCTGGTAAAACACCAGTCTGCTTTTTTGTTTTTTCCTGGACAGCATCTATTTTAGATTCAGTCTGAACTTAAGCTACAGTGTTAGCCAGAGGAGGGACAGTTTAGCTGCTGCTGATTTTATAGGGAAAGCTAGGCTAGGCCAGTGTATTCAGTGTTCACTCCACTCCTGAAAGACTCATTTGATCTCTGCTGTAAGCACAGCGTCCTGACAGCACCCCAAAAAGCCCTTTTTAGGGCTGGTAAAACACCAGTCTGCTTGTTTTATTTTTTCTGGACAGCATCTATTTTAGATTCAGTCTGAACTTAAGCTACAGTGTTAGCCAGAGGAGGGACAGTTTAGCTGCTGCTGATTTTATAGGGAAAGCTAGGCTAGGTCAGTGTATTCAGTGTTCACTCCACTCCTGAAAGACTCATCTGATCTCTGCTGTAAGCACAGCGTCCTGACAGCACCCCAAAAAGCCCTTTTTAGGGCTGGTAATACACCAGTCTGCTTTTTTGTTTTTTCCTGGACAGCATCTATTTTAGATTCAGTCTGTACTTAAGCTACAGTGTTAGCCAGAGGAGGGACAGTTTAGCTGCTGCTGATTTTATAGGGAAAGCTATAGGCAAGTGTATTCAGTGTTCACTCCACTCCTGAAAGACTCATCTGATCTCTGCTGTAAGCACAGCGTCCTGACAGCACCCCAAAAAGCCCTTTTTAGGGCTGGTAAAACACCAGTCTGCTTGTTTTTTTTCTGGACAGCATCTATTTTAGATTCAGACTGAACTTAAGCTACAGTGTTAGCCAGAGGAGGGACAGTTTAGCTGCTGCTGATTTTATAGGGAAAGCTAGGCTAGGCCAGTGTATTCAGTGTTCACTCCACTCCTGAAAGACTCATCTGATCTCTGCTGTAAGCACAGCGTCCTGACAGCACCCCAAAAAGCCCTTTTTAGGGCTGGTAAAACACCAGTCTGCTTGTTTTTTTTTTCTGGACAGCATCTATTTTAGATTCAGTCTGAACTTAAGCTACAGTGTTAGCCAGAGGAGGGACAGTTTAGCTGCTGCTGATTTTATAGGGAAAGCTAGGCTAGGCCAGTGTATTCAGTGTTCACTCCACTCCTGAAAGACTCATCTGATCTGTGCTGTAAGCACAGCGTCCTGACAGCACCCCAAAACGGAAAATTTATTACCAAATACTTACCGTAATTTTCCTTTCCTGATAGACTCCATGGCAGACTACGTGTGGGTTAACCCCGCCTCCTCTCCACAGCTATAGGACCCCTTACCCATAAATTTGAGCTCACCTCCACAGACAGGTGTTCCGTAACTAGCCGACTCAAATTTCAACTCTCATATTTTTAATTCTTGGGTGGGAACTCCGTCTGCCATGGAGTCTATCAGGAAAGGAAAATTACGGTAAGTATTTGGTGATAAATTTTCCGTTTTCCTGACAGACTCCATGGCAGACTACGTGTGGGAAATAGCTAGCCAATCCACACGGGAGGGTATGCTTGCTCAAAAAAAATATTTTAATCTTTCCCGTCAACTGACAGGATTTTTCGACCAAAATTAACAGAGGAAAGGGAAGCAGGCTCAATACAATAATGAGACATAAATGTATGAATAGAAGACCACAAGGCTGCCCTGCATATCACTTCAGGAGCCACGTGTCGAGCTGCTGCCCATGAGGCTGCCATGCCTCTGGTGGAATGAGCCGTCACGCCTCTGGAGGAGCCAAGCCCTTTGCCCTGTAAGCCTGTTGAATAGATTGGACGATCCAGGCTGCTATTGTTCTGGAGGAAGCCCTCTTTCCTTTGTTGCTACCAGTGTGTAACAAGAACAGGTAGTTCAAGCTTCTAAAAGATGAAGTGACTCGCAAATATTCTTTCAGAGTCTCACCTACATCCAAGGGATGAACATCTGCTGATTCTGGAGAATTGAAAGTAGGAAGGACTATTTCCTGATTCTCGTGAAAAACTGACTTGACTTTTGGTTTAGACCCAAGCATGGGAATAAGGACCACTCGGTCCGGGAAGAAAGTCAAAAAGGGTTCTTGACAACCCAGGAAGCTTATTTCTGAAACCCTTTTGGCTGAAGTAATGGCCACTAGAAAGGCCAGTTTGATTGATAAGTCCTTAATAGAAAGATCCTTGTTGTTGAGTGCCGAAAGAGCATCAAGGACGAGCAGAAGATCCCATTTGGGGAATCTAGGTTTCCTCTGAGGCCTGATTCTCGAAGCCCCCTGAAAGGATTGTTGAACCAGGGGATGAGTTGCCCATGATGTTCCTGAAAATGCCGATAAGGCTGAAACTTGTCAATCAGTTCCCTCAGAGTACAAAGGAAGATCCAAGCCTGATTGTAGAAAACTCAAAACGTCTTGAACTCCAGGATTTCTGAAAGATTTTCCAGCAGAAATCATGAAGCTGACAAACCTGGTCCAGATTCTGTTGTAGGTTTTGTTCATGTTAGGCTTTCTGGAGCTCATAAGGGTAGAGATTACCCCTAAAGCACACCCAAGAGACTCTAGCGGGTCCCTGAAGCTCATCAGATTCAGGAGAGGAAACCATGGCCTGTTCGGCCAGTATGGTGCTATTGTTATCACTTCGCCTTTCTCCAACTGGAGCCGCTGCAGGAATTTTTGCATGATCGGAGGTGGAGGGAAGGCATATGCCTTGTTGAATTTCCATTGGCTTGTTAATGCATCTACTCCGAAGGCTTGACTGCACCGACCTCAAGTGTAGTATCTGTCTACTTTGTGATTGCAGGGGGATGCAAACAGATCCACTTCTGGATCGATTTCCAACGATAGGATCCACTTGAATGTCTGTGTATGCAGTGACCATTCGTTGTTGTCTAGGTTGCTGCGTGACAGGAAGTCCGCTTGAATGTTCTGTTTCCCTGGAATGAAGACTGCTGTTAAGTTGAGTAGATTCCTCTGAGCCCAGGTCATAATGGGCTCGACCTCTTGGAGAAGGGCAGAGCTCCGAGTGCCCCCTTGTCTCTTTACATATGCCACAGCGGTGGTATTGTCCATTTTCAGTAGGACCGACTTCCCTTTCAGAAGGTGGGAGAAAGCGCGAAGGGCACACCATGCCGCACGCAATTCCAGAACGTTTGACCCTGGAATGTGGAGATGGGCATCCCATTTGCCCTGAGCCAGTTCTGCTCCACAATGTGCTCCCCAGCCCGCATTGCTGGCATCGGATGAAACAGTCATCCATTGGATGGGAGCAAGGGAGTGGCATGTTAACAAGTTTTTGTGTTGAAGCCACCAGAGAAGACTGTTCCTCATTGACTGAGTAGTCCTGATCAGCTGATTGCGATCGTCTGTCTTCCATTGCTGAAGGAATCCTGATTGAAAAGGCCGAAGCCTCCACATTGCCCATTTGACCATGGGGAACGTGGCCACCATCGTGCCGATTATCTTCAGGCACTGTGACGCCCTTAGGTGAGAGTAGTCTAGGGCTAAAGATATTCTTACCCGAATGACCGGGATTTTTCTTCCGAAAGAGAGACGGTATTCTCTACTGTGTCGAATTGAGCTCCTAGGTAGGTTAGGCGTAGGGTCGGGTCTGGCTGACTTTTCTCTCGGTTTAGGAGCCATCTGAACTCTATCAATGTAGAGATCACTTGATCTTTGTGGATCAGCAGCTGCTGCTTGTCTTGGGACAGTAGTAGCAGCTCGTCCAGGTAATGATACAGACGCACACCCTGTATTCTGATAAGAGACACAATTACCGACAGTACCTTGGAAAAGACCCTTGGAGAGGTCGTTAGTCCAAATGGAAGACAAATAAATTGTAAGTGCTCTCGTTCGACCTGAAATCGAAGGTTTTTGTAGAATTCTTCTGCCACGGGAACATGAAAATACGCGTCCTTAACATCTATTGAGATCAACCAGTCACCTGGTTGAACAACTTTTTGGATGGTTGAGAGTGCTTCCATCTTGAATTTCTCGTGCTTTATGTACCTGTTCAGGAAAGTGAGATCTATAACTGGACGCCAAGAGCCTTTCTTCTTTTGTACTAGGAAGAGGGGGAAGTATACCCCTGGAATTCCTCGTCCTTTGGGACGGGCACCACTGCTCCTTGATCTTTCAGGGCATTCACATATGAAAGAAGAACTTGTTGTTTTTCTTCTGATTGAGGCAGTGAAGATTGCATTGGTCTGCATGGAGGGACTTTGGTGAAGGACCATGCGTGACCTGTTGAGACCGTTTTGATGGTCCAATAATCTGAGATCAAGGTCACCCAGACGTGCCGGCAGAGACGTAGGCGAGCCCCTACCCGACCGCTTGGGCAGGCCCAATCTCAAAAGGACTTGGTTGGCTCGCGCCCACCGGGCGTCTGTTTCTTGCCAGATTTTTTGGAAAGATATCTGCCTATTCCAGTTCCAGCTTCTCCTAAAATCCCGTCCGGGCCTATAGGAGCATGCCTCTCTTGAACGCTCTGTACTGCGTATCTGCTGAGGTTTTCTTTGGTTAAACGGACGTTTGTCCTGAGGGAGGAATCCCGACTTTCCGCCTGTAGCCTTTGAAATGGCATTATACAGTTTGTTTCCAAACAAGGAAGTTCCTTCAGAAGGAATTTTGCACCATGCCTGCTTTGAGGCAGGATCAACAAGCCAGGGGCGCAACCATAGTGCTCGTTTGGCTGTGACCGAAGATAGCAAGGATCTAGCCATCAAGCGGATGAGATCAATTGAAGCTTCTCCCAAAAAGGCGATAGCAAGTTTAAGTTCTTGCACTGCTGAACTTTGTGCCAATTCCTCCGAGACACCTTTCAGAACGGAGTCAACATTTTCCACCCAGGCCTCCATTGCTTTGGAGGTGACTGCAAGGGCTAGGGCTGGTTTGCAAGCCATACCGTTCAAGTTATATATTCTCTTAATGTCTTGGTCAATCTTTCAATCCAGACCATCTTTAAAAGATACAGTGTCATCTAGCAGGAGGGTGACATGCTTCGCTAGGCGCATTACTGCTGCATCCACGAGGGGAGCATTTTCCAAACCTTCTTATCCCCCTTGCTCCATTCTTCCTTAAACACTCCTTTCAGCTCGGTGTGAAATTGGAACATTCTTTCCCCAGTTTCTTAAACAGTTCCTTTGTTTCTCTGGGGGGGGGGGGGGGGGCAGTGGTATCTTCCAACTTTAAGGTTTCCATCACTGCCTTGATCAGTGGAGAGACTAAAGCGTAGTCGAATCCCACTACAGAATCATCTCCCTCCATCTCGTCTTGCGAGGAATCTTGGGAGGAATCACAGAATCATCTCCCTCCATCTCGTCTTGCGAGGAATCATGGGAGGAATCACAGAATCATCTCCCTCCATCTCGTCTTGCGAGGAATAATGGGAGGAATCATGGGGCTGGAATTGGCCGGAATCCTCCTGGGCCTCGTCAGCCAAGGAGCCAGACAAGGTGGTGGACTGGCTCCTCGTGTGGGGGGGCATCTATTTCCATCATAGACTGCTGTACCACACGTTTAATAAGAGACTCAAGATTTTGATTTTTCGGTCTCTTTCTCACCGACCGCTCGGGCATAGCATGGGTCACACAGCGATTTGCCCTCTGGGATTCTAGTTTTACATCCCCAACAGGCTCTGTGATCAGAGCGATTATCGCGGTGGTGGTAGCGGTGACTTGAGGAGGAATGGGAACATCTCCTATATTTAGAGGGGGAATGTGAGCGTCCCCTATGATAGTGGGTCCCAGACGGAGTGTCACGTCTGGACCTGGAGGATGATTGGTGATGGTGATGATGATGGTGATGATGATGGTGCAGCCTGGCAAGGTCCCTATCCTGTGACCGATGAACTGATGTAGCCGGGCTGTAAGAGATAATACAGACAAAGGGAGGGGAGGAAGGTGGGCAGGTTGTAACCGTTAGCAACCACCAGAAAAAAATGACACCAAATACACCAACCCCCTACCCACTCCGCACAGACCTTGTGCGGGGGGGCTGGCCACACGGCGGTGCAGATGAGTCCATGACGAGGAAGACACACAATGATGCGTAACTCCACTACCTAGACTAAGGATAAGCAAATCAATGCAAGAACAGCGCAGAAAAAAAAAAAGTTTTTTTTTTTTTTTTTTTTAAACTGTCCCTTTAAGAGACACTAAGCATTACAAGCATTACAAGCATTACATGCATTATATTGCCAAGAAGTGCTTACCCCGTCCTGGTAGTATTGAGACTCCGGGAGGCTGCTGCTATATGCCCACAGGTTATCCCACCTGTATAGGGCTCCTCAGCGGTTTAAATCACCCGCCGGAATGACGTCATGGCCGGTCCCGCTGTGCGCATGCATCGGAGGGACCGAACCTACTGCGCCTGCGCGGCCCCTGACCCCTCCGCCATACTGCGCATGCGCAAAAACCAAGCCTCGGTTTCACCGTGGCTCTGCGCATGCACAGACGATCAACAGGCTGGGATCAGGAAGGGAATGGCATCCTGGAACGCAAAAGCGTTCCACACATATACTAAGCTTAGCGGTGCTGTATGACAGAGAAAAAACAGCAGAGAAAGACATACAAACAAACAAACAAACAAAAACTATCTGCCATGGAAATAGAAAAAGTCTTCAGACCTTGCCAGCTGAGATCCACCGTCCGTCATGGTACGCTGGGGCCACATCCCTTCCACCATAGGGGTATCCATCAGCCCAAAACCACTCACCCGCTCATAGCTGGGCCCTGGGTGCACCGCACAACTCGTACCTGATCCGACAGACATCCTGGACTGCACCTGAATTGCATGATGAAGGTCCATGTGAGGAGGATAAAAAAGGAACACCTGTCTGTGGAGGTGAGCTCAAATTTATGGGTAAGGGGTCCTATAGCTGTGGAGAGGAGGCGGGGTTAACCCACACGTAGTCTGCCATGGAGTCTGTCAGGAAAAAGCCCTTTTTAGGGCTGGTAAAACACCAGTCTGCTTTTTTGTTTTTTCCTGGACAGCATCTATTTTAGATTCAGTCTGTACTTAAGCTGCAGTGTTAGCCAGAGGAGGGACAGTTTAGCTGCTGCTGATTTTATAGGGAAAGCTATAGGCAAGTGTATTCAGTGTTCACTCCACTCCTGAAAGACTCATCTGATCTCTGCTGTAAGCACAGTGTCCTGACAGCACCCCAAAAAGCCCTTTTTAGGGCTGGTAAAACACCAGTCTGCTTTTTTGTTTTTTCCTGGACAGCATCTATTTTAGATTCAGTCTGTACTTAAGCTGCAGTGTTAGCCAGAGGAGGGACAGTTTAGCTGCTGCTGATTTTATAGGGAAAGCTATAGGCAAGTGTATTCAGTGTTCACTCCACTCCTGAAAGACTCATCTGATCTCTGCTGTAAGCACAGCGTCCTGACAGCACCCCAAAAAGCCCTTTTTAGGGCTGGTAAAACACCAGTCTGCTTGTTTTTTTTTCTGGACAGCATCTATTTTAGATTCAGTCTGAACTTAAGCTACAGTGTTAGCCAGAGGAGGGACAGTTTAGCTGCTGCTGATTTTATAGGGAAAGCTAGGCTAGGCCAGTGTATTCAGTGTTCACTCCACTCCTGAAAGACTCATCTGATCTCTGCTGTAAGCACAGCGTCCTGACAGCACCCCAAAAAGACCTTTTTAGGGCTGGTAAAACACCAGTCTGCTTTTTTGTTTTTTCCTGGACAGCATCTATTTTAGATTCAGTCTGTACTTAAGCTACAGTGTTAGCCAGAGGAGGGACAGTTTAGCTGCTGCTGATTTTATAGGGAAAGCTATAGGCAAGTGTATTCAGTGTTCACTCCACTCCTGAAAGACTCATCTGATCTCTGCTGTAAGCACAGCGTCCTGACAGCACCCCAAAAAGCCCTTTTTAGGGCTGGTAAAACACCAGTCTGCTTGTTTTTTTTTCTGGACAGCATCTATTTTAGATTCAGTCTGTACTTAAGCTGCAGTGTTAGCCAGAGGAGGGACAGTTTAGCTGCTGCTGATTTTATAGGGAAAGCTAGGCTAGGCCAGTGTATTCAGTGTTCACTCCACTCCTGAAAGACTCATCTGATCTGTGCTGTAAGCACAGCGTCCTGACAGCACCCCAAAAAGCCCTTTTTAGGGCTGGTAAAACACCAGTCTGCTTTTTTGTTTTTTCCTGGACAGCATCTATTTTAGATTCAGTCTGTACTTAAGCTGCAGTGTTAGCCAGAGGAGGGACAGTTTAGCTGCTGCTGATTTTATAGGGAAAGCTATAGGCAAGTGTATTCAGTGTTCACTCCACTCCTGAAAGACTCATCTGATCTCTGCTGTAAGCACAGCGTCCTGACAGCACCCCAAAAAGCCCTTTTTAGGGCTGGTAAAACACCAGTCTGCTTTTTTGTTTTTTCCTGGACAGCATCTATTTTAGATTCAGTCTGTACTTAAGCTGCAGTGTTAGCCAGAGGAGGGACAGTTTAGCTGCTGCTGATTTTATAGGGAAAGCTATAGGCAAGTGTATTCAGTGTTCACTCCACTCCTGAAAGACTCATCTGATCTCTGCTGTAAGCACAGCGTCCTGACAGCACCCCAAAAAGCCCTTTTTAGGGCTGGTAAAACACCAGTCTGCTTTTTTGTTTTTTCCTGGACAGCATCTATTTTAGATTCAGTCTGTACTTAAGCTGCAGTGTTAGCCAGAGGAGGGACAGTTTAGCTGCTGCTGATTTTATAGGGAAAGCTATAGGCAAGTGTATTCAGTGTTCACTCCACTCCTGAAAGACTCATCTGATCTCTGCTGTAAGCACAGCGTCCTGACAGCACCCCAAAAAGACCTTTTTAGGGCTGGTAAAACACCAGTCTGCTTTTTTGTTTTTTCCTGGACAGCATCTATTTTAGATTCAGTCTGTACTTAAGCTACAGTGTTAGCCGGAGGAGGGACAGTTTAGCTGCTGCTGATTTTATAGGGAAAGCTATAGGCAAGTGTATTCAGTGTTCACTCCACTCCTGAAAGACTCATCTGATCTCTGCTGTAAGCACAGCGTCCTGACAGCACCCCAAAAAGCCCTTTTTAGGGCTGGTAAAACACCAGTCTGCTTGTTTTTTTTTCTGGACAGCATCTATTTTAGATTCAGTCTGTACTTAAGCTGCAGTGTTAGCCAGAGGAGAGACAGTTTAGCTGCTGCTGATTTTATAGGGAAAGCTAGGCTAGGCCAGTGTATTCAGTGTTCACTCCACTCCTGAAAGACTCATCTGATCTGTGCTGTAAGCACAGCGTCCTGACAGCACCCCAAAAAGTCCTTTTTAGGGCTGGTAAAACACCAGTCTGCTTTTTTGTTTTTTCCTGGACAGCATCTATTTTAGATTCAGTCTGTACTTAAGCTGCAGTGTTAGCCAGAGGAGGGACAGTTTAGCTGCTGCTGATTTTATAGGGAAAGCTATAGGCAAGTGTATTCAGTGTTCACTCCACTCCTGAAAGACTCATCTGATCTCTGCTGTAAGCACAGCGTCCTGACAGCACCCCAAAAAGCCCTTTTTAGGGCTGGTAAAACACCAGTCTGCTTTTTTGTTTTTTCCTGGACAGCATCTATTTTAGATTCAGTCTGTACTTAAGCTGCAGTGTTAGCCAGAGGAGGGACAGTTTAGCTGCTGCTGATTTTATAGGGAAAGCTATAGGCAAGTGTATTCAGTGTTCACTCCACTCCTGAAAGACTCATCTGATCTCTGCTGTAAGCACAGCGTCCTGACAGCACCCCAAAAAGCCCTTTTTAGGGCTGGTAAAACACCAGTCTGCTTTTTTGTTTTTTCCTGGACAGCATCTATTTTAGATTCAGTCTGTACTTAAGCTGCAGTGTTAGCCAGAGGAGGGACAGTTTAGCTGCTGCTGATTTTATAGGGAAAGCTATAGGCAAGTGTATTCAGTGTTCACTCCACTCCTGAAAGACTCATCTGATCTCTGCTGTAAGCACAGCGTCCTGACAGCACCCCACAAAGCCCTTTTTAGGGCTGGTAAAACACCAGTCTGCTTTTTTGTTTTTTCCTGGACAGCATCTATTTTAGATTCAGTCTGTACTTAAGCTGCAGTGTTAGCCAGAGGAGGGACAGTTTAGCTGCTGCTGATTTTATAGGGAAAGCTATAGGCAAGTGTATTCAGTGTTCACTCCACTCCTGAAAGACTCATCTGATCTCTGCTGTAAGCACAGCGTCCTGACAGCACCCCAAAAAGCCCTTTTTAGGGCTGGTAAAACACCAGTCTGCTTTTTTGTTTTTTCCTGGACAGCATCTATTTTAGATTCAGTCTGTACTTAAGCTGCAGTGTTAGCCAGAGGAGGGACAGTTTAGCTGCTGCTGATTTTATAGGGAAAGCTATAGGCAAGTGTATTCAGTGTTCACTCCACTCCTGAAAGACTCATCTGATCTCTGCTGTAAGCACAGCGTCCTGACAGCACCCCAAAAAGCCCTTTTTAGGGCTGGTAATCCACCAGTCTGCTTTTTTGTTTTTTCCTGGACAGCATCTATTTTAGATTCAGTCTGTACTTAAGCTGCAGTGTTAGCCAGAGGAGGGACAGTTTAGCTGCTGCTGATTTTATAGGGAAAGCTAGGCTAGGCCAGTGTATTCAGTGTTCACTCCACTCCTGAAAGACTCATCTGATCTGTGCTGTAAGCACAGCGTCCTGACAGCACCCCAAAAAGCCCTTTTTAGGGCTGGTAAAACACCAGTCTGCTTTTTTGTTTTTTCCTGGACAGCATCTATTTTAGATTCAGTCTGTACTTAAGCTGCAGTGTTAGCCAGAGGAGGGACAGTTTAGCTGCTGCTGATTTTATAGGGAAAGCTAGGCTAGGCCAGTGTATTCAGTGTTCACTCCACTCCTGAAAGACTCATCTGATCTCTGTTGTAAGCACAGCGTCCTGACAGCACCCCAAAAAGCCCTTTTTAGGGCTGGTAAAACACCAGTCTGCTTGTTTTTTTTCCCCGGCACAGTAGCTTACATAAAAAAAAACACAACAGTTTTGACTGCAGTAGATGAGCAGTCAGTTGCCTGCCAGCGTGTGTGCCAGACCTACAGTGTCTACTGTGCCAACTTCTGCCAGTGCACAGTGCCACTCATATCTGGTGTCACAGTAGCTTGCACGCATAGTACAACTAAACTAATCTAAAAAAAATGACAGGCAGAGGCAGGCCACCCCGCAGGGGCTGTCGTGGTCGTGGTGCTGTGATTCCCTTTGGCCCAAGAATAATGCCCAGTGTTCAGGGGCCACGTACCCTGAACTTGAAAAGTTCTGAGGACATAGTTGACTGGCTAACACAGGACAGCCAATCTTCTACAGCTTCCGCTCGGAACCTTGACGCACCATCCTTCTCCAGCTCAGCTTTGGGCACCTCTCAAGTTCCCACTCGCCCGCCTGCCGCCACCACCAACACTAGCACCACAGTTGCTTCACTTGATCTGTCAGAGGAGTTATTTACACATGAGTTGGAAGAAATGAGTGATGCGCAAACATTATTGCCAGAGGATGTAGATAAAAGGGATATGTCTCAGTCAGGCAGCATTACACACATGGATGTACGGTGTGATGATGATGATGTTGTACCCGCTGCTGCTTCCTTTGCTGAGTTGTCAGATACAAGTGAAGCGGTTGATGATGACGATGTGGATGTCACGTGGGTGCCCGCTCGAAGAGAAGAAGAACAGGGGGAAAGTTCAGATGGGGAGACAGAGAGGAGGAGGAGACGAGTTGGAAGGAGGGGTAGGTCGTCGCAAGGAGCTAGTGGCACAGTCAGACAGCATGTATCGGCACCCGGGGTCAGCCAGACAGCACGCCAATCAACGCATGCTGTTGCCACCACCAGAATGCCGCCATTGCAAAGCTCAGCAGTGTGGCATTTTTTTTGTGTGTCTGCCTCTGATAACAGCGATGCCATTTGCAACCTGTGCCAAAAGAAACTGAGTCGTGGGAAATCCAACACCCACCTAGGTACAACTGCTTTGCGAAGGCACATGATCTCACATCACAAACGCCTATGGGATCAACACATGATGACGAGTACAAGCAGCACACAAGCTCAAAGCCACCATCCTCCTCCTGGTCCAGCATCTTCAGCCACGTCAACCACTGCTGTCCTCCTTGCCCCCTCTCAACCATCTGACACTACGTCTCTCGCCTTGAGCAGTTCCTGCTCATCTGCCCACAGTCAGGTGTCTGTCAAGGACATGTTTGAGCGTAAGAAGCCAATGTCACAGAGTCACCCCCTTGCCCGGCGTCTGACAGCTGGCTTGTCGGAACTCTTAGCCCGCCAGCTTTTACCATACAAGCTGGTGGAGTCTGAGGCCTTCAAAAAATTTGTAGCTATTGGGACACCGCAGTGGAAGGTACCCGGCCGAAATTTCTTTTCACAAAAGGCAATCCCCAACCTGTACTCTATTGTGCAAAAGGAAGTCATGGCATGTCTGGCACACAGTGTTGGGGCAAGGGTCCATCTGACCACTGATACCTGGTCTGCAAAGCACGGTCAGGGCAGGTATATCACCTACACTGCTCATTGGGTAAACCTGCTGACGGCTGCCAAGCATGTAATGCGTGGCTCTGCAGAGGAGTTGGTGGTGACACCACCACGACTTGCAGGCAGGCCTGCTGTCACCTCCTCTACTCCTCCTACTCCATCCTCTTCGATAACCTCCTCGGCTGAGTCCTCTTCTGCTGCTGCGTCTTGCTCCACATCAACAGCACCCCCCCCAGCTCCCCAGGGGCTATTCCACATCCCGGATATGACAGTGTCACGCTGTCTTGGGGTTGACTTGCCTGAAAGCAGAGAGTCACACCGGACCAGCACTCCTGTCCGCCCTGAACGCACAGGTGGATCAGTGGCTGACTCCGCACCAACTGGAGATCGGCAAAGTGGTGTGTGACAACGGAAGCAATTTGTTGGCGGCATTGAATTTGGGCAAGTTGACACATGTGCCGTGCATGGCACATGTGTTAAATCTGATTGTACAACGCTTTGTGCATAAGTACCCAGACTTACAGGATGTCCTCAAGCAGGCCAGGAAGCTGTGTGGCCATTTCAGGCGTTCCTACACAGCCATGGCGCACTTTTCAGATATCCAGCGGCGAAACAACATGCCAGTGAGGCGCTTGATTTGCGACAGCCCGACACGTTGGAATTCAACACTCCTAATGTTCGACCGCCTGCTCCAACAAGAAAAAGCCGTCAACGAGTATTTGTATGACCGGGGTGCTAGGACAGCCTCTGCGCAGCTGGGAATTTTTTTGCCACGTTACTGGACGCTCATGCGCAATGCCTGTAGGCTCATGCGTCCTTTTGAGGAGGTGACAAACCTAGTCAGTCGCACTGAAGGCACCATCAGCGACATCATCCCATTTGTTTTCTTCCTGGAGCGTGCCCTGCGAAGAGTGCTGGATCAGGCCGTAGATGAGCGTGAAGAGGAAGAGGAAGAGTTGTGGTCACCATCACCACCACCAGAAACAGCCTTATCAGCATCGCTTGCTGGACCTGCGGCAACGCTGGAAGAGGAGTCTGAGGAAGAGGAGTCAGAGGAGGAATGTGGCTTTGAGGAGGAGGAGGAAGACCAACCACAGCAGGCATCCCAGGGTGCTCGTTGTCACCTATCTGGTACCCGTGGTGTTGTACGTGGCTGGGGGGAAGAACAGACCTTCAGTGAGATCAGTGAGGACGAGGAACAGGACATGAGTAGCTCGGCATCCAACCTTGTGCAAATGGGGTCTTTCATGCTGTCGTGCCTGTTGAGGGACCCTCGTAAAAAAAGGCTGAAGGAGAACGACCTGTATTGGGTGGCCACGCTACTAGACCCCCGGTATAAGCAGAAAGTGCCAGAAATGTTACCGAATTACAGGAAGACGGAAAGGATGCAGCAGTTCCAAAATAAATTAAAAAGTATGCTTTACACAGCGTATAAGGGTGATGTCACAGCACAACGGGAATCTAACAGGGGAAGAGGTGAAAGTAATCCTCCTCCTACCACGACCATGCCGGCAAGGACAGGACGCTTTACAGACGTATTGTTGATGGAGGACATGCAGAGCTTTTTAAGTCCTACGCATCGCCACAGCCCTTCGGGGTCCACCCTCAGAGAATGACTCGACCGACAGGTAGCAGACTACCTCGCCTTAACTGCAGATATCGACACTCTGAGGAGCGATGAACCCGTTGACTACTGGGTGTGCAGGCTTGACCTGTGGCCTGAGCTATCTCAATTTGCGATAGAACTTCTGGCCTGCCCCGCTTCAAGTGTCCTTTCAGAAAGAACCTTCAGTGCAGCAGGAGGTATTGTCACTGAGAAGAGAAGTCGCCTAGGTCAAAAAAGTCTAGATTACCTCACCTTTATTAAGATGAATGAGGCATGGATCCCGAAGGGACTGACAGTGGGCGATACATTTGACTAAAAAAGGCCTGATGAGATGAGCTGCCTTGGGCTAAAAATGGTCCACAAGCCGCAATGTTTTAGGGCACTTTCTGCCTGAAAAACATAATTTTTTCTGGCCGCTGCTACAGCAGTGGCTGCAACAATACCTAATTTTACAGGCATGTGTACATGCCTAATTTTTCTGGCCTCTGGTGCTGCACTGTGGCTGCAAAAAAAAACAAACAAAAAAACACATACCTGTGTCAATTCCCCTTCGTGATCATTACCTTGTTGTGGTGAAGGGGCTTGCGTATCACAATGAAGCGACCACCTCTATGAGTGTGTTGGCAATGGCGTTGTTGGCACACCCCAGATGGTAAGGTCGTTGCTTCATTGTGAACAGACCAAAAGCGATCGGCTTGATAATTTTGCATAGAAAAAACATAAATTTTCTTTGTGATCATCTAAGGTGATCATTAAAGCCTTGCGGTTGTGCAAATGGACTGTTTGCAGTTGTTTGCGGTGCGTTAAACGGGGAGTTTGGTCTGTCCGAGTTTGGTCTGTCACTGTGAAGAGGGCGTAACCCTTACACTACCTGATCGATACAACATCATACCTGATGTTTTAAAGCACGTTATTCCAAACACATTAGGAATGTTAGGTGATTTATGCCCTTTATGGATTAAAACCCGACTCTGCGTCAACTACGTAATTTTCCATGGGAGTTTTGCCATGGATCCCCCTCCGGCATGCCCCAGTCCAGGTGTTAGTCCCCTTGAAACAACTTTTCCATCACTATTGTGGCCAGAAAGAGTCCCTGTGGGTTTTAAAATTCGCCTGCCTATTGAAGTCTATGGCGGTTCGCCGGGTTCGCCCGTTCGCGAACATTTGCGGCAGTTCGCGTTCGCCGTTCGCGAACGGAAAATTTTATATTCGCGACATCACTAGTGAAGGAGGAGATGTTTGGGAGAAGCTCTCTATGGAGAACCCAAATCTACCCAGGGCTTGGAAGGAGAGAGCCAAGGCCCAGTTGACCAGATGGGAGAAGATCTTCTCCAAAGATGAGTTCGATGTGGGGTGCGCAAGGAGTGCCACCCATCGAATCCGCCTCCAGGAAGACAAGCCCTTCAGAGAGAGGGTCAGGTGGGTCCCACTAGCAGATCTGGAGGATCTGAGGGAACAACTCGCAGAACTCAAGAGGACTGGTGTGATCCGGGAGTCTAGAAGCCCCTATGCTTCCCCGATAGTGGTGGTCAGGAAGAAAAATGGATCATTTAGGCTATGTATAGACTACAGGACTCTCAACAGGAGAACCATCCCTGACCAGTACACCACTCCCAGGATAGAGGATGCTCTACAGAGTTTGTCTGGAGCGAAGTGGTTCAGTGTTATGGATCTCAAAAGTGGGTACTACCAGATCCCTATGCATCCAGAAGACAAGGAGAAGACAGCTTTCATAACCCCAGTGGGGTTCTTTGAATTTGACCGGAAGCCTCAGGGACTGTCTGGAGCTCCCGCCACCTTCCAACGTCTCATGGAGAAGACTGTAGGAGACATGAACCTTATTGAAGTCCTTGTGTACCTGGACGATGTCATTGTCTTTGGGAGAACCTTGGAGGAACACAAGGAGAGGCTGGAGAAGGTATTGAGAAGACTCAGTGAGGAGGGGCTCCAGCTTTCGCCCGAGAAGTGTCAGTTCTACCAGTCTTCCGTTAACTATCTGGGACACATAGTGTCTGAAGAAGGGGTGGCCACAGACCCCAAGAAGTTGGAGGCAGTTACCTTCTGGCCACGGCCCACTACAGTAACAGAGTTCAGATCCTTCTTGGGGTTCTGCTCCTATTATAGGAGGTTTGTAGAGGGATTTGCCCGAATTGCCAGACCGCTGAATGAATTACTCAAGACAGAAGGGGAAGAGGACGACTCAGGGCCCAGGAAGCCGGGAGAGTCAGTCAAAGATCAGTGGAACCAGAAGTGTGAAGAGGCCTTCCAGGCGTTGAAGAAGAGCCTAACCACTTCCCCAGTCTTGGCCTACGCAGACCCAACAAGACCCTATGAGCTACACATAGATGCCAGTCATGACGGTCTGGGAGGAGTGCTCTACCAAGAGCATGAAGGGCAACTGCGGCCCGTTGCCTATGTAAGCAGGAGCCTGACCCCTTCTGAGAAGAACTACCCCACTCACAAGTTGGAGTTCCTGGCCCTTAAGTGGGCGGTAGTTGACAAGCTTAAAGACTACCTGTATGGGGCAGAGTTCACTGTGAAGACAGACAACAACCCCCTTACTTACCTCTTCACCACAGCAAAGCTGGATGCCACAGGACACAGATGGTTGGTCGCCCTGTCTGGGTTCAACTTCAGCCTGAAGTACAGGCCAGGGGCTGGAAATCTAGATGCGGACGCCTTGTCTAGGAGATCTCATGCCCACACCAGTGAGACAGAAGACTGGACCCAAGTGGCACCCGACGGGGTGCGGGCCCTTTGTCAAGGGGCTGAATTACAAACCAGAGGAGGCTCAAGGGCAGAAGAGATAGGAGTCACCATGGTAGGAGTCCCCAAACAATACTGTGGAGTGACTCAACTGGAAGAAGACAATCTGCCAAAACTGTCAAAGAAGGAGTTGAGAGGTGATCAACTGGAAGACCCTATGGGGAGATTGGTCCTGGAGGCCTTAGAGAATCAGGATCCAAATAGACTCCTGCGTCACCCATCAAGGGAAGCTCGCCTATTGAGGAAGGAGTGGGACAGGTTGCAGGTACATCAGGGAGTGGTCTACCGAAGGGGCCCCTCTGGTGACCTAGAAGATAAATGGCAATTGTTTCTTCCCGAGAAACACCGTGAGACTGTCCTGGTCGCCCTACATGGCAACCACGGCCACCTAGGGGCTGAAAGAACCTTTCAACTTGTCAGAAGTCGGTTCTATTGGCCCTGCATGAGGGCTGAAGTAAAGGAGTACTGCCATTCATGTGCACGCTGCATCCAGCGGAAGACTATACCCCATCAAGCTGCTCCAATGGGCCATCTACAAAGTCAAGGCCCGATGGATCTGGTATGCATTGATTTCCTCTGCCTCGAACCCGACCTGAGTGGACTAGGAAATGTTCTGGTGATGACCGATCATTTCACCCGGTATGCCCAAGCTTTCCCAACCAAAGACCAGAAGGCTTCCACGGTGGCCAAGGTACTTATGGAGAAGTATTTCGTCCACTATGGGCTACCGCAGCGACTCCATTCAGATCAAGGGAGGGACTTTGAGAGTCGGCTGATCCGGAAACTCCTGGATTCTTTAGGGATCAAGAAAACCCGAACCACCCCTTACCATCCACAAGGAGATGCTCAGCCGGAGAGGTTTAACCAAACCCTGCTCAACATGTTGGGGACTCTGAATAGCGAGAAGAAACAACATTGGAGCAGACACATAGCAGCTATAGTACACGCTTACAACTGTACCACTAGTGATGCTACAGGCTACTCCCCCTACCGACTCATGTTTGGGAGAGAAGCAAGGTTACCCATAGACCTGGCCTTTGGCACTTCCTTAGACCATTCCTCAGCCACATCCCACAAAGGATATGTGGACAGGCTCAGACACAGTTTGAAGTTAGCCTATGAACAGGCCCAAGCGGCCTCAGATCAAAGGGGAGCCCGCAACAAAAGGAACTTTGACCTGAAGGTCCGGATCCAGGACCTGCAGCCTGGGGACCGAGTACTACTACGCAATCTGGGGATCCCTGGAAAACACAAACTTGCAGACAGATGGAGACCTGAACCCTATGTCATTTGTAAGAAGCTGCCAGGCCTACCTGTTTACAAGTTGAAGCCAGAGGGGAAGGTGGGGCCACTGAAGACCTGGCATCGGAACCACCTACTTCCGCTTACCGAAGCAGTCCGGATACCTCCTGTGAGGGACTCCCCAGAACCAGCCTCCGTCCTGGATACTCCCAGGCCAAACACTCGGTCCCAGACCTCTCGAGCTGAAGATATCAAGGCCTCTGAACTAAGTGGAGATGAAGGAAAAGAGCTTGATTGGTTGTGGCCCTCCCCAACTCCAGGAGCTTCTGCTATAGATCTTCCAACCACTGAGGACACTATAGACAGTACACTGAATGCAGAAGCTACTGAGTTCATCTCATCTAGTCCGTTATCAGATCACTGGGAAGATGCCTTTGACACCTACTCAGAGGAGGACCCCAGGGACTCTATATACCTTCCGGCTCCTGAATCAGAAGCTCCAGAGCCCGCAGCATTCCCCGAGCCTGCTCCGGAAGAAGAACCTGTGGCACCAGAGCCAGAAACCCCAAGAGAGCAAAGGGCTCGAAGAGTCATAAGGCCTCCCATGAAGTTGACCTACCCACAAATGGGGAAGAGCTCAGAAGATTCTGTGGTCACTGCCAGGAGGAGTGCAGAGAATCCGGATCCCTCCACTGTTCATTTGGTGGAGGGCAACCCCAACTCACTTTCTGGCACAGTTAGGCAGGCCACTCATGATAGTGTGATCTGTGGGCAAGGGAATTCAGCCCCTCAGTTTTGGTGGGAATTCCCTATGCCAACATCATACGCAACTTTGTCTAGGGTTGTACGTAGTGTATGCTGAAATTATCTTTGGGGACCAAAGAGTTTAAGTGGGGGGAGTGTGTAGCAGGGTCTCCTTTAAGACTCTCAGGACTACCTTACCCAGAACCCCATTTGGCACCCAGGATGCAATGTTGCCGCCGCAGAGACTCATGGGTGGAGCTATATAAGGAAGGGGCGAGGATAAACTCGGCCCTCTTTGGGACACGAGACTTCGGTGAACAAGTCCTCCTGTGCGGATCTGCTGGTGTGCAAGGCCTGAAGCCTGGGGTCTTGCGCAGTTACCAAAGAGCCTTCCACCCTACTGCGAGCCTGGGTGGCATCTGACTTTGTTATTCTTAAACCTTTGTTGGATCGGAGACCCGACCGCTGCAGACGCTGTGTGTGGAGACACAGCAGGTGGAAGTCCCGGACTGGGATCGCGTCCGGAGGGGTGAGCGAGCACATGCTCAGTCCATATACTTTACACTGTTGCTAGGCCTACAGACTGCCGTGGCCCACTAGCTTGTATTTAAGACCCCGCTGGAGATCTATAGCAGAACTGAGTCAAAGGGTCTCCAGTGAAGTGTTCCGTGTTGTTACTTTGATCTGTGGATTACAAAATGTGTTCCTGAATGTGCACCACCATTAAAGACTTGCATGCGAAGAAATCATCCCCTAGAGACTGAGTTTTAGAGTCTGGGTCAGGCCTGACCAAGTGTTAGAGTCTAGTTGCTGCGCCACAGGGCGCTTAGTTAACGGCCGTTACACGTGGTATGCCATTACTGTATTTCACTAATGTGTAGTATGTTATTCGCTGCAGGGCTCTGCCAGAAGCACGTGTGATCTGTTATAACTGTTGATCTATTATACTAAGAGAGAGTAAACTCGTTATTCTTAAATTGCTTTGCATTGGTGTCTGAATTCTATTATAGAGTATAAGAGATATTACCCTAGACTAACTGTGCCAGAGTGGGTCGAGTGAATTGCCGGGGGTTGGCGGTGCTGTGTGCAGGGCCTGAGACCAAATTCAGCGTCTCTTTTAGTTGGAGGTGCGCTACATCAGTAACAGGAATATATGCCCCATTGGTGGTGTCAGTGGGAGGAAAAGAACCCCAAGGGCAGATAAAGGCAAGCAAAGGGCGGCGGCCAAATTTAAACATAACTGTTGAGCAGCCAGTTTTTCAGGTTCAGTTGAGGATTAATTGAACCTTAGGCCCCAGGCTGTTTTCATTTGCTGGGTTAATGAGATCATATATAAGGTGCATTTGTGTTTTGTTTAGGGCACATTTATGAAGCGTTCTGAAGGAAGGAAATGTTTACATTTTGAATTGTTTCTTATACAGTAATACTGTATATTCTTTGCAAATTACACATGTGATAATGAAACTTCCAGGTACAGGGAGTATGTATACATATTATGTATGATTGTTTGATGTTAGGAAACATTTACTAGAAGCAATACCATACTGCCATTGCTGAAAAAAAGTCTTATGCCGCGTACACACGACCGTTTTTAATGACGAGAAAAATGCAATTTTTCAAAATGGTCATTAAAAATGATCGTGTGTGGGCTTCCGAGCATTTTTCACGATGTGAAAAATGGGCAAAAAAAAATTGGAACATGCTGTAATTTTTCTCGTCGTTTTTCACATCGTCGTTTTTCTCGTCATGAAAAATGGCCGTGTGTAGGCTTTAACGACGTGAAAAAAAATGCGCATGCTCAGAAACAAGTATGAGACGGGAGCACTCGTTCTGGTAAAACTAGCGTTCGTAATGGAGATAGTACATTCGTCGCGCTGTAACGGACTGAAAAGCACGAGGCTGAAAAGCGCGAATCGTCTCTCAACAAACTTTACTAACATGAAGGGTGGCGCCATCCGAATGGAACTTCCCCTTTATAGTGCCGTCGTACGTGATGTACGTCACCGCGCTTTACTCAAACTTTTTTTCCACGACAGTGTGTAGGCAAGGCAGGCTTGAGAGGAAACACGAAAAATCACATCAAGAAAAATGCATTTTTTTTCAATGACATTAAAAACGGTCGCGTGTACGCGGCATTAACACTTGTGCAGCTAAAAAACTGACTATCAACAGCACTAAAGTGCAGAACCTTTTTTTTGCATTCTCAAGGGCCCCCTGGATCTGAGGCCCAGGGCAGCAGCACATTTTGTCCTTATTATAATCTAACATTGTTGCCAGTATACAGCAAATTATTGTTCCTTGAAATAAAAAAATCGAATAGCGTGCAAGGGTAAAGCTGGCCATACACAGTTTTTTTTTTCTTTCTTTCAGCCTGCGGGCTGAACCAAAGAAATCTAAGAGAATCCTCCATCCACACTATACAGCAAAGATAGACAAGTCTCTGGCTTTGGCTATTGTATTATGACAGCTGCCACCAGTGGCTGTCTGAATACAGAACAGCTGCTGCATCTGATTGGATAAAGCCTATGTTCAATTAATACATTTTCCAACAGGCTTCTTCTATTTTTCACTCAAAGGATTGTGGGGCGGGAGGGTGGCCTTCCATGGAACGAATTTTGGCCAAATCATCAGTAACCAGCTGAAAGTTCCCTAAGGCTGCCTAAAAAAGGCTGGGTTATGCTAATATCCAGGGCCTGATTTAACCTTCTTTGACCCTAGATTCACATCTGTGCGGCTACGGTTGATGCATTTTTCCGGCACGTTTTAAAGTGCATGTTGCGTTTTTTAACCCGCGTTTTTTATGCGTTTTTGCATGAAGAAAAACAACTGATGAGTCATCCGCTGTCAGCGGATTTCCCTGCTGACAGCTGAATGTAAAAAAAAAATGTAAACGCGCCCCGCCCCGCCAAGCTCGCGTGCAGAAGAGAACGCATACGTGAGTAGCGCCCGCATATGAAAACGCTGTTTAAACCACACATGTGAGGTATCGCCGCGATCGGTAGAGTGAGAACAATAATTCTAGCCCTAGACCCCCTCTGTAACTCAAAACATGCAACCTGTACAATTTTTTAAACATCGCCTATGGAGATTTTAAAGGGTAAAAGTTTGTCGCCATTCCATGAGCGAGCACAATTTTGAAGCATGACATGTTGGGTATCAATTTACTTGGCATAACATTATCTTTCACAATATAAAAAAAAAATGGGCTAACTTTACTGTAGTCTTATTTTTTTATTAAAAAAAGTGTATTTTTTCCCAAAAAAGTGCGCTTGTAAGACTGCTGCGCAAATACGATGTGACAGTGACAAAAAGTATTGCAACAACCGCCATTTTATTCTCTAGGGTGTTAGAAAAAATATATATATATATATAAAATGTTTGGGGGTTCTAAGTAATTTTCTAGCAAAAAAAACAAAACAGTTTTTAACATGTAAACACCAAATCTCAGAAATAGGCTAGGTAATGTAGTGGTTAAATAAAGGACTTTTTTCTTAGGTGAATGAGTAGGGGTACTATGTACTAAATACTCATTTACATAAGGAGGTGACCGGATCTGGAGACCCCCTTGTTTAAGGGGGCTTCCAGATTCTGAATAAGCCCCCCACAACCATTAGCCAGGGTTGAGGGGAAGAGGCCCTTGTCCTCATCAACATGGGGATAAGGTGCTTTGGAGGTTGGCAGAGCCCCGCCCCAAAGCACCTGCTGACAGTTGATGACTTATCACTTGATAAAGTGGTTCTAAAGGCAGAAGGTTTTTTATCTTAATGTATTCTATGCACAGAGTGCGCTGCTCGCGTTGTAGCCGAATGACGGCTACAGTGCGGGCTTACTTTGCCAGGAGGGCGTCTATTGACATCCTCTCGTGATTGCGCTTCTTGCGTGCCCCCGGTGGCGTGCGGGAAGCGCGATTACGGGAGGACCTGAATAGACGCCCTCCCGGCAAAGTAAGCCCACGCTGTAGCCATCATTCTGCTATAGAGTGGGCGTCAACAGGTTAAGGACTTGGTGGTTGGCTTCCCGATCCCCTCCTTAACAACCAGCTATACACAGTTTGTTATGGAGAAAAAAAGAAAAATGCGAAACGCATCAAAAACACAACACTTGGGTTTTTGGTGCGGGTACATTGAAGTCTATTACACACAAAACGCAATCTGGTGCAAAGAAAAAAAGGTCCCTAACCATTTCCAAAAACAAACTGACTAAAAACACATAGACGTGAACATGTACCATGGAAAACAATGTTAAATGGACTGTACTGCATTGCAAACTGCAAAACGCACTAAAAAAAGGCATAGGTGTAAACCTAGGGTAAAAATACGTTTTGATTTTGAGGCAAAAACAGTTGCTTCTGATGTAAATATTTTATCATTTAGCCTACAAAGTGCTATAAACAAAACTCAATTCTAAGTACTACATTAATAAAATCCCTTATCTTCATCAACCTCTAATTGAATTATTGAAAATGTTAAAATAAGCATTCTGAACAACCCCCATATTTAGGTTGACTAGATGTCCATTATAAAGCAGCAGAGCATGATAAAACATGTTTGTCTATTTATTCATGGTTGGGTTGTTTTAAACAGAAACATAACTTTGTGTAACAGGGCCCCACACCTGATTCATTACAGCGTCCAATCTTTCGTCAGCCTTTATTGTAAAGGTAATAAAATACTCCAAGATATGCTGGTCTAAAATAAGAGCCAACATTTCTGCATGAGCTGTATAGAGCTGCACGTACATTCATCAGATGCTTTTGCTGCAGGACTAAATCAGCTAGACTGTACTGCTGCTGGATGTTCCGTCAATCATATGACATGCTATATTTGTAGTTATGCCCCTGGTCTTAAAGCAAATCTGATGCCCATAAAAAAAAAAAAACAAGGTGATGCTGTAAAAAAGAGGTACTTTCAGGTACATGCATGCCATGACATGTTAAGGACCGATCTTTCGCACTGCCTTACCCTCTACATCTCTGCCCCCACCCCACATACCCATCTTACCAATAACGACTGACAAGGTTGTGGAGTAAAATTGGCCTTGCGGCCTATTTATTTAACAAATTCTTATATATAAAAATAAATAACCATTTAAATAACATTTAAAAATTTTCAATACCCTGGTGGTCTTAGAGACCACAACTCCAACTTGGACACTGGGACCAAACTATATCCCCTAGGCCTCCAGTTGCAAGACACCGACTCGGAGGCGGTACACATGTCCGCAGTGCCCTAACATTTTTCCCCTTCCTGGTTAACCCTTGTTGACCGGAAGGTACCCAATAAACCCCATACCACCTATGGGTACCACCTTTTTTCCAGAACTTCCACTTTTACCTCCTTTTCCAGCAACCAAACACTGCCACAGCTCGCAAGGGGTAAAGCCTTACCCTTGCGCACACCTCCACACCCTCAGGGCCCGCTGAATTCCCTCCTGCAACCCCAGGGCCCAAAGATCAAGGCCAACGGAATTCAAGTGGACACCGTCACCCCTTAGGTACCGCCAAGTGTCCACCTCCAATTCTCGGTGGCGCACCACAAGGCCGCCATTCCGTACAAAGAATCTCCCCACTTCCTTATTAACTTTTACCCGTGCCTTGTTGACTCTTTCCACCGACCAGGCCCAACGCCATGCCGTTCTGCCCACCATATCCGACCAAATGACAATCATTCCCGGGTAAGCAGTGCGCAACCTTAAAACATCATATTTAACATCCCGGATGAGCTGGTGCATGGACCTGGCCCCCATGTCATTCCCCCCGCATGCAGCACCAGGATATCCGACCTATCACGGCATGCAAACCTCTGTATTTCTGGCATAACCCCACTCCAGACCCTGCCCGGCACCCCAATCCATCGGACCTGGGCTTCTCGTAGAGGAATCCCCAACTGCCTTCCATTGGGCCGAACATCGGCCCGTCTTGCCCCCCAGAACACGTACGAGTGACCCAGAATCCAAACCAATATGGGCTCACCACCTGAAAAACATTGAAAATAACACAAACCATTTTTTTTTTTTTTGATACATCCGCCATTTTACCACACAGCCCAAACATAGCCCCCAACCAGTATCCCTTACTCATGCATCAGATGTGGGCGAATATAAAGCCTAAACCTGTCAGACTCCCACCGCCCAATCCGCTTTACTGTGTCTGCCGTCAGGCCCGCCCTTGCCGCCTCTGTGGCTGCCCCAATACAATAGGAATGCGAGGCATA
This sequence comes from Rana muscosa, assembly GCA_029206835.1. Lineage (NCBI taxonomy): Eukaryota > Metazoa > Chordata > Amphibia > Anura > Ranidae > Rana > Rana muscosa. Next base: position 923,263,219 of record CM055117.1, read on the forward strand.
ACCCTACGGATCATACCCCGCCGCCAACAAACATTTTTTGAACACCGCTATAAATTGAAACCTAGAGAGTGCCGACCCATCCTCATGCATCAGAAAAGAACCCCCAAGTCCCGGACGCATGGAACAAAAGGATTCCACCGCCCGTATAGAACAGATTGACGCATCAGGAATGCAAAACAACAGGATTCGCATCCCCTTTCCACCTTGGTCCATTTTGGACTTACTCAACCAAATCCCCACCGAGTCTTCTGAACACTCCATGTCTTGAACCAACAAACCCCCTTGCGCCTGTCTGGAAGAACTGACCAGCTCTCCCACCCTCAGGGGCCCAAAAAAAGCAAGCGCGAATGCTGCCCGGAACAAGTGACACTCATATTCCGAACTGCACACGGTGTGCAAATGCAGGAACAAGTTCTGCAACATCACAAACGAAACCGGCCGGCGGCTGTCCGCCGCCTTCTGACCTTTCCTGTACCCCTTCACCGTCTGTCTCACCCAAATTTATTTTGTGTAGTCCCTGCAACCATACCATTTGAAAAAGAAAGCCAAACCTGCTAGTGCCCGATCCACCGGACACGGAAACGCCTTGCTCCATCTTCAAAGTAAGAAAATAAAGCAGGGCCACACCCGCTTCCCGCCCCACCGGGGAAACTCCAAGCCCTTGCACAAATGACCGCCATTCCTGCCAAACCTTAGCATAGGCATTCCATGTGCCCCCACTCACCGACCGTTTAATCCACTGGACCGCGCTGCCAAAGCTATGTTCTACATCCAGCTGGGACAGGTAACCCCGCGTTGCTCCGCTGCTTGTGCCAACTCCTGGAACCTGTCCCACTGAAAACGAGACAAAGCGTCAGCCAGAGTGTTATCCACACCAGGAAGATGTACTGCATAAACGAATACATTCAAAGGCAAGCAGCACAGGACCAAATGTCATAGAAAACGCACCACCAGCTGCGATGCAGCCGACACACAATTCACCACTTGGACTACCCCCATGTTGTCGCAGTTCAAACGCACCTTGAGATTCCAGAAGGAATCCCCCCAAAGTTCTAACGCCACTACGATTGGGAAAAGCTCCAGCAGTACTAGGTTCTTCAAGAACCCCGCCTCCTCCCACTCTTTGGGCCAAGGAGCCGCGCTCCATTTGCCCTGACAGAACGCCCCATACCCCGTGGAGCCTGCCGTGTCCGTAAACAATTCCAAATCGAAATTACTGACGGGCCCGGCCATCCACAGCGCCCGTCCGTTGAAAGATTCCAGGAATTCATGCCACACTTCCAAGTCTTCCCGCAGCTCACCATTCAGACTCACAAAATGAGAAGGAACCAGCACCCCAGCCGTCGCAGCCGACAGCCTACGGCTAAAGACCTTACCCATCAGCATTATCCGGCAAGCAAAACACAACTTACCTAGTAGTGACTGCATCTGTCGCAGCTGAATCTTACGCCGCCCGATGACGACCCGCACTTCCGCCTTCAAAGCCTTCAGCTTATCCTCCGGTAGTCTACATTCCATCTTCAAGGAATCCAGCACTATGCCCAAGAATACAATGGACGACGTGGGACCCTCAGTCTTCTCAGGGGCCAAAGGGACCCCGAAACGGTCAGCCACGTATTGTAATGTCCCCAAAAGGACGGAGCAAACGTTAGACTCCGCCGGACCCACGCACAAGAAATCGTCCAGATAGTGGATGATCGAACTGATGCCCGATGCATCTCTGACCACCCATTCCAGGAACGAGCTGAAAGTCTCAAATAGCGCGCAAGAAATAGAGCATCCCATGGGCAAACAACAGTCCACATAGTAAGCTCCCTCCCATTTACAGCCCAAAAAACTGAAACTGTCCGGGTGTACCGGGAGCAATCCTAAATGCCGATTCAATATCAGCCTTAGCCAAGAGCGCCCCACGACCACACCTAGGAACCCATGCCACCGCAGCGTCGAAGGAAGTGTACGATACCGTGCAGTCCTCCGGCGCAATAGCATCATTGACCGACCCTCTCTTGGGAAAGGAAAGGTGGTGAATCAAGCGAAATTTATTTGGTTCCTTCTTGGGGACAACCCCCAAGGGGGACACCACCAAATCCGTCATTGGAACCTCCGTGAACGGCCCAACCATACGCTCTAACTGCACTTCCTTAGCCAATTTCTCTGAAACCACCAAGGGCTGCAGCAGGGCGGACCGGAGGTTCCTGGCCGCCGGGGGAACGGCAAAGGGTGAACAAGGAATCTTGAACCCACTGGCGAAGCCCTCCTCTAACAACCTAGCGGCACCCCTATCGGGATATCTATTGAGAAAGGGAAGCATCCTTTCCACCCGAATTGGCATCATTCCCTTTACCCGCAGAATCTCCGGCACGGCCCTTGCCGCGCTTGAAGCATTTGGAAAAGGCATGGCTGCCCCCGCAACCTGAACACACGTGCTTGAAGCGACAGCTTGCTCCGTACTTACACGTGCCTTCGTTAAATTGCCAGCAGTAGCCCCATTTTTTCTCGGTCGGTTGTCCTGAGGCCGCGGCACCTCCGACCCCCCCCTGAAAAAACTGATTGGAGGCACGAGATGCCGTCATCAGTCTCATCCACAAGTTGATGTCCTTGTGATCCCATCGCAGCCCTGGTCTGATGGCTATCCTTTGCCAGAACTGCTCATCGTACCGTAACCAAGCTACCCCCCATACGTCCTGTATGCTTCGCAAACGGCCTCCAAGTAAATGAACAGCCCAGAACAATGTTCCGGGGCCTTCTCCCCTATCACACAGGCCATGATCGCAAATGCTTGCAGCCAATTGGTAAATGTGCGGGGAATAAGACGATAACGACGCTTTTCCTCATCCTCCTTCTTGCTCTCCTCCGGCTTCACCCTATCCAGGTTGAATTTCTCTAAGGGGAGCAATGTAAAGATCTCCACATACTCACCCTTCCAGATCTTCTCTCTGACGTCCGCCTTGAGGTGAGCTCCCAACGGCGCCTCAAAACAAATATACATCTAATTTTTTATTTTTTTTCCGGCATCCGCAAGCCTGACCGCCTCCTTTTTCTTCTCCCCCGAAGCATCCTGCCCGCCCGCCGCGGTAACCTCCCCCGGTAAGGGGGCCTGCACCGTTCCTGTCACCCCACCCACAGGTACACTAGTGGCTAATGGAGCTATCGTCGGCCCCCCGTCCGCCACAACTGCCTGAGATGAACACCCTTGCTGAACCCACGCCCCCGTGGGAGACACTGAGTCACCCCTGCCCGGCTCAAACCGCCTGACCAACACTCTTAACCCTGACCACAAATCCTGCGCCTCTCCTGCAGCCCCCTGCCTTACCGGGGAAGAAAGCACCCCCGGGGACCCACTTGTAACTGAACCCCCCCAACACTACTTTGACCCAATAAATCCTGTAAAAGTGTACAAATATTAGCTGTAGAATTAGACTTACCGGGCTGCCTTGGACTGGGTCCACGAGCCGCCGTACTGGACTCCATCGCCGCCTGTTGTCCTGAGTCCTCGCCACCATCCGACCCGGACAGCTCACCCTCCAACCTGTCGTCACCCGCTTCTGCTGACACATACGCTGGCTGCACCCCGTGCGGACGCGACCCGGTGGGCAAGGGCTGGCGTGGCTGTGTGTCCCGTCCCCTTGATCCTGGCACACCCGACCCACTCGCGACCTCCACCGATGGACTCCGGGTCCGCCCCCTGGCACGGGTGTCATCTGCTCGACCTCCTCCATTCACCCTTGTCGACACCGCACCCCTCACCGATCGTCCTGCCGCCACAACCGGACCCCTGGCCGCCAGCCGCCTCAAGGCTACCGGCCCGTGGACTGGGTCCTCCGCGCTGGGCCGCATTACTTCTCCGACCATCCCTCGCAGTCTCGGCCGTGATGTCACCGCATCTCCGACACGCGGAGGGGAGGAGGCCAGAGAGCCGCTAGTCTCCCCCACCGCCGAGCTCCGTCCTAGGCGCGGATTCCTCCCGGCCCCCCCGCCAACACAGGCTGAGTGTGGCGCGGGGATGCAGCCGGAGGGCCCCTGTTGGGTCTCCGAACGGAACTTCCCGGACCAGGGGATGCGTCAGGGCTGTACCGCTCAGGCGGCCTAGCGCGCGCCACTGTATCACCCCCCCGGCGGCTACCGCCGCCTGCTCCTCCAGGACCGCTGTGACCTGGTCCTGTAACCACTCGGCGCCCTGTTCTGATAGCGCTGCCCTCAGTTGTTCCATTAACCCGGCCATCACAGCAGAGGAGACTTCCCAGCAAACTTCTTCCTCGTGTGTCCTAGAGGAATGCTGACATCGTCACTTCCTCCCCACACTAAACTTCTGCTGACCTTCCTCCCAGCCCCTAGACCACTCCCCTTTCCTTAAAGCAACACAGCCTAACTAAGCTGCTGCCTGTCCCACTTGTCATGCCGTCCCTGCGCTCATTCTTTTGCTGTCTCTGCTCCGGGACTCTCTGTATGCATCTTCCGTACCCCCAGAAACCCACCTAAAACTCTTAGGATTTACAATTGGGCCATCAATATGATGAGCAACCTCAGTAGCTAATAGTAATGGAAGAAGTGGGATAGGGAACCAAGATTATGTGGGCGAGCCGCTCAGGCTTATGGGAATGAACTCCTGTGCCCACCGCTGTTAGTGCTGGCTGGTAAGGGAGCTTGTCTATGCTCCAAGCAATGGTAGAGAGTAAGCTTTCGGTGGGCAGAGTGAAACACGTTGGGGGTGTGGCCTGGCAGGGGTCCAGGCTGAGACTGCCATTCACTATCATACAGCAGGTCTTGACCTGATGTGCAGCTCCCGGGACACTTAGTCACTCTCTACCAAGTGGGAGAGGGAGTCACAGACCCTTCCAGCATGAAAATAAGAAATGGTATCAAATTCTTGCCATAATTTTTCTTTCCTGGCACCAAACTATGGCAGCCTACATGTGGTAGTAGGCTGCCATGGATTGGCAACTGGAAAACAGAAAATTGCATTAAATACTTACTGACATTTTCCTTTCCTAGCACCAATCCATGGCAGCATGCTACCACATATATGCTGCCATGTTGGAACCAGGAAGGACGGTTGCCGGTTTTATTGCCCAGGTTTGTACGGGAGACTCAAAATGACATAAAAGCACCAGTGAGGCTGTCCAGCCAGATTCAGGTCCAGTCATGGATAATCTTGTCTTTAAAAGGCCAAGTGTAAATAATCCAGTTGTTTGCTACTCCCTTTAAACTTTAATATTGTGCAGTACACAAAGATAAAGTTACATACTTTAGCAAATGTGGCCATTTTCCATTGCATCTTAATATCCAGACAGATAACATTTAAGCAGAAACGTGATATGCAGATAATCAACTGGTTCCTTTGAAGAAGAACTGAACTTTGGAAGTGGTGTTCAAAGTAGGCAGGCAGAGGATAAACGGCTAATCACTGGTATTTTCTCTGGTCTTTCAGTAGCTGATCTTGCCTCACTTTCATGCTATTACTGAATTACCATGCCTTGTTCTGCACTGTGCCTCTGTGTGGAGGTGGCTAGCTTGGTAAAGGCAGGGTTTTACTTCCTCATGTCAGAGCCTCCGGCAAGGAAAACAGTGAGCAGCACTGTAGTGACATCAGCAATTTGAAAAAAAAAATCTCCAGAGACTAGCAGTCAGGGGCAGCAGTGCCTTAACGAGGAAGTAAACCCTGATGGGTTTTACTTCCTCTTTTGCTTGCTGCAAATTAAAAGCATAATGTGCCACTTACCTGCAAAAGAATCCAGCGATGTCCCCTGTGTAGGCAGCGTCCTTCTGTCACCTCTTCCTTCCGGGCCGCTGACTGCTGCGCTGTGAATCGCCGGAGCCACGTGACGTTCCTCCCGTGCATGCGCACGGGAGCCGCCATTCACGGCACAGGCTGGGGAAGAAACTGCACTTCGTTTCGTTTCTTCCCCGCGCATGCGCGGAGAAGTTTTTCGGCGGACTACAAGTAAAATATCTCCTAAGCGGTGCACATTTAGGAGATATTTCCACTACCTATAGGTAGAAGTACAAAAAGTGTGTTTACAACCACTTAAAGATTGCTTTCACACTGAGGCGCTTTGCAGGCGCTAAAAATAGCGCCTGCAATGCGCCCTGAAAGAGCCGTTTCTTTGTATCCAGTGTGAAAGCCCGAGGGCTTTCACACTGGAGCGGTGCGCTGGCAGGAGGGTAAAAAAACTCCTGCAAGCCGCATCTTTGAGGCGCGGTAGGAGCGGTAAAAATACCGCTCCTATAGCGCCCCTGCCCATTGAAATCAATGGGGTAGCGCCTCCAAAGCAGTGTTTTTGCGGGGCGGGTTTAACCCTTTTTCGGCCACTAGCGGGTGGTTAAAATCACCCCGCGAGCGCCCGCAAATACGACGGGAAAACGCTACTAAAAATAACGGCGTTATACCGCCAGCGCACCAGTGTGAAAGTAGCCTAAAGAGTATGTAAAACCAACATTTCATATTCCTGATATATGCCTGCAAAAGTATCCTGTTCTTTTTGTATGAAATCCCTGGTGTTACTGCCAGTCCCTCGGCTTTGCTATTAAAGACTGACCACACTAAGCAGGAGAACACACTGTGGTCAGTTCTCTAGCTATGCTGGAAATTCAGTTGGCTCTCCTCCAATGATCAGACTTGTCCTGACACCCCCCCACTTCCCCCTCCCTTGCACAGCCATTTACAGGGAAGCTCAGTGTGCACTTTCTCCTCCCCCCAGCTCTTATGCAGCTGAGAGCAGAGGAAGCGTGATCACTAATAAGAAAGGAAAATATATATATATTTTTAATACCTATACACAAATGTTTTGCCTTTCACTTCTATTTTAAACTGAATGAGTCGTTTTACAAGGTGATCATTTGCATTCACTTTAAATCGCACACTGCAGATACAGAGCTTTGAGGCTGTATGCACAGGAGTTCCTAGGTACACTCACATAGCAGAAGTGCACAGCTGTTTCTCAGGAGGAATGTAAAGCAAAAAGTACATATTCATGTTACTGCTTAAGCACAGCTGACATTTCTAGATGTTTCCTGTAACATAGCAGCTCTTCACTTTTTGAGTTCAGGTCACCTTTAAATAGACTATAGTATTCTTTTAGCATCCACTGCTTCAGTCCTGGAAATAGAATACTTTTAGTACATGAAAGTCATGCTAACTGTATGGCAATGTGTTATACTATGGTTTGCTTGGCTTAGCAGAACAAAAATGTAATATATGTTATTATTTATGATCACAGAAAAATGTTTATCGGCATTTACCTTTTTATTTTAGAAGTGAAATGTTCCAGACCTCCACGGAGTAAAAAGCTTCTATCGGCTAAATCAAACTTTTATCAGAAGCCCTTTCACCCTCTAGCTTCAGAACTATATGACACAAGTGCAAAGTTCATAGCAAAAAAAAAAAAAAAATCCAGACGCAGAATATATGAACTGGAAGGAATTTTATTAGAGATGTTTCACAATTTCACACCGACACATAAAATCCCTCCCCACAAAAGTCAGAAGACTTCCACCAACTAACACAGACCAGACATTATAGTGGACATGCTTTTCCAGTGCTTCTTCTTGCACAAGATGCAGGTACAAACTTTTAGTAAAAAGCATCGAACAGGCTTTATGATGTTTGAAGGGTGAAAAATAGCACCATGTATCTTTACTCTTATATACAATCATGGCAATTCTCTCTGCAAAAATAATCTGTAAAATTTCACCCCCCCTCCCCCCAGAAATACTGTAGAAATTGACTTGTTTTGGGGGGTGTTGGCATCATTGACCAAAAATGACTTGCAGAGGTTCTGTTTCATAAGGGCCTCAAGCATTTGTGGGACAGACCACGCTTCATCTTACAACCACCAGCCAGTTGTAACAAAGGCCACTGGTGACACACTCAGGGACAGCACAGGTTTATAGGCAGTAAGAAGAAGCAAAGAAGAAGGCGGCAAGGAGAAAGGTGCTGCAGACAACCCCAGCAACCAGACATACCCCCTAACCTTATCTAAAAAGAGGACAAAGAACAGACGCAGAAACTTAGCATGATAAAAGGCTTTCACTGAAGTTAAAGGACCTAACAGAACCCCAGTATTAAAATACTGTGCCTCTGTACTGTAAAGAAAATGTTATGACTTTATTGGGGGTATGGATAGCGCTAAGGATGTCATTAAAAAGGAAACACTAAAGCTTCTTAGTATCTTGCGCTGCTCCTGCTGGAAGATGTGGTCACGGAGTAGGACTTCACAGCACCGGATGATCCGCTGCCACCACCACTGCTGAACTTCAAAGAGCTACCAGCTCCATACCCAGATCCAGCTCCATACCCAGATCCGGCTCCATACCCACCTCCAAACCCGGGTCCACCTCCAAAACCAAAGCCTGGTGCAGCTGAAAAGGTATTTCCGCCATAGCCACCACCAGAGGAGGAGGAGCTAGAGTTCACAACAGCTGTTAAGACAAGAAAATATATTTTAGGTTATACTGTCAGTCATCCACAAAAGTAAGGACCAAGAAATCTTTATGTAAAAGAGATTCTTGCATTATACGTCCCTGATCTGTGCATTCAATATTAATGGCTGCCCTCTGCTTCTGAAAGAGCTAGTTGTCTGTCATTCTGATCCACTGCCTTCCTTACTTAAGTCAGAGAAGCTAAAGTTAACAAGCATTTTTTCAGAAGTGTGAGCCCACACAATTCGATCAGCTTCCTTTAGAGGCCATTATTAAATTTTTAGGGAACGGAATGCTTAGCAAAGGCTGCCTGTAATAGACTTCTGAAAGATTAGTGGCTAAAGGTTCAGATGTGTATTAGAAAATACTATTATGCCACTAAACCTGTTGAAATGTGTATTTAACTTTGTTGCTTAGCCAACATAATATATAGATTTACTGCCCATTTCAACAGTGGTTCTGTATATCTTGTGTGTAATCAGAGAGATACTTACACATACTAACAGCTCCAACACCTTCACCAGACAGCCTAAAAACAAGCAAGAGAAAGAAAAATGAATACAGGATAAATGATGTGTCTTTTGTGACTGTGCTTGAAAGTATTCTCAATCATAAGGATTTATTTATATATATATATATATATATATATATATATATATATACACTGTATTTATTGGCGTATAACACTCACTTTTTTACCCTTAAAATAGAGGGTAAACTGTGACTGCGTGTTATATGCAGGGGGCTGTGGAAAGTTTTTTTCCTGAAACTTCCCTCTTAAAGTTAGGGTGCGTGTTATACGCCTGTGCGTGTTATACGCCGATAAATACGGTATATATATATATATAAATAAATGGTTATACAACTTCTAAGAGCCGGGGGGGAGCGGAGGATTTCCCAGTTTACCTGCTCTCCTCTCCTTCCAGCAGTTTCCTGTAGGTGGCAATCTCAATATCCAGAGCCAGTTTGACATTCATCAGTTCCTGGTATTCTCTCAGTTGGCGAGCCATGTCCTGCTTGGCCTTCTGAAGAGCAGCCTCCAAGTCAGACAGTTTCTCCCGGGCATCCTTCAGTGCCAGTTCCCCACGTTCCTCAGCCTCTGCAATTTGTGCCTCCAGCTTAGCACGCTGAAAACAGAAACAAACAAGGTGTTTACAAACATTGCACCATTCTGTTCCTCATCTGCAGCTCTATGTGTTTGGTTTTGCACCCGGTATTACAAAAGTCACAATATCAGATCTCAAAGGAAATGACAGAGTAGGGTGATGAGTTAACAGAAGCCCACAGCAAACAGGTGGATACGGCAGCTAGTCTGCGATCATTGTGCTGGCAGAAAGAAAATGTTATCACCTGAATTATTTAAAAGCAGCAGGTGATCACATTATGATTCATGCAGCCGCACCCTGCCCTCGAACGATACTTTTACAAAAGGATCTAAACGGTAACTAATCCTAATGCACGTCGGCTGCCTGCTTTATGTGGCTTCCAGGCAACATTAAATCTTCTGTAATTGCACCTGCTACAAAGTATTATAATAGATAAGGGAGCAGCACAGGTGCATTGCATTATTTAAAGCAGATTAATGCTATGCAGGACAGCACAATGGCTACAGTGTAAATACATAGAATGACAGTTTACTTTGCTGCTCAGTACAAATCCTTTTTGTGGATACTAAACATGTAAGAAATTGACAACCATAGATATTAAGGAGCATATGAGCTTTAAAGCAAGACTAACATTCAAAACAAAGCAACAGCTTTGCTTTAATCCTCCCAACATCATATACTTAAGTTTTCCCTCACACCTTCGCCATACCACTCAGAGTCCAGTACCTCCAGGTATAGAGGAACATGTGACCCAATCCATGTGACAGCAATGAGCCAATCGCACTGTCTTGTGTGGAGTCCATAGTTTTATGAACGCTATGACTCCAGTGACTTGAAGCTTACACAGGCCCTCCCCTATTACTCACAGCAGCTGAATGGCACAACTAAGAGAAAAGAAAGAAAGTGTGTCTGTGAAAGTCCTTATGACCATGAACTTGCTTTGCCCTACATACATAGGTAAAGTACAGGTTCACTATAAGTAACCATGCAGTGATGTTGAGGGATTTATTTCCTAATACACGTTCATGTATACCTGCTGTAAGCCTACCTCATCCAATCAAATCTCTTTTTAGATTGGTCATACCAAATCATCTGTAGCAGCCAAACAGTTGTTTTTTTCCTGCTTTGATGGTTTTCTTTTTAGATACTCAGGATTTAGCTTTTCACTGTATTTAAAATCAAATCTTAAAATGTCAAATTTATTACCTGTGCTTTCACATTCTCAATCTCGGCCTGCAACCTCTGGATGGCGCGGTTCAGCTCGGAGATCTCCTGCTTGGTATTGCGCAGATCATCACCATGACGGCCAGCGGTGACCTGGAGCTCCTGGTACTGTTGGTGGACAGTAATGGCACGTTTAGAGATCATTTTAATATATGTACTTTATATGCCCAAAAGGTTATTGTATGAATTCGCTAAATTTACTTTGTTCTGGTAAGTAGATTCGGCCTCTGCACGGCTCTTGGCAGCAATCTCCTCATACTGAGACTTGACTTCAGCGATGATACTGTCCAGATCCAAAGCTCTGTTGTTGTCCATGGACAGGACGACAGAGGTGTCGGAGATCTGAGCCTGCAGCTCACGTAGTTCCTTTAGTGAAACACAAGTATCAGCATTAGTTTTCTTTTTTTATTACAGGCAAGCTTCTCATATTGATTCAAGTATATATCTACTTGTGAGATTTGTCACTGAAATGCTTATTAGCATTGGAGCGATACATACAGAGATCTTCAGATGCTGCAAGTCTACAAATACCATTATGCTGGGATTTGCATTTCTGCAACAAATGGAGAGCTGGTTGTTGCCCATCACTGCAATACAAGTTGTGCTAAAACCTACAATATAAGCCAAGTATTACTCCACCTGTCTTCTTCAGCATTTTTTCTGACCAAATTTAAATCTATATGCAATGCTTATAAAAAATAAGTGTAATCATAGAGAGACACTGTATTAAATAAAACATAATGTTTACTTACAGCTTCATACAGGGCCCTCAGGAAGTTGATTTCATCAGTGAGAGCATCCACCTTGGCTTCCAATTCTACCTTGTTCATGTAAGAAGCATCCACATCCTGCATAGACCAGAAGAAAGAACAGGTAAATTAAAGCTTGCCTTAATAGCTCATTACAGTATTTAGCTCAGCAGAAATCCTGATAATCCATTTTAGCTTAAAGATGGTCTTTTGATTAAATGTATTCTGGATGCAAGCATCATAATCAGTAGTGTATTTAGGTTTTGTGCTGCCCTAGGCCTGACTAAACTTGTGCACCCCCTAATTTAAATATGACCCACCCCTTTCTGTCAAGGCCACACCCCTTGATTTTTAAGACCCGCCCTGAAATTTTCGAGTGGGGACACTAGTTCTGAGGGCCTGAGGGGAAGCAATGAATTCCCTTAATTTGCATAGATTTCCTCTCACTTCCTGTTTAGTTATGGGACAGGAAGTGAAGGGAAATCTCTGCAATGGGACAGGGATGGTAAAAAAGCGTCCGCTTTATGGGGGCACTAGACTAATTTGCCTCTCAACCCAGTCCTTCCCATAAGACTGGCTCTACACTAACAGTGTAACGCAAGCTGACGGGGACTCTTTCTGTGCTGCCCCCCTGCAAAGTGCTGCCCTAGGCCTGGGCCTTGTTGGCCTAGGCCAGGATACAGCATTGATCTTAATATCAAAACTTGTAAGGAAAGACTTCACAGATAAAGCACAGCAAAACTTGGGTATTGAAGTAAGCTGTGAGTGTCTGTAAGGCTGGGTTCACACCATCGCCGCATCTGTCGCACAGCAGGGGTCCGGTGCGTGCTGGTTCACCGTTTCAGGTCCGATTTTAGCACGAATTTTGAATTGGGCTGAATTCGGACCTGAAACGAACCCAAAAAAATAAAAAATACACGTTTTTATCGCAAAATGCAATGGACCTGCTGCGGAGATGTGAACCGGCTCTATAGAGAGACAGTCACATTCTCCTGCTATGCGGATTGGATACGGAAAAAAAACGCATAGGTGTAAACCCAGCCTAAAAGAAAAGGCCTGAAAACATCTCACTTTTTTTATTAACGTGGACAACCACATATCTTATATGTAGGATCATTCATACATATACACACACACATATATATATATATATATATATATGAAAAAAAAAAAAAAAAAAAAAAAAAAAAAGTATAAATAGGCTTATTTGGAAGGCAAAAATAAATGTAAAAAGTGCAGTAACTAAAATTGGCAATCTTTCATTGTTTGTCCTCTCTAAACTAATAAAACAGGAAAACGAATTGGCTGTCAAGGGTTATTGTTTGCATTGCCAATAAGATTATACTTATTAGTTGTGCCATAAAGTGAACTGGACTTTGCAGTATTGTTGTGTGTGATCTCCATGCCTACCAGTATACTCAAACTCATCATTATAAGCAGTATCTATCGTGCCAGATTAACCTTTGCCTTCCACAGCGGCTGAGAGTCTTTTGATGGTGTGTTTTTTGCCCTGGATATATTACTGAAATACAAGCTGCTAAGGCTACACAGGTAAAAGATTGTACCTTCTTCAGCACGACAAACTCATTCTCAGCTGAAGTGCGCTTGTTGATTTCATCCTCATACCTGCAAGAAGGAAAGGAGAGACAGGGATTGTAAGCATTCTTGGCAGACCGGGTTCCTCAGTACAGAAAAAAAATAAAAATCAAACTGTACTCCTTTCTGTTCAGTGTTATATAATCTTCTCAGGACACCAAGAGGCCGGATCTAGACTTTCATGCTTTGTTTAATAGGTTACTCTATCCTAAGACTTGTGGCATTTCAGAAGAAGTCAGAACTAGCAGACCTTGCTGTAATTTCCCCTGTAACTGTCTCTAATTTTATACTCTCAATTTAAACTGGGCTGAAGAAATGCTTCAAGGTCAGCACACTGTATGAAGATCCAAGCCTTGTCTTCTATCTACTAAAAAGGTCAGTCCTGCTCCCCTTTGATTCTACAAATTCCAGCATGGCATGCCAAGACTAGTTGTGCCTCCATGCTTAGAAGGCAACTGGATGCTAGAAATTCTGTGCAGCGCCATATCAAAATGTTGTTATCTAAACCTCAGAAACAACAGTTTCCAAGTTTTTAAAGCTGTCCATACACTGTAAAGCCTCGTACACACGGTCGGACTTCAAACAAACTTTTCCATGGATTTTTGTCCGAAGGCAGTTGGCCGGGCACACCCATAGCATACACACGGCGGGACTTTTCTGCAAACTTTTCCAACATCACGTGGTTTTTCTGCTCTTTATCGCCACCCTTTGGTCAACTTGTTATTGTTGGTTGATTTGAACATTGGTTCTGGGCATGCTTATTTGTCCATCGGACAAAAGTCCGATGGATTTCTGTACACACGGTCGGACTTTGGTCCATCGGACTTTTGTTGGCGAAAAGTTTGTCCGTTTGCAGACCGAACATTTGTCCGATGAAAACCAAAAAAAGTTTGTCCGATGGAGCGTACACACGGTTGGATTTTTTGTCAAACCTGCTCAAAATGAAGTTTGTTGGCAAAAAGTCCAACCGTGTGTACGGGGCTTAAGATATATCTTGCTTGGCCCTGTGGGCTGAACAAGAGAAAAGTCTATTGTTTCCCCTGGAGGAATCTCACATGCTGGCTATTGTATTCTAATAGCCAGCTCCTACTGCTATCAGAATACACAATTTTTTTCAGCAAAAATAATAAATAAAATTTGTGTGGCAAGAAGTAGAAGCCCTATCAATTCGAGAGTGGTTAACCACAGTAGAGGAAACATATAATATGGAAGGTCTGAGGCAGAGTCTAGAAGAAGAAAGCGTAGAGACAGAAATGGGAGAGATGGAAAGTGTTTAAAAAGACAAAGCAGATATGTAGAGGTGTTTAGTCTCTAGACAGAGGGAACCCTCCCGCAATTAGAGTAAATACAATACAAAAATATATATATATATTTATAAAGTTTAAGAGGTTGAAGAGGGGTGTAGCGTTAAGGGAAGGGGAGAGGCGGGGCACTTTTGACGTAAATAGGATACAAAAGGTTGTAAGCGGGTGAATGGTATCTTACTCGTGTATTTTATATTTTCTATCCGTGATAAAATAAAGAATAAAAAAAAATAAAAAATTCACAAAGCTCTTTTGCTATGTAAATCGAGGGATTGTCAATAGGGCCACCCATGGCTTGGATTTTCAGCCCGTTTTTTTTTTTTGGGGAACTGGACAAAATTTGCTTCGTGTATGGCCAACTTTAATCATGAACTATCTACATCACTAGAGCAGTCAATTGGCTGTTTACCTCCATTCCACCAAGCTGGGAAAGACTATAAAGAGGAAGGTGACTACTGTGAGAATACACAGAGTTATTATTTTAGACACTTTGTTCAACAAGGACTGATATAGCTAAAAGCAAAACTCTGAAGGATGCATTTATGAAACCTAAAAGCCAAAAAGTAAGGCGGTCACTCATAGCAATGCATCAAGTTTGGCTTTCATTCAGCAATTTGCCGTGTGAAACTGTGCCATGGTATCTAGTTGCTGGGGGGGGGGGGGGGGGAAATGGCACCACTTTTCCTTCCTCTGATGCTTAAAATTCTTTTTATTTAACTTTCACTAGACAGGAAAAGGTTAGCCTTTGTACTGTTTTTATGTATCAAGGGAGCTTTCATTATAAACCTTGGCAGGAAGCGGTGTTTGTATGAGAAGTTTCCAACAATGGGCCAAGCTGTTCTAATGAATCGCTGCACCGCTCGCTAAAGCTGGCTGTAAATGTGAAATAACAGGTATACAAACACATACTATAGAATCTGCCTATGCAGCTTTTAAACTAGGCACTGTGTTTATTCACACTAAAAACTGTCAATTTTTTTTTTTTTCCCCCAGAATTAAATATACGTGTGTGTGGTCCTTTGCTCTGTAGACAATGCAGGAAGATAAACGCAGCCAGCAATGATTGAACTGATACTTGTGCATTGATGCCAAGCCTTTTGTATTCACTAGCACTGGACATCTAGATTTCACCCGATATAGATTACCTGCTATTGACTTTCCTGTAAGGGACACACCCTGGGTTTATCTGCATTGTTTGCTTTAGATCCTGTCAGCCTCTGCTTGGCCAACACAGGATTTTACAAGCCCTCCCCTCTTTCCAGCTTTCTTTGGTACAGTAAAGGCGTGGCGCTTACCCATACAAGAGCCTTTAATAATATATTATTAGGATAATGCAGGTGCTTCCTACCTTCAAAAACCTAGGTACAGTTACAAATTCTTCTACAGTTCTAATCAGTAACAGGTGGAGTTGCGAATGTACTGTGCTATTTATATTAGGAGCTGCGTTTACCAAGCCGATTACTTACTTGTTCTTGAAATCCTCCACCAGATCTTGCATGTTCCTGAGTTCTCCGTCCAGTCTGCCCTTATCGTTGAGCAGGCTGTCCAGCTGCCTCCTCAGGTTGGAAATGTAAGCCTCGAACATGGGGCCGACGTTGCTGGTCTTGGAGGAGGACCTTTGGTTCTGCAGAAGTTCCCATTTTGTCTCCAGAACTTTGTTTTGCTGTTCCAGGAATCTCACCTTTTAAAAAAAAACAGCAAGCAGGAAGGAAAAATGTAAAGACGGTCTAGACTCTACAGAGCATAAGTTTAGCACATCACCTGCTACAGATAGGAATAGAATTACAGTCCTCAGCTGCAGAAAGAATGACAAAGCATAAGGCATGCAATTCAAATTCATTTTCATGTGTAGGAGATAGCATATACCAATACTCAGCACAATGAATGCGTAAAAGGGTACAACATTTAAATCAATCTATTTCATTTGTGGTGACAGTATTTTTGTAGCAACAGAATGCTACATTTTTACAAAATTAACAGCCAAGAGCCTGGCTTGAACAATCCTAAAAATACTGATACAATAATTATTGTTAAAATGATAAGTCCTTACCTTGTCAATGAAAGAAGCAAACTTGTTGTTCAGGGTCTTGATCTGTTCTTTCTCCTCCTTCCTAACAACCTGGATTTCGGGGTCAATCTCCAGATTAAGGGGTGCCAGCAGGCTATGGTTGATGGTCACTTCATGGATTCCAGCTCCTTGGCCACCGCCATAGCCACCGCCGAATCCAGCTCCACCGCCGTATCCGGCTCCGCCACCGAACCCAGCTCCACCACCGAACCCAGATCCACCGCCGATGCCATAAAGAGAACCGCCACCACCGCCAGACCTGCCACTGGACACGCCATAGGAAACGCTCTTTCTCACGGAGCCCACATTAGACAAGCTAGAGCTGCTCCAGTTCCCTGGTCTTCCGAAGCCTGAACCTTTGGAGGAACGGGTCTGGCTGACTCTGAAGGAGCTGACACCTCCCTGGGGGGCAGCAGAGCGGGTGCTGAAGCTCTGGAAAGACATTGTGCCAAGTGGATATGATAATGAGAGGAGGAGGAGAAGAAGAAGCTGGTGCTGCTGGTCTGTCTGAAGGATCCAGTGCTTCTGAAACTGCAGCTTCTCCTTTATATTGGAGCTGGGACTGGGCTGGGGGAAGGGGGCAGGGGCAGAGAGATCAGTTTACGGTATGTCACAGCTAGGTGTGGCTGGCTGCCATCCGCAGTCTGTTACCTGCAGCTATGTCCACACCTTCTGCACAGTCCCTCCCAGTGACCACTCCAACATTCTCAGTCTGGACACATACAATCGCTACTTGACATCGGCTGTACAAGTCTGCAAATACACTTTATCATGCAGCTCCCCATTCTATTCCTGTACAGTGCAGCTTTTAGGTTTTAGTCTTTCTATCCTAAGCACCTGCAGAACTGTCTACAGTTTTCCCTAAAGCAGTGAGGGAGTTAAAGCAACGGAGGTTGGCACAATACAGAGCTTATATGTGCCGTGACTCATTTTTAGATAAGGATGAAGAATTTACAACTCAGCAATTAAAAATTGCAAAAGATTTTCAGTTGCAATTCAAACTTCATTGACAGTTTTTTTTTTTTATGCAAATGTTTTAATTTGATTAATCGCTAGAAATGAAGAAACATTAACAGTAATTCATACTTTTATACCTAACCTAAAGCATATTGTTGTTCTGCGAACTGCAACAAACAAAATCCACAGACTTTCTTCTGCAGAAGTTTATAAACAGCGAGCAAAGCGCAGAACATGATATCTAAGTAGAATATACTTTGCTCATGACAGTCAATGAGGCAAGTACAGCATACATTTAACCTATTGCTTACTGCACTTTGCACTGTTTAAGTCTAGTGAGCCTATGAAACAATATTTAAAGCGGCTATTTGGAAATCCAAATTTATAATCATATTTGGAGGATGCGTGTCAGCCGCTGTCATCAATGCTCAATCAATCATTGAAATGCATTGACAGAGCAGCTTTTAGGGTGTTTAGACAGTGGGGAAAAGATTGTTTATCCTACTGGTATAAGTGACTAAATCCCCACTCATGTTAGCTCAAGGCAAGTCCTTGCAAATTAAAGCCTTTGTGTTTACAAAATTTGATTAAATTCTGAGATAAGTCTGGTATGCCTGCCACTACAAAAATTCAACAAGCACAGCATTGAATGCATTGTTTAAAAGTGGTAGGTAGTAGTAAAGAATAGGGGCTAGTTACAATATGCTGGTTCTAAAAATACAGCGTCTAGCTGTCATAGGGCCCAGCTGGCTTCAGCAAATGACTTGGCTGTATGCAGTTTAGAAGTTCTGATTTTGCTCTGAAGTTGGCCATACACACATAGATTTAAAAAAAAAAAAATTGTTCCCGCCAATGGGCGGAACAAAACAAAAAAAATCTAACAGATTCCTCTATCCACACTAAGCCTAGGTACACACTGCTGCGTGGAAAACACTGCATGTGATTCGCACAGGGATCGCACCGCATTCCCGTGCACATCACATGCGATGTCTGTGCGGTGCGATTCCAGCCTTACATTTTGTATGGCTGAAATCACATTGCATCTGCAGCAAAATGGTGCAGGACCCCCCCCCCTCACCTAAATCACATTGCATGGGAGTTCACACCCTCGTTTACAACTTTATGCTACAGGTAAGCCTATGTTAAGGCTTACCTGTAGCTAACAAGGATATCTCCTAAACCTGCACGGTTTAGGAGATATCCCTGTATTTGCATGTGCCGACGTCATGCGGCACATGCGCACTTAAGCCAACTGACGCATTGGGACTATGTTCCGTTGCTTCAGTTGTACTGTGCCGTTCCCGCGCGCATGCGTGGGAGTGATGTCACAGCGGATCCGGCCAATCACAGCGCCGGAGCCGCGATACACGGAAGACACTGCGGGACAACATGTCGGCGGCCGGATGTGGAGACGTGGATGACTGCGGGGGCTTCGATCGGAGGTAAGTACTACATAATGAGTTAGTAGGCTATGTGTACTAGCTCATTATGCCTTTGTCTTGCAGGGTCTTTTTTTTGAGGAGGGTTTACTTCCTCTTTAAGATAACACTGACACCCGCAGCAGATTGCATTGGACGCAATGTGATTGCTTTGGACTGCAAATGCGGGGAAACGCAGTGAGTCTTGTGCGTTTCCCACATCGCATTAGTGTGAACTAGGGTTAAATCGCACAGATGGACAGATTTCCCACTACGGCAGTTGTATTCTGGCAGTTGGCTGTCAAAATACTCCAAGAGCACCTGCATCTGATTGGATACAGGATCTGTTTGCTGACAATTTTCCATCCAGCTCCTTTGATTGTTCAAATGAAGAATGATGGGTGGGAAGGGAAGGTGCATGTAGGGCCACCCATGGAGTACATTTCGGCCATTTCATTAGGAAGCAGCTGAAATTTACTCTGCGGATTGCCAGCTTCAGAAAGATCAGCATCTGAAAGTATTGAAGACAGTGACAGCCAGGCATTTAGCATTTTCAGAAAGAGCAATGATAGACTTTGTACATCCCTAAGTACATGTTTCATTCAGAGCCAAGTCCTTTTTATTCAAGAGTGTAATGTATGTGCGTTAATGCACGCGCGTTATGTCGCACATTCGTGTGTGCTGCATTAAGGCAATTAAAATCAATAATATTCTGATACACCAAAAAGTCCTGCATATTAAACATGTAACAAATGTTTTTCCACAATAAACTATAGTGCATTTTGTATGGTACGCAGCACATTCAGGCAAATGCATTTCCTTAGGCGTAGTCAAAAAGAACGGTACCACAATGCATCAGCACGTGTGTTGCTGCGCAATACATGTGTTCATTTGTGCGTTCCTGCAACGTATAGAGGGAAATCAGCCCTTACATTCAATCATTAAAGTGGACCTGCACCCTAACATTGAAGTTGTCCCCCCACTTCCTTCCCCTCTCCCTCCTAGCAGACATTATTTTTTTTAAACAACTTTATTTGCGCTTTAAAGCAGCACTTCTGCTCTGCTCACCTTGGCTAGAACTTGTCACCACCCCCGGCATGTGTGCAGATGTGCCACAGTGCTTGGATCACTAGAGAGTCCTACGCACCAGGGTTACCTAGTGTCTGCACACGCGCCAGGGTTACCTAGTGTCTGCACACACGCGCCAGGGTTACCTAGTGTCTGCACACGCGCCAGGGTTACCTAGTGTCTGCACACGCGCCAGGGTTACCTAGTGTCTGCACATGCCAGGGTTAGCTAGTGGTTACACACGCGCCAGGGTTAGCTAGTGTCTGCACACATGCCAGGTTTTGTTGTGCATGCACAAGGACCACTAGGACCCCTTAAACACTGCGGCCGTGTTAGCGCTAAAGGGCCGCTCGTTTTAGCGGGGCTTTTCGGCCACTGGCGGGGTGCTTTTAACCCCAAAGAAGGGGTTAAAAACTCCTGTGTTGCGTCGCTTCCGAATCACTTTTTAGGCTCTGACCATTCATTGCAATCAGCAAGGGTGCTTTGGGAACGCTGTATGCAGCGCTCCCAAACTGCCCCAAAGATGCTTCTTGCAGGACTTTTTCTAAACGCCCGGGTCTAAAAGCATCCATTGCAATGAATGGGAGTTTTCAGGTGCTTTACAGATGCTATTTCTAGAGATAAAATGCATGAAAACTGCTTCAGTGTGAAAGGGGTCTAACAGGGAGCTAGAAACCTTCCCTGTCTTTGTGCGTGTGTGGCATTTTCATGGGGCATGCGCACAAATACTCATGGGCTCTGCCAGGACCCAAAGGTGGGCACACCTGCGCACGTGCCATAGCGACAGCGCCCTGGGGGGTGGCGGAGCCATGTAACAAATGGTAAGCTGCCATTTTTGATCTGTGAAAATGCTAGTTACCTGGCTGTCAGGCTGATCCTTTTTTTCTTGAAAAATGTCCGAGTAATTGAGACAGAACGAGTATACAGATAAGGAGTTTTGTCACAATTTGGACACTTATATGCTGCATGCGTGTTCTGGGCATTGAAGTCAGCAATCATCATAACCAAAATGTTTCTCCCCTGGCAGATACACTGTAAGAGAAATAATGTAAGACGTTCTAATGTTTCTTCCCATGCATGGTTAATAATGTTTTATTAGTTCTAATCTGGGCAGCAAACTAGTGTCATGGCTGGAATGTGGAAGTCAGTGACCAGAGGGGTGTGTTCCTATTGTGTGGTATGAACAGCATGTTACTTTTGGAAAGGTAGCGAACAGAGACAGTTTATACTTCATATTATTTTATACAGCTTTAGATTTACCATTTATGTGTTTAGATACACAAAGTGTGTGGTCAGTAATATTTATATTAGATTAAACGGAGCATATCATCCTCTCTGTTATTTATCTGCAGGGCAACACAAATAGTATAGAGTAGTACAGTATAATGAAACTGGGAGAATAAAATACCATTTTTATACTGGTGCAAGAATGTTTTATAGGTAAGAAAGCATAAATAGCAAGTGAGCAGCAAAATGCTGCTGCATTGAAGTAAATCAGCCAGCATTCTGGAAAATCTCTATTGCAAGCAACAATGAAAGCATTGCAACAGTAAATGATACATTTAGTCTTTTTACTGTGCAGTTATTTAGAAGTAAGGGTTCATTGTTCATGTAAGAACACTTTCATAGGAAAGAATGTCTACAGAATTAGAAGAGTGTCTGTCATAACGCATGTTTTAGGAAAGCACAAATCAAAGCCTTTGCTTGACCTATAGATCTCTATACCTTCTAGTGCAGACAGTGCTAGGGGTACTAGGTACTTTCTTTTGGAGCTCATGCCTAAGAGATGAGATCATCTCTAAAAACTAGCTGCCTGAAAATCGTGTGATTGAAAAAAAAAAATATCCAGTTCATGTAACTATGAGGAATGCATCCTTTTCTTGGCATGTAATTGGAAAAATAGAAAATGTTGGTTCTTTCAATTAGCTTAAGAATCTGACCAATTATTGTCTTTTCTTCTGTTACCAAGATCTGCCATTCTTTGAGCTCATAGAAACAAACACTCCTGTTTCTGAATTTCCCATGCTGGTCATGGCTTTCCTAAGGCTGGCCATACACGGATCTCGGACGGTTCATGCTGATTCCAACCGTTAATGAGCAGACTCAATGTACCAAGTTAATCTATTGATAATCACTGTTTTCTTCCAGCGGGGACATCTTCCCCCACCGGGAGAAGACAATGGCCCAGCAGGAGGCATTCTCGCAACAACACTATCTGTGTTGATGGGTGAATCAAGCTATTTTTTTTCCTGCAATTCTTGGTTGCAACTTGCAGGAAAGCAATTTTCTCTGTGTATGGCCGGCCTAACGTTTGGGCCACTTAAGCCCCGTGGGTGTTTAGCCCTGGTGCATGGGGTTCTGGCATTTAGCCACAGGTGGGTGGCAAAGGTGCAATGTCCAGCTCTGCTGGAGGTGCACCTAACATTATGTGTGTTTAGAGCAGTATACACCGAGGGATGAATGTCCGGAATGCAGACTTCTTGCATTCCGGGCATTCATTCCTGGACACATACAGCCCGAAAGAAGTATACTGCTCAGTGCACCGCCCAGCCCAATGCAACCACAGGAGCTGTCAGACTCTGAGGCCGGGTTCACACTATTACAAATTGAATGCCGGATCCCCGCATCCAATTCGCAATAGCAGGAGAATGTGACTGGCTCTCTATGGAGCCGGTTCACATATCTCCGATGCGGCTCCGGTGCAAATTTGCACCGGAGCTCCGTGCGTCGTTTGGTCCATTTCAGGTCCGAATTCAGCTGAAATCGGACCTAAAACGATGAACGGGGATGCCCAGCACCCCTGCTGGGAGACTCATTGGTATCCAGTGTGAACGGAGCCTTAAGCCTCGTACACACGACCGAGTTTCTTGCTGGCAGAGATTTCTTGCCGAGAAATTCGTTCGTGTGTATGGTTTCTCGTCAAGAAAACCGACTAGAATCTCGACGAGAAAATAGAGAACCTGCTCTCTATTTTCTCGTCGAGATTCTCGTCTGCCTGTTTCTCGATGAGAAAATTGTGTGTGTGTACACTTACCTGTCCTCCGGAAAGCCCGCGCATGCTCGAAATGACTTCGACGCATGCACGGTAGCTTCCTAGGCATAGGATAGGGTGTACAAAGATGGCGGCGACGGCATCGAATGTGACGAGCGCATGCTCGTCGTATTCAATTACGTCACCGCGTTCGAACCGCGGGTTCTTTGAAATGAGCGTGTGTACACTCGGCGGGACAAGTTTCTTGTCCAAGGATCTCGTCGAAAAAAACGACATGTTTTTTACAACGAGAATCTCGGCCGTGTGTACGAGGCTTCAGAGTTTTACAGGCTACGAGCATCGGGGTTTGACAGTGTGCCTATGCCCTTTTGCCTGCGGCTAAACACCAGAACCCCATGCACTGGGGATAACTGCCAACTGTGCATGGGGCCTTAGATAAATCAATGAAGTACCTAAGTGACACAGCATCCAAGTGTCCATCAGCATCAAGTTCTGTTCACTTGGGTGGAATGCAGTACATATCAACATGGTGGCTTCATGCTTGTTTACACCATGTCCGTTGAGGTGCATTTTTCTGCAAATCACTGTACATGTATGGCACATAGGCAGTGCCGGCCCAAGACATTGTGCTGCCTGGTACCAAGAATTAAATGCTGCCCCCCCCCCCAAAAAAAAATCACGCCCACCAAATACCCCACATTCATTATTTTATATCATGATAACTAAAGTGGACCTGTCATGGCTCTATACATGTAAAGGAGTATAAAAGGACCTATGCGTGTCTGGTGGCCGCGATCGCTCCAGAGAGCCAGAACGGGGATCTGTTAATGTAAACAGACAGATCCCTATTCTGACAGGGGAGGAGAGACAGATCTGCTCTTCCTAGTGATTAGGAACAGAGATCTCTCTCCTCCTACAGTCAGTCCCATCCCCCCCAGTTAGAAACACCTCCCAGGGAACACATTTAACCCCTTTCCTGCCAGTGACATTTACACATTAATCAGTGCATTTTTATAGCACAGATCGCTGTATAAATGTCACTGGTCCCAAAAAAGTGTCAAAAGTGTCTAATCTGTCCACCGCAATGTCACAGTCTAGCTAAAAATCGCAGATCACCAGACCCCGCTACACTAGTAAAAAAAAAATAATAATAATAAAAATGCCATAAATCTATCCTCTATTTTGTAGACGGTATAACTTTTGCGCGAACTAATCAATATACACATTGCATTTTTTTTACCAAACATATGTAGAAGAATACATATCGACCTAAACTGATCAAGAAATGTTTATTTTTATTTTATTATGCTCCACTAGACCCTAGTCTCTTTATTGGCTACAGCCCTTAACCCTTCATGGATTTGCTTTTGGAATTAACTCTTCACGGACTATGTTGTGTTCTTTTTGGACTCTGCATTAGTTTTCTTTTTAATTAATTTTTCATATATTAATTTTTCACATTTCAAGGTTTAACATTTATTTCACACATGGTTTTAACCACATAGCGCTGCACATTTTTTGAACACATGTGACCTATCTGACCCCTACACTGACCCCCTGACACACCTACGTGACACATGCACTGATCCACCTGACTCCTACTTCCTGCACTACTCACATTACACTGACCCACCTGACCTACATGACCATTACCCTGACCCCTACCCTGACCCCTACCCTACTCACATTACACTGACCCACCTGACTCCTACTTCCTGCACTACTCACATTACACTGACCCACATGACCATTACCCTGACCCCTACACTGACCCCTACCCTGACCCCTACACTGACCCCTACTTCCTGCACTACTCACATTACACTGACCCACCTGACCTACATGACCATTACTCTGACCCCTACACTGACCCCTACACTGACCCCTACCCTGACCCCTACCCTGACCCCTACCCTACTCACATTACACTGACCCACCTGACTCCTACTTCCTGCACTACTCACATTACACTGACCCACATGACCATTACCCTGACCCCTACACTGACCCCTACCCTGACCCCTACCCTGACCCCTACACTGACCCCTACTTCCTGAACTACTCACATTACACTGACCCACCTGACTCCTACTTCCTGCACTACTCACATTACACTGACCCACATGACCATTACCCTGACCCCTACACTGACCCCTACACTGACCCCTACTTCCTGAACTACTCACATTACACTGACCCACCTGACCTACATGACCATTACACTGACCCCTACACTGACCTACCTGACACCTACACTGACCTACCTGACACCTACCTCACTCCTACATCCTGCACTACTCACATTACACTGACCTGACAGCAACACTGACTATTACACTGACTGACACATACACTGACCCACCGACCTTACACCTACACTGACCTACTACACAGACCCACCTGACTCCTACAGTAGGAGTCCTACTTCCTGCAGTACTCACACCCGACCCCCTCCCCACAGCTCGGTGCAAATCCATCCTTTGAGTCCTCCTTACCTTTGTCTGCTCTTCACCAGGACTCTCCTCCGGACCTCAGCACTGGATGTGCAGAACTGCTTTGGCGTCCCAACTTCCCCCCAGCGCCATCCACCCGCAGCCCGCTCCATGGTGTCAGACGCTGCACGCCTGCACCTCCATGATCCCATCTCCACCGCGCCGTAACAAAGCAGAGGGACAGGCGGAGGCGAAGACAGCTCACACTTCCAGTGCTTGTCTCCCGCCACCATGTTCGTGTTTCCCGGCGCACTGTGATTGGGCGTATGGCGGTCATGTGCGGAGGCGGGACTTCTAGAGCGATCGCTGACAGGCCAGCCCCACGCCGCACATGACCCCCATTCGTCCAATCACAGGGCGCCGGACACTAAACATGGCGGCTGGAAAATCGGGGACACAGGAAAGGAAAATCAGTAGGAGACACGGAATGTCGCTGGCTGACGGGCGGCAATTTGCCGCCCCCCTTAAAGTGCCGCCTGGGACCGGGGTACCATCGGGTCCCATGGTAGGGCCGGCCCTGCACATAGGGGCTGTTTTGCTAAAACCGGATGGTGCAAAGTCTGGTGCAGCTCTGTATAGAAACCAATCAGCTTCCAGGTTTTTTTTTGTCAAAGCTTGATTGAAAAAGCTGAAGTTAGAAGCTAAATGCAAAATCTGGTGCAGCTGTACATGGTAGCCAATCTCCAGTTTTAGTAATCCAACCCCATAATAAACAATTGCTTTCTTTCTATGTACCCTGTTCACACCATACATGTGCAGTGATGTGCCAAAAAATGCACCTCAACAATCATGGTGTGAACAAGCCAGCATTAGGGTCCTTTCAGACATGCGGATCCCGTTCCTTTCATATCCGCTTGCTCAGCGGGGATCGCTCCGTTGATCCCAGCTGAGCCGACGGATGACAGGGTGGTCCCCGCAAACTGTGCAGGGACCGCTCTGTCAGATCTCCGCTCTCCTCTATAGGGGGATCGGATGAACACGGACCGTCTGTCCGTGTTCATCCGATCCGCTATGCAGACGGATGGAAAAATAGGATTTTCCTCCGTCTGCAGAATCTGAGTCTTGCGGACACGGATGAGATCGGGTGTCAGCAGATGTTCATCTGCTGACACCCGCTATCTCATAGGGATACATGTATGTCCCTTTTTCATCCGTAAACGGATGGATGAAAAAGCGGTCATACAGTCTGCATGTGTAAAAGGGGCCTTACTGTGTATTAAGTCGCTCAGGGTGTCCTTTGGGCTCCAGTAGCATATGGTAGGTGTCAGGAAGACACAACTAGTTTTAGCGGCGCTTTACCGGCAGGAGCGTGGCGCTTTTAATCCCAAAAATGCGGTTAAAAGCGCCCGAAAAGTGCCGCTGCCGAAGCACTTTGCATGTGCTTTGGCAGGGCTGCCCAATGATTTCAATGGCAGGGAGCGGTTTAGGAGCACTGTATACACCGCTCCCGCACCGCCCCAAAGATGCTGCTTGCAGGACTTTTTTTTCCGTCCTGCAAGCGCAGGACCAATGCTGGTTAGTTGGCTATCTGCACCCATCTGCATGGTCAAGGGATAGAAGGGCCAACAGGTCAAACCATAAATCAGATAATGGTAATAGAGAATAGAGCTGAGTACTAATATCATGTTTTTTTTTATTCTGTTTCATCGTATTCTGTATTCACGCTCAACATGATGGTTTATTACGTATTACATATTCTGTTTTCACTCATCCTTCTTAAAGCTTTGAATTTCTTTCATTCAGCCTACTTTTCAAGCAGAAGGGCGAAAGGGGTATATGCAGTGCTGATAGAGCCATCCACTAACTAAATTTCAGATCATTTAGGAGGAATCGGCCAAAACTCAAGCAGTGTATGGCCAGCTCATAGTTGCTTTCAGAGCTGCACCTGAAAGAGCACTCTGGAAAGTGCAGTAAACTACAGCAACCAACCAGAAAACATATATTTATTTTTAATATGACTTTGGATTGCTGTCTTTGTGCAATAATCCTGAAAAATCTCTAAAACGGATCTACATTGCACACGTTCCATTGCTAATTTAGGCCTGGTTCACACCTATGCGTTTTTAGTTTTGCAGAAACACACTACAGTCCATTTAACATGGTTTCCTATGGGTCATGTTCACATCTGTGCATTTTATGGAAAGTCCCAGGGTTTTTTCTTGGGTTTTTGGTTCCATAGACTTCAATGGGTCAAAAACGTGTATTGAAAAACGCAAAACGCACCTGGAATATGCAAACTTCAACCTGCACAGGTGTGAACCAGGCCTCCTTGGATAATTATATTGTCAGTGGTTTACCTGCATTAAATTAACTACAGAACCTGCAAGATCCCTTAGGCTCGATTCACACCTATGCATGTTGCTTTTGAGCGTTTCTGCAGTGCTTTTTGCGGTGCTTGCCATGTATTTCGGTGCTTGACACGCTTTTTTACCGCGATTTGCATTTTTTATTTTATTTATTTTTTTAACACTATATATAGCTGGTTGCTAAGGAGGGGGCCAGGAAGCCGGCCACGTCCTTAACAACCGATGAGTCATCAGTTGTCAGAATTGCCGGCTAAAAATTAAACAAGAAAAAAAAAACAGCGTGCCCCCCCCCCCCCCAAGGTCCATACCAGGCCCTTGGGTCTAGTATGGATTTCGGAGGGGCCCCCTCCACACCAAAATAAAAAAAAATGGCGTGGGGTCCCCCCAAAATCCATACCAGACCCTTTTCCGAGCATGCAGCCTGGCAGGTCAGGAAAGGGCGGGGCTCTCCCCCCCCACCCCAAGGCACCTTGCCTCTTCCTGATAACCCTTGCCCGCAATTCTTTTTTTTTTTACATTCAGCGGGAAGCCCGCTGACAACTGATGACTCATCGGTTGTTAAGGACGCTGTGGCCAGATTCTCGGCCCCCACCTTAGCAACCAGCTATATACAGTGTAAAAAAAAAGAAATAACAAAAACCGCAAATTGCGGTAAAAACGCGGTACTTGCGTTTTGGATGCGGGTCCATTGAATTCTATTACATGCAAAACGCTGCTTTTTGCAGGAAAAAAAGTCCCCGACCCTTTCCAAAAATGCAGAGGCACAAAAAAGCATTGATGTGAACATGTTCCATAGGAACCCATGTTAAAAAAAAAAAATTCCCTGCATTTCTGCAAAATGCAAAATGCATCAAAAAACGCATTAGTGTGAATCGAGCCTAAGCCCTGGTTCACACT
This sequence comes from Rana muscosa, assembly GCA_029206835.1. Taxonomy (NCBI): domain Eukaryota; kingdom Metazoa; phylum Chordata; class Amphibia; order Anura; family Ranidae; genus Rana; species Rana muscosa. The sequence goes on from CM055117.1 coordinate 923,291,814, forward strand.
GGTGAGTTTTGACATGCGATTTGGCATGTCAAATCGCATGTCAAAACGCCGATATTTGCCGCAAATTGCCGGCACTGGCACCGTCCTAGTCGGTGCGACGCCGCATCTGCGGCGCTGCACCGATTTCAAAAAGTCGTTTCTGTACTACTTTTTGCGATTTCGGCCGCGATTTACATTGACATCTGTGTCAGATGTCTTTGTAATCGTGGCTGAAATCGGGACTGCCAGCGATAGTGAAATCGTGCGAGTTTAGCTGAACTCGCACGGCTTCACTCCCGCAGCCCAGTGTGAACCTGGGCTAAGGGTACTTTGACACTGAAGCGCTGGGTGCGTCGGCGGTAAAGTGCCGCTAAAAACCCCTGCTAGCGGCCGAAAAAGGGTTAAACCCGCCCGCAAAACGCTGCTGCAGCGGCGCATTGCCGGCGGTTTGGAGGCGCTGCACCATTGATTTCAATGGGCAGGGGCGCTTTAGGAGCGGTATATTCACTGCTCCTACAGCGCCTCAAAGATGCGGCTGGCAGGACTTTTTTTACTGTCCTGCCAGCGCAACGCTCCAGTGTGAAAGCCCTCAGGCTTTCACACTGGAGATAAGGGAGCGGCTCTTTCAGGGCGCTTTGCAGGCGCTATTTTTAGCGTAATAGCGCCTGCAAAGCGTCTCAGTGTGAAAGCATCCTAAGTGTCAAATGTGAAGTGTCAACCTTAGGCCTAAATTAAAAAATGCCACTTAACACCACACTGGGTTATTAAAAGCATCCATGTCAGAACAGAAGCTTTACTATTAGCAAGAAATGTTTAGTGTCATGTTAAAGTCTAGAGCTTAAATAATTGTGGTTGAAATTCAATGGCATCCAACCATTCAGGCTCTACAGTTCCCTCACTGAACAGGCTCTTATCTCTGGTGGGGAGTCCTTTTAAGGCATAAAAATGCTTTGTGTGTCAGGCGATGGGGTGGGAATGTGAACTTTTGTCTTCAATCAATTTTGCCTGAAGTAGAATACCAACACAAGCCGGTTACAGGCGTGACCATCATTTTGTCCAAACTGAGCAATCCTATTCTGCATATGATATATACTATCTACAATTCTCCCTGCACCTCGTGCCAGAGATATTAGGAGGGGTTTTGCACCCTGGGTACACACTCATCTTCCACCCCATAGTGCATCTATTCTCGTATTTCCAAATTCTCAAATTCTGCTAAAGGCAATTATGGTAAAAATATAACAATTGTAAAAAAATAAATAAAAATATTCACATCTCAGCCTAGTGCAAAGAATAGAAAATCATTTTTACATATCTCTCTGAACTATAGGCAACCGTCCCTGCTGCCCTTCCCCAGCTACACCCTAGCCTTGTGCTCTTCCTTTTCATGTGCCAGAAAGACAGAGTACATGTAATACCGCCAGCAATTTGTCTTTATACAGCCAGCGCTGAGTCAATAAGAGCAAAGGTGGCCTGCTGAGATTCCTGCTTATAATGATCGGAGCTCTGAGTCAGATTTGGACCAGGAATTTAAGTACAAAGTGATTCTGTCCACTAAGTTGCACATTGTGTATTATTTATAGTTCTCTTTACATGCAGCATGTGATACTAAAATATAAAATCTTGGGTTAAATCACTAGGCAGTTATGTCGCAATTATGGTAGTTGTTTAGGTTGCTTAAAGCTGAGTTCCACCCAAAAACTTCCAGGCAGGTCTATGCCATGTCCCCCGCTGTCTTCTGGGAGACACACAGGTCCCAGAAGACAGCAGGGACCAGTGAGGAAGCGTGGCGCGACTCGTGCATGCGCAGTAGGGAACCGGGCTGTAAAGCCGCAAGGCTTCAGTTCCTGACTCCCCTACCGAAGATGGCGGCGCCTCCACCCGAGAGCCCAGGGACAGATCGGTTTCAGGTGAGGACATCGCGGGCGTCCTGGAATGGTAAGTGTCCATATTTTAAAAGTCAGCAGCTGCAGTATTTGTAGCTGCTGACTTTAAAAAAAAAAGATTTTCGGCGGAACTCCGCTTTAAGTCCCCTTTCCCACTGAGGCACTCAAACTGCCCATAAAAACATTGGGTGTTTTTGCAACGCTTCTGCGGCGCTTTTGAATCGCTTTTTGTGGGCTTTTTAGGCACTTTTGAAGCGCTTCCCATTCATTTCAATGGACAGGGGCGTTTTTGAGGCACTTTTTTAAGCGCTCCAAACATGTTCCAAACATGCTGCTTGCAGGACTTTTTGCCCCGCCAGTGCACCGCCCCAGTGTGAAAGGATCCATTGTTATTAATGGGAAGAAGTTTTCAGGAGCTTTTCAGGCACATTTTTTTGCGTGAAAGCACCTCAGTGTGAAAGGGGTCCAAGGCTAAAGACGGCCATAGACGATTCAAACCATGTATGGGCAGGATGATTATACCCAAGTTGATCAATCAATCAACTTGGGTGCAACCAGCCTGTTGGATTTTCATTTAATTATTGTAAATCTTAAAGAGGTTCTAAACCCTGGTGAAAATAAAAATAAAAACCTGTAAGACAAAGGCATAATGCATTGTATACTAGCTCATTATGAAATGCTTAACTTAGAATGAAGCCCTCCAGCAGCGCCCGCATACCGCTGAGACCACTGACCATCTTCCCTATTGCTTCTTCCAGGTTCTCGGGCTCCGGCGCTGTGAGTGGCCGGAGCCGTGATGACATCACTCCCACACATGCGCGCAGGAGCTGCCGTTTATGGCATGGCCTCTGAAGGTCTGGCATGGTAACCCGGACCTTCAGAGCGCATGCGCCGATGACGTCATTGGCTGCATTCACTCGGAATATCTCCTAAACTGTGCAAGTTTAGGAGATATTCACAGTATCTACAGGTAAGTCTTACTATAGGCTTAGCTGTAGCGGTGATCAGTGTATTCTGACAGCAGAAGAGCCCCCACTGACATAAGACAATGGCACAGAGAGAAGGATCCCTCCATCCACCTCGCTTGTGTGGATGGGGAAGCCGCTCACTTTTTTTTTTTTTTTGATCAGCCCACTTTCTGATCAAAAAAAATTGATCCATGTATGCGAAAGCTTAAATAAGACTTCCCAGTAACTTTGCAAGCCTACTTTAATATGTTCCAGCAATGTCATTATATACAGCAGCTATATAATGTTTCGATAATCTCTACTTATCATAATAAAAAAAAAAAACTTTGATCTTGAGTCAGATGACTTTGCCTAAGCAGAGATGATGTTATCAGTCATCTGCAGACTCGAGTAAGCAGCACCTTATTCTCCTCTCAATGATCACTCAGACTGTACATTTACAGCCATTCACAAGATCAGAATCTACAGAAAGGGTAAATTTGTGTCAGACATTTACGAACACAGTCATGAACGGCATGAGCACCAGCAGTGGCGGCTGGTGAAGTTTTAGGATAGGGGGGTCGGGGCGAAACCCTGCCCTTTTTTTTTTAACCCCCCACTTCTCATAAGCCCCACCCCTTATAGAATCCACCCACTCAGTCCCCTGTATTCCACTTGGTTCCACTTATAGTGTCAGGAGTATACATCTCAGCATCACAAGACAGAGTATACAGCCCCAACATCACAGGACAGAGTATATAGCTTAGTCTCACAGATCAAGGTATATAGCTCAGCATTACAGATCAGGGTATATAGCTCAGCATTACAGATCAGGGTATATAGCTCAGCCTCACAGATCAGGGTATACAGCTCAGCCTCAGAGCAGGGTATACAGCTCAGCCTTAGATCAGGGTATACAGCTCAGCCTCAGATCAAGGTATACTGCTCAGCCTCAGATCAGGGTATACAGCTCAGCCTCACAGATCAGGGTATACAGCTCAGCCTCACAGATCAGGGTATACAGTAGGCTTGTGCACAACGGAAAAATTCGTTCCGTTTCGGTTCGTTTCTTTCCGGTCCTGTTGATTCGTAATCATTCGTAATTTTGCTAGACGGGATTTTTCGTGTTCGGACTCATTCGTATTTTTGCAAGCGACATTTTTCGTTGAATTTTTTGTTGCTTTATAATTCGTACTTTCGGTAGAGTACGTTGTTTTTCGTTGATTCTGGACACAACTCCTACTTTCGTAACTTTTTTTGGGTTCGTTGATTCGTAATTTTCTGTGTCTCTCTCACGACGACGCTGACTATTATGCCTAATGTGCTTCGAATGGATTTGTACTTATCGAAATACATAGCGGTTATTTGTAACGATTCGAAATCTCGTATTTTACTTTCGTTTTTTATATGCGGCTATAGCCTCCGCCCCTGTACACCATTTTGAGAGGGTTCAGCACGGTGAGGGAGAAGCAGAGAGCAGAGCAGAGTGTTATTGTGCTTCGAATGGATTAGAAATCTCGTATTTTACTTTCGTTTTTTACATGCGGCTATAGCCTCCGCCCCTGTACACCATTTTGAGAGGGAGTTCAGCACGGTGAAGGAGAAGCAGAGAGCAGAGTAGAGTGAGTGTTATTGTGTTTCCAATGGATTTGTACATTCGTAAGTTTTTTCATAACGAATTATGCCGAAGACATTCGGGCATTCGCTATTTTGCGGTATAATTTATTTCGGATTCGGTTTTATTCGTAATTGCTTTGTTCGGAAATTCGAATGCTTCCGAATGTCCGAAAGTTGCTAAATTCGGACGAATTTCGATTCGTTACGAAACGAATTGCACAAGCCTAGTATACAGCTCAGCCTCACAGATCAGGGTATACAGCTCAGCCTCACAGATCAGGGTATACAGCTCAGCCTCACAGATCAGGGTATACAGCTCAGCCTCACAGATCAGGGTATACAGCTCAGCCTCACAGAGCAGGGTATACTGCTCAGCCTCAGATCAGGGTATACTGCTCAGCCTCAGATCAGGGTATACAGCTCAGCCTCAGATCAGGGTATACAGCTCAGCCTCAGATCAGGGTATACAGCTCAGCCTCAGATTAGAGTATACTATGGCTAATCGGGAAACAGGTCTGACGCAACCTGGCTCCTGATTGGCAGGGAGGATTGTTAACGTGAAAATAGTGAAAATGTATTCGCTATGGTCACACAACAGGGTGGGATCGAGACGCAGTGCTCTGCGGCCCGAGCCCACCCTATTTTAAAGCCTATTAGAGCCTCTGGCTTTAATCATGTGCTTCAAAATATACACACCGCCTGCTTATCCCCGCCATAGTAATTCATGTGTCTGGCATCCTACAAGGGGCCGGGCACATGGATAGGGAGGGTGGCGGAGGTGTCGGGGGGGGGGGGCCCCACGGGGCACCTATAATGTACATGATTGAGTAATTTCCTTAGTCAACATCTCCAATACATCTAATAAGTAGATGCTAACCCTGGTTGATGGCTGAGCAAAAATAGTGGACTGAAAAGTAAATGAAGGCGTTGTCAGGGGAAGCTCTGTGAACTCTATGGAGGAGATTTACTAAAATTGGAAGCCATCCTTGCTGGGAGAACACAGTGATTATTGCTATTATTGTTAGCGGCTATAACAGCTGCTTACAATAATCGCATGTACAATCTGCCAGCCTGGTTGTACCCAAATTGATCAATCAACTAGATAGATTCAGCCTGCCCATACAGGGTCCGAATTAGCAGGAACCGACCGAGATTTGAACTGTCTATGGTTCAAATTAAGCCTGGGTTCACACCAGTGCGAATTGGATGCCGGTGTTCTAACATTCTGGGTCCCCTATCAGATAGTGCCCAGGTTGGACTGCGCATGCGCAATCGGAGATCACGGAGATCTCCGAGACTAAACAGCTGTTCCATCAGCTGTAGTTGGAGAATGCGCAGTTAACACGGCGCTGGCTTCCGCCGCTCGTTATATCGGATGGGGGACCCATCTCGATAGAACAGTTTAGTTTTGGAGATTTCCGTGATATCGGACTGCGCATGCGCAGTCCAACCCGGGCACTATCTCATAGGGGACCCAGAATGATAGGACACCGGCATCCAATTTGCATGTCCAGGAGACTGTGACTGGCTCTCAATGAAGCTGGTTCACACATCTCCAGGACAGCTGCGAAGCAGTTTGCAGAAGAGTCCTGTGCATCTTTTGGTCCATTTCAGGTCCGAATTCAGCCAAAAGTTTGGACCGAATTTGGACCTGAAATGGTGAACAGGGACGCATCGGACCCCCTGCTGCGAGCCGCTCCGCACAACAGTGTGAACCCAGCCTAAGGGTGATCTGCAATAGACATCGGGAAATACAGAAACGGATTGGTCCAACTTGGACAAATGTAACAATCAATGTACATTCCATACCTGGCCAATGCTCCTGTTCTGCTTTCATTTTGAAATTGAAGATCTTCACTGTAAAATATATTGGAAAATACATAATTTAGAAAGAGCTTCTATAAAACAGCATGATTGTGATTAAACTTGTTACTGTACAATTGTGTTGTTGTTATGCAATAGACTACCTTTTGATACGGGTCAAAGACTAGCCCATACCAAGCCCATGGAGGCACAAATTCTTTGTCCCGAGAATTTGTTGTCCCTAATAACACAGCTTGTTGCACCCTTTCCTAAGGCTAGAAACCTACAAGGCGTGAAGTCAGTATAATTATTATGATTTCTACACCACCAATTGACTACTGACTTCCCCAAATATATGCTCAGGCCTATCACCAACACCTTACAATTTAATTCTAATATAAATTTCATAGAAAAATATCATTCCCTGCCATATCTATTAGTAGCAAGTGTGCCTGTTAATAGAAAGATTATATTGAAAAAATATTAGGGGATTGAATCATGCCTACTTTTCTAATCTTCATCTAAAGTCTCTGGATAGCATAAAGCTGGCCATACATGGTAATCAGTAAACTCACATTGTACTCAGAGCCTTCCTGAATAGATATAAACTGGATGGTAAAGCCTAGTACACACGGGCTGAATGTCGGCCGGTGTCTTGTCGACCTAGTTCCCCTATCGATATGGTTCCGAGCTCGACTGCGCAGGTGCAATCCGAGGCGACGGAATTCTCCGAGCGTGAACAGCTGTTCGGCAGCTGTAGACGCGCTCGCTCCCGATGCTAGAGGAACCAGCTCGACAAGAAAGCGGCGGGGGCGGAGACTGGGACACGCCGCTCTATAGGGCAGCATTAATCAAGTTGATGGCCGGTTGACACGCCGCTCTGTACAGCAAGGGGCGGATGAGTGAGTGTGCGCTCCCTGCAATGTTAGACGGCAAGCCTAGAGATTGATATGTACAACATTCGCCCTATAGAGCGGCGTGTCACAGTCTCCGCCCCCGCCCCTTTTGCCGCCCCTTGCGCCCGCTCATGAACATTTAAAAAAATAGAGAGTGGCCTGTCACCCGGCCATCAACTTGCTAGTCTCCATCCCCGCTGCTTTCTGCGCGGCGTGTATCCTCGGGAGCGAGCGCGTCTACAGCTGACGAACAGCTGTAGATGTTCGTAGATTTACGTGTGTTCCGAGTGCGCATGCGCAGACGCGCTCGGAACCATATCGATAGGGGAACTAGGTCGACAAGACACCGCCATTCAGGCTGAGGGCGTGTCAGCCAGTCCCACAGAAGCCGGATGTTCAGCTGGCTTCTGTCGAAGGCTCATGACCGAAAAAAGTATGCCGTCCAGCTCCCGATCAGCGCTTAGCCAATGGCACAATAGCACAGCAGGGGAGATCCGACCTAAGCTGTCAGTTTTCTTTTCATTCAACCGACTGGGTTGAACTAGAAAAAAAAAATAGTGGTGATTACGAGGCTTAAGCCTTGTCCTTACATTACACCGTTTTTGGCACACCTTAAAGGGGTTGTAAAGGTTTGTTTTTTATTTTCTAAATAGGTTCCTTTAAGCTAGTGCATTGTTTGTTCACTTACCTTTTCCTTCGATTTTCCTTCTAAATATTTTTTTTCTTTGTCTGAATTTCTCACTTCCTGTTCTTCCTCAGTAAGCTGTTCAGTAAGCTGTTCTGGCTGACTCCACACCACTCAGATGATGGTGGGAAGTTTAGTGAGGAGAAACAGGAAGTGAGGAATTCAGACAAAGAAAAAAATAATTTAGAAGGGAAATGGAAGGAAAAGGTAAATGAACCAACAATGCACTAGCTTAAAGGAACCTATTTAGAAAATAAAAAACAAACCTTTACAACCCCTTTAAGCACAGGAATATAGTCAACTGGGAAGTGCGGAACAGTCAAGTGAACCTGCTGATTTGTCCTCCAAGGGCAATTCACAGGTTAGCTTTAAGAATATGAAAAACCTGAAATCAACAAACAAGTTGTGTATACAAGAGCTTTCAATAGATTTCCAAGCAACCTTTTTTCATTAATTAGTTAGTGTATTTATTTCAGTACCGTTGCTTCAGAATACATCTAAGTAATCAGCATACAACTGAGCTACTCACTTCACTGTGACAAAAATATCTAGTCTATTCTTCTCTACTGATTAAGAGCAATTACAATAGTATCTGTTCAACATAATCTTGTTGCTCAAGTAGCTTCTACAAGACATCAATATTGAATGTGGCTGTCCCAACCCTCAATTGTGAAAAGCCTGGTAAACGACCCCCTCACCTTGTTTGGATAGCCATCAGTGACTGAAATTCTATAACCTGTCCTAACCTGTTCTGGCACAAACCCCTTTTAATGACCACTGTACCTGCAGCTTGTCTGACACAAGGAATGGTTATTAAGAGTCTTTTGTAGTGTGGGCACAAAGAGGTTGAAAACAAACTCTACAGAATTCCTTGCAAACAGAAAAGCCCGGAGCAAAAAGTAAAATGACATAGGCGAAGGGCTGGCATGACTAAGGGAACAGGGGACTGAGAGAGAGAGCCAGCCATTGGTTAGTAAGAGGGGGGGCAGGATTGGCTGAGCTGGAGTGGGGGGGGAGGGCCAAGGGGAATAACAGTTAAAAGGTTGAGTCCCCTCCCCCCACGGGCAACACAGCGGGGTGAAGTGTGAGAGATGGCACACGTGCAGGAGTTGCTGGCTCAGCTGCGGGCTGAGGCGGCGCAACATGGCCCAGGTTGGCTCCAAGAGACCTTGGGGCCGATGCTGGCGGAGCCGGCGTGTAATGCGGCCACAGGGGGAAGGACATCGGGGCGAGCTCGGCAAGCCAGGGCGCCGGAGCGCTTCTCTCCCGACCCCCCCCCACGAGCTCAGCGTCGCACTGGGAGTCCCTATTCGAGGGCCCCTTCGGCCCCCCCCCGCTAAGCGAACAGCCAAGCAGGCGGGGGGAGGCGCCGGAAGGAATCCCCAACCTGGACGGAGCTCGGCGGGCGGTCGTTCCGGGCGCTCCGGAGCGGCCACGAGGCCCGCTCTACGAGTGGAGTCGGACGCGGCGGGCCCCGCCCCCCGGGTGTCGGCTCAGGGGCGGGCGCCTCGGCGAGGGAGATCGGAGAGCGCGGTGGCTGGGCCTTCCACCGCGGCCGGCGACCGGTCACCGACGTCGGGGGTGCGGCATGGTGCGGTGGCAGAAGTTACAGCTGCAGGAGAGCGACGTCGTGGCGGCGGGAAAAAAGCGACGCGGAAGTCGGTGAACGGGTCTGGAGGGCGGAGCCGGATGGAGTCGGGACCCGCGGCAGCCAGGGATCCTTCACCTGGTGGGCCTTCTTCGGCAGAGGAAGAGGTGGATCGCTCGGAGGGAGAACTGGTGGACTCGGAGGGTGACGGCGTTCCACAGCAACGGTCGGCGGCGGTGGAGACGGGACGATCGGCTGGTGGGTCACTTCCTGGGCAGCCTGGTAAGTCAATTTCTCAATTATTCTCCATGGGGTTAGCTGAGGTGCGGCCTGCTAGGATGGGGTCGGCAGGGGGTAGTCAGGAGGTTCCCCTGGGGGAGGTTGCTGGGGACGGTTTAGTGCACGGAGCTGCGGAGATGGATATTGGTTTTAAGGGGTTTTTAGCGGGGATTAAGGAGCTTGTGGGTAAGTTTGAGAGGCAGAGCAGTGCCCCCGTTAGCCCGGCAGCGGCGTGGGTTCCGCCGCAAGATGGGGACGGGGGTCTGGGGGTGATGGCGATGGCGCCAGCGGTTTCGGTGGCGGCGGTGCAGACAACAGCAGCGGAGGACGCGCTGCAGGCGGCGGTTGAAAAGGGGGATGGGGCCAGACAAGACATTGTCAGGTTGGCGGATTCAGCTAGGTGCGAGATGTACATTTGTTTTGCGGGGCCGTTGGGGGCACATTTGAAGTCGGAAGTTCGGGAGAAGATTTGGAAAGGTGAGTACATGGAGATTTTCTCGCTGCTTCCACTGGGGAAGTTTAATTTGGATAGGGTCAAGCCGGACGATTCCAAGAAGGAGGATGAAGAAAAACGTAGGTTTCGCCTGATCCCGCGGACGTTCATGAATTGGCTGCAGGCATTCGCCATCCTTGCTAGCGTAATCGGGCAAAAGAAGCCTGAACAGTGTTCGGGTCTTTTTTGTTATCAAGATGCGGTTGGGGAGGCCTACAGGGTGTATGGGGGTTCAGCCTGGTTGAGATACGATGAGGAATTCAGACAAAAGATGTCGGTGCGTTCGGAGTTGAGGTGGGACCACAAGGACATTAGTTTGTGGATGCGTTTGATGAACGCGCCGAGGGCTCCGAATCAGTTTTTTCAGGGGGGGGCCGGTGGATCATCATCCCCAGGACAACCGGCCGGAAAGGCAAAAGGGGTCTGTTGGCAATACAATTCGGGATCTTGCAAGTTTGGAGGATCGTGCAGATTCAAGCATGAATGCTCCGGTTGTGGGGGTTCACATACCTTGTCCAGGTGTTTTAGGAAAGGGAGAGCTGGTGAGTCTTCAAACAAGAGGGATGACTCCGGTGATGGTGGCAAGGATGCGCCCGTTTCTCGGTAGGTATCCGGATAGGCAGGCAGCTCATTTATTAGAAAAGGGTTTTACAGAAGGGTTTGAAATTCCGTGCGTTTTGGGGGCGGTTCCACCAGTGGCTCGTAATCTGCGCTCAGCTTTGCAATACCCGGAGGTGGTTTCAGAGAAACTGCGGAAGGAAGTTGCATTGGGCCGCATGAGTGGCCCTTTTTCGGTAGCTCCACTGGCGGATTTGGTGGTGTCTCCGCTGGGAGTGGTGCCAAAGAAGGAACCTAACAAATTCCGACTTATCCACCACCTGTCTTTTCCAAAAGGAGGGTCTGTGAACGATGCTATCGATCCTCAGGCTTGCACGGTGGGATATACGTCTTTTGATGCGGCGGTGTTTTGGGTTAGGCACTATGGGCAGGGGGCATTGATGGCAAAAGCGGATGTGGAGGCGGCGTTCCGCCTGCTGCCAGTGCACCCCGATAGTTTCCAATTTTTGGGTTGCTCGTGGAATGGAGAATTCTATGTGGATCGCTGCTTACCGATGGGATGCTCCGTATCCTGTGCGCTGTTTGAGAAGTTTAGTTCTTTTCTAGAATGGGTGATTAGGGATGTATCGGGGGTAAGTTCAATCATACACTACCTGGATGACTTCCTCTGCGTGGGCCCAGCCTCATCCAAGATCTGCGCGGTGCTGTTGGCAACGCTGGAACACATCGCGGAACGCTTTGGGGTGCCTTTGTCGCCCGACAAGACGGAAGGGCCGAGAACGGTCATTACGTTTTTAGGGATTACGTCGGATTCGGACGCAATGGAATGCCGTTTGCCGGTGGAGAAATTGGTGGCGTTGAAGTCGGAGATCAGAGGTATGTTGGGTTTACGGAAAGTGCAGCTGAGGACGTTGCAGTCATTACTGGGAAAACTCAACTTCGCTTGTCGCATTCTGCCAATGGGCAGGGTATTTTGCCGACGGCTGTCGGCAAGTACAGCGGGGGTACAGTCACCACGGCATTTTGTGCGCTTGGTAAAGGCTCACAGGGAGGATCTACAGGTCTGGCATGCGTTCCTGGAATCTTTTAATGGCAGAGCGTTGTGGATGACAGGCCCTGTCAGTAATTTTGACATGGAACTTTTCACGGACGCGGCTGGCTCCACTGGTTTTGGAGCTTTTTTCCGAGGCAGGTGGAGTGCTGGCCCATGGCCGGTGTGTTGGGTGGAAGCTGGCTTCACAAAAAACCTGGTGCTGCTGGAATTGTTTCCGGTGGTATTGGCGGTCGAACTGTGGGGCGAGGCGTTCAGGGATCTGAAGGTACGCTTCCATGGGGACAACTTGGGTGTGGTGCAGGTGATCAACAGAGTGTCGGCTTCATCACCTCCGGTAGTTAGGTTGCTTCGGCACTTGGTGCTGCGGTGCCTACAATTGAATGTTTTCATATATGCAGTTCATCTTCCCGGGGTAGAGAACGTTATTGCTGACGCTTTGTCTCGGTTCCAGTGGGACAGATTCCGAGAGTTGGCGCCGGAAGCGGAGCAACTGGGGGTGCCTTGTCCGGACTGGCTGTGGAAAATTGCGTTGGTGTAGTCTCCGGATGGATCAGAAGGTCGGTGAGTGAGACGACGTGGGTTGCGTATAACAAGGTATGGCAGGAATGGGAGGCTATGGGTCGGATGACGGATGTGGATACATTAGGACCTGAAGCGAAGTTGTTGTTGTTATACTTTCTATCCCGGCAGATGGAAGGGGGGGTGTCCGTCTCGACGTTGGGAAAGAAGTTGGCTGGGTTGGCCTTTTTATTCAAGTGGCAGGGTGGCCCGGACCTTACTAAAGACTTCTGGGTGCGACAGGCACTTAGAGGTTATAGACGATCCAGGCCGGGTAGGGACACCAGGCGTCCAGTGTCTTTTGACCTTCTGCAGGGAATTTTGGCTCGGTTACCGGAGATCTGCGCCTCAGTATACGAGAGTTGCTTGTTTAGAGCTGCTTTTGCGTTAGCATTTTTCGGGGCATTTAGGATTAGCGAACTGGTCAGCCCTTCTAGGAAGGTTCATGGGGGTATTTGGGGTTCGGAGGTGCGATGCCAAGGTGAGAGTGTGGCGGTATGGTTACGGAGGTCCAAAACAGACCAAAAAGGGAAGGGTAGGTCGGTGCAGGTCTTTTCGCTGCCGGGCTCCCCGCTTTGTCCAGTAAGGGCCGTGAAGGGGTTCATGGGGGTGCGACCGCCGGATGAGGGGTCGTTTTTGATACATGCTGATGGGTCCCCATTATCAAAATTTCAATTTGTGTCTGTGTTCAAGAAATGTTTGACGGTTCTCGGGTTAGACGATAGGGAGTTCGCGTCGCATTCTTTCAGGATAGGGGCGGCTACTGAGGCGGCTCGGTGGGGGTTGGACTCTGAGGCGGTAAAGCGCATTGGCAGGTGGGAGTCCAGCAGATTTCGCCTATACATTCGTCCCCAGCTAGTAATGGGGGTGTGAGGGTTGGGGGCGGGGGGAGGCGTTTGTCATTCATTTTGGGGGGATGGTCTGCTGGGCTTTCGTTGGGTCTGCTGTTGGTTACGGTGGTGTGCTTGTTTTTTCTTTCAGGTGCGGGGCCGGCCCTGGTCTGGATTTTGGGCCATTCCTATGTGTTCTGGGGGGCAAAGAGGGCAGATGTTAGGCCGGAGGGCCGGCAATTGGGGTTTCCTAGACAGGAGGCCTGTGTTCGCTGGTTGGGAGTGCCGGGAATGTTATGGAGTAGAATGGTCCCGGAGGTGCATCGTTTTGCACGTCTTGACCGGCCGCCTGACGTTATAGTCTTGCACGTAGGCGGCAATGACCTAGGAGCCAGATCTATGTTGGACGTGACAAAGGATATCAAGTTTGATATACTGCGTCTGCGCATGGCATTCCCGGACATGGTAATTGTTTGGTCCGACATGGTGGCTAGGACATCATGGAGGATGGCTAGGTCATTGGAAGGCATCAACAGGGCCCGGAGAAAGGTCAACAGGGATGTGGCTAGGTTTGTAGTGAGGAATGGGGGGCTGGTAATACGGCACATGGAGCTGGAGGTGGACACATGGCGCTACCTTTGGGGCGATGGGGTTCACCTGAATGACGTGGGGATAGACCTGTGGGCGTTGGGGATTCAAGATGGCATCCAAAGGGCTCTTAGGGTGTGGAGGAGCACACAATTGTAAAGGTTTTTCCAATTGGGTGCTGTGGCGGGTGTCTGGTCTTTGCAGGGGAAGGAGGATACCTCGGGAAGAAGAGTTCAGGACCCGTCGTTGGTATGGGTCCTGATTGGGGGGTTTACAGTTAACGGAGGTTAGCTGTAAGCATGGGTAAAGAGGGCACTGCGGTCATGGTTGTCTCTGAGCCAGCATGTCGGCTTGAGGCCTATTAACAGATTCAAGAGGTACCGCAGTGCAAGAGTTACACAGATGGTAATCGAGGTTCCTGCAAAGATCGTCACTGGGATTTTTGACTGATGGGTTTTTTCATAACAGATGTTTTTAGGTTATTGTTAATGAAAATATTATTTTAATAAATAAGGCTGCTACGGCCTATGTTTTCCCCAACGCCAGTGTGGGCTTGTTTACTTAAGTAAGGAGGGTTAATGTGGGATTGTGTAAGGTTAAAATGTTAAGCAAAGGTACCTCTGTTATACGATAGTCATGTTTTCGTTCTACATTTCTGGGTGATCAGACCCACAGATCAGTCTTTTTTTTGGCCTGACTCCACTGTGTCATCCTATTAACTAAGCTGCCATAGTATTTCCTTTCACTGCTCTGACACTTTTATATTTTATGTGTGCAGGGCAATAAACATTAGCAAAATTCAACTTGTGATTGGGTCTGTCACCAGCTGTTGTCTACAATCCTAAAGGAGAGTATTGAGGGTGCAGTGAGTGGTTCAGATCTTCTTTATGAGTAGTGCCCCTTGTACACAGGCATATGAATGCATATTTTACAGACGCTTGGTGCCGTAGAAGCTGCCATGCTTAGACATTCCTGTGCAGATCTCTTTTTATGTAAGATCAGATGTGCTTTAGCAATACTCCATACTCCATTTGCCTTACAGCTTGCATTTACTATCCAACTTATTGTAAACTGTAGGCAGGCAGGAAGGAATGTGTAGACAGCTGTGGTACATAGCAGGATGATGCAACTGCAGTCAGTTCAAATGGAACTATAACCCTAAAATGAAAAACTACTAGCAGGTAGGACAAGAATCTGTAGGTCTTTCCTGCAATAAAAGTTACTTTTCTGCCTGGCAACTTCCCTTATCTTAAAAGTACACAACTCTGTGTACATTCTCAGCATGCCTTGGTACCGGTATTCTAACAGTATGGGTCCCCCTATCAGGGGGTGGACTGCGCATGCGCAATCGGAAATCACGGAAATCTCCGAGACTAAACATCTGTTACATCACCTGTTGTTGAAGCATGCGCAGTTAACACGCGCTCACTCCCGCCGCTCGTTCTATCAGATGGGGGACCCATCTAGATAGAACAGCGCTGGCCGCGGGTGTATTATTGAGGACCCATCTCAATAGAAGAGCGCTGGCCGCGCTCACTCAAATACAGCAAGGGGCAGATATGCCCCTTGACAAGCCCCGCAGACATGTAGTTTATTGTAAAATGCATGCTATAAAAAATCTCTGTTCTATAATACATCCGCCCCTTTTATTTGCCAGCGCTATTGTATCTATCAAGATGGGTCCCCCATCTGATAGAACAAGCGGCGGGAGCGAGCACAGGGAGCGCGCCTGGCCAGCGCTGTTGTATCTATCGAGATGGGTCCCCCATCTGATAGAACGAGCGGCGGGAGGGTGCTGCAGGAAACGCGGTCAACAGCTGATTGAACAGAGCGGAACAGATGTTTATTATCAGGCATTTCCGTGACATGGGACTGCGCATGCATAGTCCAACCCGGGCACTATCTGATGGGGGACCTAGAATGATAGGACACCGGGATGAGCTAATGCTCTTGTGTGTGCCGCCATTTAAGATAGCCAAAGACACCAAACCCAGAAGAAGACCAGGTAAAGATGTCCACACTGAGAAGGGAGCTTGTGGATGCTGTATGTAGAAAAGTCACGGGCCCCTTTAGGTGTCCATAAAGACATGGATAAGCGAGTTTGGGGTGGAGGAACTTGATTGGCCTGTACAGAGTCCTGACCTCAACCTGAAAGAACACCTTCGGGATGAATTATGCCACGTAGACACGCTCAGAATTTCAGATAGAAAAAGTCCGACTGTATTTTTTTCATCGGATATTCCGACCGTGTGTATGCCCCATCGGGCTTTTTCCGTCGAAAATTCAGACGGAATTAGATAGAGAACATGTTCTCAATTTTTCAGATGAAAAAAATATCTATCAGAATTTCCGTTCGTCTGGATGCAATTCCGACGGACTAAAAACCATGTATGCTCGGAAACAATTTGACGCATGCTCGGAAGCATAGAACTTAATTTTCTCAGCTCATCGTAGTGTTTTACATCACCGCATTCTTGACAGTCAGATTATAGTGTGACCGTGTGTATGCAAGACAGCCGGAGTTTATTCCAATGGAAATTCGTACGAATCCAAATTGAATTTCGGACACGAATTCCGAAATACAAATTAACGGCTAATACGGAACGAAAGGAAACTAATTTATTGACGGAGCACATGTCTATTAGGATATTCTCTGACCATTGAAAAGACACATACTCCTAAGTTTACATTGGAGTTAAATAGGTAATTTTCCAAAGATCGTACAAGCCACAATAGTGAAGGATTGTTGCAGATTATGTCAGAACCATTATACGTCTCTTTTGGAAACAGCAAAGAACCCTAAAGTGGGCTATACATTATACAATTTCCTTGTACAATTTACCTTTAGATTTACCAAAATCATGTAATAGGTCAGACCTAAACACTTTCAAATTGTATGCAGTCAGGCAGACCCTTGCACCTTGCACTACATAGCTGAAGGTAAATCCTAAAGGGAATTGAACAACAAATATTGTATAATGTGTGGCCAGCTTTAGAGAGCAGTGTTAGTGTTTAAAGAGATTGCGGTCAAGGTTTTCGGATGATTCAGTGTTGTTCCCCGTGCATTAAAGGGTTAGTTCACCTTTACCAAAAAACTGCCTATGTACATACCTCCTAACACGCACGGATTCTGCGGGAATTAGAGGATCTAATTTCCCGCAATAGAAGGAGGATCGAAAGACATGCAGGCAGCGGTAAGTCAGCCCCCCGCTCAACAACCGCAACCGTCCCGCGGCAGCACCCCCCCCCCCCGCTCAGATTCGATGTTAGTTAAAAAGCAAACCTCCGCCCGTCCGTAATGGGAGGGGAAAAAATGTGGATGAATGTCCCGCAGTGGACATTTGAAAAGTTGGGAGGTATGTATGTAGATAAGGGGTGGCTGTAGACTGTGCAGCTTTGACCAAAATTGAATAACGTCATTGCTATAGGTGTAGGCCAGTTGCATGCCCCATGAAGCCTGGCTGGAAAACTCCCAGGATGTTGCTAGGACATTGTTAAGGGAGGCTCAGCTATTACTGTTCACCTTCACCATCTCCAGGAGTGATCTCTCAAATTCTGGGCTCAGAGCTACTGCATCAGGGGAACGAAAGTGATTGTGATTGAATCAGAGAAATAGCTCACTCCGGTGATGGTGAAGGTGAACAGTAATAGCTGGGCCTCTTTAGCAACAACCTAACAATGCCCTGGGAGTTTTCCAGTCAGACTTCCTGAAGTATGTAAATGGCCTACACCCATAGCAAGGGCATTTTTTAACTTTGGTCAGAGTTGCACAGTTTGTTTTTATCTACATACGCTTCTTATCTGTATAGGCATTTTTTTTTTTTTTTGTGAAATAACCTTTTAAGATGGATTCTCTAGCATACTGTAGACTATAGGCGACAACAAAAAGATTTTTATGTGCTGTACTAGAGACAGTAAGGCTGCACTCACACCTGAGCATCGCGTCTCTGAGCGTTTTCTGGCGTTTGTTTTTATGCACGATTTTGGCACGTTTTTATTCGCAACATGTGCGTTTTTATGCAGTGTTTTTGAGCTTTGGCGTTTTTTTATTAGCCAATAGAGAAAACTATTATCTGTTGCATCATTTGTTGCTAGGTATTTCAGCTTTTTTATCTTTTCCCTTAGCTTCTATTTCTTATATTTATTATTATTTTTCGTTAGGGTAAGGGGCTATGATTAGGAGTTAAGATTAGGATTAGGGTGTCATTTATCTTGGTTGGAGGCCGAGTCGACGAGAGGGCTTCCCTTGCGGCTCTGGTCCGAGAACCCCTGAATGTGGGAATGAGCAGTAGCTGCAGAAGAATTAGCAGTAGCTGCAGAAGAATTAGCAGTAGCTGCAGAAGAATTAGCAGTAGCTGCAGAAGAATTAGCAGTAGCTGCAGAAGAATTAGCAGTAGCTGCAGAAGAATTAGCAGTAGCTGCAGAAGAATTTGCATTAGCTGCAGAAGAATTTGCATTAGCTGCAGAAGAATTTGCATTAGCTGCAGAAGAATTTGCATTCGCTGTATGAGAATTTGTATTAGCTAAACTACCTTTCTGACATAGGCTTATTTTTTTTATTTTTTTTGTTAGGGTTAGGCTGTTAATACTTCTACTGATAATAATAATAATAATAATAAATGAATAAATAAATGTAAAATAAGTACACAAATAAAAATAATCAAATAAATAATTAGTAAATCCAATAAATTAATACTAAGTAATAGTAAATAAACAATTAACCCCTTACCTTAACCCCTAACCCTTCAAAAAGAAAATAATAATAACAATAAATAACTAAACACCCTAACACAAAATAAATATATAAATAATAATTATTATTATTACCAATTATTTCTTTCCCGGTTTTAGTGTGTATTATTATTATTATTATTATTATTATTATTATTATTATTTTATTTATTTTTTCTAATAATTTATTTCATGTTTTTTAGGGTTAGGGGTTAATTTATGTATTATTACATATTATTTAATTATATTTATTTATGACGATTTTTAGTTATTTGTGTATTTAGTTCACATTCATTTATTCATATATTATTGCTATTTCGTTTTTCAATTTTTTTTTTCATTTTAAGTAGAAAATCACGTGAATTTGCACACAAAAATGCGCACAAAAAGACGTTTTCATTCATTTCAATGCCAAAAACTGCCCAAGTTGAGCTTCAGGCTATTTGGACTGGAGATGTGAACCATCGTCATAGAGAATAATAATTTTTTTTCTTCTCCAACGTTTTTGAGCTTCAAGCAGAAAATCGCTGACATTTTCCACATTTTGTCATGTTACAACCAAAAACGTAAATGTATTTTATTGGGATTTTATGTGATATACCAACACAAAGTGGCACATAATGGTGAAGTGGAACGAAAATCATAAATGGTTTTCAAAATGTTTTACAAATAAATATGGGAAAAGTGTGGCGTGCATTTGTATTCAGCCCCCTTTACTCTGATACCCCTAACTAAAATCTAGTGGAACCAATGGCCTTTAGAAGTCACTTAATTAGTAAATAGAATCCACCTGTGTGTAATTGAATCTCAGTATAAATACAGCTGTTATGCGAAGCCCTCAGAGGTTTGTTAGAGAACAGGTCAGGGATAACATTTTGGTGAGAAGTTTAAAGCGCGGTTAGGTTATAAAAAAATATCCCAAGCTTTGAAAATCTCACAGAGCACTGTCCAGTCTATCATCTGATAATGGAAAGAGTATGGCCCAACTGCAAACCTACCAAGACATGGCCTTCCACCTTAACTGATAGGCCGGGCAAGGAGAGAATTAATCAGAGAAGCAGCCAAGAGGTCCATGGTAACTCTGGAGGAGCTGCAGAGATCCACAGCTCAGGTTGGAGAATTTGTCAACAGGACAACTATTAAGCCCTGTACACACGTGCGGATTTCCTATGGATTCAAATCCAATGGATTTTTCCATCGGAATTCTGATGAAGCTGACTTCCATCAGTCTTGTCTACACACCATCAGTCAAAAATCCAACCGTCCCAAACGCTGTGACGTAAAACACCCGACGAGCCGAGAAAAATTAAGTTCAATGCTTCTGAGCATGTGTCGACTTGATTCTGAGCATGCGTGGGTTTTTTCTCGGATGGAGTTCCACACAGACAATCGGAATTTGCTATTGTTTTTTTTTCAATCGAATAAATTTAAAACATGTTCTATTTTTAATCACCGATGGAAAAAAGACCGATGGGGTCCATACACGATCGGTTTGTCCAATGAAAAAAGTCCATCGGACTGTTTTCATTGATAAAACTGATCGTGTGTACAGGGCTTTAGTCATGCACTCCACAAATCTGGCCTTTATGAAAGAGTGGCAAGAGGAAAGCCATTGTTGAAAGAAAACCATAAGAAGTCCCGTTTGCAGTTTGCGAGAAGCCATGTGGGGGACACAGCAAACGTGGAAGAAGGTGTTCTGGTCAGATGAGATTAAAATTGAAATTTTTGGCCTAAAAGCAAAACGCTTTGTGTGGCGGAAAACTAACATTGCATATTACCCTGAACACACCATCCCCACCGTGAAACATGGTGGTGGCAGCATCATGTTGTGGGGATGCTTTTCTTCAGCAGGGATAGGAAAGCTGGTCAGAGTTGATGGGAAGATGGATGGAGCCAAATACAGGGCAATCTTAGAAGAAGATGGTAGACTGGGGCGGAGGTTTACCCCATCCACTCCCAATCTGTCCTTGCTTTGCCCCTGTCCTATCCAATGTCACCAGGCACCCGGCCACCCAGCGGCAGAAGAGAGAAGTGCAGCAACTCCAGACCTAGGGCGAACTCAATTGATCCATAACAATGAGCCAAGGTAACCACACCTGGCAAATACATTTAGGAGCAACCCTGCCTAAACATCAGGGTGCTACATCTATATGTGGATTGCATTTCTAACTATTTTTACAACATTCTACCATAAATTTTAACAATGGGTGGCCCTTTATCAGATGATTTAAGTATAGCGGTACCCCCAGTTAAGAGGGCTGCTGGTATTAATTTGGGGCCCTGTAGTGCACCGCTGTCAACCCCTGGCAATCGGCTCTATTCTCCCGTGGCACAGCTAGTAATGGGGAGATAGGACCGCGTGACCGCAACTCTTGGTGACGCAGTCCTATGGCAAAACACACACAGTGATATACTTTAAACTTCTATTAAAGTAATTGAAACTGACACCAATGTACTTGACCCAGATATTTTACTGAGGCTAATGGGCAAGTAATAAACAACAGTATAACAAGTTGCAGATCCCTGCAATAAACAGTATTAAAGTTGAACAGAGTGATAGAATAATGAGGTATTGCTATGAAACTCTAGTGATGCCCTTTTACAACTACTTCCCCTCGTGGGCAGACTAACGCCCAGCAACGTCTACCTACACAGTCAGGCCTGACTGAACTAAATGGAAGTTCTGTAAAACAATCTTCGCTAGAAATCTCTCGGTGGTGCACTTGATGAACAAACTTTGTAATCCGATCGAGTAGTAAAGATACAGTATTTGTCTATGAGCAAGTGCTCTCTCACCACCCGGACCAGTCCCAGTCCTTTTCCTCCGCCAATTCGTCTAGGCACATGGATCCACTGACATCCGAGTCTTCGGTCCTCCTGGTGTAGTACAGCAAGGATGAGAAGATGTCTCTAGGGTTCCGCTAGGCTGACGGAGGACTCTTTGGAAGAAAGTGCCCAGGCTTCAGGCCTGGGCTTGCAGCAGTCTCGCAGAGAGCACTACATTACTCAAGGCTGTCAGAGATGTTGGCAGGGGAAGTTCCCACCAAAAACAAGGAAGGGAGTTACCCTGCCCACAGGTCACTTCTGCAAGGGTGGCCTGCCTAACTGTGCGCTGTGAGCTGGGGTTGCCCTCCACCAAATGTACAGTGGAGGGACCAGATGTGGGTATGGTCCTTCTTGCGGTTAGGACTGTGTCCTCAAAACTTTCTCCCATCTGGGCGTAGGTTAATTTCCGAGGAGGGCGAATGGCTCTCTTCATTCTTTGCTCCCTGGGAGTCACAGTCTCAGCCACTCTAGGTTCTTCTTCTGATACTGAAGTGGGGACTTCCTCTGTTTCTTGGACATCCAATTCAAATGCAGAGACTAGGGATGAGCTCGGTGTTCGAGTCGAACATACGTTCGACTCGAACATCGGCTGTTCGACCGTTCGGCGAACATCAAACGATTTGGACCGTTCGCGCCAAATTCGAGTGATGCGAACGGCCCACAATACACTGCGCCATCGCAGTGCAATCCCGGCGCTGTGATTGGCCAAGCATGCACTGTGACCCCGCATGCTTGGCCAATCACAGCGCCGGCAGCTAGGAGAGCCATAATTGGCCACAGGCAGGTTGCCTGTGGCCAATTATAGCTCAGGGGGTTTAGCACACGCCCCACACTATAAAAGGCCGCCAGCGCGGCGGCCTTGTGTAGTGTGTGCCGGCGCAGGGAAAGAGAAGGATAGGCAGGGACAGTGTTGATATTCTTTGTGCTATTCTTGTGTGCAGGGAGAGAGAAGGATAGGCAGGGAGAGTGTCAGTGTCATATTCTTTGATAAACCTTGTGTGCAGGGAGAGAGAAGGATAGGCAGGGGACAGTGTCAGTGTCATATTCTTTACTAAACCTTGTGTGCAGAGAGAGAGAAGGATAGGCAGGGAGAGTGTCAGTGTCATATTCTTTGATAAACCTTGTGTGCAGGGAGAGAGAAGGATAGGCAGGGGACAGTGTCAGTGTCATATTCTTTACTAAACCTTGTGTGCAGGGAGAGAGAAGGATAGGCAGGGAGAGTGTCAGCGTCATATTCTTTGATAAACCTTGTGTGCAGGGAGAGAGAAGGATAGGCAGGGGACAGTGTCAGTGTCATTGTTGCTAAGCCTCCTGCACAGTATACACCTGAAGCTAGGCCTTATTGCTGTGTTTTCCTAGTGTGTTACACCAACAGGCATTTGCAGCACTTACAGCGGGCGGAGTGTGCCTCCTGCACATTATACACCTGAAGTTAGCCCGTATTGCTGTGTTTTCCTGGTGTGTTACACCAACAGGCATTTGCAGCACTTACAGCGGGCGGAGTGTGCCTTCTGCACATTATACACCTGAAGTTAGCCCGTATTGCTGTGTTTTCCTGGTGTGTTACACCAACAGGCATTTGCAGCACTTACAGCGGGCGGAGTGTGCCTCCTGCACATTATACACCTGAAGTTAGCCCGTATTGCTGTTTTCCTGGTGTGTTACACCAACAGGCATTTGCAGCACTTACAGTGGGCGGAGTGTGCCTCCTGCACATTATACACCTGAAGTTAGCCCGTATTGCTCTGTTTTCCTGGTGTGTTACACCAACAGGCATTTGCAGCACTTACAGTGGGCGGAGTGTGCCTCCTGCACATTATACACCTGAAGTTAGCCCGTATTGCTGTGTTTTCCTGGTGTGTTACACCAACAGGCATTTGCAGCACTTACAGTGGGCGGAGTGTGCCTCCTGCACATTATACACCTGAAGTTAGCCTGTATTGCTGTGTTTTTTCATGGTGTGTTACACCAACAGGCATTTGCAGCACTTACAGCGGGCTGAGTGTGCCTCGTGCACATTATACACCTGAAGTTAGCCTGTATTGCTGTGTTTTCCTGTTGTGTTACACCAACAGGCATTTGCAGCACTTACAGCGGGCGGAGTGTGCCTCCTGATCATATTACACCTGAAGTTAGCCTGTTGTTCTGCCCATATCATCATAATAATATGTGCTATGTGCTGTTACAGATTATATTGCAATGTTTGTTTGACATTGTTGCCATCTAGTGGCCAGAGTTAATTATTATTTTGTCACAGGAAAAGGAATTCCTTCACAGTTAAGGCAGTAACCTTTAACCTGGAACTGCATTTCCTTCATTTCATGTCTGCTCTCTGATCCAAGCAGACTGCATGTAGAAGAGCTCCTGTCTATTCTTGGACTAATGGTGGAATTGTCTGTGAGTACTTTCACTGGTAGAGTGAGGCTGCTGTATAATGTTTTAATGTACTGACACATATGTTTGTTTATGCTTATGTTGTAGTTTTACAAAGTTATTCGGAAAAAGAATACATACAGATTTGATGTCTCCCGTTTCTTGACTTCTGAATTATTGTTAAGCTGTCTGACTAGCGTTATACAACAGTTCAATAACTCGAAGCAGAACAGTAAAAAGACAACCACTTGGCAGTCCGGAATAAACTGAGACGCCATCAGTACAGCATGAGTCTAAGGTCAGGAACAAAGTACCAGGCTGATGACACGCTATTGCCAACACTGCAAGACAGGGAGAACATTCCCAGTGCCCAGCAAGAGGATGCACAATCGCATGTGTCCAGATCTTCACGGGCTAGCAAGATGTCCTCAGCAAGTTCCTTAGCAGTTAAATCTCGTGCCAAGGCAGAAGCTGCCCGCATCCAGCTACAGTACGCAGAAAAAGAAGCCATGATGATGCGGGAGTTAGCAGAAAAGAAAGCTACCATAGCACAAAAAGAAGCCATGATGATGCAGGAGTTAGCACAAGAAGAAGCAAAATTGCTCATCCTGAAGCGACAGACCGCTGCTGCAGCTGCTGAAGCTGAGGCCGCTGCCTACATGGGAACTAGTCGGTCAGGAAGTGAAAAATCGTATAAAGACCCAGAGGTTCCAGAAAAACCTCTATCCTCTACAGATCGTACAAGTAAGTACATCCAGAACCTTACTGATGTGCATGCGAAGGAAAAGCCTCTTAAACCTGAAGCAAAGGAATTCAGGCCGAGATCAACATGCCCCCTGAGCAGGCCCAATCAACCACATGAGGTCAGCGGCCGCCAGCAAATCAAGAGGGAAGCAGAAAACCCTAAGAACAAAAAACAAGTGTTCCCATCACCTCAACATATAGATTACATGGGCGAACAACAATGTGCAGTGGATGTCACCAAATATCTCATCCACAAAGAAATGATTAGCTCAGGCTTTCTCCAATTTGATGACTGTCCTGAAAACTATTGAGCATGGAAATCCTCCTTTCTAAATGCAACTGAAGGTCTGAACTTTTCATCAGCAGACATACTTAATTTGATGATAAAATGGCTCGGTACCGAGTCAGCAGAGCATGCTAAGAGGATGAGAAGAGCAAACCTGTTCAACCCTGCAGCAGGACTCAATATGACCTGGAAAAGACTAGAAGAAACGTATGGATCCCCAGAGATAATAGAAGGAGCACTGTTGAAAAAACTTGAAGTCTTTCCCAAGGTGGGCTACAGACAATGTGCGTCTACAAGAACTAAGTGATCTTCTATTAGAGATAGAATATGCCAAAGAGGATGGCTACTTGCCAGGACTTTCATATCTAGATACAGCTAGAGGCACCAATCCCATAGTAGAGAAACTACCCTCAAATCTGCAAGACAAGTGGATGTCTGTGGGAGGTAAATTCAAAGAAGATTATGGTGTTGCTTTCCCCCCTTTCTCTGTGTTTTCTAGATTTGTCCGACAGCAAGCGAAAATCCAAAGTGATCCTAGTTTCGCCTTCAGCAATCAATTGCACAGACCTGAGAAACCTCACAGACCTCACGGTAGGACTTCTGTATCCACACACAAAACAACTGTACCTTCAGAAGTCACAGACTATCAAAGCATCCACAAGGTACACACCATAGAGAACCCTGATAGACATTGCCCGATACACAAAAAAACACATCCACTAAAGAAATGCAAAGGCTTTAGAAGCAAACCCATTGCAGAGCGGATGTCCTTCCTTAAACAGAACGGCATCTGTTTCAAGTGTTGCGGATCCACTTATCACATTGCCAAAGACTGCAAAATACAAGTAGAATGTACAGAATGTGGCAGTGAGAGACATATAGCAGCTCTACACCCAGGTCCTGCTCACGTCTCACTAGAGACTGTAGAACCCGGGAAAGATCAGGGCAGGGAGCAACAAGAGACCCCACTCTCCTCAGTGATGTCTAATTGCACTAAAGTATGTGGACAAGGCAAGAGTGCACGTTCATGCTCGAAAATCTGTTTAGTGACTGTGTATCCCACTGGCAAGAGAGAAAGGGCAGTGAAAATGTATGCAGTGCTAGATGAACAGAGCAACAGATCCCTTGCAAAGCCAGAATTCTTTGATATCTTTAATCTTAAGGCAAGTGCGGTTCCATACACTCTAAGGACATGTGCGGGGACAATTGATACCACAGGGAGAAGAGCTTCCGACTTTACCATTGAATCCTTCAATAAGAAAGTACAGCTCCCACTTCCTACCCTAATAGAGTGTGGCATGATACCTGACGACAAAACTGAGATTCCCTCTCCAGAAGTAGCCCAACACCACCCTCACCTCCGCTCAATTGCTCACCTTATCCCAGCTGTTGAGCCAGATGTTTCAACTCTACTACTTCTTGGGAGAGACATCCTTCAGGTACACAAGGTGCACCAGAAAATCAATGGACCTTATAATGCCCCCTATGCACAGAGACTGGACCTGGGGTGGGTCATTGTAGGAGAAGTTTGCCTGGGAACAGTGCACCAGCCTGACAATATCAGCACTTTGAAGACGTCTGTGTTAACAAATGGACGCACATCTCTTCTCAGGCCCTGTCACAACAGCTTTGTTGTCAAGGAAAGCTTTGATAGGTCAACACAACTCTTTGACTCTCCTACACTATGTGGTGAAGAAGAAGTCAATTCCAACATTGAGACAGACAATCTAGGGATAACAGTGTTCCAGAAAACTAAAGATGACGATAAACAGGCCCTCTCTATAGAGGATCAGACCTTCTTGCAGATTATGGATAAAGAGGCTTACCAAGATGACAATCACAGTTGGGTAGCCCCTCTTCCCTTTCGCACACCAAGACGTGTTTTGCCTAGTAACAGGGAGCAAGCCATGAAGCATCTGCATTCACTCAGCAAAACTCTGCAGAGAAGGCCAGAAGTGAAAAGAGATTTCACTGAATTCATTAAAGGGATGCTAGACAACAATCACGCTGAAGTTGCAGGACCACTTGAAGCAGACAGGGAACACTGGTATCTACCAATGTTTGGTGTTTACCATCCACACAAACTCAACCAAATAAGAATAGTTTTTGATTCCAGCGCAGAGTATAAAGGAGTCTCTTTAAATGATGTACTGTTGAGTGGCCCTGACCTAAACAATACTTTGCTAGGTGTCCTCATGCGTTTCAGAAAAGAGCCCGTTGCCTTCACAGCAGATGTGCAACAAATGTTTTACTGCTTTCTTGTAAGAGAAGATCACAGAGACTTTCTACGTTTTCTCTGGTACAAAGACCATGACATAGACAAAGAAATTGTCGAGTACAGAATGAAAGTACACGTATTTGGTAATAGCCCATCTCCTGCTGTCGCTATATACTGCATGCAAAAGGCTGCTCAGAAAAATGCAGAGTGCTATGGACAAGAGGCCAAACATTTTGTATTGAGACATTTTTATGTAGATGATGGACTCGCTTCTACTAGCACACCTGAAGAGGCAATTTCCATCCTTAGTAAAGCAAAGCAAATGCTGGCAGAATCCAACCTGCGTCTTCATAAATTCGCTTCCAACAGCCAAAAAGTAATGGAAGCCTTCCCTGTAGCAGACAGGGCTAAAGACCTTAAAGATCTTTGCTTGAGTACAGACACCCTTCCCCTGCAGAAAAGCCTAGGCCTAAATTGGGATCTAGAAACGGATAGTTTCGTTTTCAGAGTTTCCTCAGGAGAAAAGCCTTTTACACGTAGAGGCATTCTATCCACCGTAAATAGCCTTTATGATCCCCTAGGATTTGTATCACCTGTGACAATAAGAGGCAAGGTCTTTGTCACGTACCTAGCGGTGATGAGCCCGGACTTGCAGAGGAAGGCCTCCCTTACGGCTCCCACCAGTGGCCCCTGGTAAGGTAACAGCAGGCGCGGAGGTAGGAGGGGTACGAGTGCCTGGCAGGATCAACCAAGGTGAAGGTAGGTATGCAGACTTGGTAGGCACACTGGAACACAGCAGGTCGAACTGGAATCAGGAACACTCAGCAAACTGGAATCGTTCAGCATTCGGGACCGGAACCAGGAACACAGGAACTCAGCAAACTGGATCAGCTTAGCAGACTGGACCGGAACTAGGAACACAGGAACTCAGCAGACTGGATCAGCTTAGCAGACTGGACTGGAACCAGGAACACAGGAACTCAGCAGACTGGATCAGCTTAGCAGACTGGACCGGAACTAGGAACAGTGAGCTTGGTCAGACAAGCCGGGTCGGTTAACTGGCTGGCAGCAAGGTACAGAGGGATCAGACAGAGGAGAGGTCACAACAAGCCAGGGGTCGGATGCAGGCAGAAAACTGGAGAAGTCACAGGCAGGCCGGGTCAAACACAGGTAAGTCTTCAGATCAAGTTTTCAGGTACTCAACGCTGTAGAGCAGACAGCAGGGACTGTCTGCGATTGACAGGTTTAAATAGCCCCTCTGGCGCCACCTGCAGGGCGGAGCATGCACAACCGAGAATCAGGAAGACCAGGACGCCTGCTTCTGGCAGGACCTCCATGACATTGCCCCCCCCCCCCAAGGGGCAGCCTCCGGATGCCCATCCGGGCAAACTTCTCAGGTTGAGATCTCTTGAAGGACTGCACCAGGCTTCTAGCATGGATGTTCTCCTCAGGCTCCCAAGAGTTTTCTTCGGGTCCGTAGCCCTTCCACTTAATCAGGAATTGGTTCTGGTTATTCCTTCTTCTAAAATCCATAATGGCTTCCACTTCGAATTCCTCCTCCCCGTCTACAATGACAGGATCAGGGAGAGCCGGACTTCGGCCTGGAAATGGGTTGGGAACCGAAGGCTTCAGCAGAGATACATGGAAGACCGGATGGATCTTGAGGGAGTCAGGGAGCTCCAGTTCATAAGCCACTTCATTGATTTTCCTTTTGACTGGAAACGGCCCTAAGAATTTGGGGCCCAGTTTCTTAGAGGGACATGCCATCCTCAAGTTTAAAGTGGATAACCATACTTGGTCGCCGGGTGCCAGCATTAATTCACCCCGTCTCTTCCTGTCAAAAATTGTTTTGTTGTGTTCCTGAGTCTTGGTCATGGTTTCCTGCAGAAGTTGGTTGTTGGATGAAAAGAAGTTCAACTTTTCCTGGACTGCGGGCACCGTACATTCAGGAAGGGAATTGGGCAGGAATGTAGGATGGAAACCGTAGTTTGCGAAGAATGGGGACTGCTTGGTAGCGGAATGCGTAGAGTTGTTATAGGCAAACTCGGCCAATGGGAGCAGGGAAACCCAGTCATTCTGAGCGAATGAAGAGAAGCAGCGCAGGTACTGCTCAAGGGTCTGGTTAGTCCTCTCAGTCTGTCCATTGGTCTGGGGATGGTAAGCAGAGGAAAGTGACAATTCTATCTCCAGAGCCTTGCAGAGGGATCTCCAAAACCAGGAGGTAAATTGTACCCCTCGGTCGGAGACAATATTGACTGGTACCCCGTGGAGTCTGACGACCTCTCTGATGAACACCTGTGCAGTTTCGGGAGCTGAGGGAGTCCCCTTCATGGGAATGAAATGTGCCATCTTGGATAGACGGTCTACTATCACGAAGATAGTGGTGTGACTCTCAGCCGGAGGCAACTCGACGATAAAGTCGATGGACAGCATTTTCCAGGGTCTGTCTGGGACGGGTAGGGGTCTCAGTAGTCCCCAGGCCTTGGATTTGTAACCCTTGTTTCGGGTACAAACTATGCAGGACTCCACAAACTTCCTACAGTTCTCGCGGAGCCGAGGCCACCAAAAGGTACGCTGTACCAAGTCGGTGGTCTTGGCAACGCCAAAGTGCCCGGCAAGGGCATGGTCGTGGCAGAGTTCCAGTACGGTTATTCTCAGCTCTTCAGGTACGTAGATCCTGTTCTGGTACCAAAACAGCCCATCGTTGGCCTGCAATTCCGGTTCGGAGGGGGGTCTCCGCCCAGTGGAGGCTTGCTTGATCCGGGAGAGTAGGTCTTCCTGAAGCAGAAGGAAGTTTCCAGGAGCAAGAATGGTGTCTGGAGGAGAGGTTTCCTTAGACTTATGGAACATCCGAGAAAGGGCATCGGGCTTAATGTTCTTGGAACCGGGACGGTAAGTGACATGGAAGGAGAACCGGGAGAAGAAGAGCGCCCACCTGGCTTGTCGTGGTTTTAGCCTTTTCGCTGCCTTCAGGTACTCCAGGTTCTTGTGGTCGGTGAATATCAGAATCGGGTGGGCAGCCCCCTCCAACAGATAACGCCACTCCTCTAATGCGGACTTGATCGCCAGCAATTCCCGATCCCCCACGTCGTAGTTCCTCTCTGCCGCAGATAACTTGCGAGAGAAAAAAGCTACTGGGTGGAGCAAGGCTCTGGTCCCCTGTCTTTGGGACAGTATTGCTCCTACCGCAATTTCCGAGGCGTCTACCTCCAGGACGAACGGTAATGAGGAATCTGGGTGCTTCAAGATAGAGGCAGAGGTAAAGAGACCCTTCAGGGCCTCAAAGGCCTTTTGGGCCTCAGGGGACCAATGGAAACGGATCCCTTGTTTGGTCAGCTGGGTGATGGGTGCGATGATGGCTGAGAACCCTCTGATGAATTTGCGGTAGAAGTTGGCGAATCCAACGAAACGTTGGATCCCCTTCTTGTCCGCCGGGACTGGCCAGTCCAGGATTGCAGCAATCTTTTGAGGGTCCATCTTGATGCCCTCGCTGGAGATAATTAGTCCCAAGAACGATATACTTTCCAGCTCAAATTCACACTTCTCGGCCTTCGTATACAGGCCGTGCTGGCGAAGCCGAGCCAACACACTTCTGACGTGCCTGCGGTGGGAATCAAGGGAGGAAGAAAAAATTAGTATATCGTCTAGGTAGACAATGACAAAGAGATCTAGGAAGTCCTGGAGCACATCGTTAATGAAATACTGGAAAGTGGCAGGGGCGTTGCACAACCCGAAGGGCATTACCCGGTACTCGAAATGTCCGAATCGGGTGCGGAAAGCGGTCTTCCACTCATCCCCCTCCTTGATGCGGACCAGATTGTAGGCTCCGCGGAGATCAAGTTTGGTAAAAATGATGGCTGTTCCCAGTCTCTGAAATAGTTCCGGTACCAAGGGGAGAGGGTAGCGGTTTTTTACTGTGATTTTATTTAATTCACGATAGTCCACACAGGGTCGAAGGATATGATCCTTCTTCTCTATGAAAAAGATGCCTGCACCGGCTGGAGATGTAGACGGACGAATGAACCCTTTCTGTAGGTTTTCATCGATATAGTCTTTTAGTGCCCCCTGTTCTACCTCTGTTAACGGGAAGATCCTGCCAAACGGAATTGCCGCTCCGGGAAGTAGGTCAATGGGGCAATCATAGGCCCGATGAGGTGGTAGAGTCTCTGCCCCTTGTTTGCTAAACACATCAAGAAAGTCATGGTAGACCTCAGGGATGGATTGCCGTATTCCAGCCTCCGTATTGATACATAAGAGGGTGGCCGGCCCAGGGGTTTTGAGTGTCCCGCAGGATTGCTGGCAGTAAGGAGAAGAAAAGGTCACCAACCCCGTGGCCCAGTTGATGGTAGGGTTGTGGACCTGTAGCCAAGGTATACCAAGGATCACAGGAAACAATGGGGAAGAGATAATGTCCAGGCGTAAGTATTCTTGGTGGGTTCCGGAGATGGTGGAGATGGTAGCGGGTAAAGGGGCGGTCTCTTGGACCACTGGTCCAGACTTAATGATGGACCCATCAGCCAAATGCACACATAGTCCATGGGTCTTGGTGACAAGAGGGATCTGGTGCTTGATGGCAAAGGCTGAGTCCATAAAGCAGCTGCAAGCCCCGGAATCAATAATAGCGGGCACTTGCAGAGTCCTTCCTGGGAGCTGTAATGAGATAGAGAGAGCAAGGTGAGATGTGGACTTGGCCTGTGGGTTGGTAGTGTCAGAAGATACTGAAAGACACTTACGAAGTTTCAGGGGACAATTTATAACGAAGGTTACTGAGAGCTGGGAATCTTCATATAGCTGAGCCATGGCGTCGAAGAAGGCAGTAAGGTTGTTTAACGCCATACCTTTCCGTTCCAAGAGACGGTGGGCCCATCTCTGAGGGTCTCCGGAAAGCAGGGACATCACAAAGCCCACCTTGGTGGCTTCCAAGGAGAAGGTGCGAGGCTGCAGAGCGAAGTAGAGTTCGCAGGAATTACGAAAAGCCCTAAACTTGCTTTGATCCCCGGAGAATCTTTCGGGTGTAGGGACCCTGGGCTCCGGAGGAAGCATGACAACTGTGGGTGAGGATCCTGCCCCAGCAGTGGAGGTAGAGGTATGGGATCCCCCTTGGGCTCCAGAGGGGTTGGAGAGGACCTGCACTTGTTCTTCCAGATGGGTGTAGCCTTGCTGGAGGTTCTTGACCGCTTCAGCCAATCCTGCCAGGTGCCGACATAGTTCCTCCATAGGTGAGGCTCCCTGCTCGGGCTCAGACATGGCTGTCTGCTACTGTCACGTACCTAGCGGTGATGAGCCCGGACTTGCAGAGGCAGGCCTCCCTTACGGCTCCCACCAGCGGCCCCTGGTAAGGTAACAGCAGGCGCGGAGGTAGGAGGGGTACGAGTGCCTGGCAGGATCAACCAAGGTGAAGGTAGGTATGCAGACTTGGTAGGCACACTGGAACACAGCAGGTCGAACTGGAATCAGGAACACTCAGCAAACTGGAATCGTTCAGCATTCGGGACCGGAACCAGGAACACAGGAACTCAGCAAACTGGATCAGCTTAGCAGACTGGACCGGAACTAGGAACACAGGAACTCAGCAGACTGGATCAGCTTAGCAGACTGGACTGGAACCAGGAACACAGGAACACAGGAACTCAGCAGACTGGATCAGCTTAGCAGACTGGACCGGAACTAGGAACAGTGAGCTTGGTCAGACAAGCCGGGTCGGTTAACTGGCTGGCAGCAAGGTACAGAGGGATCAGACAGAGGAGAGGTCACAACAAGCCAGGGGTCGGATGCAGGCAGAAAACTGGAGAAGTCACAGGCAGGCCGGGTCAAACACAGGTAAGTCTTCAGATCAGGTTTTCAGGTACTCAACGCTGTAGAGCAGACAGCAGGGACTGTCTGCGATTGACAGGTTTAAATAGCCCCTCTGGCGCCACCTGCAGGGCGGAGCATGCGCAACCGAGAATCAGGAAGACCAGGACGCCTGCTTCTGGCAGGACCTCCATGACAGTCTTAGTTCGAGAACTGTCATCTGGAAAAAGTGAATGGGATGCATTGCTTCCACAAGAGAGACTAAGTGAGTGGGTTCAATGGACAGAATCCTTGCAAGCATTAGAGCACCTAAAGATAGACCGATGCTATGTGCCAAAGTCTTTATCATCAGCTTGCAGGAAAGAACTGTGCATCTTCTCAGACGCATCTACCACAGCTATAGGTGCAGTAGCCTACTTGAAATTAATTGATGCAGAAAATGTGTGTCATGTTGGATTCGTCATGGGAAAGTCCAAATTAAGCCCCAAACCAGCCCACACTATTCCTCGTTTAGAGTTGTGTGCTGCTGTGCTAGCAGTTGAAATGTCTGAGCTAATCACAGATGAACTAAACACTGACTTTGATGCTGTAAAAATTCTTCACTGATAGCAAGACTGTCCTAGGATACATTTGCAGCACCACTAGGAGGTTCCATCTGTATGTCTCCAATAGGGTGAATAGAATCAGGCAATCTTCACACCCAGACCAGTGGTTCTATGTATCTACAGAGCAAAACCCTGCAGATTATGCCACTAGACCTACTCAAGCAGCATGCCTTCAGAACTCTATATGGTTCTCAGGCCCATCCTTCCTGTACCAACCACACTGTGAGCAAATAGACACTGCTAATGCTTATCCACTCATAGAGCCCGAAGCTGACCCCGAAATCAGATCGGAAATTACGAGTTTCAGCACCAAAGCTTCTGAAGCCACACTTCACCCACATTGCTTTGATAGGTTTTCTTGCTGGAAGATACTAGTTAAGACCCTAGCCAGACTCATCCATGTCGCTAAAACTTTCCAGATAGAAACCAACAGCGATCAAGTCAGAAGGTGGGAAAGTTTCCATGAACAGGTCAATCTAGTAGAGCTGGCTCAAGCAAAGTCTGTTATAATTTCTTCTGTTCAAAACAAACATTTCCAGAAGGAAATTGACAGCATCAAAAAACAAAAGACGTTCCCAAAACAAAGCCGTCTTAGGAAGCTTAGTCCTTTTCTAGACAAGAATGGGTTGTTGAGAGTAGGTGGACGTTTGTCTCTTGCTGAAATTTCAGAGGAAGAGAAACAGCCTGTCATCATACCTTATGATCACCACATTGCGGCACTGCTTGTTAGGTACTATCACGAACAAGTAGTTCACCAAGGGCGACACATCACAGAAGGTGCAATTAGATCCGCAGGTTTCTGGATTCTTGGTGGCAAACACTTGGTATCAGCTGCTATACACAAATGTGTCATCTGTCGCAAGCTGCGGGGAAGATTACAAAATCAAAGGATGGCAGAGCTACCAGAGGACAATTTTAACCCGTCGCACTAGAGGAGGCAGTGCAGACAGTAAACGATGGGCAGTCCTTTTTACTTGTTTGTCTACCCAAGCGGTACACATAGAGCTACTTGAAGCCATGTCAACATCAAGCTTTATTAACGCTTTGAGGAGATTCTTCTCAATTTGTGGCCCAGCAAAACTGCTCCGTTCTGACAGAGGAACAAACTTTGTGGGAGCCTGCAAAGAACTTAACATTTGTGACAGTGAATCACAATTACAAGACTTTCTACAAGACAGAGGATGTACATGGGTTTTTAATCCTCCACACTCCTCACATATGGGTGGTGTCTGGGAGAGACTTATAGGTATTGCTAGACGAATCTTGGATGCTATGTTGCTACAAACCAAACCTGCTCACTTGACCCATGAGACGTTAAGCACCTTTATGGCAGAGGTTTCAGCTATTATGAATGCCAGGCCTATAGTTCCTGTGTCTTCAGACCCAGATACTCCTATGGTCCTTACCCCAGCAATGTTGTTGACTCAAAAGGTGAACTCTTTGTCTGCTCCATCTGGAACCATAAGTACAACACAAGTTCATGCAAAACAATGGAAACAAGTACAATGCTTGGCAGACACCTTTTGGAAAAGATGGAAGAGGGAGTATCTGTCAAATTTGCAACGCCGCAGGAAATGGACTGAGGATCGCCCAAATGTAAAAGTGGGTGATGTTGTTCTGTTAAAGGACAACCAAGAGAGCAGAAATGAGTGGCCGTAGGACTTATTGTCAATGTTCTACCAAGCAGAGATGGCAAGGTCAGAAAGGTGGAGGTCAAGATTGTGAAAAATTAGATCACCAGTAGGGATGAGCTTCGAGTTCGAGTCGAACTCATGTTCGACTCGAACATTGCCTGTTCGCCCGTTCGCCGAACAACGAACAAATTGGGGTGTTCGCGGCAAATTCGAAAAATCTATGGGAGAAATCTAAAGTGCTAATTATAAAGGCTTATATGCAAGTTATTGTCCTAAAAAGTGTTTGGGGACCCGGGTCCTGCCCCAGGGGACATGTATCAATGCAAAAAGAAGTTTTAAAAACGGCCGTTTTTTCGGGAGCAGTGATTTTAATAATGCTTAAAATGAAAAAATAAAAGTGAAATATTCCTTTAAATTTCGTACCTGGGGGGTGTGTATGATATGCATGTGAAGTGGCGCATGTTTCCCGTGCTTAGAACTGTCCCTGCAAAAAGTGTCATTTTTGAAAGAAAAAAATGCATTTAAAACTGACTCGCGGCTATTAATGAATTGTCGGCTCCCGGCAATACATACAAAAGTCATTGATAAAAAAAAAAAAAAAAGCGTGGGGGTTCCCCAGAATTCAATTACCAGGCCCTTCAGGTCTGGAATGGATATTAAGGGGAACCCCGCCGCAAATAAAAAAAAAATTGACGTGGGGTTCCCCCAAATATCCATTCCAGGCCCTTCAGATCTGGCATGGATTTTAAGGGGAACTCCACCCCAAATTAAAAAAAAAATGGCGTGGAGTCCCCCTAAAAATCCATACCAGACCCCTTATCCGAGCATGCAACCTGGCCGGCCGCAGGGGAAAAGGGGGGGACGAGAGAGCGGCCCCCCCTCCCTCCTGAACCGTACCAAGCCACATGCCCTCAACATGGGGAGGATGTCCCCATGTTGATGGGGACAAGGGCCTCATCCCCACAACCCTTGCCCGGTGGTTGTGGGGGTCTGCGGGCGGGGGGCTTATCGGAATCTGGAAGACCCCTTTAACAAAGAGGACCCCCAGATCCCGGCCCCCCCCCCTATGTGAATTGGTAAGGGGTACATTGTACCCCTACCATTTCACGAAGAAAGCGTAAAAAAATGTTTAAAAAAACACACAAACACCTTGAAAAAGTCCTTTATTTAAAAAAAAAAAACATTCCAGCGGTGAAATCCAGTGTCCCGCGGCGATCCCGATGTCCAGCGCTGTCCGTCATTGGTTGTGCCTGAGCGGACCTGATGGGGAACTCCCTCTCAGTATTTTAAATGTATAGACCCGCCCCTTCTAAAGTTCCCCATCAGGTCCGCTCAGCGGACCAGATGCGGAACATGAGAAGGGGCGGGTCTATACATGTATTACCAAAGTGAGAGCAGTTCCCCATCAGGTCCGCCTCCTCGGTATGTCGGACCCGCCTACGTCATTGGCTTGAGCGGGGAACTTCCTTCACTATGTAAATTTAAATTTACATAGTGAAGGAAGTTCCCCGCTCAAGCCAATGACGTAGGCGGGTCTGACATACCGAGGGGGCGGACCTGATGGGGAACTGCTCTCACTTTGGTAATACATGTATAGACCCGCCCCTTCTCATGTTCTGCATCTCGTCCGCTGAGCGGACCTGATGGGGAACATTAGAAGGGGCGGGTCTATACATTTAAAATACTGAGAGGGAGTTCCCCATCAGGTCCGCTCAGGCACAACCAATGAAGGACAGCGCTGGACATCGGGATCGCCGCGGGACACTGGATTTCACCGCTGGAATGTTTATTTATTTATTTTTTTAAATAAAGGACTTTTTCAAGGTGTTTGTGTGTTTTTTTAAAAAAAAATTTACGCTTTCTTCGTGAAATGGTAGGGGTACAATGTACCCGTTACCAATTCACATAGGGGGGGGGGCGGGATCTGGGGGTCCCCTTTGTTAAAGGGGTCTTCCAGATTCCGATAAGCCCCCCGCCCGCAGACCCCCACAACCACCGGGCAAGGGTTGTGGGGATGAGGCCCTTGTCCCCATCAACATGGGGACATCCTCCCCATGTTGAGGGCATGTGGCCTGGTACGGTTCAGGAGGGAGGGGGGGCCGCTCTCTCGTCCCCCCCTTTTCCCCTGCGGCCGGCCAGGTTATGTGCTCGGATAAGGGGTCTGGTATGGATTTTTAGGGGGACTCCACGCCATTTTTTTTTAAACTTGGGGTGGAGTTCCCCTTAAAATCCATGCCAGATCTGAAGGGCCTGGTAATTGAATTCTGGGGAACCCCCACGCTTTTTTTTTTTTTTTTATCAATGACTTTTGTATGTATTGCCGGGAGCCGACAATTCATTAATAGCCGCGAGTCAGTTTTAAATGCATTTTTTTCTTTCAAAAATGACACTTTTTGCAGGGACAGTTCTAAGCACGGGAAACATGCGCCACTTCACATGCATATCATACACACCCCCCAGGTACGAAATTTAAAGGAATATTTCACTTTTATTTTTTCATTTTAAGCATTATTAAAATCACTGCTCCCGAAAAAACGTCCGTTTTTAAAACTTCTTTTTGCATTGATACATGTCCCCTGGGGCAGGACCCAGGTCCCCAAACACTTTTTAGGACAATAACTTGCATATTAGCCTTTATAATTAACACTTTAGATTTCGAACGTTCGAGTCCATTGTATTTAATAGGGTTCTAAAGTTTACACGAACATTTTGTCTGTTCGCAGGTTCTGGTGCGAACCGAACAGGGGGGTGTTCGGCTCATCCCTGATCACCAGAATTTATCTCAGACCTGTAACTGACATTGTAGTTTTGATCTCGGACTAGCTAGGATTTCATTTTCTTGTTTATATGTTTTTCTGCATAGCAGTGGTATTTATGTAATGACATAATAAATTATGCCAGGCAGGGAGTGTTCTGCCCATATCATCATAATAATATGTGCTATGTGCTGTTACAGATTATATTGCAATGTTGGTTTGACATTGTTGCCATCTAGTGGCCAGAGTTAATTATTATTTTGTCACAGGAAAAGGAATTCCTTCACAGTTAAGGCAGTAACCTTTAACCTGGAACTGCATTTCCTTCATTTCGTGTCTGCTCTCTGATCCAAGCAGACTGCATGTAGAAGAGCTCCTGTCTATTCTTGGACTAATGGTGGAATTGTCTGTGAGTACTTTCACTGGTAGAGTGAGGCTGCTGTATAATGTTTTAATGTACTGACACATATGTTTGTTTCTGCTTATGTTGTAGTTTTACAAAGTTATTCGGAAAAAGAATACATACAGATTTGATGTCTCCCGTTTCTTGACTTCTGAATTATTGTTAAGCTGTCTGACTAGTGTTATACAACAGTTCAATAACGCGAAGCAGAACACCCGTATTGCTGTGTTTTCCTGGTGTGTTACACCAAAAGGCATTTGCAGCACTTACAGCGGGCGGAGTGTGCCTCCTGCACATTATACACCTGAAGCTAGCCCGTATTGCTGTGTTTTCCTGGTGTGTTACACCAACAGGCATTTGCAGCACTTACAGCAGGCGTAGTGTGATTACTGAAAAATATACTCCTGAACCTAGGCCTTATTGCTGGTTTTCCCATCTCCCTGCAGGCCATTAGAATGTCTGGAAGGCAAACAAGGAGAGGCAGACAGTCAGGAGCCAATAAAAGAGGGCAAGCAGGCTCTGTGTCTAGAGACAACAGTGCTGGTCGTGGACGCGGTGCATCGCCATCAGCACGTGGCCATGGGACACGCTTGTCCTTCTTTTCGGCAGCTGGACGTGTTGAGCCGCATCATGCCGAAGACTTGGTAGAGTGGATGACCAAGCCCTCCATCCTCCTCATCCTCTCTCACCCAGGCTCAGGGTACTGTCAAAGCAGCTGCCAAAGCGTCCTCTTCCCTGGTATCAATTTCATCATCAGTCACTCCTTCCCTAGACCAACCATGTCCTCCTGAGGAGTCCCCCGAACTGTTGGGTACATGCTCCAGGAAGATGCCCAGCGTTTCGAAGGGTCTGATGATGATACCCAGCTAGAGGAAGGCAGTAGCGTGAGAGCAGAGAGAGGGGATGCTCAAGAAGGACACCAATCTGGCAGTCATGTTCCAGCAGCTGCAGCATACTGCCAGATTGGCTCCAGTGATGAGGAGGGAGGTGATGATGAGGTCACTGACTCCACATGGGTGCCTAATAGGAGAGAGGAGGAGGAGGAGGATGAGGAGGAGGCACATCTTCAATGAGGCAGGATGCCCTCGGGGGGCCAGCGTAAGGGCAGCACACCGACGGAATCACACCGCAGAGCTCCGCCTGTGCAGGGCGCTGCCTCTGCCCGTTATTCAAAAAGTTCTTTGGTGTGGGCCTTTTTTGAGTCGAGTGCATCAGATCGCACAGCTGCTGTTTGCAACATATGTCTCAAGCGTATATCGCGTGGCCAAAACATCACCCGCTTGGGCACCACATGCTTGACCAGACATATGTTGACCTGCCATGCAGCTCGTTGGCAAGCCTACCTTAAAGACCCACACCAAAGAACAAAGCGGACCTCTCCTTGCACCGCATCAGCTGGGATCTCCAACCCCACTATACCTTCAGTCCTCTCTGAAACCTGCACTGAGAGGAATGAAGGTGTAGAATTAGGTGTGTCACAGCCAAGTACTTGCGGGCACTCTGCTAGCAGTACACCGACGTCCGATTCTAGCAACCAAATTTCCCTGCCCCAGCTGCTGGACGGTCGAAAGAAGTTCACTCCCAGCCATCCACATGCCCAGTGGTTGAATGCGAGCTTGGCTAAATTGCTAGCGCTTCAACTGCTGCCTTTTCAGTTGGTAGACTCGGCCCCCTTCCGTGAGTTTGTCCAATGTGCGGTTCCTCAGTGGCAGGTTCCCAAACGCCACTTTTTCTCAAGGAAGGCGATTCCGGCTCTCTACCGGCATGTGGAAGGCAATGTCTTGGCCTCACTGGACAGGGCGGTCAGCGGTAAGGTGCATATTACCGCTGAGTCATGGTCCAGCAGGCATGGACAGGGACGTTACCTTTCTTTCACAGCCCATTGGGTCACTCTTTTGGCAGCTGGGAGGGATGCAGGACAAGGCGCAGTAGTGTTGGAGGTTGTTCCGCCGCCACGCCTCCAAAATGCTACTACTGGTTGTGACACACCTCTCTCCTCCACCCCCTCCCCTTCTTCTTCCTCCATGGCCTCTTCCTGTGCTTTGTCCTCGGAACCAGCGGTGCTCCGTAGGCGTTCAAGGGGCTACGCAAGTACGCAGGCAAAAAGATGACATGCCGTGCTTGCGCTGGTGTGTTTGGGGGACAGGAGCCACACTGGGGCAGAGGTTCTGTCTGCTCTGCAGGGGCAGGCCGAGAGGTGGTTGACGCCACGCCAGCTTAAGCCAGGAATGGTGGTTTACGACAATGGCACCAACCTCCTCTCCGCCCTCCGACAGGGACAACTGACCCATGTGCCCTGTGTGGCTCACGTCCTTAACCTGGTGGTGCAGCGGTTCTTGGGCAGGTACCCAGGCTTAAAGGATGTCCTGAGGCAGGCCAGGAAAGTCTGTGTGCATTTCCGCAGATCTTATAATGCCAGTGCTCGCCTGGCTGAGCTTCAAAAGGAGTTGAACCTGCCCAAGAACCACCTTATATGTGACATGCCCACCAGGTGGAACTCAACGTTGGCCATGCTGCAGCGGCTGCACACGCAGCAGAGGGCCATCAATGAGTACCTGTGTGACTATGGCACCAGGACAGGGTCAGGGGAGCTCAGGTTTTTTTCACCACGCCAGTGGGGCATGATCAGGGATGCATGCACTGTCCTGGCACCATTTGAGGAGGCCACGAGGATGGTGAGCAGTGACAGTGCATGCATCAGTGACACTGTACCTCTTGTCCACCTGTTGGAACATACGCTGCGTGGAATAATGGACAGGGCACTTGAGGCAGAACAGAGGCAGGAAGAGGAGGACTTCCTTGCCTCTCAAGGCCCCCTTTACCCAGACAGTGTTCCTTCTGTCCCACCCATCGCACAGGAAGAGGAGGAGGAGGAGGATTGTGTCAGCATGGAGGTGGAGCCTGGCACTCAGCATCATCAGCAGCAGTCTTTTAGGGATGATTTACAGTCCCAAGAAACCAGTGGACTTGTACGTGGCTGGGAGGAGGTGGCTGCAGATCATGTCGTCCTTAGTGACCTAGAGGACTCCGGACCGAATGCCTCAGCTAACCTACGCTGCATGGCCTCCCTGATCCTGCAAAGTCTGCGGAAGGATCCTCGTATTCTTCAGATCAAGGAGAGGGACCATTACTGGCTGGCCACTCTCCTCGATCCACGGTACAAGGGTAAGGTTGCGGACCTTATCTTACCGTCGCAGAGGGAGCAGAGGATGAGACAACTCTGGGAGGCCTTGCAGAAAGGTCTGTGCAACGCGTTCCCAGAGACTGGGAGGTTACAAACTCCTGGTCCTGGACAACTAGTTCCTGAGGCTTCGGTCAGTCAAAGAAGCAGCGGTGGGGAAGGTGGCCGTCTGACCGATGCGTTCAGACAATTCTTTAGTCCGCAGCCCCAAGGTATGATCGGTTCCAGCAACCATCGCCAGCGTCTGATATACATGGTGCAGGAATACCTAGGGGCAAGGTCAGACTTGGACACCTTCCCCACCGAAAATCCTCTGGCTTACTGGGTCTTGAGGATGGATCACTGGCCAGAGCTTGCACAGTATGCAATTGAGCTACTGGCCTGTCCTGCATCCAGCGTTCTTTCAGAACGCACATTCAGTGCTGCTGGAGGATTTGTCACGGATCACAGGGTGTGCCTGTCCACCGACTCGGTTGATCGACTGACCTTCATAAAGATGAACCAGTCTTGGATCACCACCAGCTACCAAACACCTGAAGCTGATATAACAGAGTAATTTATTTTCAAATGTCACATCCCTTCAAGACTGATGCTGATGCTGAGAGACTGTCCTGTTACGTTGACTGACTATCCCCCTCCTCCTCAATGATCCGATTGATGATGATAGCTTGGAAGAACATTTTTGTTTCTGGGTGCCGCCACCAGTGGCTAAGGCCCAATTTTTCAGCCCCTGTTTAACAGGGGCATGTAATTACAATTTTTTATGCAATGCTTTGCAGCAGGGCCCATTCCTGCACTCCAACTAGAGTATCTGGGAGAGGTTGCAGTGTCGTGGCACCAGCACCAGTGGCTAAGGCCCAATTTTTCAGCCCCTGTTTAAC
Source organism: Rana muscosa (assembly GCA_029206835.1). Lineage (NCBI taxonomy): Eukaryota > Metazoa > Chordata > Amphibia > Anura > Ranidae > Rana > Rana muscosa. The sequence continues at coordinate 923,334,006 of CM055117.1, forward strand.
AGGGGCGTGTAATTACAATTTTTGATGCAATACTTTGCAACAGGGCTCATTGCTGTGCTCCAAGTACAGTATCTGTGAGGGGTTGCAGAGTTGTGGCACCAGTGCCTAAGGCCCAATTTTTCTGCCCCTGTTTAACCGGGGCATGTAATTACAATTCTTGTTCTAATAATTCACAGCAGGGCCCATTCCTGCGCCCACCAAGAGTAGCTGTGAGGCCTTACAGTGTTGTGTCAACCCCACCACCACCAAAGGCCCAATTTTTCAGCCCCTGTTCAACAGGGGCATGCAATTACAATTCTTGATCTAATAATTCACAGCAGGGCCCATTCATGCGCCCACCAAGAGTAACTGTGAGGGCTCACAGTGTTGTGGCAACACCAACATGTAAGGGGCAAATTTCAGCTGAGTATATACGGCAGGTCCCTACTTTCAAACATCCAACTTACAAACGACTCCTTGCAAACGGAAGGATACAACAGGAAGTGAGAGGAAATCTACCCCTAGGAAGGCAAATTCTCTCCTTTAAGAGTTAATATGGGAAAAAAAGTGTCTCCTCTCCACTGATGCTTTATCACAAATTCTTGTTTCAATAAAAACCCCAAATTTTCAAAAAACATTTGTCATTAGGACGGAAAGTGAGTTGAACTGTTCTGAACAGGTGCACACTGCACAGACAGCAAAACAAATGTTACAGGGGTGATAACCCTTTCCTATGTTTTCCAAAAAGCTTTAAAATAGATTTTTTGGCTGGAGTTACACTTAAACAATGTACCTGTTCAAAATTACAAACAGATTCTACATAAGAACAAACCTACAGTCCCTGTCTTGTATGCACCGCCTGTATACGGCTGTTCAGAGTATATAGGGCCTTTTTTATTTTGTGTGCGGGGTTCCCCTTAATATCCATACAAGACCCAAAGGGGCTGGTAATGGGCTGGGGTAGGGGGGGTGTGATGGGGTAGCTATGCCATTTTTCTTAAAGATTTTCATCCATATTACCTGGACCAGACGTTACATTAAAGCCGCAAGCAGTTTTAAATGGCTTTTTTTCCTTTAGAAATTTAATTTTGTGCAGGGACAGTACTAAACACTGGAAACACGTGGCACTTCACAGGCATACTTTAGACACCCCCCAGGTGCGATATTTAAAGGAATATTTGACTTTTTTTTTTCACTTAATGCATCATTAAAATGACTGCTCCCGAAAAACGGACGTTTTTAAAAATTCTTTTTGCATTGATACATGTCCCCTGGTGCAGAACCCGGGTTCCCAAACCTTTTTTAGGACAATAACATGCATAATAGTCGTTATAATTAGCACTTTAGATTTCGAACGTTCGCATCCATTGTATTTAATAGGGTTCTAACGTTCGTGCGAACTTTCGGTCCGTTCGCGGGTTCTGGTGCGAACCGAACCCGGGGGTGTTCGGCTCATCACTAGCAGAGAGGTATATGGAATCCCTTGAATCTTCAGCAGGGGAATTGTCTTGAACATCTTCCCACTCTTGGAACTGAAGACTGGATGGGACAAATTCAGTGGCTTCTGCATTTAAGGTGTTATCCACAAGACCTTCAGAAGGGGGAAGGTCAATGGACAAGGGCTTCCTCCTCTTCACTTTGATGTGAGTCTTTCTCTTCCCTTGACAAAGTTGCTTGTGACCTAGTACTAGGTCGAGGGGTATGAGTGGTAGAAGGTGACTCAGGAGAATCCAAAGTAGGTGGCAGCCTGACAGCCTCCGACAAAGGGAACAGATGATTCCGGTGCCAGGTCTTCAGTGGCCCTATTTTCCCTTCTGGCTTTACTTGGTAAACTGGCAGATCCGGTAGTTTCTTGCAGATCACATAGGGCTCTGATCTCCATCTATCTGCTAGCTTATGTTTTCCGGGAACACCTAAATTTCTCAGCAAGACTCGGTCTCCAGGCTGTAGATCTTGAATCCGAACTTTAAAGTCGAAATTACGCTTGTTTCGGGCTCCTCTCTGATTGGATGATAACTGAGCCTTCTCATAGGCCAACTTCAAACTTTTCCTCAGCCTGTCCACATATCCCTGGTGTGAGGCAGCAGATGTATGGTCCACAGAAGTACAGGAGGCCAAATCCACTGTCAGTCTTGCCTCTCTCCCGAGCATGAGTCTGTAGGGGGAATACCCTGTGACATCACTGGTGGTCCTGTTGTAGGTATGCACAATTGCTGCTATGTGCTTGCCCCAGTGCTGCTTTTCCTCACTAGACAGGGTTCCCAACATGTTTAGCAAAGTCTTATTGAACCTCTCTGGTTGGGCATCCCCCTGAGGGTAATAGGGAGTAGTGCAAGTCTTCTTTATTCCTAAAGAATCCAGTAACTTTTTGATTAACCGACTCTCAAAATCTCTCCCTTGATCTGAGTGAAGGCGTTGAGGCAATCCATAATGGACAAAGTACTTCTCCACCAAAATTTTTGCAACGGTGGAAGCCTTCTGGTCTTTGGTTGGAAAAGCCTGGGCGTAGTGAGTGAAATGGTCGGTTACCACCAGAACATTTCCATGACCACTCAAGTCGGGTTCAAGACAAAGGAAGTCAATGCATACCAAGTCCAGGGGCCCTTGGTTTTCTAGATGGCCCATTGGGGCAGCTTGACGTGGTAGTGTCTTCCTTTGTATGCAGCGGGCACATGAGTGACAGTACTCCTCCACTTCACCCCGCATACGGGGCCATACAGGGCCAGTAAAACCTACTTCTCACTAGTTGGAAGGTTCGTTCAGCCCCTAGGTGGCCATGATTATCATGCAGAGCAGCTAGGGCAGTTTTCTTGTGCTTTTCCGGCAAGAACAGCTGCCACTTCTCTTCCAGGTCATCAGAGGGGCCCCTTCGGTAGACCACCCCTTGATGTAGCTGTAACTTGTCCCATTCTTTGTGGATGGATCGGACCTCCCTTGAGGAGTCGTGTAGAAGCCTACTCGGATTCTGATCCTCCAAAACTTCCAAAGCTAATCTTCCCCAGGGGTCTTCCAGCTGATCCCTTCTAAGGTCCTTCTTAGATAGCTTCGTCATGTCGTCTTCACCATCTGGGTCACATCACAATAGTATTTGGGTACTCCAACCACAGAAACTCCCACTTCTTCGGCCCTAAATCCGCCACTGGCTTGAAGCTGGGCCCCTTGACGTAAGGCCCTCACTCCATCCGAGGTCACTTGGGTCCAATCTTCAATGCGACAAGTGGGAGCATGTGCCCTTCTGGATAAAGCGTCAGCATCTCGGTTCCCCGCTCCAGGCCTATACTTCAGACTGAAATTGAAACTGGAAAGGGTTGCCAACTAACGGTGGCCAGTGGCATCCAACTTGGCTGTGGTGAAGAGATAGGTAAGCGGATTATTGTCAGTCTTTACAGTGAATTCAGCCCCATACAGGTAGTCTCTGAGCTTATCCACAACTGCCCACTTTAGGGCCAGGAACTCCAACTTGTGGGTGGGGTAATTCTTCTCCGCTGGTGTTAGGCTTCTACTAACTGACTAGCTGTCCTTCATATTCCTGGTACAGCACACCTCCCAGGCCATCATGGCTGGCGTCCACATGAAGTTCATATGGTTTCTTGGGGTCAGCATAGGCCAATACCGGGGCAGTGGTCAGGCTCTTCTTTAACATTTTGAAGGCGTCTTCACATCTTTCTGTCCACTGTCCTTCCACGAACTCTCCCGGCTTCCTAGGGCCAGTCTCATCTTCCTCTCCCTCTGTCTTCAACAACTCATTTAGGGGTTTTGCTTTTTTTGCGAACCCTTCCACGAATCAACGGTAGTAGGAGCAAAATCGGAGGAAGGATCTGAGTTCAGTCACAGTGGTTGGGCGAGGCCAGGAGGTAACTGCTTCAAGCTTGTCAGGGTCGGTAGACACTCCCTCTTCGGACACTATGTGTCCTAGATAGTGTACTGAGGACTGGTAGAACTGACACTTTTCTGGTGAAAGCTTGAGCCCCTCGTCACTGAGTCTCTTCAGGACTTTCTCCAGCCTTTCTTCATGCTACTCGAGTCCTTCCAAAGACAATGATGGCATCTAAGTACACCAGGACTTCAATAAGGTGCATGTCCCCCACTGTCTTCTCCATTAGCCTCTGAAAGGTGGCAGGGGCCCCCGATAGGCCTTGGGGCATCCTGAACTCGTAGAACCCTAACGAGATGATGAAAGCCATTTTCTCTCGATCTTCAGGATGCATAGGGATTTGATAGTACGCACTCTTCAGGTCCATGACGCTGAACCACTTGGCTCCTGACAGGCTGTGCAGGGCATCCTCAATCCTGAGAGTGGTGTACTGATCCGGTATGGTCCTCCTATTGAGAGTCCTGTAGTCTATGCACAGTCTCAATGAACCATTTTTCTTCCGGTCTACCACAATAGGGGAGACATACGGGCTTCTGGATTCTTTAATCACTCCAGTTCTCTTCAGTTCGGCCAATTGCTCACGCAGGTCTTCCAGATCAGCGAGAGGAACTCGCCGGACCCTTTCCCGAAAGGGTTTGTCTTCCTGCAGATGAATCCTATGGGTAGAACTCCTTGCACACCCTACATCAAACTCGTCTTTTGAAAAGATGTTTCTCCATCTGATCAGTTGGGCCTTGGCTCTCTCTTTCCACTTCGGTGGTAAGGTGGTGTCTTCCAGGCACAACCCCTCCAGGGTCTCTCCTTCAGCTTGTTTCAATTCCGACATAGCCACTGGAGTAGCTGGGTTTACTCTGCCCAACAATACCCGGGCTGGAATCTTCATAGGAGAACTGGAGACATTCCTGACGCTCACTGGGATCTGGCCCTTGGACTTCTTCAATGCTCTCAAAGGGACCACTTCGGGAATCACTTCCAACCCTGGTTGAGTATCCAGGGGGTCTGGTTCCAGGACCATGAAGAGGCCAGGTTGCTCCCATGAAAGTTTTACAACGGCCTTAAGGCAGGTTACCTCACCAGGCTGTAATGTTCTCTCTTCTCTTGACAGTCTCCAGACTTTTCCTACCCCTTCTTCTGGGGCCTTTTTCTCCAGGACCAAATTCCGGTAGACCTGTTGTAGCATGGGGTGGATTTTGGCGACTGAAGCCCCTTGTTCTTGCATTATGGGGTCCAATAGTCTCCTGACCAGGTCAGTGTTGGTTCCTATAATTAGGGAATTTCAACTGACTCCTTGTGGGCGAGGACAGACCACTGCAAGAGTGTGGAAAACTTCTGCTTTTCCTGTTACAGAGGGATCAAATGCCAGCATGATTGAAACGTAGCCGTCATAAGGGAAACTCTGTGTGCCAATTCCCCATATCTCGAGTTCATCGAGTTTCTGTAGAGGCACATGGCTCAAGTGTTTTTTATAAAAGTCTCTGACAAGAGTGTCACTTGGGCTCCCGTGTCCAGGAGGGCTCTGGTGTAAACTCCTTCCACTTGGACAGGGACTAGTGGAGAGGGTCCCACCAGCCTATCCGGAAAACTCTCCCGAGGCGGCTTCTTCTTTGGACCCTCTGAAATTTTCCGCCGGCTGTGAATTTCTATTTCTGTTCTTTCTTGGACTGGTGCACACTCTTTCAGGGTGGCCAACTCCTCCACAATTGAAACAGACAATCTCTCTTCTCTTCTGTGGAGAGCTTGGTGTCGAACTACTCTGGCGTGACTCATTCTTATTCTCCTCGGGTTCCTTTATTCCTGAGTTTTTGGACAGGAGTGAGGTCAAAAGGTCCAGCACCTGAGTCATTTGAGTCTTTAGGGTCTCCACCTCTGGGTCCCGTTCAGTGGCCATAGCTGATATGACTCCCACTATTGGGGTGATAGTAGTCTTCTCAGTCCCTTGTTGATCCTTTAAGAGGGCTTCTTCATCTCTTATAATCCGTACAAGGTCTGGGTAATTTAGAGTCATTACTCCTTTAGAGGTCTTCAAGTGAAGCCAAACTGGATCTGAGCGCAGGGAGCCCCTCAGGATCTGTTTAATTCGGGTTGCATCTATAACCTGCGGCAGTATTCCCTTCTTTAGAACAATTTGGCACAGCATCCGGTTTAACCTCCGCACATATTCGGATAGCTTGTCTCCCGGCTGTTGGAGGGTATGTTCGAACTGATAGAACACCGGCAATTGCAAAAAGAACAAAGCTACAAGCAGCTACAGGCAGAGAGGACGTGCGTACAGCAGCTCCTGACATCCAGGACTGCACTGCTTTCTCTCCCCAGTTCTCCCTGGCTTTCCCCCTTGCTTTCCCCCTTCCCCCCCAACCCACCCCTTCATACAAAAGGACCCACAAAACGATTCACGAGCCCGCTGCCGCCGAGCACCCCCCCCGCAGCCGGCATCAGGCAATACCGCGGCTACGGCCTAGCACCACCGTGCATCGGCCCCCCTGCGGGCGCACCCCCTGCTCAAGCACAGTGCCCCAGCTCACCAGCTCTCCACCCGCCGCATTCGGCATCATCTCCACCCGCAGCCGCCGCCAGGAAAGTCAGCGGTTGCGGCCTAGTTGCGACCTGGCGCCGCCATAAGTATCCCCTCTCCTACAGCCGGACCTTCAGTAAACCGCTGCACCCCCATGATCGGAGCCAAGCCCAGGCGCCAGAGGACCTCTGAAGCAGAACTAGCAGCTGCCTAGCCTGACAGGATAGTCTGCGGCTTCGGCCTAGCCCCGGCGGCCATATTGACCACTCCGACCCGGTATAACCACCGGATGGCACCCCCTCACTAACCAATTGCTCGTGGCCCCCACTGGATCACTCCCAAAAGGCTGCCAGGAGGACGAAACGGAGATCCCGCCTGGTAAGCAGCGGCCATCTTGGTACACCCAGGAGCTTACCTCAACGCTGACACAAAAAAAAAAACTTTTCTTCTTTTTCTCTATATATTCTACTGATATCAAACCCCCCCCACCCCACCACTATTCTTCACAAACTCTCTAAAAACTCTTTCTCCACTTATTACGGTCTCCCCCACCCGGCGCACTCAGGCTACCCCAACCAACAGCTCCGACCACCACTACTTCGCAATCTCCCCAGATCCTCACACACGGTCAAGCATAACGGACGTTGTAACAGGACCCCTAACCTCATTGCTTCACAGAGCAATCCACACACATGGTCGAGCGTAACGGACGTGTGTGACAGGAGCTCTGACCTCACCGCTTCACAGAGCAATCCACACACATGGTCTAGGGTAACGGACGTGTGTGACAGGAGCTCTGTCCTCACCGTTTCACAGAACAATCTACACACACGGTCAAGCGTAGTGGACGTGTGTGGCAGGAGCCCGGACCATCCAGGACCCGCCCTGGACTCCTCCGTTTCGCTCCCCCAACAAACGTAAACCTGACGACCTGGGACTTCCCCTGGACCACACTCTCCCCTAGCTCAGATCACCCAGCTCACCATCACATTGCCCGCAGCCGCCAACTGCCCCCTGCCGCCATCTGGGCGCCCGCCTCTAGACTGCTAGACCTGCAGGACAGACAGGGGCTGCGGCCTAACTCCGACCATCCCATCACCCTTTCCCCATTTCTCTCTCCAGTGGGCCTGTGTGCCGACCTGGTAAGTACACTGGGGCACCTCCAACCAGTAGGAAGTTGATCCAGGGTTTACCCGATCGCCTCTCGGGGGGTCAGGAAGGAATTTTCCCCTGTTGTAGCAATTGGCCTTGACTCGGCTGGGGTTTTTTGCCTTCCTCTGGACCAACAGGGGGGTGGCTAGGTCATTGGGCCCTATTCACCATCACACCACCTTTTTTTTCTTCCCATCATGTGCAACTTTAAATACTCAGCGGACACCCTCCACAGGCTAAGGAATACTGCCTCAACATTACCAACCTCCACCCAAAAAATACTACAAAAAGAACAACTGCTAAGGATCAATCGACAATCGACTATCAAAAACACGAAAACACCACTTTAACTACAACATTTATCATGCGCCCTGATCAACACCAGATCGGCAGTCAAGCACAGACAGGAAATTCACGACTTCATCACGCAAAACGACATAGATTGCCTCTTTATCACGGAAAGCTGGCTAACACCAGACTGTAACACCATCCTAACAGAATTAGTACCTGAGAACTACTGCATCCTAACCGAGCACAGAATAGGACAAAGAGGAGGAGGCCTAGCAGTGATCTTCAAATCTCACCTCTCCATCATCAAACCAACTCTACAGAACTCATTGCCATTTATGGAGACACTCACTCTGCAACTCCAAACAACACCCCAGGACACCATTCACATACTGCTATGCTACAGACCGCCAGGACCAAAGACAAATCTCCTCACACCCTTCACCGAATTCATCTCGACACACACTTTAAAAACCAAAAACTTCCTATTACTCGGGGACTTCAACCTCTGGACTAACTCCACTCAGGACCCCATCGCCACCTCCTGCATCAACCAATTGGAAGAATTAGGTTTGCAGCAATTGATAAATGCCCCCACGCATGGATCAGGTCACATTCTTGACCTCATCTTCAAACAAAATCTGGACATCAACACACTGGACAACATGCCGTTACCATGAACGGACCACCACGCTATCAAATTTAAAATTACCACCAACACCATATCCCAAAAACCGGAACACTCAATAACAACATACTGGACAAGATCTCAGAAGAAACTACACTCTGAACTCTTCAAAACGACTCTATCAAAAAAAATAGGAACGCAAAATCACAACCACTCAACGGAACAAACACTCAACTCCTTAAACAAAGCATTCCTACAAACAGCAGACACAGTCGCTCCGAGACTCAGAGCACTCATTTGCAAAAACAACTCGGGCTGGTTTAATGACACTCTTACTCTACTGAAGCAAGAACGCAGAAGAGCTGAAGGAGCCTGGAGAAGAAACCCAACTAAGGAAAACCACATTAATTACAAAGCACTCACTAAGAAATATTACAAAGCAATTTTCAAAGCAAAAAAGGAGCATTTCTCTAACATCATCAAAAAAAGCCTAAACTGACCACGTGAACTCTTCAAACTAGTTTCTCAGACTATGAACCCTACCTGTCTAGAACCTCCAGCAAACAAAACCCAAGAGTTCTGCAATGAGCTATCGGATTTTTTTATCGACAAAATCGAAAACATTCGGGAAATAATACAGCAGAAAAAAACAACCAACCCTGCTCTGCCAAAGCAAATAGAGGAAATCAATACGAACATTATACAATTGACAAAATTTTCGCTGGTCTCGATCACCATCGACACCACCAAAAATATAATCAGAAGCCTCAGAGACAGCACATCTCCAAATGACATAATCTCTACAAAACTCCTGAAAGAATGTACCGACATTTTAGCACCCACCATAACACAGCTCGTAAATCAATCATTCAAAGAAGGGATTGTTCCGATCTCTCTCAAGCAAAAGCATAATTAAACCCCTCCTAAAGAAACCCAACCTCGACCCCAAAGACCCAAACTACCGCAGACCGGTAACAAGCCTCAACACCATCTCCAAGATTATGGAGAAAGCAGTAGTACAACAGCTACAACTCCATTTGGACACTTACAAACTCCTGGGTCCACTACAATCAGGCTTCCGCCCAGGCCATGGCACAGAAACAGCACTTCTTAAAATATGGGATGACGCCCTCAAAGCAGCAGATGACGGAGAATCATGTCTTCTGGTGCTGCTGGACCTCAGTGCAGCGTTCGAAACAGTAGACCACAAAACGCTACTCATTCACCTTAAAGAAGTAGCAGGGGTCGCAGACCCTGACCTACCCTGGTTCGCATCCTTCCTAGATAATCGTTCCCAGACAGTGAAACTAGGAGCCTTCACCTCTGAAACTCGCGCAATTACTTGCCGAGTCCCTCAAGGATCACCGCTGTCACCCGTGCTCTTCAACATCTACCTCCGCCCACTCCTCAAAATCATCAGCAAACAGGACCTGTGTTACCACTCATACGCTGACGACACCCAACTCTACTTTCGTATCACTGGGAAAAAAGACCAATATCATGGATTGGAAAACTGCCTCACAGTGATCGATGATTGGATGACGGAAAATTCCCTCAAACTCAACGGATCCAAAACAGAACTCCTTCTCCTCCACGCAAACCGAAAGACAAAAACGAAAACTTCTTGGACAATCCCCACCATCCATGGACAGACCATCACCCCAAGTACCAAAGTCAAAAGTCTTGGAGTCATCTTTGACTCGGAGATGTCGATGGATGCACAAATTGGATCAGTAGTCAGCGGATCTCACCATCTCCTCCGCCTGCTACGTAGACTCATCCCCTTCATCTCAGAAGAGGATACAGCAGTAGTAGTTGGAACAATTATCAACTCCCGACTCGATTACGCAAACACCCTATACCTCGGACTACCCAAATACCAGATTTCGCGCCTACAAGTCGTCCAGAACACGGCTGCCAGGCTGGTAACGGGAAAAAAACCTTGGGAATCCATCACCCCATCACTGAGGACCCTTCATTGGCTAACCGTAAAGGATCGAATCACATTCAAGACCCTCTGTCTCACCCACAAGTGCACACAGGGAAACGCTCCACAATATCTATGCGAGAAGATAAAACACTACACCCCCAATCGCACTCTCCGATCAACCAACCAAAACCTCCTTCACATCCCCAAGTCCCGCTACAAATCAAAGGGAGAACGAAGATTTGCAGTCCAAGAACCACGGCTATGGAACGCTCTACACACGGACAGGGATGAGCCGAACACCCCCCTGTTCGGTTCGCACCAGAACCTGCGAACAGACAGAATGTTCGTGTGAACTTTAGAATCCTATTAAATACAATGGACTCGAACGTTCGAAATCTAAAGTGCTAATTATAAAGGCTAATATGCAATTTATTGTCCTAAAAAGTGTTTGGGGACCCGGGTCCTGCCCCAGGGGACATGTATCAATGCAAAAAAAGGTTTAAAAGATAGACGTTTTACGGGAGCGGTGATTTTAATAATGCTTAAAATGAAAAAATAAAAGTGAAATATTCCTTTAAATTTCGTACCTGGGGGGGGTGTATGATATGCATGTAAAGTCGCGCATGTTTCCCGTGCTTAGAACTGTCCCTGCACAAAGTGTCATTTTTGAAGGAAAAAAAGTAATTTAAAACTCACTCGCAGCTATAATGAATTGTCGGCTTTTATCAATACATAGAAAAGTCATTGATAAAAAAAAAAAAAAAAGCGTGGGGGTTCCCCCAAATTCAATTACCAGGCCCTTCAGGTCTGGAATGGATATTAAGGGGAACCCCGCCGCAAATTTAAAAAAAAATGGCGTGGGGTTCCCCCTAAATATCCATACCAGGCCCTTGAGATCTGGCATGGATTTTAAGGGGAACTCCACCCCAAATTAAAAAAAAAATGGCGTGGAGTCCCCCCAAAAATCCATACCAGACCCTTATCTGAGCACGCAACCTGGCCGTCCGCAGGGGAAGAGGGGGGGATGAGAGAGCGGCCCCCCTCCCTCCTGAACCGTACCAGGCCACATGCCCTCAACATGGGGAGAATGTCCCCATGTTGATGGGGACAAGGGCCTCATCCCCACAACCCTTGCCCGGTGGTTGTGGGGGTCTGCGGGCTGGGGGCTTATCGGAATCTGGAAGACCCCTTTAACAAAGGGGACCCCCAGATTCCGGCCCCCCCTAAGTGAATTGGTAAGGGGTACATTGTAGAAAGTGTCAAAAAATGTAAATAAAAACACACACACATAAAGTCCTTTATTAAAAAATTAAAAAATAATAATAAAAAAAAACATTCCAGCGATGAAATCCAGTGTCCCGTGGCGATCCCGATGTCCAGCGCTGTCCGTCATTGGTCGTGCCTGTGCGGGCCTGTTGGGGAACTTCCTCCGCTGTGTTTTAAATGTATAGACCCGCCCCTTCTAAAGTTCCCCATCAGGTCCGCTCAGCGGACCTGATGCGGAACACGAGAAGGGGCGGGTCTATTCATGTATTACACAGCGAACGAAGTTCCCCATCAGGTCCACCCCCTCGGTATGTCCGACCCCCGCCTACGTCATTGGCCTGAGCGGGGAACTTCCTTCACTGTGTAATTTAAATTTACACAGTGAAGGAAGTTTCCCGCTCAGGCCAATGATGTAGGCGTGGTCTGACATACCGAGGGGGCGGACCTGATGGGGAACTTAGTTCACTGTGTAATACATGTATAGACCCGCCCCTTCTCATGTTCCGCATCAGGTCCTCAGCCTTACACCTAGTCATTGGCTGAGCGGACCTGATGGGGAACTTGAGAAGGGGCGGGTCTATACATGTATTACAAAGTGCGAGAAGTTCCCCATCAGGTCCGCCCCCTCGGTATGTCAGACCCCGCCTACGTCATTGGCCTGAGCAGGAAACTTCCTTCACTGTGTAAATTTAAATTACACAGTGAAGGAAGTTCCCCGCTCAGGCCAATGACGTAGGAGGGGTTGGACATACCGAGGGGCGGACCTGATGGGGAACTTCGTTCGCTGTGTAATACATGAATAGACCCGCCCCTTCTCGCGTTCCGCATCTGGTCCGCTGAGCGGACCTGATGGGGAACTTTAGAAGGGGCGGGTCTATACATTTAAAACACAGCAGAGGAAGTTCCCCATCAGGTCCGCTCAGGCACAACCAATGACAGACAGCGCTGGACATCGGGATCGCCGCGGGACACTGGATTTCATCGCTGGAATGTTTTTTTATTTTATTGTTTTTTTATTTTTTAATAAAGGACTTTTCCAAGGTGTTTGTGTGTTTTTATTAAAATTTTTTGACACTTTCTTCGTGAAATGGTAGGGGTACAATGTACCCCTTACCAATTCACATAGGGGGGGCCGGGATCTGGGGGTCCCCTTTGTTAAAGGGGTCTTCCAGATTCCGATAAGCCCCCCGCCCGCAGACCCCCACAACCACCGGGCAAGGGTTGTGGGGATGAGGCCCTTGTCCCCATCAACATGGGGACATCCTCCCCATGTTGAGGGCATGTGGCCTGGTACGGTTCAGGAGGGAGGGGGAGGCGCTCTCTCATCCCCCCCTCTTCCCCTGCGGCCTGCCAGGTTGCATGCTCGGATAAGGGTCTGGTATGGATTTTTGGGGGGACTCCACGCCATTTTTTTTTATTTGGGGTGGAGTTCCCCTTAAAATCCACGCCAGATCTCAAGGGCCTGGTATGGATATTTAGGGGGAACCCCACGCCATTTTTTTTAAATTTGCGGCGGGGTTCCCCTTAATATCCATTCCAGACCTGAAGGGCCTGGTAATTGAATTTGGGGGAACCCCCACGCTTTTTTTTTTTTATCAATGACTTTTCTATGTATTGATAAAAGCCGACAATTCATCATAGCCGCAAGTGAGTTTTAAATGACTTTTTTTCCTTCAAAAATGACACTTTGTGCAGGGACAGTTCTAAGCACGGGAAACATGCGCGACTTTACATGCATATTATACACACCCTCCAGGTACGAAATTTAAAGGAATATTTTACTTTTATTGTTTCACTTTTAGCATTATTAAAATCACTGCTCCTAAAAAAACGGACGTTTTTAAAACTTTTTTTTGCAATGATACATGTTCCCTGGGGCAGGACCCGGGTCCCCAAACACTTTTTAGGACAATAACTTGCATATAAGCCTTTATAATTAGCACTTTAGATTTCTCCCATAGACTTTTCGAATTTGCCGCGAACACCCCAAATTGTTCGTTGTTCGGCGAACGGGCGAACAGGCAATGTTCGAGTCGAACATGAGTTCGACTCGAACTCGAAGCTCATCCCTACCCACGGATATCCGCATGGAAGAAAACCATCGAGCCTTCAGGAAAAAACTGAAGACCCACCTATTCTGATGGATCAGGACGTCACTGGATGCAAAGCGCCTTGAGGCGATTTAGTTCGCAGTTGTAGCGCTATACAAGTTATTCACTCACTCACTCTCAAACTGGTACATCAGTTCAGTCGCCTTCTCTAGCTGGCCAAACTCCTCCTGCAGCATAGCCAGATAATCGTATGCGGTGCAGGTAGCATTGCTAAGCCTGAGGTTCTTTACAGCTTCAGCAGCAGCGCCCTTTAGACTTTCGCTGATGCGCTGCTTCTTCTGCGCCTCTGGTACCTCCCATCCTTCTACCGCTTGCATGGCCTGTTCAATCCAGCTGTCAAATTATTCTTCTCCGGCAGGCACTGGTTGCTTCCCTGAGAAGGTGTGGAGCTTCCTGTAACTGGCTTCCACATGCACCGTATTGTTTTTTTGACACTTGACCACAAAGACTCTTAAAGCAGTCAGTAACTCTGGCCCTATGGCAGTCAGAGGTGATGCCGGAGCTGTTGACTCACTACTGTGTTCCATTTTGGGGCAGAGTAGCGGAGATGATAACGGGGAGGTTCATGGAGACTCCTTCTTCACGGCCTCTGCATGCACTAAGCGATACGTTTGGTCATCTATGGCCTTTACACTCTGACCTTTAAACTCTTCTGGGATTCCTCTTCCCCATTCCACTAGTGCGTATGTGTACGAGGTATCTGACTTTATATCCACCACCCATACTTTCCGGCAGGGGGATATTATCATCACTAGCTGCTTGATCTCTTCTTTTTGCCGGATCTCCCCCGGGAGTACAATGACTACCGCCCGGGTCGGATCAGCGGCCCAGTCTGCACACCACTGTTCCATTGCTAGCGGGTCCATGCTGGTACTTCTGACCGGCTTGATTGCAGCATGCAACGTACAAGGATCCCGGACTCGAGCTCCCACGTATAGCGGTACCCCCAGTTAAGAGGGCTGCTGGTATTAATTTGGGGCTCTGTAGTGCACCGCTGTCAACCCCTGGCAATCGGCTCTATTCTCCCGTGGCACAGCTAGTAATGGGGAGATAGGACCGCGTGACCGCAACTCTTGGTGACGCAGTCCTATGGCAAAACACACACAGTGATATACTTTAAACTTCTATTAAAGTAATTGAAACTGACACCAATGTACTTGACCCAGATATTTTACTGAGGCTAATGGGCAAGTAATAAACAACAGTATAACAAGTTGCAGATCCCTGCAATAAACAGTATTAAAGATGAACAGAGTGATAGAATAATGAGGTATTGCTATGAAACTCTAGTGATGCCCTTTTACAACTACTTCCCCTCGTGGGCAGACTAACGCCTAGTAACGTCTACCTACACAGTCAGGCCTGACTGAACTAAATGGAAGTTCTGTAAAACAATCTTCGCTAGCAATCTCTCGGTGGTGCACTTGATGAACAAACTTTGTAATCCGAACGAGTAGTAAAGATACAGTATTTGTCTATGAGCAAGTGCTCTCTCACCACCCGGACCAGTCCCAGTCCTTTTCCTCCGCCGATTCGTCTAGACATATGGATCCACCGACATCCGAGTCTTCGGTCCTCCTGGTGTAGTACAGCAAGGATGAGAAGATGTCTCTAGGGTTCCGCTAGGCTGGCGGAGGGCTTTTTGGAAGAAAGTGCCCAGGCTTCAGGCCTGGGCTTGCAGCAGTCTCGCACAGTTCTTGCTTGATAGGCGGGAGGGTCCAAAGAGACCGAACAAACTCTGCCTCCCCTTTATAAAGTCCGCCCCAGCAGTCTTTGCTTCGGGGCAATGCACCTTGGGTGCTGAAAGATGTCTTGGGAAATGTAGTCTCTCTTATTAAAGGGGAATACCCCGCTACATATGCTATGGGACATTTAGCCTTAGTTCGTTTTTTTTTTTTTTTTTTCAGGTGTTATCTCTCTTGCCCCTGAACTTTTTCTATATTTTTTATTATTTTTTTCTCCTTTTTGTTTTATATATATTTGGTTTATGGATATGCAATATCACATGCAATATATATATATATAATTTGTAGCGGGGTATTACCTTTTAAATCCCTCAGAGACTACATTACCCAGTACACTTTTAGGCACCCAGGGTGCCTTGCCTCGCGCAAGGACTGCTGGGGTGGACTTTATAAAGGGGAGGCGGGGCCCAGTTCTCTTTCTTTGGACACCGCCTGCCCAGCAAGCTGAACTGCCGCTTGAGTTCTGGTGACTTTAGGCCAGAAGCCTGGCCCTTTTCTCCAAAGAGCCTTCTGCACGCACCGATGAATCTGAGGGACGTCTCTTCTTGATACTGCACCTTTGCCAGGAGGACCGAATGCCCGGATGTCGATGGATCGGTGTACTTAGACACTGCAGTGGAAGAAACGGATGCGGACTGGTTCGGTTGGGTGAGAGAGCACCTGCTCATAGACATACACAGTACCTTTTTTGCCTTGGTGAATTACAAATTCTGTTCTTCAAGTGCACCACTGTTGCTAGCGAAGATTTCCCTACAGAACTTCCACTTAGTTCAGTCAGGCCTGACTGGTTAGCGCAGACATTCCTGGGTGTCATATTGTCCATGAGGGGAAGTAGCTGCAAAGGGGACTGTTAGAGTTGCATAGCATTGAATATTGGTCTGCTTGTTTAACACTGCTTATTGCACGGCTCTGCATATGACTTGTACCCACCTGTTTTACTGCTTACCCATTAATCTAAGTAATCATACAAGGGTTAAGTATATTGGTGTCTGTGTTCTTTACTTTACGGAAGGGATAGGTAAAGAAAGTTTTAAAATATCACTGTGTGTTCTTGCCATAGGATTGTGCTGCTGTGAGTTACAAGCCTTGCAATCCTATCATCCCTACTAAAGTGCCAAGGGAGGTTAGAGCCGATTGCCAGGGGTTGACAGCGGTGCACTAGAGGGCCCAAAAAAATCATACAGGCAGCCCTCTTAATTGGGGGTATCGCTACATATTATTTCAGTGGATGGAAAGCCACTGACAGCCCTGCTAGACTCTGATAGTGTCATGACCCTAGTCAGGAATGA
Organism: Rana muscosa; assembly: GCA_029206835.1. Lineage (NCBI taxonomy): Eukaryota > Metazoa > Chordata > Amphibia > Anura > Ranidae > Rana > Rana muscosa. The sequence goes on from CM055117.1 coordinate 923,350,780, forward strand.
TTGTATAAACCCCACAAAACTACACCCCAGTACTATTGGGGTAATTTGCATACATGGGGACACTCGGGACTACCAGACAGCGATGGTAGATGTTGATACCCCCTGGGGCAGTGTAACACAATTAGTGGGGATGGTACCTTCACTGCTTAATGAAGCTTTAGTGGGAAGAGATTTTCCCCATTTCTGGAATTTATAAAAGAGCAAAGGGAGGCTGGTAGATAGAGCTCCCCCTGCTGGGGAAGCACAGGAACTCTCACCAGACCCTTTTTGCCAAAGGGAAGGGGATGCTGTTGGTGGGATCGAGGAAGCCGGAGATCCTCTTCCTTTCCCTGTCATGGCTGGGGAGCCGGAGGACCTGGAAGCTAGCTCCCAGCCTGAGGGTAACGAACAGGAGAACACCTCTGACCCTGACATTGAGAGTAGCCAAAATATGGTACCCGACTTAGAGGTCAGGAGAGAGGATTTCTGTACCGAACAACTGCGAGATGCCACCCTCATGAGAGCCAGGAAAAACGTTAAGATGTTGGATGGGGAACCGGAAGATCCTAACTGGGGGGTGTCTTTCCCTTACATGGCCATTAAAAACAATTTATTGTATTGAGTGGTAAAACATGGAGAGGATGAGGTAGAACGTCTTCAAGTTCCCAAACCCTTTCGCAGGGTGGTGCTAGACCTGGCCTATGGTCACGTAATGGGGGGACATCTCGTTATCGAAAAAAACAGGTAGAGAATCGCCCAGAGATTTTTCTGGCCCGGGTTGCATGCAGATGTCAAGGAGTACTGAGAATCGTGCCCCGAGTGCCAAATGTTGTCACCGTTGCCCCATTTTTGCAGCCCCCTTGTCCCTCTACCAATAATCGAGGTCCCATTTGAGAGGATTAGCATGGACCTGGTGGGGTCGGTTGTGAAATCTGCCCGGGGTCACCAGCATATTCTGGTGATCCTTAACTATGCAACGCGCTATCCTGAGGCCATACCCTTGCGTAACAACTCCGCTAAGGCTATCGCCAAGGAATTGGTTCAGGCGTTTAGTCGAGTGGGGATCCCAAAACAGATCTTAACCGATCAAGGCACCCCATTTATGTCCAGGGTTTCCAATAGGGAAGAGCTTTGAGTTCGAGTCGAACCCATGTTCGACTCGAACATCGACTGTTCGGCTGTTCGCCGAATTTCGAACATTATGGGCCATTCGCGCCAAATTCGAGTGGCGCGTCACGGCCCATAATTCACTGCGGCATCGCAGTGCATTGCTGGCTGATGATTGGCCAAGCATGCACTATGACCCGCATGCTTTGGCCAATCACAGCGCGCAAAAAACGGAGAGCCATAATTGGCCAAAGCCAGAGTGGCTTTGGCCAATTATGTCTCAAGGGGTTTAGTACATGCCCAACACTAAATAAGGCCGCCTCCGTGGCGGCCTTGTGTAGTGTGTTGGCAGTGGTTAAAGAGAGAGGTTTAAGAGAGAGAGAGAGAGACAGTGTCATTTATTTTGAGATGGATAGAGCAGGCAGGCGAGTCAGTTAGCTGAAGTTACAGTGTGTAGAGGATATATATGCATCCTATGTGTTGTGTATATATATTTATACACTGTATTCAGTTTAGCTAGATCCATTCCTGTTATTATCTATACTGACAGGCAGGCAGGTGATTGTGCTAGCTAGTGTACTGTGTTCTTTGCACAGTGTCCACCAAAAGCTTACCTGAATACAATTGCTGGTGTTCTGATACAAATACAGGCAGGGAGCTGCAGTATTTTGCTTTAGTGTCCTTTGCACAGTGTGGACCTAAAGCTTACCTCAATACAATTGCTGGTGTTCTGATACAAATGTAGGCAGGGGGCTGCAGTATTTTGCTTTACTGTCCTTTGCACAGTGTGCACCTAAAGCTCACCTCTACTATTGCTGCTGTTCTGATACAAATACAGGCAGGGATCTGCAGTATTTTGCTTTAGTGTCCTTTGCACAGTGTGCACTGAAAGCTTACCTCTACAATTGCTGTTCTGATACAAATACAGGCAGGGATCTGCAGTATTTTGCTTTAGTGTCCTTTGCACAGTGTGCACCTAAAGCTTACCTCTTCAATTGCTGATGTTCTGATACAAATACAGGCAGGGATCTGCAGTATTTTGCTTTAGTGTCCTTTGCACAGTGTGCACCTAAAGCTTACCTCTACTATTGCTGCTTTTCTGATACAAATGTAGGCAGGGATCTGCAGTATTTTGCTTTAGTGTCCTTTGCACAGTGTGCACCTAAAGCTTACCTCTACTATTGCTGCTGTTCTGATACAAATACAGGCAGGGAGCTGCAGTATTTTTCTTTAGTGTCCTTTGCAAAGTGTGCACCTAAAGCTTACCTCAATACAATTGCAGGTGTTCTCATACAAATACCACAGGCAGGGAGCTGCAGTATTTTCAGTTAGTGTACTGTGTCCTCTGCACAGTGTGCAAATAAAGCTAACTGAAGACAATTGCTTGTGTTCTCATACTAATAATACTACAGGCAGGCAGTTGATTCTGCTAGCTGCAGTATAATCAGTATATACATACAGTACATCCCAGCTTTGTGCAGCTACATATCCCTGCAGGCCATTAGTATGTCTGGAAGGCAAACAAGGAGAGGCAGACAGTCACGAGCCAATAAAAGAGGGCAAGCAGGCTCTGTGTCTAGAGGCAACAGTGCTGGTCGTGGACACGGTGCATCCTCATCAGCACGTGGCCGTGGGACACGCTTGTCCTTCTTTTCGGCAGCTGGCCATGTTGAGCCGCAACATGCCCAAGACTTGTTAGAGTGGATGACCAAGCCGTCCTCATCATCCTCCTCATCCTCTCTCACCCAGGCTCAGGGTACTTTGTTTGGCAAAGCAGCTGCCAAAGCGGCCTCTTCCCTCGGTTCAATGGCATCAGTCACTCCTTCCCTAGCCCCACCATGTCCTTCTCAGGAGTCCCCAGAACTGTTTGACCACAGTTTTGGGTACATGCTCCAGGAGGATGCCCAGCATTTTGAACGCTCCGGTGATGGTACCCAGCTAGAGGAAGGCAGTAACGTGAGCCCAGAGAGAAGGGGTGCCCAACAAGGACAGCAATCTGGCAGTCATGTTCCCCCACCTGCAGCATACTGCCAGATTTGCTCCAGTGATGAGGAGGGAGGGGATGATGAGGTCACTGACTCCACCTGGGTGCCTGATAGGAGAGAGGAGGAGGAGGCACATCTCCAACGAGGCAGGATGCCCTCCAGGGGCCAGCTTAAGGGCAGCCAACTGACTGCATCACACCACAGTGTTCCGCATGTTCAGGGCGCTGCTGTCTCTGCGTGTTATTCCAAAAATTCTTTGGTGTGGGCCTTTTTTGAGACGTGTGCAGCAGATCGCACCATTGCTATTTGCAACATATGTCTGAAGCGTATCTCGCATGGCCAAAACATCAGCCGCTTGGGCACCACGTGCTTGACCATACATAAGTCGACCTGTCATGCAGTCCATTGGCAAGAATACAAAAAAGACCCACACCAAAGAACAAAGCAGACCTCTCCTTGCTCCTCATCAGCTGGGATCTCCAACCCCACTATACCTTCAGTCCTCTCTGAAACCTGCACTAAGAGGAATGAAGCTGTAGAATTACGTGTGTCACAGCCAAATACTTGCGGGCAATCTGCTATCGGTACACCAACGTTAGATTGTACCAGGCAAATTTCTCTGCCCCAGCTGCTGCACCGCGGAAAGAAGTTCGCTGCCAGATATCCACATGCCCAGCGGTTGAATGCTAGCTTGGCTAAATTGCTAGCACTTCAACTGCTGCCTTTTCAGTTGGTAGACTCTGCCCCCTTCCGTGAGTTTGTGGAATGTGCGGTTCCTCAGTGGCAGGTTTCCGAAACGCCACATTTTCTCACGGAAGGCGATTCCGGCTCTCTACCGGCATGTGGAAGGCAATGTCTTGGCCTCGCTGGACAGGGCGGTCAGCGGTAAGGTGCATACTTATAGTCCAGCAAGCATGGACAGGGACGTTACCTATCTTTCACGGCCCTTTGGGTGACTCTGCTGGCAGCTGGGAAGGATGCAGGACAAGGTGCAGTAGTGTTGGAGGTTGTTCCGCGACCACGCCTCGAAAATGCTACTACTGGTGATTCTGACACACCTCTCTCCTCCACCCCTTCCTATTCTTCTTCCTCCATGGCCTCTTCCTGTGGTTTGTCCTCGGAACCAGCGGTGCTCCGTAGGCGTTCAACGGGCTACGCAAGCACGCAGGCAAAAAGATGCCATGCGGTGCTAGAGCTGGTGTGCTTGGGGGACAGGAGCCACACTGGGGCAGAGATTCTGTCAGCTCTGCAGGGGCAGGCTCAGAGGTGGTTGACGCCTTGCCTGCCTAAGCCAGGAATGGTGGTTTCCGACAATGGCACCAACCTCCTCTCCGCCCTCCGACAGGGACAACTAACCCATGTGCCCTGTTTGGCTCACGTCCTTAACTTGGTGGTGCATCGCTTCTTGGGCAGGTACCCGGGCTTACAGGAGGTCCTGAAGCAGGCCAGGAAACTCTGTGGGCATTTCCGCCGGTCATATAATGCCAGTGCTCGGCTGGCTGACCTGCAAGAGGAATCCAACCTGCCCAAGAACCGCCTTATCTGTGACATGCCCACCTAGGTGGAACTCTACGTTGGCCATGCTGCAGCGGCTGCACACGCAGCAGAGGGCCATCAATCAGTATCTGTTGCAATATGGCACCAGGACAGGGTCAGGGGAGCTTGGATTTTTTTCCCCACGCCAGTGGGCCATGATCAGGGGTGCATGCACTGTCATGGCACCATTTGAGGAGGCTACGAGGATGGTGAGCAGTGACAGTGCATGCATCAGTGACACTGTCCCTCTTGTCCACCTGTTGGAGCACACGCTGCATGGAATAATGAACAGGGCACTTGAGGCAGAACAGAGGAAGGAAGAGGAGGACTTCCTTACCTCTCAAGGCCCCCTTTATCCAGACAGTAATCCTGCTGGCCCGCCTATCAAACAGGAAGAGGAGGAGGATTGGGTCAGCATGGAGGTGGAGCCTAGCATTCAGCATCAGCAGCAGTCTTCAAGGGATCAATTACAGTCCCAAGACACCCATGGACTTGTACGTGGCTGGGAGGAGGTGGCCGCGGATTATGTCGTCCTGAGTGACCCAGAGGACTCTGGACCGAATGCCTCAGCAAACCTACGCTGCATGGCCTCCCTGTTCCTGCAAAGCCTGCGGAAGGATCCTCGTATTTGTGCTATCAAGGAGAGGAATCATTACTGGCTGGCAACCCTCCTTGATCCACGGTACAAGGGTAAGGTTGCGGACCTTATCTTGTCGTCGCAGAGGGAGCAGAGGATGAAGCATCTTCGGGAGGCCTTGCAGAAAGGTCTGTGCAACGCGTTCCCAGAGACTGGGAGGTTACAAATTCCTGGTCCTGGACAACGTGTTGCTGAGGTTTCGGTCAGTCAAAGAAGGAGCGGTGGAGAAGGTGGCCTCTGACCGATGCGTTCAGACAATTTTTTAGTCCGCAGCCCCAAGGTATGATCGGTTCCAGCAACCATCGCCAGCATCTGGTTTACATGGTGCAGGAATATCTAGGGGCAAGATCAGATTTGGACACCTTTCCCACCGAAAATCCTCTGAGTTACTGGGTCTTGAGGATGGATCACTGGCCAGAGCTTGCACAGTATGCAATTGAGCTACTGGCCTGTCCTGCATCCAGCGTTCTTTCGGAACGCACATTCAGTGCTGCTGGAGGCTTTGTAACCGATCACAGGGTGCGCCTGTCCTCCGACTCGGGTGATTGACTGACCTTCATAAAAATGATGTAACAGAAAAATTTTCTTTGAAATGTCAGATCCCTTCAAGACTGCCTATGCTGATGCAGAATGACTATCCTGTTATGCTGAGTGACAATCCTCTTCCTCCTCAATGATCATGCTGATAGCATGTAAGAAATTTTTTGTTTCTGTGCACCGTCCAATTTTTCAGCCCCTGTTTAACAGGGGAGTGTAATTAAAATTTTTAATGCAATACATTGCAGCAGGGCTCATTCCTGCACTCCAACTACAGTATCTGTGAGGGTTTGCAGTTGCAGTGTTGTGGCACCAGCACCAGTGCCTAAGGCCCAATTTTTCTGCCCCTGTTTAACAGGGGCGTGTAATTACAATTTTTGATGCAATACTTTGCAGCAGGACTCATTGCTGCGCTCCAACAAGAGTATCTGTGAGGGGTTGCAGTGTTGTGGCACCAGTGCCTAAGGCACAATTTGTATGCCCCTGTTCAACAGGGGCATGTAATTACAATTCTTTATCTAATAATTCACAGCAGGGCCCATTCCTGCACCCACCAATAGTAACTGTGAAGCCTCGTACACACGGCCGGTTTTCTCGGTAAGAACCGACAAGAAAACTGCTTGCAGAGCTTTCTTGCTGAGAAAACCGGCCGTGTGTGCGAGGCTTTCAGTTTTCTCGTCAGGAAAACTGACCAGAATCTCGACGAGAAAAAAAAAGACCAGCTTGCTTTTTTTGTTCTCGTCGGGATTCTCGTCGGCCTGTTTCCCGACGAGAAACCCGAGTGTGTGTACACTTACCTGTCGCCGTGGAAACCCGCGCATGCTCAAAATGACTTAGACGCATGCGCGGTAGCTTCCTAGGCATAGGTAGAGTGTAGCAAGATGACGGCGACGGCATCGAATGTGACGAGCGCACGCTCGTCGTAGTCGATGACGTCACCGCGTTCGTGCCATTCAAAAGAACGGCGGTATTTTTGAAAGGTACACGTGTACACTCGGCTGGGACAAGATTCTTCTCCAAGAATCTCGTCAGGAAAAACAACCAGTTTTTTCCTGACGCGATTCTCTGTCGTGTGTACAAGGCTTGAGGGCTTACAGTGTTGTGGTAACACCACCACCAAAGGCCCAATTTTTCTGCCCCTGTTCAACAGGGGCATGTAATTACAATTCTTGATCTAATATTTCACAACTGGGCCCATTCCTGCGCCCACCAAGAGTAACTATGAGGACTTACAGTGTTGTGGTACCAGCACCACCACCAAAGGCCCAATTTTTCCTCCCACTGTTTAACAATGGCATGTAATTACAATTCTTGATATAATAGTTCACAGCAGGGCGGTCCAGCGCCCACCAAGAGTAACTGTGAGGGCTTACAGTGTTGTGGCAACACCAACACCTAAGGGCCAAATTTCTGCAGAGTATATACAGCAGGCCCCTACTTTCAAACATCCAACTTACAAACGACTCCTACTTGCAAACGGAAGGAGACAACAGGAAGTGAGAGGAAATCTACCCCTAGGAAGGGAAATTCTCTCCTGTAAGAGTTAATATGGGGAAAAGGTGTCTCCTCTCCACTGATGCTTTATCACCAATCCTTGTTTCACTAAAAAACCCAAATTTTCAAAAAACATTTGTCATTGGGACGGAAAGTGAGGTGAAATGTTCTGAACAGGTGCACAGACAGCAAAACAAATGTTACAGGGGTGATAACCCTTCCCTATGTTTTCCACAAAGCTTAAAAATAGATTTGTTTTGGCTGGAGCTACACTTAAAAAATGTACCTGTTCCAAATTACAAACAGATTCTACTTAAGAACAAACCTACAGTCCCTGTCTTGTTTGCACCGCCTGTATACTGCTGTTCAGAGTATATAGGGCCTTTTTTTAATTTGGGTGCAGGGTTCCCCTTAATATCCATACAAGACCCAAAGGGGCTGGTAATGGGCTGGGGGGGGGGGGGGTGTACCCATGCCATTTTTCTCAATGATTTTCATACATATTGCCCGGACCAGACATTACATTAAAGCCGCAAGCAGTTTTCAATTTCTTTTTTTCATTTAGAAATGTCATTTTGTGCAGGGACAGTTCTAAACACGGGAAACACGTGCCACTTCACAGGCATACTATAGACACCCCCCAGGTACGATATTGAAAGGAATATTTCACCTTTTTTTTTCACTTTAACCACTTCCCTACTGTGCACGAAAACCCCCTTCCTGCCCAAGCCATTTTTCAAACGAAATTTGCGTCCTTTTTTTCCCACAAATAGAGCTTTCTTTTGGTGGTATTTGATCATCTCTGCGGTTTTTATTTGTTGCGCTATAAACAAACGAAGAGCGTCCAGTTTGGAAAAAAAAAAAATTTTTTTACTTTTTGCTATAATAAATACCCATTTTTTTTTTCAAATAAAATTTTCCTCAGTTTAGGCCGATACGTATTCTTCTACATATTTTTGGTAAAAAAAAAAAAATCGCAATAAGCGCGTATTGATTGGTTTGCGCAAAAGTTATAGCGTCTACAAAATAGGGGATAGATTTATAGCATTTTTTTTTATTTTTATTAGTAATGGCGGCGATCTGCGATTTTTATTGTGACTGCGATATTGCGGCGGACACATCGGACACTTTTGACACATTTTTGGGACCATGCACATTTATACAGCGATCCCTGCTATAAAAATGCATTGATTACTGTATAAATGTGATTGGCAGGGAAGGGGTTAACCACTAGGGGGCGGAAAGGGGTTAAATATGTTCCCTCAATGTGTTCTAACTGTGGGGGGAGGTGACTGACTGGGGGAGGTGACCGATGGTTGTCCCTATGTACAAGGGACACACCATCGGTCTCCTCTCCCTCACAGGACATGGATCTCTGTGTTTAAACACAGAGATCCCCTTTCCTGCTCGTTTCCCGGGCAATCGCGGGTGCCCGGCGGCAATCGCGACCGCCGGGCACACGCATCGAGACCTTGGGAACGCGGCGCGCGCCCCCTAGCTCATTTTAAAGGGAGGACGTCATATGATGTCCTCCCAGAACGAGAGTGTCCTCCGCCCGCCGTCAATTGACAGTGGGCGGGGGACAAGTAATTAAGCATCAATAAAATCACTGCTCCCGAAAAAACTGTTGTTTTTAAAACTTTTTTTTGCATTGATACATGTCCCCTGGGGCAGGACCCGGGTTCCCAAACCCTTTTTAGGACAATAATTTACATATTAGCCTTCATAATTAGCACTTTTGATTCCGAACGTTCGAGTCCCATAGAATTTAATAGGGTTCTAAAGTTCGCGCAAACTTTCGGTCCGTTCGCGGGTTCTGGTGCGAACCGAACCGGGGGGTGTTCGGCTCATCCCTAGTTACCAAGGAACTGTGTAGACTATACAAAATCTCCCATCTCCGTACCTCTGTCTACCAACCCCAAACGGATGGTCTCGTCGAAAGATTTAATAAAACTTTGAAAAGTATGTTGAAAAAGGTGGTCGATGTCTCCTTGATGCAGGATCGCATCGCAGCTGTCCTGCCCCTGGTGCGAGAACATATGGAGCGAGCCCAGGAGGCCCAAAGGAGGGTCTATGACCGGGGTGCCAAGGTCCATACTTTCAGCTCTGGGGACAGAGTGTTGGTACTGGTTCCCATGGTGGAAAGCAAGTTTCTAGCCAAGTGGCAGGGTCCATTTGAGGTTGTCGAAAGAGTGGGGGAGGTAAACTACAAAGTCTACCAGCCAGGGAAAAGGAAACCACATGAAATTTACCATGTGAATCTCTTAAAGCCCTGGAAGGACAGAGAGACTTTACTGGCCACATCCCCGCCTCCAACAGACCGGGTACCAGTGACGCCTGACGTCCCCATAACGGATTCCCTGTCTGTGGCACAATAAAGTGACGTTAGGGCGTTGGTGCATAAAAATAGAGACTTGGAGGTGCATGCGCGGCAGCTCCTAAGATGGCCGCCGGCTTCTAGAGCTCCGCTCCACCACGGCCCTGTAATCAACACCGGAGCACACAGAGCGCCCCCACAGCACCCACAACAGGATATTCTAGCAGGGGAAGCCTCCCGGATCGCCCAGATGTCCGCGGTTCAGGCGCGGAGGGACCTGACAAGCCAGATGACGGCGAGTCTGGGTCCCCTCGGCAATGCCAAGATGGCGGCGGCTGCACGAGGCCCTCAGAGCACGGAGCTCACGGAGGACATTATTGCTGACCTGGAGACACCACCGCGACCCCCTGCAGGTACTGACTTCCCCCCCCCCTGAACCTGGCCGCATCCCCAGCCTCCACAGAATCGCTGCTAGGCAGTATGATGACAGGCTACCCCACAACCCCTATGAGGGATCCGAATACAGGCCTCCTATTGACTGCCACTGATAACACAGGCCTGTTTCCTAACCACCCGGATTTATCATCTATGATGGCTGCATTTGCACAAATGCTCTCCACAGGGCTTGCTCAGAACGCTGCACAGATCACAGCTTCCATTCATGCTGACCTGCAGCAAATTGGAGTGAGAATGGACACTATTGAACAGAAAGCTGACCAGGCAGTTTCCCGCATTAACCAGAATACCGATAGACTACAAGAGGTACAGGATCAATTAGAAACAGCGTTCGCAAAAATAGATGACCTCGAGAATAGAACCAGACGATATAACTTTAGGGTGCGGGGATCCCCGAAACTGAAAAAGAGGTACAAAATTCTGTAAAAGCTCTCATTAGAAGCCTCATCCCCGAGATTACAGAGAGTCATCTGGAGCTGGATAGAGCTCACAGAGCCCTCCAACCCCCCCGCTCTGATGGTCTCCCCAGGGACATCATAGTAAAACCGCACTATTATGCAGTCAAGGAAGAGGTGATGAAGAAATCCAGGAGCTCGGATAGCCTCACTTTTCAGGGACACAAGATACAGATTTTTGCTGACTTGTCACCTTTCACTATTCAGAAAAGACGTTCCTGGCCGGGGGAGTACGGCCTACTAGTCACCAGGGTTCATTACAACCCATTTACTCTTATTTTGCTGGGATTTTGGGTGGGGGGGTCGGGGCTTGTTGTTATTTGGGTTGGAGGGTGTCTCTCGCCTTGTTCGCTCTACTAATTGGGGCGCTCTGTTTTAGTTAGGATTATGGGCTACCTCTAGCCTTCAGCTTAATGTTTTCACAGGTGCTTGGGCTGTGGTGGACTCAGTGCACCTTCACCGGGAACCGGAGACACTATCAGTACTCCTAGGTTCCGTTCTGGAACCCCCATATTTGGGGAATTCCAGACCTCTCTGGGTATAGGGGGGTGGAATGGTTAGACCAACCACCTCCAGGGGGGGGAGGGGGTCGGGGGACCCCCCACCTCAGTTTTCGGTTCAATGGTCTTTGAAGTATGATTGTTTAAGTGTATATTGCAAGCTTATAACCCCTTTCTTCTTCTTTCCCCTTTTTTTCATCCTTTATCTTCTCCTTTCACATGCTCGAGGGACATCTCGCTCGATCCGGGATTACATGCCTCCTCCCATCTCAGAGGAAGGCCTCTCACGCAGCCTCCGCACGCAGCATCCTTGGGTACCATTGGACCAGGGAAAAGGTAAGCACCTGCATTTTTCCACGGAACCATCCCCTCTGATCCATGCCTAACGCCCACCAGCACATATCTACCCTCAAAATAGTTTCACATAACACCCAGGGCCTCAATTCCCCTGTCAAACGAAGGAAGGCCTTTCAGCAATACCATTCCATGCATGCAGACGTTCTCTTATTACAAGAGACCCATTTCCCGTCCACATTCAAACCTTCTTTTCTGCACCGAAGCTACCCCCAATTTTTCCTAGCATCAGCGGAAAATAAGACGAAAGGAGTGGCGGTGTGCTTCTCCAAGCACATCAGCCTCTCCCAGCAGGAAACTATTGCAGACCCCATGGGACGTTACGTTTTAGTCTCCGGTCACATAGACGGAGAACTATATACCTTTTTGTCCTATTATGCCCCGAATAAGGGTCAGAAGAATTTTTTTGACTCTCTTTTACGGACGCTGAAACCACATCTCAGGGGGTCTGTCTTCATCGGAGGTGACTCCAACATCGCCTTCGATCTTTCGCTAGATAAACGGGTAGATGGTACTGCTAAACCCAAACGCCCTGCCAAACAGAGCACGCACATAGCTAAAATAATACATGAGGCGGGTCTGGTGGATATTTGGAGGGAGGTCAAGCCACATACAAAAGACTACACACACTTCTCAGCCCCACATAATTCTTATGCAAGGATAGACCATGTATTCACTAATTCCTACACAATACCACTACTCCGGAGTTTCAAAATTGTAGAATCCCCCCTGTCTGATCATTCAATGGTCACTGTGACCACGCTTAGGTCCTCAGGAGAGAGAAGCACGCCCAGATGGCGATTACAAGAATCCCTCTTGAGCGACCCAATACAATGTTCTTTGGTGGAGGCAGCCATTAAAGAATATTTTCTGATAAACGATACGGAGGAAGTCTCCCCGCAAACAATATGGGCAGCACACAAATCGGTTATTAGGGGGAAATTCATTCAGTTATCCTCAAAGCTCAAAGCTGAACGAAGGGCAGAGACACACAGGCTCACGGAGGAATTTCACTCTCTAGCCAAAGCGCACAAACGTAACCCAACAACAGACTCATTAGCTAACTTGGACAGGGCTAGGTTACTACTTAACCCACACTTAACTACAGCAGCAGAACAACATCTTAGATGGACGGGTGCTAAATTTTATTCACATAAAGACAGGATAGGCTCCAAACTGGCAGTGAAACTCACTCCTAAACACCGCTCACTGGCCTTCCCCAAAATCCGGACAACCGGGGGTGACTTGACTCAGAACCCGGATAAAGTAATGGACACCTTTTTACAATTCTACTCGAACCTATACAAACAGAACCGAAGGGGCCCCTACGGGACAGACGAAGACCTTTTTGCGGACCTACAGTTACCCCTCTTGACGGATGATCATAGAGACATACTAGAAGCCCCGTTTACTCAAACGGAAGTCTTGACCACCATTAATTCACTCAAAGTGGGATCCTCCCCTGGCCCGGATGGCTTTTCCACCGGGTATTATAAAAAATTTGGTCCAATACTGACACCGCACTTAGCACGGTTCTTTAACTCTCTCAGGGATGGAGCTCAGCTAGGAACAGACCTGAACGTAGCTTATATCTCGGTCATACCCAAACCTGATAAAGACCCGTGTGAGGTGAGCAATTACAGACCAATTTCACTTATTAATAACGATGTCAAAATTATGACTAAGATTATAGCTAATAGAATGTCTGGTTTCATCTCTTCCTACATCCACAAGGACCAGGTGGGCTTCATTCGCGGGAGGCAGGGCCCGGACCAGATCAGAAGATCGATAGACATTATTTCACTTTTACAATCACGATGGAATGGGGGTGGCCAACAAAAAGGTTACTTGCTCTCAATTGATCTACATAAAGCCTTTGATTCCATAGATTGGGATTATCTGTCTGGTACACTGGCGAGGTGGGGATTTGGCCCATTTTTCCTCAACCTTATTAGCTCCCTCTATTCTACTCCCACTGCTCAAATACGTTTGATGGGGAGATACTCAGACTCCTTCCCTGTTAGGGGGCATCCCTGCCTGGTACCCCTGCTATCTCCCCTCCTATTTGCGATAGCAATTGAGACGTTAGCCATCGCGCTCAGATCGAACCCTGACTTTCAGGGAGTCAAATGCGGACCACAAGAACATAAATGCGCATTGTATGCAGATGACCTACTCCTCTTTGTGACATCCCCACTTACGTCTACCCCGGTTATTCTTAAAACACTGAAGGCCTCTAGTGAGGTATCGGGTCTGAAAGTCAATATGAGTAAGTCAACGGCCCTGAATGTCACTGTTCCACAGGACATGCTTTCCCTATTATCTAAAAACTTTGAATTTGTGTGGGCCTCCGGGGCAATACCATACCTAGGCATCAAATTGACTTCTGACATAAGCCACCTCTTTACGGCAAATTACCCCCCCATTATGCAGAAATGCAGGACAGAGCTTGAAAAATGGTCGAGAAGCGGCTTATCTTGGATTGGTAGAATCCACGCCATTAAAATGACTCTCCTACCGCGTCTATTGTACTTATTTCAATCCCTCCCTATCCCGATCAACAAACAGATACTGATCAAACTGCAATCGGCCATTGTCCGCTTTGTGTGGGGCAACAAAGGATACAGATGTCCCTCGGGAACATTATTCCGCCTAAAATCACAGGGAGGTTTAGGCCTCCCGAATTTATGGAATTATTACCTGGCTGCTCAGATAGCACAAATCTCAATGGTATTCACAAGGGGACAGAAACCAGATTGGCTCTCTATAGAAAGACAAGTAGTCCCCTCGAACACCATCGACTATTTGCTGTGTTGTAACCCGAAAATCAGACCTGCAATTCTCTCTCCTACGCTTTCTCACTCGGTCACTTTATGTTCTCGAATATATAGTTATTCATCCCTGACCTCCCCATTGAAACCACTAGCCCATCTGTTCCACAACTCTGCCTTTCCGCCGGGTTTGAATATTAGAGCTTTTAAATGGTGGACAGATAAAGGCTTGTACCGGATTGGACACTTTCTTTCTCCCGCGGGCCCTATAACTTTATCACACTGTAAAAAGAATCTGGATATGCCTGACTCGGAACATTTCCGTTTCTCCCAAATCGCTCATTTCATGCACTCCATTTTGTCTAACAAGTCAGTAACACATACGATTACACCCTATGAACGCTGGTGCTCGGACACTATGGATCAGAGGGGTGGTATCTCCCTAATTTACACAGCCCTGTCGACTAGGTCGACCAAACCCTCCTATGCTCGGAGATGGGAGGAGGATGTGGTCGGATCCTGGGACACTGAGATATGGTTTCGAGCTTCGCAACGAGCTTTTAAAGGTATACTCAACGTATCTTTGATAGAAGCTAGTCTGAAAGTCTTAATGCGGTGGTACTACGTTCCCTCCAGGCTGGCCATAATGTATGCAGGCACACCACCAGTTTGCTTTCGGGGTTGTGAACTGGAGGGCACTATGCTCCACACATGGTGGTCCTGTCCGCGCATCAGATCTTTCTGGCGCAAGGTTTTTCGCACACTTAGTTCCCTGACGGGTAAACTGATCTCCCCACGTCACAATATAGCACTTCTGAATCACCCAATCTCCAATTTACCCAAAACCTCCCAGACGCTTTCATTTTATATACTATTGGGAGCCAAACTAACCATAGCTAGGGCCTGGAAGAACCCCACGGTATTGTTTACAGGATTCAGAAGAAAGGTCTCCTGGATCATGGCCCAAGAACAAATAGTCGCTAAACTTACTGATAAGAATGAAAAATTTATGGCCATCTGGGAACCGTGGGCCACCGCATGCAACGTCTCTCTGATACCCGGTGTACAGCCTGGTTTTCTGAGTGCACACATCCAACCCTCTTAACATGGGACTGTCTACTTCTCTTTCTCTCACACGTTTCTGTATCCTCTCCTATTTCTTGCCTCCCTTGGCATCTTTGGGTTATTACAACAAATGTGAATGTACTACTATCTTATACACTTAATATAGGTCACGCAATTGTATTTGTTTCGTTATAAACTTCTTAATCGCTGTTCGGAGCATAGTCCTCCTGTTCAGTACTTTCTACTTTGAGATATCATAGTTGACATACCTTAGTTCATCACATACACATACATGACAAACTTATGGACACTTCCTAGGCACCAGATTCTCCGATCTCCGGGATGCAGTATGAGCCCTTGGGGGCATCTCGGGAGTCAGGGAGTCGGGGATAGGTTAGTATGGGTTTTTTACTTTTCGGGGTTTGAAGGTCCATTACAGGAAAAGGGAGGATACTGCTAGGATAATATTAATCACAGCATAGCACAAGAGTTTTCTGTGTTTAACATATTGGACCAAATGTTGCTATGATCGCTCACTGTATTACTGTAATGTTCAGACTTAATGTTGGAGATTCTTCTGTATCACCTAAAATCTCAATAAACATATTTGAACTAAAAAAAAAATAGAGACTTTTTCTCCCCCTTACCCAGACTGATCAAAATGTGATCCAACATGATATAGTGATGGAACCAGGGGTTCGCTTAAATGTAAAGCCGTATAGAATCCCAGAGGCCAGGCGAGAGGCATTCACAAAGGAAATAAAAAATTTGTTAGCGCTGGACGTGATAGAAGAGTCCCACAGTGAGTGGTCGAGCCCCATAGTCCTGGTCCCAAAACCTGATGGCACTATCAGGTTTTGTAACGACTTTAGGAAACTCAACAGTGTGTCCAAGTTTGACGCATACCCAATGCCCCGGGTCGACGACAGGTTAGGACAGGCTCACTACATAACGACCTTAGACCTAATGAAAGGCTATTGCACCTGCTCCATGTACAAGCATTGATAGATTCCCTTAGGGAAGCAGGTCTCACGGCCAACCCAAAAAAATGTGCCATAGGCCTGGAGGAGGCCAAATACCTTGGGTACATTATTAGCCGGGGAGTGGTCAAGCCTCAGACTAATAGAGTTGAGGCAATTAAAAAATGGCCCCAACCGATAAACAAAAAACAAGCGAGGGCCTTCCTTGCCATTAAGGGGTATTACAGACAGTTCATACCCAACTTTGGAAGAGAGAACACGCAGCGGGTGGTGAACGCAATTTACTTGGCTCAAAAACAGCAGAGATCAATGGTGTTAGTTTCCACGGATGCAGAGAAAGCATTCGATAGAGTAGAGTGGTTGTTTCTGAAAGCAATTTTGCAACATATAGGCCTAGGAGTAGGGATGATGAGCTGGTTTAGTGAATTATACTCAAATCCCAGAGCTAGGGTAAAGGTAGAGGAAAGAATATCGGAGCCATTTTCTATCCACAATGGAACACGACAGGGATTCCCGCTCTCACCCATTATTTTTATTTTGACAATAGAACCGTTTCTGAGGAAAATACGGGCAAATCAAAACATTAAGGGTATACCTATAAAAGAGGAAGAACAGAAACTCGCAGCTTACGCAGACGATTTGATTTTTTTTGTAACTTCCCCAGGTATATCTCTACCATCACTGATAGCAGAAATGCGTGAATACGGAGAAATTTCGAATTTTAAAGTAAACTAGGAGAAATCAGAAGCAATGAGGGTTGAGATAAATATGCATCTTTTACAGCTGATTACCACGCAGTTTGATTTTAGATAGAGCGAATCCCACATAAGTTACCTAGGGACAAAAATATCCAAGAATCTGACTAAGCTATTTGAGTTTAATTATACTCCAATGGCGAGACAGATCAAAAAGGATTTTCTGAGATGGGATAAGGAAATTTTCACTTGGTTCGGTAGGATAAACATCATAAAGATGAATGTGATGCCGAGACTCCTATATCTTATACAGACGCTGTCAATTAAGATCCCCCAAGCTTTTTGAGGGACCTGAGATTGAGGTTTTTAAGATTCATATGGGTGGGGAAACCAGCAAGAATACGTAGAACTATATTAACACTTCCGAAAGAAAAGGGAGGGATTGGGATACCAGACCCAGTGAGATATCAAGAAGCTTCCCATTTAGGTAGAACAGTAGAGTGGTGCGAGACAGGACGGGGGAAACCATGGATACAACTGGAGCAAGCAACAATAGATATACCATTAGATGGCCTGGTATGGATACCAGAAGTAGAGATACCAAGAGAAGTGAGAAAACATCCGACAATAGGTGCTACTCTATTAGCAACCAAAAAGGTATTTAAAAAAACAAACATCTCAAAATATCCTAGCCTGATGGCCCGGATCTTAGGAACACCGGCATTTCAGCCAGGCCTCAAAGACTTTAGATTTAGAACAATACGTCAAAGAGGGATCATTAGAATTGTTAATTTTTCCGAAGACAATCATCTAATGACTAAAAATGAAATAGACCAAGAGATAACACCAGAATTAGATTTCTTAAGAAAGACGCAACTATAGGCATTTATTAGAACTAAGTCAAGTATATATGCGGAAGTTAGACAACTAATGGGGTTTGAAGAGCTATATTTGAAAGGGGAATCATGAAAACATTTACTATCATACCTCTATGCTAAATTAACTGAGATGGAGGCACCAGAGGAACTCAACTTCCTACGGTAATGGGAGAGAGACTTGGGTGTGATATTTTCACAGGAACAGAGAAACAGGATCTTGACATATAATCAGAAAGCATCAGTGGCGAGTAGATACCAGGAAGGGGGATATAAAATCCTCACTAGATGGTATAGAACACCAATGAAACTACATCGGATATACCCCCAAATTTCAGAACTGTGTTGGAGATGTAATGAAGCTGAAGGAACCACATTGCACATTTTTGGGACTATCCGGGTGAGCAAATCCCACTCAGGCCTGAGTGGCGACGAGTGATAGTTAAGTGCCGCGTGCCTGAACTTACCTCCCTGTTCAAATTTCTCTATCTCCAACTTTCCTGTTGAGTTATCGAGAAAGCAAAATAAACCTTTCTTTATTGTGTTTAATACTGTCTGGACAATGGCCTTCTTGAAATAAAGAGAGAGAATAGACTCTTCCCTACACTCTAGGGAAGAGAACCAACGGAAGGAGGTAACTCGCTGCAAGACCCAAAAATAGATAACACCACTCACCCTCTTAAACAAGGAGGACACTGGGCATGTGGCATGGTGTGTCCCACCTGCTAGCGGAGGTAAGCAGGAAAGGGATCTGTGTGCTACACTAACTATGCATGTTCCTCCCAGTCCCACTTTGCAAAAATTGACCACTCAGAGACCAAACATTGCATAGAGGGGAGCTAGTTGGAACGTCAGGTGTTCTGCCATACCTTGAAGTAGCAGCTATTTTGGCAAGGTTCTGGCAGCAGATAGGGGTGTCAATGGAACCCAGGGAAGGCGAACAGAGGATGCTTAAACCTTTCATGAATAGTGACGTAAAATGCCCAAAGTGCCTCTGAGAAAGTAACACAAAACGATCTTCTGGATTCAAAGAATTATGCAATGTCTTCTTCAATATCTAACTTGCTCAACGTATTTGAGATTCGTTCTAATAATAAGGGGAGCTATGGATCTTAGTTGACCTCATGTTATCATGATTAGTTCCTTCATGAGGACATTCATTTATGCAAGGATCAATACAGCCTTGGGGCTCAAATATACCCCACCACTTCCAGTATAACTGATTATTATTATTATTATTATTATTATACAGGGTTTATATAGCGCCAACAGTTTGCGCAGCGCTTTACAAAATAAAGGCAGACATTACAGTTACATTACAAGTTGGTACAAGAGGAATCAGAGGGCCCTGCTCATTAGAGCTTACAATCTAAAAAGGGAGGGTCAATTGATACAAAAGGTAATAGCTGTGGGGGATGAGCTGATGGAGGAAGTACAAGTTAGTTAGAAGCAGGATAGGCTTCTTTATAGAGTACATTTTTCAGGGATCGTCTAAATATGGATAGATTAGGGAACAGTCGGACAGATTGGGGTAGGGAGTTCCAAAGGATGGGAGAAGCTCTGGAGAAATCCTGGAGGCGAGCATGGGAGGAGGTGACAAGGGAGCTAGAAATCAGAAGGTCTTGGGAGGACCGAAGAGAGCGTCTTGGTTGGTATTTTGGGACTAGGTTAGTGATGTAACTGGGGGCCAAGTTGTGGGTGGCTTTGTAAATTATTGTTAGTACTTTGAATTTTATTCGTTGGGGGAGTGGGAGCCAGTGGCGGGATTTGCAGAGAGGGGTGGAGGACACTGAATGGTTGGTAAGGTGTATGAGTCTTGCAGCAGCATTCATGATGGACTGAAGGGGGGATAGTCTATGTAAAGGTAATACAATGAGGAGGGAGTTGCAGTAGTCGAGGCGAGAGATGACCAGGGAGTGAATTAGAAGCTTAGTGGTGTCATTAGTTAAAAAGGGGCCTATTCTGGAAATGTTGCGGAGGCCAAGGCGGCATGATTTGGACAGGGATTTAATGTTGGCGTGAAAGGACAGTTCAGAGTCTAAGGTTACCCCTAGCACCCTGGCATGTGGGGATGGACTGATAGATGTGCCATTGATCTTGATAGAGAAGTCAGGGGAAGGGGAACGTGGGGGAGGAAATATTAAGAGCTCAGTTTTAGATAGATTCAGTTTCAGGAAGTGGTATGACATCCAGGCTGATATGTCTGTTAGTAAATCCGTGATGCGTGAGGAGATTGATGGGGTGAGCTGAGGGGCAGAGAGATAGATTTGGGTGTTGTCAGCATATAAATGGTAGTGGAAGCCATGGGAGGCTATCAGCTGACCCAGGGAGGATGTGTAGATTGAGAATAGCAGAGGTCCAAGGACAGAACCTTGGGGGACCCCAAAGGTAAGAGGAGTTGGAGAGGAGGAAGTGGAGTTGTAAGTGACACTGAAGGTACGGTGAGATAGGTAAGATTCGAACCAACGGAGAGTGCAGCCTTGCAGACCAAGCAAATTTAGTTTTTTGAGGAGGAGGGGGTGGTCAACTGTATCAAAGGCAGCGGAAAGGTCCAAGAGTAAGAGTATGGAATAATGACCGTTGCTTTTCGCTGTTAGCAAGTCGTTTGTACGTTTTAGGGCAGTTTCTGTGGAGTGCTGTGGGCGAAATCCAGACTGAAGGGGATCAAGAAGGTTATTCTCAAGGAGGTGGTTGCTCAGTCGGTTGTAGACTAAACGTTCAAGGAGTTTGGAGGCAAAAGGAAGTAAAGAGATGGGTCTTAGATTCTTAAGATTGGTGGGGTCTAGTGAGGGCTTTTTTGGTATGGGAGTGACTAGCGCATGTTTTAGAGGGTTGGGGAAGATGCCAGTAGCGAGTGAGAGGTTGAAGATATGAGTTAAAGAGTGTAGGATAGAGTCAGATGGTGATCGTAGTATTTGAGAAGGAACAGGGTCCAGGGAGCAGGAGGTTAGGTGGGTGTTAGAAAAAAGTTTAACGACTTCCGCTATAGTAGCTGGGTTAAAAGAGGGAAGTATTGATAGTGCAGGAGGACAAGGAATGAAGAGTAAGGGAGATATCTGTAGAGCCGAGATCTCGAGACGAATTGTCTTATTTTTGAAGTGATTAGCAATCTCCTGAGCAGTGAGTAAGTTAGTGGGTGGAGGTAATGGAGGACGAAGTAGAGTGGTAAAGGTAGAAAAGAGTTGACGGGGACTGCGTGAGAGGGTGTTAATGAAAGTGATTAAGTAGGTCTGTTTGGCAGTGTGGAGGCAGGAATGGTATTTTTGGAGGGCAGATTTATATTGGCTGAAATCTTGCTGTGACTTAGTTTTATGCCACAGACGCTCAAGAGCGCGGCTACGTTTTTTGAGGCTTCTGGTATTGTCTGTCTGCCAGGGTTGTAGCGGTCAGGGCCTGATTCTGTGTGTAGTGAGGGGGGGGGGGGGGCAAAGGTATCCAGGGTGGACGACAGTGAACTGTTGTAGATAGAAGTGGCCAAGTTGGGGCAGGACAAGGATGAGATTTTGTCATAGAGACAATCTGTAGCAGAAAAAAGAAGAGAAGGGTTAAGATGGCGAAGGTTTCTACGGGTAATAGTTTTGTAGTTGGAAGGCAAGGAGGAGGCAGACAGGGAGATAGTGAAACTAATAAGGTGGTGATCAGAAAGAGGAAAAGGAATATTGGAGAGGTTGTGCGGAGTACATAGGTAGGAGAATATGAGGTCAAGGCAGTTGCCAACAGAGTGAGTAGAAGCATTTGTCCATTGTTTTAGGTCAAAAGAGGAGGTTAGGCTTAGCAGTTTAGAAGTAGCGGGAGTGTTACGATTAACAGGGATGTTGAAGTCACCAAGAATGATTGTTGGAATTTCAGAAGTGAGAAAGTAGGCTAGCCAGGCAGAGAAGTCATCAAGGAAGCGTGATACTGGTCCAGGAGGCCGATAGATCACAGCAATTCTCAATGAAACTGGAGAAAATAAACGAATACAGTGAGCTTCAAATGAGGAGAGGGACAGAGAGGGGGGTGAATGAAGAACCTGAAAAGTGCTTTGAGGGGATAGGAGGATTCCAACACCACCTCCTTTTCGTCCACTAAGCCTGAGAGTGTGAGTCCACAGGAGGCCACCATAGGAGAGAGCAGCAGGAGAAGAAAGGTCAGATTCTTGAATCCAGGTCTCAGTAATTGCAAGTAGGTTCAGGGAGTTTGTGATAAATAGGTCATGAACGGTGGTAAGTTTGTTACAAACAGAGCAGGCATTCCAAAGGGCACAGGAGAAGGGAAGGCTGATTCTGGGCTGAAGAGGAATAGAAATGAGATTGTGTGGATTGCGGCTGCTATCGGAGGATGGAGGGTCCTGGGTATGTTGTCTGAAGGTAATTGATGGTGGTCCAGGATTTAGGAGAAGCAGAAGGGTGATAGAGGTGATATGGGAGTGTGACTTATGTCCTGCAGGTTTTATTGGTATATGGGTTCAGAATTAGCAGGAGCTGATACCTGCAGTAATAAGGTGAGGACAGGAGTGAGGGGGATATATACAAGCTGTGAGGTGGAGAAGATGGGTGAAGGAGAGAGAATTTAAGGAGAGAGGATGCAACTACGAGTAGGAAAAGTAGGGAGTGCATGATATAGAATGATATAGAGTGGTGAGATTGAAAGGAAGCCTGGATGCGAGATGAAAGTTTGATGGAGAATCAGGTCACCTGTAGTCTGTTTAGTGTTCTGCAGAAGTCTGTTGTGGATATTCACTTTGTGCATTCGCTGAAGTGCTGAGCCGAAGTGCAATACTTAATCCAATATGAATACTTTATCCAAGATGAGTTGCCAATGCAATCCCAGCCTGTGCAAACCCCTGCCTGCTTTGGAAGAGGATAAGAACCAATGCTCCCCAGTCCTGGGTCCAGATGTGAAGGTGCAGTACCAGACCTGCGGATGGCACTGCCTACAAGGATCTACTGGTCCATGTGGCCACTTCTTAGCCATTCTCAAAGTACATTCAAACAGCTGAAAAATGGGTGAGGAGGGATTCAACACAAATAACCCATTGTTTAGCATAACTCACTTTGTAAGGGTTTCATATACTGTGTGGAAAAGTAATGACCCATTTAAGTTATAAAAAATAAATGTAAAAAAAAGATCATACGTAACATCTAGGAGTAACTTGAGAAGTGAAAAGCACAGCTCTATGATGACTCACCCTATGTGCCTATGATTCTATGTGGCAAGTGACAGAGATTAACTGCATTATTTCCAGATACATTCCTCACCTCTCTGCTAGATATTTCACTCTTCTTGTGAAACTGCTTAGACACTCAGAAATATATGTGCAATTTAAAGAGTTTCCGCAGCTTAAAGCTACAAGACATAAATCCTAATTATCTCCCGCTCAGAATGGATGGCAATCTAAAGCCGGATACACACGGAGTCAGGAGACATTTGTCGGTTAAAAAAAAAAACGTCTGACATTCTGCCCGTGTGTATGTCGGTCTGTCCGACAGAAGCCGACCATTTGGCTGGCTTCTGTCAGATGAGTATGCTGGAAAACCAGCAGCTGACCGACTCCCGATCAGCACTCTTGGCCAGTGGTGGAGATCGCTGATCGGAGGGTTCTGGCAGGGGGGCCGTCCCCCTGTCAGAACACAACAGCACACTGGTGGAGATTGCTGTACTAATGTTGAATGGTTAGTATAGCGGCTCCGACTGGAGCTGTCAGTTTTTTTTGTGTAGCCCACTGGGCTGCACAAAAAGGAACTGTAAGGGCTAGTTTACACTTGCTTCAAAACAAGGCTTCGGACACGCTTTGTTAAAGCTCTCTGAACTCCAGTCAAAGCGCCTGTCACAAAATAAAATGGTTAGCTTACAGTCCTGTTTACACCTTGCTTTTGCTTGGTGTTTCAGTGGGGCTTCGAGGAAGCTTTGGTGGAGCTTCGATGGAGCTTCGAAGAGGTTTTGGTGGAGCTTCGATGAGTCTTTGGTGGGGCTTCGTGGGGCTTCATTAGGGCTTCAAGTTTTGCCATAGACTTCTATGGAGGCTTTGAAGATGCTTTGAAGCACAACTAAAGCGACATGGGGTATAATTTTCGAAGCAAAGCCGAAGCAAAGCATGTATGCATTAAGGTAAAAAAAACTACTGTTACTGAGGATACCCCCTTATACATACCTGAGCCTGCTCCCGATCCAGTGTTGTGCATGAGAGCAGCAGCTCTCCCGGCTCTGTCCCTCCTCACTGGGAATATTTATAGCAGCAGAAGCCATTGGCTCCCACTGCAGTCAATCAAATTCTATGACAAGGGGGTTGGGCCCAGCCCTACTGCCTGTGTCTACAGACACAGCGGCCTGCATGAGTGTCCCCATAGAAAGTGGCTTTCTATGTTGGGCACTTGGTGGGGGGGAAGCCAGGAGCACCGGCAAGGGACCCAGAAAGAGGAGGATAGGGACTGTTTTGTGCAAAACCATTGCACAGAGCAGGTAAGTATAACATGTTTATTATGTAGCGCTACCCCCAGTTAAGAGAGCCACTGGATTTGTTTTCGGGCCCTGTGTACAGCACCACCAACCCCCAGCAATCTGCTCGACCCACTCTGGCACAGTTAGTCTAGGGTTATCTCTGTATCACATTCAAATAGTATTGCAAGGAGTAATCTCTTAGCAGTAAGACAACACACTGAGGCAAGAGATTAAATATAACAGTTTACTCTTATATTAAAGGTAACACAGGCAGAACACAACACATGCAATTGGCTAGCAGAGCCCTGCAGAAATCAGTACAGCATACAATAATGGCGCTGCGCGGTACTTCACCACGTGCAGCTATTATGGTATGCGCGCCCTATGGCGCACTAAACAATATCTTAATTTTCCACCCCGGTCAGGCCTGACATGGAATAAATCTCAGTCACCTCCTATAGGGATCTCTTCGCATGCCAGCTTTCGGTGGTGCACTTGATGAATAGTAATTTGTAATCCACAACCAGGCAATAACTTGAAACACTATACTGGGGGGACACTTCAACTCTGTCCTGCTACCGGTCCCCCCGGGGAACAGCAGATAAACGTAACTGTTGGCCTATGCAGTCTATAGGCCTGAACACGGCACAGTCTATTGGTCTGGGCATGTGCCCGCTCACTACTCCGGACGCGATCCCAGTCCGGAACGTCCACCCTGCTGTGTATCCGCACACAGCATCTGCAACGATCGGGTCCCCGATCCAACTGATGTCCTCACTCGACAAGTCAGATGCCACCCAGGCTCCGCAGTGGGGTGGAAGGCTCTTTGGAAGTTGCGCAAGGCCCAGGCTTCAGGCCTTGCACTGCAGCAGATCCGCACAGGAAGAAACTCTTGCTTGCAGCGCGGTGTCCCAAAGAGGCCGAGCTCCGCCTCGCCTCCTCCTTAAATAACCCCTCCCATGAGTCTCTGCAATGGCTAACTGCACTCTGGGTGCCGAACAGGGTTCTGGGTAACGTAGTCCCGGGGCCTTAAAGGAGACCCCGCTACACACTCCCCCCACTTAAACTCTTTGGTCCCCAAAGATAATATAAACTTAAATCACAGAATGTACAACATCAATCAAACTTTCGTATGATGTTGGCAGAGGAAATTCCCACCAAAACCGAGGTGGTGAACTCCCCTGCCCACAGGTCACACTCTCACTAGTGTCCTGCCTAACTATGCCAGAGAGTGAGCTGGGGTTGCCCCCCACTAAATGAACAGTGGGAGGGTCAGGCTGTTCCATACTCCTTCTGGCAGTAACCACAGTGTCTTCCGCACTTCTCCCCATCTGTGGGTAAGTTAATCTTCTAGGAGGCTTTATGGCTCTTCGCTTCCTCTGTCCTCTTGGGCTCTCTGTTAGAACAGGTTCCTCCTCTGAAACCAACTCAGGAATTACTTCTGGTTCGGGAGCACTGGACTCTGGGGCAGGGAGGTACAGGGATTCCCTTGGATCTTCTTCAGGTGGTAAGTCACAAGCACTCTCCCAAGAATCCAACCAAGGACTGGATGGAATGAACTCAGTGGCTTCTGCATTCAGTTTGGAGCTCACTGGAGATGATGGGCACCCGGTTGACTCCTTCACCGGGGCCCGCTGAAGTTTTCCGGCGGCTTGCGGTTATTCATCTTTTTTTTCTTTGGGCTGGCACACACTTTGGCGAAATGGCCAGCTCCTCCACAATTGAAACAAATCACATCCCCCCAATCTTCCAGGGATGCGGGCGCTGAGGAGTTGGGAAACAGCTCCTTCCTCTGACTTTCCCTCTCTGGTTCCCTTGACTTCTTTTCCATCAGGGAGGTCAGCATCCCCAACACTTGGGACATCTGTGACTTCAAGGTATCCACCTCTGAGTCTCTTTCCAGGGTCATGGCCGTCCTGACCATCACTGGAGAAGGATTTACCGACTCAACTGGTAGGCTCCTCTTCTTCTCCTCCAGCATAGCTTCTTCCTCTCTGACCGCTCGGATCAAGTCAGGGTACTCCAGGCTCTTCCCGTCCTGTCTTGTGCGTAGCGCCAATGCGATGGGGTCCAGGGGCTGAGATCCTCTCATCACCTGTTGAACACGGGCCTCATTCACTTTCCGTGGGTCAATCCCCTTCTTAAGAATCATCTTATGCAGGATCTTATCCAGGCGCCTCATGAACTCTGACAGCTTCTCTCCTGTCTTCTGGTAAGTGAGCTCAGTGATTTTCTCTGTTCCACCGAACACATTCTGCAGAATGTCCAGATAGTCCTGACCATTACAGTCTGTCTTACTCATCTTGAGGTTGCGTATGGCCTCTAGAGCAGGCCCCTTCAAGCTCTCAGCAATTCTCTGCTTCTTTCTGTGGTCTGGGACTTCCCATTCTTCTAGGGCCTGAGTGGCACCGTCTAACCACTCCTCGAACCCCTCTTCACCCGAGGGTACAGGTTTCCTTCCTGAGAATTTTCTAAGCTTTCTGTATCCTAACATCTGGTAATCTGTAGGATCTTTCTTACACTGTGCCACAAGTTCCCCCAGGACTGCGCACAACTCTGCGCTGAGAGTGGCAGATGGCGACCCGGGACTTTCGCTTTTCACCTGTTTTTCTACTTTTGGGGTGGGTGATGGAGACAGTTTTGATGTCTGAGACCGTCCTCCTGGATTAAGTGGCAGCATGTGTATGAGGCTATAAGTCTGGTCATCTATAGCTTCTACACTTGGATTCTTGAAATGTTCTGGAACTCCGTCCTTCCATTCCACTAATGCGTGGGTCAGTGAGGAATTCGGCCTGACATCCACCACCCATGCTTTCTGATACAGTGACAGTGACATCACTAGCTGCTTCACCGCTTCTTCTTGCCAGATCCCTGGGAGTTCTATGACTACTACCCCGGCTGGATCTGTTCCGACCGTTTTACACCACTGTCCTACTTCTAGTGGGTCCATGCTGGTACTTTTGGCGCGTTATTTGCTGCAACAGGATCCCGGACTCGAGAGCCCCCACGTGTAGCGCTACCCCCAGTTAAGAGAGCCGCTGGATTTGTTTTCGGGCCCTGTGTACAGCACAACCAACCCCCAGCAATCTGCTCGACCCACTCTGGCACAGTTAGTCTAGGTTTATCTCTGTATCACATTCAAATAGTATTGCAAGGAGTAATCTCTTAGCAGTAAGACAACACACTGAGGCAAGAGATTAAATATAACAGTTTACTCTTATATTAAAGGTAACACAGGCAGAACACAACACATGCAATTGGCTAGCAGAGCCCTGCAGAAATCAGTACAGCATACAATAATGGCGCTGCGCGGTACTTCACCACGTGTAGCTATTATGGTATGTGCGCCCTATGGCGCACTAAACAATATCTTAATTTTCCACCCCGGTCAGGCCTGACATGGAATAAATCTCAGTCACCTCCTATAGGGATCTCTTCGCATGCCAGCTTTCGGTGGTGCACTTGATGAATAGTAATTTGTAATCCACAACCAGGCAATAACTTGAAACACTATACTGGGGGGACACTTCAACTCTGTCCTGCTACCGGTCCCCCCGGGGAACAGCAGATAAACGTAACTGTTGGCCTATGCAGTCTATAGGCCTGAACACGGCACAGTCTATTGGTCTGGGCATGTGCCCGCTCACTACTCCGGACGCGATCCCAGTCCGGAACGTCCACCCTGCTGTGTATCCGCACACAGCATCTGCAACGATCGGGTCCCCGATCCAACTGATGTCCTCACTCGACAAGTCAGATGCCACCCAGGCTCCGCAGTGGGGTGGAAGGCTCTTTGGAAGTTGCGCAAGGCCCAGGCTTCAGGCCTTGCACTGCAGCAGATCTGCACAGGAAGAAACTCTTGCTTGCAGCGCGGTGTCCCAAAGAGGCCGAGCTCCGCCTCGCCTCCTCCTTAAATAACCCCTCCCATGAGTCTCTGCAATGGCTAACTGCACTCTGGGTGCCGAACAGGGTTCTGGGTAACGTAGTCCCGGGGCCTTAAAGGAGACCCCGCTACACACTCCCCCCACTTAAACTCTTTGGTCCCCAAAGATAATATAAACTTAAATCACAGAACGTACAACATCAATCAAACTTTCGTATGATGTTGGCAGAGGAAATTCCCACCAAAACCGAGGCGGTGAACTCCCCTGCCCACAGGTCACACTCTCACTAGTGTCCTGCCTAACTATGCCAGAGAGTGAGCTGGGGTTGCCCCCCACTAAATGAACAGTGGGAGGGTCAGGCTGTTCCATACTCCTTCTGGCAGTAACCACAGTGTCTTCCGCACTTCTCCCCATCTGTGGGTAAGTTAATCTTCTAGGAGGCTTTATGGCTCTTCGCTTCCTCTGTCCTCTTGGGCTCTCTGTTAGAACAGGTTCCTCCTCTGAAACCAACTCAGGAATTACTTCTGGTTCGGGAGCACTGGACTCTGGGGCAGGGAGGTACAGGGATTCCCTTGGATCTTCTTCAGGTGGTAAGTCACAAGCACTCTCCCAAGAATCCAACCAAGGACTGGATGGAATGAACTCAGTGGCTTCTGCATTCAGTTTGGAGCTCACTGGAGATGATGGGCACCCGGTTGACTCCTTCACCGGGGCCCGCTGAAGTTTTCCGGCGGCTTGCGGTTATTCATCTTTTTTTTCTTTGGGCTGGCACACACTTTGGCGAAATGGCCAGCTCCTCCACAATTGAAACAAATCACATCCCCCCAATCTTCCAGGGATGCGGGCGCTGAGGAGTTGGGAAACAGCTCCTTCCTCTGACTTTCCCTCTCTGGTTCCCTTGACTTCTTTTCCATCAGGGAGGTCAGCATCCCCAACACTTGGGACATCTGTGACTTCAAGGTATCCACCTCTGAGTCTCTTTCCAGGGTCATGGCCGTCCTGACCATCACTGGAGAAGGATTTACCGACTCAACTGGTAGGCTCCTCTTCTTCTCCTCCAGCATAGCTTCTTCCTCTCTGACCGCTCAGATCAAGTCAGGGTACTCCAGGCTCTTCCCGTCCTGTCTTGTGCGTACCGCCAATGCGATGGGGTCCAGGGGCTGAGATCCTCTCATCACCTGTTGAACACGGGCCTCATTCACTTTCCGTGGGTCAATCCCCTTCTTAAGAATCATCTTATGCAGGATCTTATCCAGGCGCCTCATGAACTCTGACAGCTTCTCTCCTGTCTTCTGGTAAGTGAGCTCAGTGATTTTCTCTGTTCCACCGAACACATTCTGCAGAATGTCCAGATAGTCCTGAGCATTACAGTCTGTCTTACTCATCTTGAGGTTGCGTATGGCCTCTAGAGCAGGCCCCTTCAAGCTCTCAGCAATTCTCTGCTTCTTTCTGTGGTCTGGGACTTCCCATTCTTCTAGGGCCTGAGTGGCACCGTCTAACCACTCCTCGAACCCCTCTTCACCCGAGGGTACAGGTTTCCTTCCTGAGAATTTTCTAAGCTTTCTGTATCCTAACATCTGGTAATCTGTAGGATCTTTCTTACACTGTGCCACAAGTTCCCCCAGGACTGCGCACAACTCTGCGCTGAGAGTGGCAGATGGCGACCCGGGACTTTCCCTTTTCACCTGTTTTTCTACTTTTGGGGTGGGTGATGGAGACAGTTTCGATGTCTGAGACCGTCCTCCTGGATTAAGTGGCAGCACGTGTATGAGGCTATAAGTCTGGTCATCTATAGCTTCTACACTTGGATTCTTGAAATGTTCTGGAACTCCATCCTTCCATTCCACTAATGCGTGGGTCAGTGAGGAATTCGTCCTGACATCCACCACCCATGCTTTCTGATACAGTGACAGTGACATCACTAGCTGCTTCACCGCTTCTTCTTGCCAGATCCCTGGGAGTTCTATGACTACTACCCCGGCTGGATCTGTTCCGACCGTTTTACACCACTGTCCTACTTCTAGTGGGTCCATGCTGGTACTTTTGGCGCGTTATTTGCTGCAACAGGATCCCGGACTCGAGAGCCCCCACGTGTAGCGCTACCCCCAGTTAAGAGAGCCGCTGGATTTGTTTTCGGGCCCTGTGTACAGCACAACCAACCCCCAGCAATCTGCTCGACCCACTCTGGCACAGTTAGTCTAGGTTTATCTCTGTATCTCATTCAAATAGTATTGCAAGGAGTAATCTCTTAGCAGTAAGACAACACACTGAGGCAAGAGATTAAATATAACAGTTTACTCTTATATTAAAGGTAACACAGGCAGAACACAACACATGCAATTGGCTAGCAGAGCCCTGCAGAAATCAGTACAGCATACAATAATGGCGCTGCGCGGTACTTCACCACGTGTAGCTATTATGGTATGCGCGCCCTATGGCGCACTAAACAATATCTTAATTTTCCACCCCAGTCAGGCCTGACATGGAATAAATCTCAGTCACCTCCTATAGGGATCTCTTCGCATGCCAGCTTTCGGTGGTGCACTTGATGAATAGTAATTTGTAATCCACAACCAGGCAATAACTTGAAACACTATACTGGGGGGACACTTCAACTCTGTCCTGCTACTGGTCCCCCCGGGGAACAGCAGATAAATGTAACTGTGGGCCTATGCAGTCTATGGGCCTGAACACGGCACAGTCTATTGGTCTGGGCAGGTGCCCGCTCATCACTCGACGCGATCCCAGTCCGGAACGTCCACCCTGCTGTGTATCTGCACACAGCGTCTGCAACGATCGGGTCCCCAATCCAACTGATGTCCTCACTCGACAAGTCAGATGCCACCCAGGCTCCGCAGTGGGGTGGAAGGCTCTTTGGAAGTTGCGCAAGGCCCAGGCTTCAGGCCTTGCACTGCAGCAGATCCGCACAGGAAGAAACTCTTGCTTGCAGCACGGTGTCCCAAAGAGGCTGAGCTCCGCCTCGCCTCCTCCTTAAATAACCCCTCCCATGAGTCTCTGCGATGGCTAACTGCACTCTGGGTGCTGAACAGGGTTCTGGGTAACGTAGACCCGGAGCCTTAAAGGAGACACCGCTACAATTATATTAATGTAAATAGTGCAACAGAATAAAATCAGAGCTCCTGCCTTGCTGGACAGGGCTGTTCTGTGTGAGCATGCTTTGAACATCTCAGTACTGCATTATCAGAAATCCACATTCTTTGGCATGTAGCTCCCATATACGTATTTCATTCTTGTATTTAGATTTTTGCCAGATTAACTTCAACAGACTAAAAGGAAGCAAATAAGACAAGTTCATTATAAGCCTAGGTTCACACTAGCGCTGCTGCATAATAAAGCATTTTTGATGGCATCCTAATGACTGCCATTGCTTTGCAGTGCAATGGCAGACCCAGAAGAAATCCCACTAGTGTGAATAGGGTCTAACTTTAAAGAACTGTTCTTTAGGTAAAAGATTTGCAGCCCAAGGAGTCCCCCAGCTCTAATAGTCACACACGCTATCATTTGACCACTTGCCGTTTGAGGTTTTGACACTTATCACATACATGTTAAAATTAGCATTGTTTTTTCTAGAAAATTACTTAGACCCCCAAACATTATATATTTTCTGACAGCAGAGCCCCCCATGAGAATAGAATGGTGGTTTTTTGTTATGTTTTATGACGCACAAAATTTGAGCAACCATTTGCCAAATGCAAATTTTCTGGGAGAAAATACACCTACAATCAGAGGCGTAACTAGAAACTTTAGGGCCCCGGTGCAAGAAATCATGAAGCCCCCCCCCATCAGTGGCAGCAGTGGTGTTGAGGGGGGTTGACAGCGGTAGTGTTGGGGGGGATGGTAGCGGTGGTGTTGAGGGGGGTGGCAGCGATAGTGTTGGGGGGATGGCAGCGGTGGTGTTGGAGAGGGATGGCATTGGTTGTGTTGAGGGGGGGTGGTAGCGGTGGTGTTGAGGGGGGATGGCAGCGGTTGTGTTGAGGGGGGGTGGTAGCGGTTGTGTTGAGGTTGGTGTGGTATGGTAGCCGTGGTGTTGAGGGGGGGTGGCAGTGGTAGTGTTGAGGGTGATGGCAGCGGTGGTGTTGGGGGGGGTGGCAGCTGTGGTGTTGAGGGGGGGTGGCAGCGGTGGTGTTGAGGGGGGATGGCAGAGGTGGTGTTGAGGGGGGGATGGCATCGGTTGTGTTGAGGGGGGTGGCATCGGTTGTGTTGAGGGGGGTGGCAGCGGTGGTGGTAAGGGGGGATGGCAGCGGTTGTGTTAAAGGGGGGGTGGCAGCGGTGGTGTTGAGGGGGGGTGGCAACAGTGATGAGGGGGGGTGGCAGCGGTGGTGTTGAGGGGGGGATGGCAGAAGTGGTGTTGAGGGGGGATGGCAGCGGTGGTGTTGAGGGGGGATGGCAGCTGTGATGTTGAGGGGGGATGGCAGCGGTGGTGTTGAGGGGGGTGGCAGCGGTGGTGTTGAGGGGGGGTGGCAGCGGTGGTGTTGAGGGGGGGTCGCAGCGGTGGTGTTGAGGGGGGGATGGCAGCGGTGGTGTTGAGGGGGGGATGGCAGCGGTGGTGTTGAGGGGGGATGGCAGCGGTGCTGTTGAGGGGGGTGGCAGTGGTGGTGTTGAGGGGGGGATGGCAGCGGTGGTGTTGAGAGGGGGATGGCAGCGGTGGTGTTGAGGGGGAATGGCAGCGGTGGTGTTGAGGGGGTGGCAGCAGTAGTGTTGTGGGGGGCAGTGGTGGTGGTAGCGGTGGTACTCGAGGGGGGGTGGTAGCAGTGGTGGTGACATCCTCAAACCACCACCACTGCCTCTTACTGATCCCAGACCCCTCACCACCGCAGATCTCATCCCTATCCCCCCCTTCATCACCTCTGTTGTAGTGGTGATGGGGGGGATAGGGATGAGATCTGTGGTGATGGGATCGATTGCAGTGCAAAATGTCACTTGACAGGACTTACCAGAAATCAATCGATCCCCCTCAGAAATCCGTCACTGCGCCTCCTCCAGTAATTTTTACTTACTCATTCTGGGGGCCATACTGGGGGTAGTGGCCAGGTGGTTAGGCCTTCTGTGGGTGAGGGTTTAGCGGTGCAGGTGCTGGATCCAGGTAGTGGGCAGGCTGGGGGGGTTACGGTCCCTGGTGGGGGAGGTGCACGGCTGGATGGGCTGCAGGGGTTTTTCTTGCGGGTATCAAGTCCTTGGTCAGCCAATTTGAGAGGGGGATTGGTGGGCAGGTCAGCCCGGCAGTGGCGTGGGTTCCGCCGGTGGGGCCCCTGGCTGCGGTGGTAGCGCCGGTTCCACCTGCGTCGACTACTGCGGTGGGGGGAATCGGCAGGGGTGGCTACCGTGGCTTTGGGGGTCACACAGATGGGTAGCGCGGTGGAACAGGCGGCACGGCAGGATATGATTGGGTTGGCTGATGCTGCAAAATGTGAGGTGTATGTGTGTTATGAGGCACCGCTGGGAGCACACCTGAAACCTGAAGTGAGGGAGAAGATATGGACGGGTGAGTATGTGGAGATGTTCTCACTGTTACCATTGGAAAAGTTTCACCTGGACAGGGTTAAGCCAGATGATTCTAGAAAGGAGGATGAGGAGAAGAGGAGATACAGGCTTATCCCACGGACGTTTGCAAATTGGCTGCAGGCGTTCGCCGTCATGGCCAGTGTTATAGGACAGAAGAATCCGGAGCACTGTTCAGCACTATTTGGCTATCAGAACTCCATTGGAGAGGCCTACAGGGTGTACGGAGTGGCTCCGATATGACGAACAGTTCAGACAGAGGAGAGCAGTGCGGCCAGATCTGCTGTGGGATAATAAGGACATCAGCTTATGGATGCGGTTGATGACCTCGCCGAGGGCTCCTAGTCAGTTTTTTCAGGAGGGTCGTGCCGGAGACGCTGGGCACAAAAAGGGAGGACTCCGGTGATGGTGGAAAGGATGCGGCTGTTTCTCGGTAGGTATCCGGACAGGGAGGCGGCCGGATTGTTGGATCGGGGGTTTTCAGAGGGGTTTCACATTCCATGTTCCTTACAGGTTATCCCCCCGATCGCGTGCAATTTGCGGTCGGCCATGCAGCAGCCTGCTGTGGTCGCAGAGACACTGCTCAAGGAGGTTACTTTAGGCCGCATGGGCGGTCCTTTCCCTTCCCCCCCTTGGAGAATTTGGTGGTCTCCCCGCTCGGGGTTGTCCCCAAGAGGGAGCCCAACAAGTTCCGCCTCATTCACCACCTGTCTTTTCCGAAGGGTGGGTCGGTCGATGACGCGATTGATCCAGAAGCATGTACAGTCAGTTACACTTGCTTTGATGCTACAGTGGGCTGGGTTCGCCGGTACGGGCAGGGGGCGTTGATGGCAAAAGCCGACATAGAGGCGGCGTTTAGATTGTTGCCGGTTCACCCTGATAGCTTTCACCTCCTGGGATGTCATTGGGACAATGCGTTCTATGTGGATAAGTGTTTACCTATGGGATGCTCCATATCGTGCGCATTTTCTTTTTCGTACATCACGGGACACAGAGCGACTTAGTCATTACTAATGGGTTATATAGATTACCTTCAGGTGTTGGCACTGGCCAATTCCAAACCGGAAGTACCCTCCCCTATATAAGCCCCTCCCACCCGGGAGCACCTCAGTTTTTTGCCAGTGTCTAAGGTGTTGGCCAAAGAGTAACATGTGTTTTCACTGGGCTTGCGTACAGGTTCTTTTGGGCCTTAGTAAGCTGTTCCGGATCCCACCAAAAAAGCTTCATAGCTAAACGGTCGGTACCCGGGCCTTGCAGCAGAAGAGCAAGGTTTTGCCTGTAATGCTTCTCTTAGGAGGGCTGGACCCTGGGATCCAGAGCTCTGGTCATACCCACGACCAAGATGTTGTCTGTGCAGGGTGCTATACAGGTCCAGGGGAGTGGAATCCTTGGGAACCCGGTCCCTGAAGGTTTAATTACAATGCCTGCCGTGATAGGTGAAGTTTGGACTTCTGTGGACCAAACAGAGTCCTGCGGCGGGGATCAGGTAAGTGGGGGCCCCCAGGAACTTGGTTCTATTGGGGGACCCCCAAGCCTAATTTGTCTTTCTGTCTGTTACCTAACGGTATTCCCGCTAAATATCTGTGTTTGCCTGTAACTACTGAAAATGTAAAATTTTAATAGTAGTCAAGAAAAAAAAAAAAAAAAAGGGACCGCGGTACCTGTGTTAAACCACTAGAGGCCGCTGTAGTCCATTTTTCTTGTCATGTGGATCTTTGGTTTTCTCAAGTCAAAAGATCCAGGCAGCTGGTAAGTTTCTCTGTGGGAATCCACTTCCTCTGCCCTGTTGCTGCGCTCATCCACCGCACAGGCCCTCCGGCAAAAAGGGCCCTGGCTCCTAGTCCCCTGTTTGATTTCGAAAAGGGCGCCAATGGCGCACGGGCGCGCGCGCGGGCGCGTGCACGCGCCTCCTATGAAAAAAAGGGGCGGGGCGGGTGGATGACGCTCGATGCGCGCCGCGGCGCTTCTGCGTATGTGCGGGCGTCCCAGCATAGTTAAAAGACACAGTACAAGTGTCAGCTGGATGCAAACAGAGCTAGCAACAAACAGTGGCACACAGAGGCGGTTGATGCAGGCATCCCCATAGAAAGGCACTTTAGTGGACACCAGCTGGTATATAGCAGCACCTGTGTTAGATTATTACCAGCAAAATTGGTGTATGACGACGGGAATACCTCAGCTTTGTGCTTAAAGGATATGTCGTCCAGACGCTCCGGAAATAGATCTTCCAGGAAGCCAAAGGGGTCTCCATCGGGCTCTGAGGATATTGGGCATGCTTGTACTGCACCAATCTCCCCTGAGAATTCAGAGGTCAGTAGCCGTAGAAACCCCGCAGGAATGCCTGGTGCTGCGGCTGTCCCCAGTCCACCTGCTCCTGTATATATAACAGAGGAGGTTTTATCCTCAACTCTGGGAGGATTGGAAGAGAGATTAACAGCATTGATCGCTGCTTCCCTGTCTCAGGAAAAGCGCGTCCGATCTCCGTCTCCTCCTTCAGAGTGCCTGTTAGTGAAGGAACAGCCCCACACAGAGATCGACCTACCTGAAGGGGATCAGGATGAGGTTGATTCAGTTATGGAGGAATCAACAGTGGAAGAACCTTTCTCAGCATCTCAGGCTGAAAGATTATGGGTTCAGTCTCTGACTAATATGGTCCGATCAGCATTTAAAATGCCTCTGGCGGAACCACCATCCACTACGGTTTCCTCGCTGGGGTCGCTAAAAGCTCCCCAGGCTGTCTGTTCCTTCCCAATCCACCCTTTATTAGAAGGGCTTATTTACCAGGATTGGGAGCATCCTGATAAAATATTTGCTCCCCCCAAGAGATTTCCGGTGATCTATCCCATGGAGGATAAGTTCATAAAAAAATGGAGGGTCCCTACAGTGGACGCAGCCATCTCTTCTGTTAACAAATCACTGACATGTCCAGTAGATAATGTTCCAATGTCAAAGACCCAATAGATAAAAAATTGGAGTCTTTACTAAAATCTGCTTTCTCTACAGCAAGCATGGTGACACAACCTGCGGTAGCAGCGATTGGAGTCTGCCAAGCAGTGAAAGATCAGTTGAAACAAGTCTTAAGGGACTTACCAGATCAGCAGGCTCTTGCCCTAGCTGACCTGCCTAGAGCCTTGTGTTTTGCGGTGGACGCCATAAAGGATACAATCCAACAGGCCTCCCGCTTTACGCTGTCTATAGTACATATGCGTAGGCTTCTGTGGCTCAAAAACTGGTCTGCTGAAGCTCCCTGTAAAAAACTGCTGGTTAGCTTCCCATTTCATGGAGAACGCTTATTTGGAGAAGATCTGGACAAATATATCCAGAAAATTTCTGCCGGTAAAAGTTCACTCTTACCGGTTAAGAACAAGGGTAGGAGTCCTTCTTTTAAGAGGCCTACTTCTCCAGTCCCTGGCACATCGGCTGTGAAACAGTTCCGACGGCCTCCGCGGTCAAATCCAGGGGGCAGAAATCAGGGACAATCACAGGGTATCAAGAAACCCTGGGTCAAGAGAGGTACAAGACCTCCCCCTAAGTCATGAAGGGTTGCCCCCACTCAGTCGGGTGAGGGGAAAACTTCAGTTGTTCACAGAGACCTGGCGGGACACCATCAGAGATGGGTGATCCCCGCAGTAAGTCTGGGATACAGGCTGGAGTTAAAAGACATTCCTCCTGCCCATTTTATAAGGTCAAACGTGCCAAGCGATCCCCAGAAGAGTGGATCCCTCCTTCTGGCACTAGAGCAACTATTGCCCCAAGGGTAATCATGAAGGTTCCCTTGAAAGAAAACGGGTTCGGGTTTTACTCGAACCTTGTCACAGTCCCCAAACCAAATGGGGACATGAGGCCCATATTGAATATAAAAGGGCTAAACAAGTTCCTACATATCAGGACTTTTTTCGGATGGAGTCGATCCGATCGGTGGCCACCGCCCTACAAGGGCAGGAATGGTTAGCCTCGATCGACATAAGGGATGCTTATTTGCATATTCCCATCTGTCCGGCCCACCAGAAATTTCTACGCCTTGCAGTAGAAGGGCGCCATTTTCAGTTCAGAGCCTTACCTTTCGGTCTGGCCACGGCACCACGAGTGTTCACAAAAATTCTGGCCCTACGATTGGCCAAACTAGGGACACAAGGTGTAACGATAATGGTATATCTAGACGACTTGTTGCTGATAGACCACTCAGTGAAAAAAACTAGAAGTGGTCGTTCACAAGATAATCAAGTATCTGGAATCTCACGGTTGCATTATCAACCGAGACAAGTCAGCCCTAAAACCAGTCAAAAGCCTGGAATACTTGGGGGCTAAGACTGGATTCAAATCAGAGAAAGATTTTCTTACCTCCAGAGAAGGTGTCGTCTTTGAAAGATTTGACCCACTTAGTGGGTACAAAAAAGAAAAACCATCCATACGCCTGTGTATAAGGCTGCTGGGAAAAATGGTGGCTTCATTCGAAGCGGTACCCTACGGTCAATTCCATTCAAGGAACTTGCAGAGGGCCATACTGTCAGCCTGGAACAAAAAAGTTCAGGCTTTAGACTTACCAATGTCCCTGTCCCCTTCAGTCCGGTTTCTTGGAAGGTGGTCACTACAGTTGCCAGCCTCATAGGCTGGGGGGCAGTACTGGAGCAATGGTCTCTCCAGGGCAAGTGGTCAGAAGCAGAGAAGGCCCTGCCCACCAATCTCTTAGAGATACGAGCAGCCCGGTATGCCCTAGTAGCATGGACATCCAAACTCCAAGGGTCACCTGTCAGAATTCAATCAGACAATGCCACAGCAGTGGCATATATCAATCTCCAGGGTGGCACCAGGAGTCGTGCAGCCCAGAGGGAAGCGAAATGCATCCTGGAATGGGCAGAAAGGTATGTCACAGCCATATCCGCGGTTTTCATCCCAGGAGTGGAAAATTGGAGAGCGGACTTTTTTAAGTCGCCAGCAATTATGCCCGGGGGAATGGTCTCTTCACCCCGAGGTTTTCCAGGCAATATGCCAGCGGTGGGGAACACCGGATGTAGATCTGCTAGCATCCAGATTCAACGCAAAGGTGGACAGATTTGTGTCTCGCACAAAGGATCCCCTAGCTTGCGGTTCGGATGCCCTAGTGTTCCCTTGGGATCAGTTCAAGCTGATATATGCATTCCCACCGCGATTAATCCGCAGAATCAGGGTAGAAAAGAAACCAGTGATTCTGGTGGCTCCAGCGTGGCCCCGAAGGGCATGGTACGCGGAGTTTGTAAAAATGTCAGTGGGAAGTCCTTGGACCCTCCCACATCGTCCGGACCTGCTTTCGCAAGGACCGATATACTACCCTTCCTTACCAGCCCTAGGTTGACGGCCTGGCTATAGAAGCCCACATTCTAAAAAAGAGAGGGCTCTCTAATCCTGTGGTATCTACCATGATCAATGCCAGGAAGCCGGTATCCAGGCAGATCTATTATAGGATCTAGAAGGCGTACATCACGTGGGGTGAGGCCAGGAAATGGCATCCACGTAAGTACGTAATAGGTAGGATTCTGGACTTCCTACAGTGGGCTGTACATAGGAAGCTTGCCTTGAGTACTATCAAGGGTCAGACGGCCTTGTCAATATTTTTTTTTTCAAAGGCCCTTGGCTTTGCATTCATTAATCAAAGCTTTCATACAAGGAGTGATGCGTATTAGCCCTCCGGTTAGTATTCCCATATGTCCATGGGACTTAAACCTGGTTCTGTCGGTTCTACAGAAACAACCATTTGAACCATTGCGGCACATTTTCTTGGTTCTTTTCACCAGGAAATTGATTTTCTTTGTAGCCATTTGTTCGGCTAAAAGAGTATCGGAATTAGCCGCCTTGTCCTGTAAGGAGCCATATCTGGTTATCCATAAGGACAGAGTAGTATTACGTCCTCATCCAGCCTTCTTCCTAAGGTGGTATCGAGGTTCCATTTGAACCAAGATGTGGTTCTTCCTTCCTTTTTCCCCAAACCTAGTTCGGTAGAGGAAAAGTTATTGCATTCTTTGGATGTAGTAAGAGCAGTTAAAGCTTATCTTAAAGCCACTGCTCAGATTCGTAGAACGGATACTTTGTTTGTTCTGCCGGAAGGCCCCAGAAAGGGTCAGGCAGCATCAAAAATCTACTTTAGCCAAGTGGATTCGACAGGTCATAATACAAGCCTATGGCTTGAAAAGGGGACCGCCTCCGTTCAAAGTTAGGGCGCACTCCACAAGAGCAGTTGGAACTTCATGGGCAGTGCATCACCAAGCCTCCCTGGCTCAAGTACTGTAAGGCCACAACATGGTCCTTAGTACACACGTTTACTAGATTCTACCAGGTAGACGTCACAAGTCAGGAGGATGTCGCCTTTGGGCGCAGTGTGTTGCAGGCCGCAAAAGAGCCTCATGCCTGATGGCGCCCAGCTTATGTATCCCTCCCCTCATTTGGCATTGCTTTGGGACGTCCCATTAGTAATGACTAAGTCGCTCTGTGTCCCGTGATGTACGAAAAAGAAAAAGGGATTTTTATAACAGCTTACCTGTAAAATCCTTTTCTTGGAGTACATCACGGGACACAGAGCTCCCACCCCTCTTTTTGGGACACTTATTGCTTGGCTACAAAACTGAGGTGCTCCCGGGTGGGAGGGGCTTATATAGGGGAGGGTACTTCCGGTTTGGAATTGGCCAGTGCCAACACCTGAAGGTAATCTATATAACCCATTAGTAATGACTAAGTCGCTCTGTGTCCCGTGATGTACTCCAAGAAAAGGATTTTACAGGTAAGCTGTTATAAAAATCCCTTTGTTCCAACAGTTCAGCTCATTTGTGGAATGGGTTGGCAGGGATGTGTCGGGGGTGAGTTCAATTATTCACTACTTGGACGATTTTCTGTGTGTGGGTCCAGCCTCATCCAGGATCTGCGCGGTGCTCCTGGCCACCTTGGAGCACATTGCAGAGCAGTTTGGGATCCCTTTGGCGCCTGAGAAAACTGAGGGACCTTGCATGGCTATCACATTTTGGGGCATTGTCCTGGATTCGGAGGCCATGGAGTGCCGCCTACCATTGGACAAGTTGGAGGCTCTCAAGGGGGAGCTGAGGGTTATGGTGGGGCTGAGGAAGGTGCAGCTTAGGGTGTTGCAGTCGCTGCTGGGAAAACTCAATGTCGCGTGCCGCATCCTGCCAATGGGCAGGGTGTTCTGCCGATGGCTGTCGGTTAGCATGGCTGGGGTACGGTCTCCCACACATTTTGTGAGTTTGGGCGGGGAGCACAAGGCTGACTTGCAAGTTTGGCATTCATTTCTGGAGTCCTTCAATGGGAGGGCGTTATGGATGTCCGGTCCATTTAGCAATTTTGATTTAGAACTGTACACGGATGCAGCTGGGGGGTCAGGTTTTGGGGCTTTCTTTCAGGGAAAGTGGAGTGCAGGCCCCTGGCCTCAGGCATGGATTGATGCTGGTTTCACCAAGAACTTGGTCCTGTTGGAACTGTTCCCGGTGGTACTGGCGGTGGAACTGTGGGGGGTTTGTTTCAGAGACTTAAAGGTGCGGTGTCATGGGGACAACCTGGGGGTGGTGCAGGTCATTAACAAGGTGTCGGCATCCTCCCCCCCTGTGGTGCGGCTGCTGCGCCATCTGGTGTTGAGATGATTACGGCTTAATGTGTTTGGGTATGCGGTACACCTTCCGGGGGTGGGCAATGTCATAGCTGATGCGCTGTCTCGCTTTCAGTGGGACAGGTTCCGAGAGTTGGCACCAGAAGGTTTTGGTCTTTGGGGGAGAATGGAGTTCCTCAAAAAGCAAGTGGTCAGGACCTATCGGTGGTATATGTTCTGAGAGGGTATTCCAGCTAACAGGGGTTTAGCTGGAAGAGTTTGATAATGGGGGCACTGCGGTCAGTGGTCGTCTCTGAGCAGCTGGTCGGCTTGAGGCCTATGACCATTTAAGGTACCGCAATGTCACGAATGAAGTTCCTCAAAAAGCAAGTGGTCAGGACCTATCGGTGGTATGGGTTCTGAGAGGGTATTCCAGCTAACAGGAGTAGCTGGAAGAGTTTGATAATAGGGGCACTGCGGTCAGTGGTCGTCTCTGAGCAGCTGGTCGGCTTGAGTCCTATGACCATTTAAGGTACCGCAGCGGCACGTGGGTTGCTATTTGAAAATAGTATATTGATACGATTAATATTATTATTGGTGCTGTATTTTCTGGCCAGGAACATGGAGGCTCGCGTGTCCAGGTCCTGTTTGGATAAGAAGCTGGCAGGTTTGGCCTTTCTGTTTAAATGGCAGGGTTGCCCTGACTTTACAGAGACTTTTGGGTGCATCAGGCACTCAAGGGATATGGTCGAGGGGGGCAGAAAGCAGACGGCAGGCGGCCGGTATCGTTGCTTTATTGGATGGGATCATGGGGCAATGGCAGGGCCTGTGCTCATCCAGATATGAGGTGTTGCTATTCACGGTGGCCTTCTCATTGGCGTTCTTTGAGCATTCCGGATAGGGGGGTTGGTTAGCCCGTCCAAAGCGGTGCACGGGGGGTTGCTGGCTAGCGATGTGGTTCGGACGGAGGACGGGGTGTCACTGGCGCTTAGGAAGTCTAAGACGGACCAGATGGGCAGAGGTAAGTTGGTACAGGTTTTCTGGTTCCAGGTTCTCTGTTATGCCCTGTAAGGGCTGTTAAGGGGTATTTGGAGGTTCGCCCGCCCAGTGTGGGTTCTTTTTGATGCACAAGGACGGGACCCCACTTTCAAGATATCAGTTTATTACGGTAAGTGCCTTCGGGCGTTGGGACTCCGTGATAAGGAGTTTTTCCTCTCACTCCTTCAGGATAGGGGCAGCTACAGAGGCGGCCTGATGTGGGATAGACGAGGAAGCTGTTAAGAGGATAGGTCGTGGAAATCCAAGAGGTTCCGGCTGTATGTTCGCCCCCAGCTAATAGTGGGGCTTGAGTAATTTTGGGTGCATGCCCGGGGTGTTATATTCAGGTTGCGGCGTTGTACAGGTTGGGTTTTTGGGAATTTTCTCATGGGAGTTATTGTTCTTCGTCTACTTTCAGGTGAGACGCAAGCTTTGGTCTGGATACTGGGCCATTCGTTTGTGTTCTGGGGGGCTAAGAGGGCTGACGTTCAATATGAGGGTCGGCAGCTGGGGTTCCCAAGACCTGAGGCGTGTGTCCGATGGCTGGGAGTTCCGGGAATGTTGTGGAGCAGGATGGTTCCGGAGGTGCACCGTT
The DNA here is from genome assembly GCA_029206835.1 of Rana muscosa. NCBI lineage: Eukaryota > Metazoa > Chordata > Amphibia > Anura > Ranidae > Rana > Rana muscosa. The sequence goes on from CM055117.1 coordinate 923,393,544, forward strand.
TTGCTCGTTTGGACAGGCCACCTGACGTTTTAGTACTGCACATAGGTGGCAATGATCTGGGCAGTAGGTCCATGTTAGAGGTGATGAGGGACATGAAATTAGATTTCCTGCAGCTCAGGATGTCCTTCCCGGACACGATCATTGTCTGGTCTGACATGGTGGCCCGGACAGCTTGGAGAGGGGCGAGGTCCGTGGATGGCATCACTCGGGCTCGCAGGAAAATCAATTGTGATATGGGTAAGTTTGTGGTCCGACACTTGGAATGGGAGGTGGATACGTGGCGGTATCTACGAGGGATAGTGTCCATCTGAATGAAGTGGGGACTGATTTGTGGGCTTTGGGTTTGCAGGATGGGATCCAACGAGCCCTTAGAGTTTGGAGGGGCACCAAAGGGTAAAGGTGTTTTCCCTTGGGTGCTGTGGCGGGTGTTTGGTCTTCGCGGGAGAAGGAAGTACCTCAAAAAAGCAAGTGGTCAGGACCTATCGGTGGTATGGGATCTGAGGGTGGATTCCAGCTAACAGGAGTTTAGCTGGATGAGTTGGATAATGGGGGCACTGCGGTCAGTGGTCGTCTCTGAGTAGCTGATCGGCTTGAGGCCTATGACCATTTTTAAGGTACCGCAGTGTCACGTGGTAATAAGAATATTAGTATGATGACTAATATCGGGTTAATATGATTATGGTAATTTTGAGGTTCCTGCAAAGACCAACACTAGGAGGCAATATTTCTGATATGTTCTGGGTTTATGTGTTTTGATGGTTAAAGTTTTTGATGACTGATGGAACAGTTAAAATAAAGGAGGCTGCTACGGCCATGTTTTACTCCAAACATCAATGTGTGGTCTCTTTGATTAAGTATAAGTAAGGTATGGGGGTAGAATGTGGTGGGCAGACATGTAATACATCGGTTATACAATAGTCATGATTAACTATATCAGATTTACTTTGAGTATAAAAGTTAACGATCAATACAATACATCACATACATGCAGAGCCCTGCAGTAATAATGACACTAGTCAACTACTGTATAGAAATAGATCATACACCGCGTGCAGCTATTCTCCCCATGAGCAATATGGCACTCAGTAAAGTTCTACCCCCCAGTCAGGCTTAAGATGAGGAATCTTCACATGCAAGCTGATCGGTGGTGCACATACAGGAACAACAATTTGTAAATCCAAATAACGGTTTATGGTAATGGAAACAACTCCCCGGAGACTAAATAACTCAGTTCTGGAACTAGTCTCCGGTCAGGATAGCAAGTATAGCACGATGGGCCTAGGCGGTCAATAGGCCTAAACAAAGTACTCGGCTATAATTGTGAGCAGGTGCTCTCTCACCACTCTGGACTCAGTCCTAGTCCGTGACTTCCACCTCTGTGTCTCCGCACACAGGGTCTGCGACAGCTGATTCCCCTTGAGATGCTAGTGATGGAACTCCGGTATTGTAAATCATTTTCGGAATTTTGCTGCAGAAAACCCCTTGGGGAAACTTCCTATTCTTCTGTTAATTTTCGGGGTGCGCAGCGCCTTTCACTCCCAGTATACGTGTCCTTCCCATTCTTTCATATTCATTTTGGGTGGTTAAACACCCCTTCCCCCTCTGGACACTTGCGAGTGAAGACCTGAGCTATACAGTATTGATGGTTCCTTTGCTATGCCAATATAGATATCATATTATGGTCTAAAATTCCATGAGTAATTTCAAGGTGACCATTATGATGAGACAGTCTCATTGATTCGTTTCAGGGGGACTGGAGTCCAATTTAATCCACTCCCCTGTTGGAAACTGAGCACTGTCTCAGTGCAGAAAACTGCTGAGAGACATCAACATGTCTCCCAATACAATACTGACTGTTTTTACAGCCAATGGATAAGCGCTGGACTACAATCATCAATATTTAGCTCTAGTTTATATATATCAAATATCACCTATACATCAATTACTCAATACTGATTATAAACGCATGTAATTTTCTGTTCACACTGTGGTGTTATGCAATTTGCGCTTGCCTGCACTAAGTGCCAACTTAATATTATTTTCCACCATGGGCCTTTCCATCGGTGCTTTTCGGGGTTTTTTTTTGCTGCCTCCTTGACCTGCATCTACCTTAGTGTGGGCGGCGCATGCGTGTGCGTCCTCCCGACAAGGGGGGAGGGGGAGCATTGTGCTCCCACCATGCTCATTGGGCGGCGGACCTTGTTCCGCCCGCCCATTATGGGCGTTCCTTCCTTGTCGGTGGCGTCCCTGATCCCCTCTGGACGTCCTTGTCATCCGCGCGTGCATGGGAAACTATGCACACGTGTGATGCCAGGACGTCGCGCTTTTCCGGCGGAGGAGACGGCAGCCGTCGGAGACCTTGGGTCCTTCCGGAACGCCGAGGGAGCCACTCAGGGAGGACCGCATACTGCGGTGGAGATATCCCTGGAGGATGATGCATGGACGAAGGCGGGGCACCTGCTGAACACACCAGGGCCTCCCTAATTAAGGGCAGTACTAATATAACATGAGAACTGTGTGGATCACACTTTGATCCCCAGCTCCTCTATGTGGACGACTAGACTCAGCCTGGTAAATGTAAGTACACCAGCCCTACAGAGGCTGGCTGCCAAATTCCCTCCAGACCCATTCAGGCACAATGCACTAGGCCTGATTAGCATTACTTTTGACAAATTTATAACCAATTACAGCTTCATCCATGGTGTTGGTCGGTCTCCTTGGCTCATAAAATGAGCCTGGGACCCTCCAAGACGAATGGAACCCATACATTTCTTCACACAACACTGTGGCTTGCACATGTTGTGCAAAAGTACATATCCAGTACATTTGATCTGAATGATCTTCATCTCACCTTGGTTTAAATCTCATCACTACTTTCACCATTGTTATCTCACTAACACACACACATTCATTTTACACACAATCATTTCAATCCATTTTCACTTTTCACACGCATCACACTACATCACTTTTTTACACACACCATACACCACATCACTATCATCAATTTTCACACTGCTGACGTTTTATTTCACCTTTTTTCCACTTTTATTTTTTGACATTCGTTTTTGTCCTCCACCATCCTATTCATAGTGCACATCACCTTCATTATTTTTCTCACAACCTTCATACTTCATTTATTTTGCTTAGAATATGGCAAACATACCTTATTAGTTAAATACTACCATAGAAACACATCGATCATATTCCATTCATTATGCTTAGAATATGGCAAATATACCTCATTAGCTAAATATTACTACAGAAGTACATTGACAAATATAAATATATATATTTAAGGCCATACCACTGCTGACCTCTAGTCTGTCCACTTAATACTCATTAACCACATAGTGTATATGGATGCATGACGAATGCATCCTACATTGATGCCCTTGGTGTTTCATTACAGGTTCCGGCTGTCCGTCCATGCACGCCCCCTCTCGGGTCTCTCCCCCTCCATATGACTCCTTGCAGGTCGCACACGCCTTGGTGGCGCCCTACTTTTGGGTGTCAAATGTCCGGGAGGCTGCTGATTCCCCTTGAGATGCTAGTGATGGAACTCCGGTTAGAAACCATGGTTCTAACACACAGTTGACTGGTAATCATACACTCTATATTTTTTACCATTGGGCCTACACCCATGTAGAGAATTGAAATCTAATATATATATTTCCCACAGCAAACCACCCATCCTCTGAAGAGATCCATTGGGATCGAAACGCGTCAGTACATATACAGATGCATGTGAAATGTAAAACTGTATGGCAATGTTGTGTCTTAAATCTGTGTGGTTATTATATACATGTTTTTAACGGAGCATATACAGTGGGGATCGAAAGTATGGGCACCCCAGGTAAAAATGTGTATTAATGTGCATAACGAAGCCAAGGAAAGATGGAAAAATCTCCAAATGGCATCAAATTACAGATTAGACATTCTTATAATATGTCATAAAATGTTAGATTTTATTTCCATCATTTACACTTTCTAAATTACAGAAAACAAAAAAATGGCGTCTGCAAAAGTTTGGGCACCCTGCAGAGTTAATATCTTGTACTGCCCACTTTGGCAAGTATCACAGCTTGTAAACGCTTTTTGTAGCCAGCCAAGAGTCTTTCAATTCTTGTTTGAGGTATCTTTGCCCATTCTTCCTTACAAAAGTCTTCCAGTTCTTTAAGATTTCTGGGCTGGCTGTCACGCACTGCTCTTTTAAGGTCTATCCCTAGGTTTTCAATAATGTTGAGGTCACGAGATTGTGAAGGCCATGGCAAAACCTTCAGTTTATGCCTCTTGATGTAATCCCCCGTGGATTTTGAGGTGTGTTTAGGATCATTATCCATTTGTAGAAGCCATCCTCTCTTTAACTTCAGCTTTTTCACAGATGGCATCAAGTTACCATCCAAAATTTGCTGAAATTTTATTGAATCCATTTTTCCTTCTACTCGTGAAATGTTCCCTGTGCCACTAGCTGCAATACAATCCCAAAGCATGATTGATCCACCCCCATGCTTAACAGTTGGACAGAGGTTCTTTTCATTAAATTCTGTGCCCTTTCTTCTCCAAACGTACCTTTGCTCATTCCGGCCAAAAAGTTCTATTTTAACCTCATCGGTCCACAGAACTTGTTTCCAAAATGCCTCAGGCTTGTCTGTATGTTCATTTGCAAAGTTCAAACGCTGATTTTTGTGGTGAGGGCGTAGAAGAGGTTTTCTTCTGATGACTCTTCCATGAAGACCATATTTGTACAAGTATCTCTTTATAGTGGAATAGTGTACCACAACTCCAGTGTCTGCCAGATCTTTCTGGAGGGATCGTGCAGTCAAACGTGGGTTTTGAATTGCTTTTCTCACAATCCTGCGAGCTGTTCTGTCTGATATTTTTCTTGGTCTTCCAGATCTTGCTTTAACTTCCACTGTTCCTGATGACTGCCATTTCTTAATTACATTCCGAACAAAGGATATTGACATCTGAAAACGCTTTGCTATCTTCTTATAGCCTTCTTCAGCTTTGTGAGCGTCAACTATTTTCAGTTTCAGTTTTCTAGACAACTGCTTAGAAGAACCCATGGTGCTGATTGTTGGGGCAAGGTCAGATGAGTCTGGCCATTTAAAACCTTTGAGATTGACATCACCTGGTCTTCCTAGATGATGATTGAGTACAATCCATGACACTGGCAGGTCTCAGCTTTGCAAAGGGGACAGTGCATGCTATAAATTCTACAGGGTGCCCAAACTTTTGCAGACGCCATTTTTTTGTTTTCTGTAATTTTGAAAGTGTAAATGATGGAAATAAAATCTAACTTTTTTTGACATATTATAAGAATGTCTAATCTGTAATTTGATGCTATTTGGAGATTTTTCCATCTTTCCTTGGCTTTGTTATGCACATTAATACACATTTTTACCTGGGGTGCCCAAACTTTCGATCCCCACTGTACGTGTTGGGACTAGAGGTCGACCGATATGGGTTTTTCTCTGGCCGATGCCGATATTTAGAAATTGGGGTGGCCGATGGCCGATATATTAGGCCATTTTTGTGGCCGATATTTTAGGCCGATTTAAAAAAAAAACAAAAAAAAACCTCACCCACTCCATTCCTTCCTGCTTACTCCTGTCACTCTAGCACACACTTGATGTCCTCAGTACAGATGGCACTGGTTGGTGGCACTGGTTTGGAACTGGCAGATGGCACTGGCAGGTGGCACTATTGGCATTGGCAGGTGGCACTATTGGCATTGGCAGATGGCACTGGTTTGGAACTGACAGATGGCACTGGCAGGTGGCACTGGTTGGCATTGGCAGGTGGTACTGGTTTGGAACTGACAGATGGCACCGATTGGCAGCAGGGGGCACTGGTTTGGAACTGACAGATGGCACTAGTTTGGGACAGATGGCACTGATTGGCAGTGGCACTTGCAATTGGAACTGGTTGGCAGTGGCGGGTAACACTGGTTGGCAGTGGCGGGTGACACTGTTTGGCAGTGGCGGGTGACACTGGTTGGCAGTGGTTGGCACTGGCGGGTGACACTGGTTGGCACTGGCGGGTGGCACTGATTGACACTGGCTGGTGGCACTGACAGATGGCACTGATTGTCACTGGCTGGTGGCACCAATTGGCGGTGGCACTGACAGGTGACACCAATTGGCGGTGGCACTGACAGGTGGCACTGATTGGCACTGGCTTGTGGCACTGACAGATGGCACTGGCTGGGGGCACTGATTGGCACTGGCTGGTGGCACTAATTGGCACTGGCTGGTGGCACTGATAGATGGCACCGATTGACGGTGGCACTGATTTGGGTGGCACTGACAGATGGCACTGATTGGCACTGACAGATGGCACTGATTGACACTGGCTGGGGGCACTGACAGATGGCACTGATTGGCACTGACAGATGGCACTGGCTGGGGGCACTGACAGATGGCACTGATTGGCACTGGCTGGGGGCACTGACAGATGGCACTGGCTGGGGGCACTGACAGATGGCACTGGCTGGGGGCACTGATTTGCAGTGGCACTGGCAGGTTTCACACTAAGCCGAGTGTAATGTGTGAAACTGACAGAGAGGAGAGAGAGAGAGAGAGCTGTTAGAATTGAGCTCGATTTGCTCGATGTGGGGGTGGGCGGGACCCAGCAGCTAAATTACACCAGCCAATGATTGGGCTGCTTTAGAAAGGGGGCGGGGCCACATGCACGTAGCGGCCCACCCAGATACCATCCCATTGGCTAGTGTAATATATCTGCTGGGTCCCGCCCACCCCCGACATCAAGCTGACAGCTCCTCTCTCTCTCTCTCTCTCTCCTCTGTTACTTTCAGTTTCACACACACACAGCACAGCGCTTGATGCTGCTGAGTGTGGAGAAGGGAGGAGGAAGGGCAGCCAGTGAAAAATATCGGCCCAGTTTTGATAATAATCGGGCGTTGCCGATTTATCAAAAATGCCCAAATATCGGCCGATATGTCGGCCGGCCGATATATCGGTCGACCTCTAGTTGGGACTGTACTTAATGTGTATACACAATAAATATTTTTAACAGGCATTATTGTAAATCATTTTCGGAATTTTGCTGCAGAAAACCCCTTGGGGAAACTTCCTATTCTTCTGCTAATTTTCGGGGTGCGCAGCGCCTTTCACTCCCAGTATACGTACCCTTCCCATTCTTTCACACTGTCATAAGCGGCCTGCCTAACTGTGCCAGAGGGTGAGTTGGGGTTTCCCTCCACCAAATGAACAGTGGAGGGATCAGGGTTTTCTGAACTCCTCCTGGCGGTTACTACAGTGTCCTCCGAACTCTCCCCCATTTGTGTGTAAGTCAACTTCCGGGGGGGGCGTATGGTCCTTTTCATCCTCTGCTCTCTTGGGATCTCTGGTTCGGTCACTGTAGGTTCCTCTTCTGGAACAGACAAAGAAACTTCCATTGTCTCTGGAACATTTAACTCAGGAGCAGGAAGATACATGGAATCTCTTGGATCCTCCTCTGAGAATGAGTCGGAGGCATTTTCCCATGAGTCTGATAAAGGACTGGACGTGATGAACTCAGTAGCTTCTGCATTCAGTGCACTGTCTATGGTGTCTTCAGAAGGTGGAAGATCTATAGAAGTTACAGGGGCCTGGGAAGGCCATAGCCATTCAAGCTCCCCCCCTCATCCTCACTGAGTTCAGAGACATCTATTCCTTCAGATCGAGACGTCCGGGACCGGGTATTTGGCCTAGGAGTATCCAGGATGGAAGTCGGCTCAGGGAAATCTTTTATAGGGGGTATCCGAACTGCTTCGGCAGGTGGAAGTATATGGTTTTAGTGCCAAGTCTTCAATGGTCCCACCTTCCCTTCCGGCTTCAGTTTGTAGACTGGTAGGCCGGCAGCTTCTTGCAAATAACATAAGGTTCAGGTCTCCATCTGTCTGCAAGCTTGTGCTTCCCAGGGACTCCTAAGTTCCATAGCAGCACTCTGTCCCCAGGTTGTAGATCCTGAATCTGGACTTTCAGGTCAAAGTTTTTCTTGTTACAAGCTCCCCTTTGATCTGAAGCTGCTTGAGCCTGCTCATAGGCCAACTTTAAACTGTGCCTCAGCCTGTCCACATATCATTTGTGAGAAGTGGCTGAGGAATGGTCTATGGATGTGCCAAAGGCCAGGTCTACGGGTAGTCTTGCTTCTCTTCCAAACATAAGTCGATAGGGAGAGTACCATGTGGTGTCACTTGTTGTACTGTTGTAAGCATGCACATTCGCTGCTATGTGCTTGCTCCAGTGATGCTTCTTTTCGCTACTTAAAGTCCCCAACATGTTAAGTAGGGTTCGGTTGAACCTCTCCGGCTGAGCATCCCCTTGTGGATGGTAGGGGGTGGTATGGGTCTTCTGGATCCCTAAGGAGTCCAAAAGCTTCCGGATCAGCCGACTTTCAAAGTCCCTCCCTTGATCCGAGTGAAGACGCTGTGGTAGCCCATAGTGCACAAAGTATTTTTCCATAAGTACTTTGGCCACGGTGGAAGCCTTCTGGTATTTGGTTGGGAAGGCCTGGGCATACCGGGTGAAATGATCGGTTATCACCAGAACATTTCCTAGTCCACTCAAGTTGGGTTTGAGGCAGAGAAAATCAATGCATACCAAATCCAATGGACCTTGACTTTGCAGGTGGCCCATTGGGGCAGCTTGATGGGGTAAAGTCTTTCACTGAATGCAGCGTGCGCATGAGTGGCAGTACTCCTCTACTTCAGCCCTCATGCAAGGCCAATAGAATCGACTCCTGATGAGTTGAAAGGTTCTTTCAGCTCCTAAGTGGCCATGGTTGTCGTGTAGGGCAACCAAGACGGTCTCTCTGTGTTTCTCGGGTAGAAACAGTTGCCATTTGTCTTCCAGGTCATCAGAGGGGCCCCTTCGGTAGACCACCCCTTGATGCACCTGCAGCCTGTCCCACTCCTTCCGCAGCAGGCGGGCCTCCTTTGAAGGGTGATGCAGGAGTCTGTCGGGATCCTGATTTTCCAGGGCCTCCAGGACCAATTTCCCCAAGGGGTCTTCCAATTGGTCACATCTCAATTCCTTCTTGGACAGGTTTGGCAAGTCATCTTCTTCTATCTGAGTTGCTCCACAGTATTGTTTGGGTACTCCTACCACTGTGACCCCTATCTCTTCCGCTCTGGATCCACCACTGGCCTGAAGTTCAGCTCCCTGACAGAGGGCCCGCACCCCGTCTGGTGCCACTTGGGTCCAGTCTTTTGTACTGTTGGTGGGAGCATGAGACCTTCTGGACAGAGCATCTGCATCTCGATTTCCAGCCCCAGGTCTGTATTTCAGGCTGAAATTGAATCCAGACAGTGCAGCCAGCCATCGATGGCCTGTGGCATCCAGCTTTGCTGTGGTGAAAAGATAGGTAAGGGGGTTGTTGTCAGTTTTCATGGTAAATTCTGCCCCATACAGGTAGTCTTTCAGTTTATCGACCACAGCCTACTTGAGGGCCAGCAACTCCAACTTGTGAGTGGGGTAGTTCTTTTCAGATGGGGTCAAACTCCTGCTCACATATGCAACGGGTCACAGTTGCCCTCCGTGCTCCTGATAGAGCACTCCTCCCAGACCATCATGACTGGCATCCACATGGAGTTCATAGGGTTTCTTTGGGTCTGCATAGGCCAAGACAGGGGCAGTGGTTAAGTTTTTTTCTTCAGCATTTGGAATGCCTCTTCGCACTTCCCATTCCACTGGTCTTCGACTGACTCTCCTGGCTTCCTGGGCCCCGAGTCATCCTCTTCTCCCTCCGTCTTTAACATTTCATTCAGGGGTCTGGCAATCCGTGCAAACCCCTCTACGAACCTCCTATAGTAGGAACAGAACCCCAAAAAGGACCTGAGTTCTGTCACAGTGGTGGGCCGTGGCCAGGAGGTAACTGCCTCCAACTTCTCGGGACCTGTGGCTACCCCTTCTTCGGACACTATGTGCCCGAGATAGTTGACTGATGACTGGTAGAACTGGCATTTCTCTGGTGAAAGCTTGAGTCCCTCCTCACTGAGCCTTCTCAAGACTTTTTCCAGTCTCTCTTCATGCTCCTCTAGATGATATCATCTAGGTACACTAGGACTTCGATGAGGTTCATGTCTCCTACGGTTAACTCCACAGGGGTTATGAAGGCTGTCTTCTCCTTATCTTCCAGATGCATAGGGGTCTGGTAGTATCCGCTCTTAAGGTCCATGACGCTGAACCACCTGGACCCAGACAAGCTCTGTAGGGTGTCCTCTATCCGCGGGGTGGTATACTGGTCGGGTATCGTTCTCCTGTTGAGGGTCCTGTAGTCGATTCACAGTCTCAACGACCCATTCTTTTTCCTGACCACCACTATTTGAGAGGCATAGGGGCTTCTAGATTCCGGGATAACACCGGTTCGCTTGAGCTCGGCGAGCTGTTCTCTCAGGTCTTCAAGGTTGGCTAGAGGAACTTGCCTGACCCTCTCCCTGAAAGGCTTGTCCTCCTGGAGGCGGATTCGATGGGTGGCACTCTTTGCACACCCTACATCAAACTCATCTTTAGAGAAAATCTTCCTCCATCTGGTCAACTGGGCCTTTGCTCTCTCTTTCCAGGCTCTTGGCAGGTTCGGGTTCTCCATGCAGAGCTTCCCCCAGAGAGTCCTTTCTCCCTCTGTCTTCTCCACATCTGATAAGACAATTGGGGCAGCAGGGCTTACCTGGCCCAGCAACATCCTGGCTGGAAACTCCATGGGGGCACTGGTAATGTTCCTGATGCTCACCGGCACCTTACAATGTGCCTTCTTTAAAGCTCTTAATGGAACCACTTCGGGAATCACTTCTAAGCCCGAGTGTTTTTCCCGTAGATCCGGTTCCAATATGACAAAGGGGCCAGGTTGCTCCCAAGTAAGCTTCACAGTGGCTCTGAGACAGGTTACTTCACCGGGCTGCAACAATATTCCTTTCTTCCCCAGTCTCCAGACTTTTCCTACCCCCTCTTCTGGGGCCTTCTGTTCTAAGACTAGTCACTGATAGGCTGTCTTCAACATTGGGTGGATTCTGTTGACTGCGGGATTCTTCCCTCGTGCTAGAGGGGCCAAGAGCCTCCGGACCAAGTCCGTGTTGGTCCCTATTATTAGAGAGCTCTTGTTGGCTCCAGGTGGTCGGGGGCATACTACTGCCAGGGTATCGAACACTTCAGCCTTCCTGGCCACTGAGGGATCGAAGGTCAATTTTATGGGGAGGTAACCATCGTAAGGGAAACTCTGTGTTTCGATCCCCCATATCTCCAAGTCTTCAATTTTCTGGATGGGTAGATGACTCAGATGTTTGTCATAGAAGTCCCTATATAATAGGGTCACTTGCGCCCCAGTATCCAAAATGGCTCTTGTGTAGACTTCCTCCACTTGAATAGGTACTATGGGGGAAGTCCCTACCAGTTTTTCTGGGTATGGCTTCGGAGGGGTCTCTTTCCTTTGATCCCTACGTTCTCCCTTGTGACTTTCCTTCTTGCAAATGGCTGGTGACTTTAGTCCCTCTTGGGCTCGGTATGCATTGATATCCCCCCTCTTTTTAGGTGTATGTTCCCGCTGAGGGACACTGTTCTTCTTCTGAGGGGGCTTGCCCCCTTTCTTTTTGGGTTTCTCATTCAGTTTGGATCCAATGGAGCTTACTGGAGATGATGGGCACCCGGTTGACTCCTTCACCGGGGCCCTCTGGAGTTTTCCGCCGGCTTGCGATTATTTATCTTCTTTTTCTTGGGACTGGTACATACTTTTGCAATATGACCAATTCCTCCACAGTTAAAACAAATCGCATCCCCCCAATCTTGTAGGGGAGCGGGCACTGAGGTATCTGGGAACAACTCCTTCTTCAGTCCCTCTCTCTCTGAGACCCTTGAATCCTTTGTCATCAGAAAGGTCAGCATCTCCAATACCTGAGACATCTGTGACTTCAGGTTATCCACTTCTGAGTCTCTTTCGGGGGTCATGGCTGATCTGACCACTACAGGTGTAGAAGAAGGCTGTTATGGTAGAAGATTTTAATATTGGTTTGGACCCAAAGATGGATAGTACGTCACACGCAAGGGGGACTGGAATGGCCTTGAGGAATAAGTTAAAAAAGAAAATGCACGAACATCAGCTAGTGGATGTGTGGAGAACACAACATATAAATCAACGGGATTATACATTCCACTCCCCAGTGCATGGGACATACTCAAGAATTGATTTCTTTCTAGTTGAGCATCAGTTATTGGAGATCGTGGAAAGTACAAATATTGGAATAGCAACATTCTCAGACCATGCACCAATATCATTCCAAATGAAATTAGGAGAGGGACAAAATAAATCAAACAGCTGGAGGTTGAATGAAGAACTCTTACAGGATAAAAGAACAGTACAGAGAATAAAGTTAGAATTAGAACGGTTCTTTAGGGAGAATAGTACAGGAGACGTGTCAGAGGCAACGGTCTGGGAAACCCACAAGGCATACATTAGGGGTATACTAATCAGGGAGGGGGCGGAAAAAAATAGAAGAACTAAGGAGAAAAAATTATATTAACAAAATAAATATATGAACTAGAACAGCAACATAAGATAACTGGAAGAAAAGAACTATTTCTGAATCTGTGTTTTAAAAGAGAGGAGTTGAGAGAGGTAATTGAATTAGAATCTCGTATGGTTTATAATCAAATTAGGAAAGAGAGATATCAATGGGGAAATAAATCTGGGAAGCATTTAGCGAAAATCCTAAAAAAGAAAAAATCTCTTAATTACATAGAGAAAATACAAACAAATACTGGAGAACTAAGATACAAGACATCAGAAATAGTAAACATTTTCCATGATTTTTATAATAAATTATACTCAATTAATATAAACGATACACATGAAGAGGTAAAACAAAAAAGAGAGAAAATTAAAGCCTTCCTGAAGGAGATTGACCTTGATAAAATCCCTGAGGATAAAATCAGCTATTTAGAGGACCCTATTACAGAGGAGGAAATAAAAAAAAATTATAATTGATCTGCCAAATGGGAAGAGCCCAGGACCAGATGGCCTGACGATATTGTACTACAAAAAATTTATAGACATCCTAATGCCGAAACTGTGCTCTTACATGAACGGGATTGGTTCAAAATGGGAGATGCGGAAAGAGGCATTAGAAGCCATTATGACAATAATTCCAAAAGACGGTAAAGACGTTACAATCTGCTCTAGTTATAGACCAATCTCCCTGCTAAATATCGATACTAAAATTTTTTCAAAAATTCTCGCTAATAGGATGAAAACAATAATGAAGGATGTGGTCCATGCGGATCAGGTTGGATTTACCCCAGGAAGGGAGGGGAGGGATAATGGAATCAGAACTCTCCTAGCCATACAGAAAATTAAAGAAAGCGGGGCCCCAGGACTACTCCTGTCAATAGATGCCGAAAAAGCATTTGACAGGGTAGACTGGGGCTTCATGCAGAGTACACTCGAGGCAGTTGGTGTAGGACCAAGAATGACCAAGTGGATAGGATCTCTCTATATTAGAACAACGGCGAGAATTAAAATAAATGGGATATTTTCAATGCCATTTGAGATGAACAACGGTACCCGACAAGGATGTCCTCTGTCACCGCTATTGTTTGTATTGGCATTAGAACCCCTGTTAAGGGGGATAAGGCGGAATGCAGATATAAGAGGGATTGAAGTCGGGGAAGAGGACCATAAACTTGCTGCTTATGCAGATGATATCTTATGTTTTATAACTAACCCGGAAATAACTTTACCCAATTTAATGAAATATATTAGTGAATATGGAAAACTGTCTAATTTTAAAATAAATTCAACAAAATCGGAAATATTGAGTTTCAACATCCCTAAATCAGAAAGGACCATCTATAAAGCAGAGTTCCCATTTATTTGGAGAAAAGAATTTAATTATCTTGTAATTAAATTAACAACTTCTACAGAATCATTATATAAAGCCAACTTTATTCCATTATTAAATGACATTAAATCAGAACTGAATAGAATTACACGGGGGCAAATTTCATGGAGTGGCCGAATAAACATCTTTAAAATGATGATTTTACCGAAGATATTATATAAAATACAAATGCTTCCAATCCCACTACCACAGGTATACTTTAAAAAAACTACAAACACTATTTTTAACATTTATTTGGCGAGGTAAAAAAACACTAATTAAATTGACTTTATTAACAAAGCAAAAGGCACAGGGGGGTTTGGGGGCACCTGATTTGAAAAATTATTACAATGCAATTGTATTGTCACGTATAATTGAATGGGCTAAAAATAACACTGAAAAAAGATGGGTGAATATGGAATCTATAAGTAGTAACACTCCACTGGGGAGGGTAATTTGGATCCCGACACAATACCGCGAATTGGGCAAAGACACACATTGTATCACTAGGAACGCTTTAATAATTTGGGACAAGATTCATAAAAAGGAAAAGTGGGATTTTAACTCACCTCTAATACCGTTATCCGACACAAATTACTTCTTACCGGGACGAGAAAAAATGTTTGGGAAATGGATTATAACAGATAAAGCCCAATTAAAAGATGTAATGGAGCAAAAAGAAGAGGTGTGCGTCTTGATCGCTTGCTGATCTTTCTGTAGAGCCTCTTCATCTCTGATGATCTTTACCAGATCAGGGTAGTTCAGTGACATGGAAGAGAAAAAACTGCGCCACTTATAGGAAATTAATTGACCAAAGTCTAATATGAATATTAACCACTTAAGCCCCGGACCATTTGGTAGCTAAAGGACCAGAGGTGAATTCAGAATTTTGCACTGCGCTGCTTTAACTGTAAATTGTGCGGACATGCAATGTTGTACCCAAACGAAATTTGCGTCCTTTTCTTCCCACAAATAGAGCTTTCTTTTAATGGTATTTGATTGCCTCTGCGATTTTTATTTTTTGCGATATAAACGGAAAAAGACCGAAAATTTTGAAAAAAAATGATATTTTCTACTTTTTGTTATAAGAAAAATCGAATAAACTCAATTTTAGTCATACATTTAGGCCAAAATGTATTCAGCCACATGTCTTTAGTAAAAAAAATGTCAATAAGCGAATATTTATCGGTTTGCGCAAAAGTTATAGCGTTTACAAACTAGGGTACATTTTCTGGAATTTACACAGCTTTTAATTTATGACTGCCTATCTCATTTCTTGAGGTGCTAAAATGACAGGGCAGTACAAACCCCCCCCAAATGACCCCATTTTAGAAAGTAGACACCCCAAGGAAATTGCTGAGGGGCATGTTGAGCCCATTGAATATTTTTTTTTTGTCCCAAGTGATTGAATAATGACAAAAAAAAATTAAAAAAATTACAAAAAGTTGTCACTAAATGATATATTGCTCACACATGCCATGGTTATATGTGGAATTGCACCCCAAAATACATTCTGCTGCTTCTCCTGAGTACGGGGATACCACATGTGTGGGACTTTTTAGGAGCCTAGCCACGTACGGGACCCCGGAAACCAAGCACCGCCTTCAGGATTTCTAAGGGCGCAAATTTTTGATTTCACTCCTCACTACCTATCACAGTTTTGAAGGTCATAAAATGCCAAAATAGCACAAAACCCCCCCAAATGACCCCATTTTAGAAAGTAGACACCCCAAGGAAATTGCTGAGAGGCCTGTTGAGCCCATTGAATATTTTTTTTTTGTCCCAAGTGATTGAATAATGACAAAAAAAAAAAAAATTACAAAAAGTTGTCACTAAATGATATATTGCTCACACATGCCATGGTTATATGTGGAATTGCACCCCAAAATACATTCTGCTGCTTCTCCTGAGTATGGGGATACCACATGTGTGGGACTTTTTAGGAGCCTAGCCACGTACGGGACCCCGGAAACCAAGCACCGCCTCCAGGATTTCTAAGGGCGCAAATTTTTGATTTCACTCCTCACTACCTATCACAGTTTTGAAGGCCATAAAATGCCAAAATAGCACAAAACCCCCCCCAAATGACCCCATTTTGGAAAGTAGACACCCCAAGCTGTTTGCTGAGAGGCATGGTGAGTATTTTACAGCTCTCATTTGTTTTTGAAAATGAAGAAAGAACATTTATTTATTTATTTATTTATTTTTTCAAATTTCAAAACTTTGTGACAAAAAGCGAGATCTGCAAAATACTCACAATACCTCTCAGCAAATAGCTTGGGGTGTCTACTTTCCAAAATGGGGTCATTTGGGGGGTTTTGTGCCATCTGGGCATTCCATGGCCTCCGAAACTGTGATAGGCAGTGAGAAGTGAAATCAAAAATTGACACCCTTAGAAAGCCTGAAGGCGGTGCTTGGTTTTTGGGGTCCCGTACGCGGCTAGGCTCCCAAAAAGTCTCACACATGTGGTATCCCCGTACTCAGGAGAAGCAACAAAATGTATTTTGGGGTGTAATTCCACATATGCCCATGGCATGTTTGAGCAATATATCATTTAGTGACAACTTTGTGCAAAAAAAAAAAATATAATTGTATTTTTTCCGCAACTTGTGTCAACATATAAAATATTCCATGGACTCGACATGCCTCTCAGTATATAGCTTGGGGTGTCTACTTTCCAAAATGGGGTCATTTGGGGGGGTTTTGAACTGTTCTGGCATTTTATACACAACATTAGGAAGCTTACATCCACTCTTCTAACCACTTTTTGACACTTTTTGTTTACATGAAAACATATTTTTTTTGCAAGAAAATTATGTTGAACCCCCAAACATTATATATATTTTTAAAGCAAAGGGCCTACAGAATAAAATGGTGGGTGTTGCATTTTTTTTTCTACACAGTATTTGCGCAGCGATTTTTCAAACGCATTTTTTTGGGAAAAAATACACTTTTTTTAATTTTAATGCACTAAAACACACTATATTGCCCAAATGTTTGATGAAATAAAAAAGATGATCTTAGGCCGAGTACATAGATTCCAAACACGACATGCTTTAAAATTTCGCACAAACGCGCATTGGCGACAAACTACATACATTTTTAAAAGCCTTTAAAAGCATTTACAGGTTACCCCGTTAGATTTACAGAGGAGGTCTACTGCTAAAATTACTGCCCTCGATCTGACCTTCACGGTGATACCTCACATGCATGGTGCAATTGCTGTTTACATATGACGCCAGACCGACGCTTGCGTTCGCCATTGGGCAAGAGCAGGGCAGGACAGGGGTGTTTTTTTTTGTTGTTTTTTTTTTATTATTAATTTTGCTTTTTTATTTTATTTTTAAACTGTTGCTTCCATATTTATTTATTTTTATCACTTTTATTGTTATCTCAGGGAATGTAAATATCCCCTATGATAGCAATAGGTAATGACAGGTACTCTTTTTTGAAAAAACTGGGGTCTATTGGACCCTAGATATTTCCTCTGCCCTCAAAGCATCTGACCACACCAAGATCGGTGTGATAAAATGCTTTCCCAATTTCCCAATGGCGCTTTTTATATCCGGGGGGGGACATTCCCTCCCACTGCTTGTAAAAGCAGTCCAGAGGCTAATTAGCCACTAGGATTGCTTTTACATGAAAGCCGGCCGCTGGCTGAAAAGAATGATACCAAGATGATACCTAAACCCGCAGGCATCATTCTGGTATAAACATTCAAAGTCCAGCAACATACCAGTACGTTGCTGGTCCTTGTTGGACATGTATTGTAATCTTTTTTTTCATGCAGCCTGTTGGCTGAACGAAAAAAAAAGATTGATCGGTGGGTATGCCCACCATTAGAATACCGCCCTTCATCCACCCACTTCTAATGATGGGCATACATGCACCATTTATATATGCCGAAGCATGGGGGCATCTTCTCGCAAAAGTTATGCCGCGTACACATGGTCAGACTTTTCCACGGGCAAGCCTCCGTCGGAATTTCGACCGTATATACGCAGCATTAGGAGCAAAATCGCTCCTCCGCTCCTGCTGCCCCAATGCTTCGGCATATATGCTTTTTTTTTTTAACTGTGGTGGTGAAATCACCTCCTACAGCACTGGAGTCGCAGGGATCAGGCCTGTCTCTGCGAACGCTGCAGTTATGTGTGTTGTGTTTTGCAAGTGACAGTGATCGATCGATACTGCACTTGCGTGGTCTGGGCTGGACGGAGGGGCAAAACGCAGGTGCTAGCAGGTATCTGGGCTGATCCCACTAACAGTGCGTTTTTGGGAACCCTAAACTGCTGGGGACGCTAGTATAGATCTGATCAGATCAGATATTGAGCTGATCAGATACTATACCACTAAGGGGGGTGTATGCTTCACGTGTGGGTGTTAGCGTTACTGGCACTAACCTGACGCTGCCTGGGGTGTGACGCAGACCCTCTATGACGCTAAAACCTAACTGATATCACCCGCCGGGCGATCAGGGGGTTAAACCTTTATTTGGTTATATACGGCGGGTGCCCTGACACTATAAAAAGCAAACTAACTAACCAGCGTCACCCGTAACACTTATATGATGATCACTGGTGAAAGGGTTAACTAGGGGCAATTAGGGGGTTAAAACCTTTATTAGGTAATATATGGGGGTACCTGACGCTATATAAAAACCTGACGGCTAACCTAAAAAAAAATTACTGGCTACCTATCGACATCACCGACACTAAGACAACGATCATAAAAACGATTGCTTAGCGACAGTGGTGATAGTGGGTGAAAGGGTTACCTGGGGGGCGATCAGGGTGTTAAACCTTTATTAGATAATATATGGGGGTACCTGACGCTATAAAAACCTGCGGCGAACCTAAAAAAAATTACTGGCTACCGATCAGCATCACCGACGCTAAGACATCGATCAGAAAAATGATCGCATAGTGACGGCGGTGCTAGGAGTTGAAAGGGTTACCTGGGGGGTGATCAAGGGGGTTACACCTTTATTAGGTAATATATGGGGGTACCCGACGCTATAAAAACCTGCGGCGAACCTAAAAAAAATTACTGGCTACCGATCAGCATCGCCGACGCTAAGACATCGATCAGAAAAATTATCGCTTAGTGACAGTGGTGATAGGGGGTGAAAGGGTTACCTGGGGGGGCGATCAAGGGGGTTAAACCTTTATTAGGTAATATATGGGGGTACCCGACGCTATAAAAATCTGCGGCGAACCTAAAAAAAATTACTGGCTACCGATCAGCATCACCGACGCTAAGACATCGATCAGAAAAATGATCGCATAGCGACTGCGGTGCTAGGGGGTGAAAGGGTTACCTGGGGGGTGATCAAGGGGGTTAAACCTTTATTAGGTAATATATGGGGGTACCCGACGCTATAAAAACCTGCGGCGAACCTAAAAAAAATTACTGGCTACCGATCAGCATCGCCGACGCTAAGACATCGATCAGAAAAATTATAACTTAGTGACAGTGGTGATAGGGGGTGAAAGGGTTACCTGGGGGGCGATCAAGGGGGTTAAACCTTCACTAGGTAATACATGGGGGTACCCGACGCTATAAAAACCTGCGGCGAACCTAAAAAAAATTACTGGCTACCGATCAGCATCACCGACGCTAAGACATCGATCAGAAAAATGATTGCTTAGTGACGGCGGTGCTAGGGGGTGAAAGGGTTATCTGGGGGGTGATCAGGGGGTTAAACCTTTATTAGGGGGGGTTAGGGGGCTACACTGGACCTAAAACTAAATGTAGTGACACTTTTACAGTCACAAATGTCACTGATTGCAGTGATCACTAAATAAATGGTCACTGCAATCAGTGACACTGTGACTGGGGGCTGGGGGGCTGGGGGGTGATCTGGGGGTGTCTGGGGGGGCCTGGGGGGGCGATTTATGTGCCTATGTGTCCTGGTGTCAGTGTGCTGTTTTGTGTACTAACCTGCATCTTCTCCTGTACGGCGCTCGGTATATGTGAGCGCCCCAGGAGAGATGACATCACTTCCTCCTTCCTGGCAGGCAGGGGAAGCTCTCTCATTCGCCGGGAGCGATCGAGAGGGGGTGGCCGGAATCGAACGGCCGTCCCCTCATGCCGGATCGCTCCCGAAGGTAAAACGACCACTCACTGTAAAGAAGGGGGGTCCGATCGGACCCCCCAACTATAGAAAGGCAATCACGTACATATACGTGATTCTGCCTGTCGGTGCCATTCTGCTGACGTATATTTACAGTGGGCGGTCGTTAAGTGGTTAAATGCACATAAAAAACCAGCAGGCTTTTCACCAACTAGTCCAGTAATATTCCACAAATGTCCATAAATCATTATGGCGGGGGAGCCACAGATATCACACCACAGTGACTATTCACAATAAACCGTGAGGTATCCACCACCAACAGAAGGGGAAGCAGCTTACCAGAAGGCAAGCGGTTTAGGGCATCCGACTGTTACCCAGCCGCGGCCTTTAGTGCTGTAATCCTCCCTTCGTGAGCCAGTGCGTCCCGTTCAGATGGACCGTGAGTCACAATATCCAGATCACCCCAGCATGGAATAGAGAGGGCAGACCAATAGTGTAATTCCGTAGAAAATTGGTTTAATAAAAAACGTAAGTTATACTTACAGAGGTAACAGTAAAAACAGCATGTGAACAATAAATGCCGGCCGGCATATCAGGAGCCTCACTCCTCGAGCGTGGTGACGTCACTGAGTGTCCTCCTAGGCACGTTTCGTCATCACGTAGACGTTTTCAATATTTCCTATTGAATTAATTTCCTATAAGTGGCGCAGTTTTTTCTCTTCCATTGCATAAGGTGTTGTCACACTATTTTCTGCCGCCTATTGTTTAGTTTTCTATTGTAATTTTTTAATTGTTTATTAGCGCAGTTTTTTACCCTTTATAGTTCAGTGACATACCTCCTCCTGAGGTTTTCAGATGGAGCCAGACTGGATCTGAACGTAATGCTCCCTTTAGGATCTGCTTCATCCTTGCCGCATCTATGGCTTGGGGTACCATTCCTTTTTTTAGCACGATTTGGCAAAGCATCTTGTTCAGTCTTCTGACATACTCCGACAATTTTTCTCCCGGCTGCTGGAAAGTGTGTTCAAACTGGTATATTAGTTCTGTCACCTTCTCTAACTGACCGAATTCTTCTTGCAGCATGGCTAAACAGTCATAGGCCGTGCAGGCAGCATTTCCAAACCGGAGACTTTTTACCGCTTCCGCAGCCGCGCCTTTCAGACTCTCAATCACGCGCTGCTTTTTCTGCGCTTCAGGCACTTCCCATGCCTCTACCGCTAGTAAGGCCTGCTCGATCCAGGTATCGAAGTCTTCCTCCCCTACAGGGACGGGCAGATTCCCTGAAAATATTTTTAGCTTCCGGTAACTAGCCTCTATGTGTACCGTGTTGGTTTTCTGACACTTCGCGAGCAGAATCCCTTAAGGCATTTAACAGTTCTGGTGCTATGGTAGCAATGGGTGCCGCCGGAGGTATCATCCCTTTGCGCTTCTGTGATGCATGGGAGGTCCCTGGTGATGATAACCGGTGGGGATGGCGGAAGTGACTCTGTCTTTACGGTCATTGCGTGCGCCAAACCATAAGTTTTGTTATCTAACGTCCGCACACTTCGGCCTTTAAAGTTTTCCGGTATTCCATCCCTCCACTGTAGCAGTACATAATGAAATGAAGCTTCTGGGTTGGATTTCATGTCCATCACCCTTGGTTCTTTATTCAGGGATAACGACACTAGAAGTCGCTCCACCGCATCCATTGGCCATTCTTCTCCCGGGAGACTGATGACCACGACATGTCTGTGCTAGCCTCGGCTGCTTCGCACCAAGCTTTAACTTCTCGCGGGACCATGCCGGTACTTTTGGCGTGTTTGCTTGCCATATACAGGATCCCGGACTCGAAAGCCCCCACGTGTAGCGATACCCCCAAACTAAGAGAGCCGCTGGTTTTGTTTCGGGCCCTGTACACAGCGCTGCCAACCCCTGGCAATCTACTTGACCCTCCTCTGGCACAGCTAGTCTAGGGAATGAGGTATTAGTGTAGGTCTGTACCAGTCTAAGAGCAATCCCACAGTAATGCAAACAGTTGTAAAATATAGTGATTGACACTAATACCGGAATGATTAACTATATCAGATTTACTTTGAGTATAAAAGTTAACGATCAATACAATACATCACATACATGCAGAGCCCTGCAGTAATAATGACACTAGTCAACTACTGTATAGAAATAGATCATACACCGCGTTCAGCTATTCTCCCTGTGAGCAATATGGCGCTCAGTAAAGTTCTACCCCCCAGTCAGGCCTGACTTAGTTAAAGCTCAGTCTTAAGATGAGGAATCTTCGCATGCAAGCTAATCGGTGGTGCACATACAGGAACAACAATTTGTAAATCCAAATAACGGTTTATGGTAATGGAAACAACTCCCCGAGACTATATAACTCAGTTCTGGAACTAGTCTCTGGTCAGGATAGCAATTATAGCACGATGGGCCTAGGCGGTCAATAGGCCTAAACAAAGTACTCGGCTATAATTGTGAGCAGGTGCTCTCTCACCACTCCAGACTCAGTCCTAGTCCGTGACTTCCACCGCTGTGTCTCCGCACACAGGGTCTGCGACAGCTAGGTCTCCGGTCCAACTGATGTCCGTAAGCAAATAGAGATCAGGTGCCACACAGGCTCCGCAGTGGGGTGGAAGGCTCTTTGGAAGTGCGCAAGGCCCAGGCTTTGGGCCTTACACTTGTAGCAGATCCACACAGGGAGTCCTCTTGCTAGCAGCGCGGTGTCCAAAGAGGCCCCAGCTTAGCCTCGCCCTTCCCTTTTATACCCCCACCCATGAGTCTCTGCGGTGGACAATTGCACCTTGGGTGCCAAACGGGGTTCTGGGTAACGTAGTCCATGGGGCCTTAAAGGAGACCCCGCTACAGGTGTTTTTCAATGTCCGCCCTGCCTCCCTTCATTCTCTCTGTCTCTGGATAGGCGGGGGTGGGGTGGTACACTACACAGTCTCTCAGTGCTCAGCGCTGCCTCTGCCTTCTCTCTCTCTCCCCTCAGCGGGCAAAAGCCCCCCTCCCTGTGGCGGAACAAACACAGGCACCTCACGCGGGCGGCAGGCGGGCACCTTACGTGGGAAAATGGGCAGACGGTGGGCCCCCCTGAAATAGCGGAACTACAGGGCCCAGTCGCAAGTGCGACTGTTTCGACCCTGATAATTCTGCCACTGCCTACAATTAATTTTGGTGCACACAGACGCACTATAATACCCAAGGTTTTGGTAAAATATAAAAGATAATATTGAGCTGAGTAAATAGATACCAAGCAAGTGAAACGTGTCAAGATTTACAATTGTGCATTCCTGTGAAATGGCAACAAACTATGGTGCATAAAATTGTCCACAGCTGATGTTCGCAGCGATACCTCACCCTTAACATATTTATGCAGACCTACGGGTGCGTTTGCATTTGAGCACAGGGGTGCTTTTATTTCTTTTACACTTTTTTTTTTTTCATTCATTCAACTTTATTGAACAACAACCCTTGTGATAGCTTTGGGCAGGGACAGGTACACTTATGTATCCTTCATCTGCCCTCCAAAGTATCTGATCAAACACAGATGGGATTGATCAGATTCTTCTCTGGCTGTACCGGCCAGGCAAACACAGCACCGAAACTGGAAGTGACAAAATCCTCGTTGCTTCCAGCTTCATTCATCCCAGAGGACATGGGGGGGCCCCCTTCTGAGCCCTGTTAAATCGTTCAGGTCCCAGAAGACAGCAGGGACCAGTGGGATCGCGCAGTAGGGAACCAGGAAGTGAAGCCGCAAGGCTTCACTTCCTGATTCCCTTACCGAAGATGGCAGTGGCAGCACCCGAGAGCCGAGAGACAAATCGGCTTCGGGACCCAACATCGCGGGCACCCAGGACAGGTAAGTGTCCATATATTAAAAGTCAGCAGCTACAGTATTTGTAGCTGCTGACTTTAAAAAAAAAATCGTCAGTCATAGAAACTCACAGGATCTGAATAAGTAAAGGCTCATCAATAGTAAACACTGTGGTGAACATCCTGTCCTGTGGCAGAAGATGGAACTGTCAGATCAGGCAAGGAGAGGATGCTGGATAGATACCACCCAGGGTCCTGGGCTCTCTGGATGAAGAAGAAACTTCCCACCCTTCCTCCCTGCGTTTGGATCGGTTCTCTTTCTGGCTATAGTGACTTGGCAGTTGGGGTCTTAGGAGGCGTTCAGAATTTATTGTTAGATCGTATTTGGAACCCATCAAAGGTATGGCGTCCTCTGTTAAATTGCATATAATGGTGAGTTAACTGAGAAGTTGGAACAAGGAGTAGGGTTGCCACCTGTCCGGTTTTGACCCGGACAGTACGGGTTTAGGAGGCTGTGCCCGGGTTTCCCTCTGCCTCACACCCAGACACCTTTTCCAGCTGACGGGGGTACCATGGGGCCTCCTTTTATGAGCCCCGGCACACAGCGGGACCCGGATAGCAGGGGGATCGGAGCGGCGGGCGGGGGAACAATTACAGAGCAATTAAAACATAAGGGAAAGTGAGGCGACAGGCAGCTGCTGGTGCGGAAGTTTTTAATAAAAGAAATGCTTAAAAACAATCCACTCACTCTTCATGTTAGAGCTATAGGCATGTCAGTCTGTGAACTCTGCTGTCCCATTCTCCAGATCCACACTGGTGTTATCACCGAATCGCTGGAGGAAGCCAAGGATTCAGAGCCGCGGGGAAACTGCAGTGAGCTGTCAGCCTGGGATGCTGTGACCAATCAGATCGTTCAGGAGGCTTAACCACGCCCCCATCATCAGAGGCTGACAGTTCACCTGAGTTTCCCGCGGCTCTCTGTTTCCTCCAGTGATTCAGTGATAGCAGCAGTGTGGATCGGAGGGGAGAATGGGACAGCCGACTTCACAGACTGACATGCCTACAGCTCTAACATGAACAGTGAGTGGATTGTTTTTAAGCATTTATTTTATTAAAAACTTCCGCACCAGCAGCTGCCTCTCTCTCTCCCTTATGTTTTGACTCCTCTGTAATTACCCCCCTCCTCTGTATTTGCATCCCCTCCTCTGTAATTGCACCCCCCTCCTGTATTTTCACCCTCCTCCTCTAATTTCTCCCCTATCTCTGTAATTACCCCCCTCCTCTGTATTTGCACCCCCCTCCTCTGTAATTGCACCCCCTCCTCTGTAATTGCACCCCCTCCTCTGTAATTCCACCCCCCTCCTCTGTAATTGCACCCCCTCCTGTATTTTCACCCCCTATCTCTGTAATTACCCCCTCCTCTGTATTTGCACTCCCTCCTCTGTATTTGCACCCCCCTCCTCTGTAATTGCCCCCATCTCTGTAATTGCCCCCCCCCAATCTCTGTAATTGTCTCCCCTCCTCTGTAATTGCCCCCCACGCCCACTGCTCCGAACTCCCTGCTGTCCGGGCCCCCTTGTGTGCTGGGGCCACGTGATACCCCCTGTCGGTATTGGAGGGAGGAGGATTTGTGCTGGTAGGGGAAGAAGATTTGTAATAGGAGGGGGATGGGGACAATGGCACCCCAATCGTGAAGAAAAACTACTTTTGGGTGACAGGCATCCCACAATTCTGTTTACGTGATTTTGCCGCGATTTGTCGGGTGACAATTGTGGCAAAATAGCAACGCGGTTGGGGTGCCATGCCCTGCACCGTTAAAGTGTTCGGGTTTGGCTTGAAGAAAAGGTGGCAACCCTAACAAGGAGGTATCTGTGGAGGGGTGGATTGTCCCCGAGCTGGTGTGGTGTGGCTGGGGATCATTAAGTAGTCACACAGATACTAACCTGATGTTGGTTTTTTGTGCCTCCAAAGATCAGCAGTAGGGATGAGCTCGGTGTTCGATCGAACGATTTGGGCCGTTCGCGCCAAATTCGAGTGCCGCGAACGGCCAACAATACACTGCGCCATCGCAGTGCAATCCCGGCGCTGTGATTGGCCAAGCATGCACTGTGACCCCGCATGCTTGGCCAATCACAGCGCTGGCTGCTAGGAGAGCCATAATTGGCCACAGGCAGGTTGCCTGTGGCCAATTATAGCTCAGGGGGTTTAGCACACGCCCCACACTATAAAAGGCCGCCAGCGCGGCGGCCTTGTATAGTGTGTTCCGGCGCAGGGAAAGAGAAGGATAGGCAGGGACAGTGTCATTGTGCTATTCTTTGCTAAACCTTGTGTGTAAGGAGAGAGAAGGATAGGCAGGGAGAGTGTCAGCGATATTCTTTGCTAAACCTTGTGTGCAGGGAGAGAGAAGGATAGGCAGGGAGAGTGTCAGTGTCATATTCTTTGCTAAACCTTGTGTGCAGGGAGAGAGGATAGGCAGGGAGAGTGTCAGTGTCATATTCTTTGCTAAACCTTGTGTGTAGGGAGAGAGAAGGATAGGCAGGGAGAGTGTCAGCGTTATTCTTTGCTAAACCTTGTGTGCAGGGAGAGAGAAGGATAGACAGGGAGAGTGTCAGTGTCATATTCTTTGCTAAACCTTGTGTGCAGGGAGAGAGAAGGATAGGCAGGGAGAGTGTCAGTGTCATATTCTTTGCTAAACCTTGTGTGCAGGGAGAGAGAAGGATAGGCAGGGAGAGTGTCAAGCCTCGTACACACGGCCGATTTTCTCGTAGTTAAAAACACGTTGTTTTTTTTCGACGAGATTCTTGTTAACCTTGACGATTTTCTCGTCAAGCTTTCCATGCGTACACACTGACATTTCCCAATTTCCTCATTGTTCTCTGCGGTCACGTCCAGCACATATGACGGCACTATAAAGGGGAAGATCGATTTCCCTTGCGCCACCCCTTGGGCTGCTTTTGCTGATCTCGTGTTACCGCGTGTGAAGTAAAAGTTTGGGAAGAGACGATTCGCGCTTTTCAGTCTTCGTGCTTTTCAGTTTGTTTTCTGCAGTTCAGTTTGTGCTTGTGGGTTCGTATCTTGTCTTTCAGGGTGTCTAGGCAGGTCGTATCTGTTTTACAGTGCGTTCTTGCCCGTTCGTTTCTGATTTTCAGTTCGTTATTCATAGGCCTTGCTGTTCTAAAGTGCGTTCTGTTCTGTACGTTCTGATAAGACGATCGTCTCCTAGCCATGTCGCCTGTACGTTCTCGTCGTCGAGTTCGTGCTGTGCGGGCGCTTGGTGTTGGTCTGCTTGTTTTGGACCAAGACCAGTCCATGAGCGGGGTGAGGAGGAGTTCATGGACCAAGAATTGGTTGCTCCAGCGGGACCAATTCTGCCATATGCCACTGCTGCGGGAGATCGTCGAGAATAATCCTGAGGACTACAGGTATTTTCTGCGGATGTCTGACCCCGTTTTTCAGCATCTGTTGGCTTTGGTGTCCCCCTATATTACCAGGAAGGACACTGTTATGCAGGAAGCCATCAGTGCTGAGCAGAGGCTCATCGCCACGTTATGCTACCTGGCGACAGGGAGAAGTCTTCAGGACTTGAAGTTCACGACAGGCATCTCCCCCCAGGCTCTGGGCCTCATAATCCCAGACACCTGTTCTGCCATTATACAAGTCCTGCAGGAGGACTATATTAGGGTAAGTTTTCTCCATTAACATCACATTTTATGTATTTCATGTATGCTAATGTATTGTATTTCTTTCATCCTTCATCCTTCCCATGCATGCTGTAAGCTTTTAAATGCCCCTTTTTTCTCCTCCATGCATATTTCCCTTCACTAACCTCTCCAGCAGTGGCGCCTGTTGCTCCAAATGTTTGGGGGTTCAACCTCCAATTTAGGACCTAAACTTTCTTCTTTTTTGCGACTGTGCCTATTAAACGCCACCAGTTGCCCCCTCCAAAGCAGCCATTTTGTCCCCTCCAAAGCAGCCATTTTGTCCCCTCCAATGCAGCCATTTTGTCCCCTCCAATGCAGCCATTTTGTCCCCTCCAATGCAGCCATTTTCCCCCCAGCCCTGCACTTACCTTCTTCTGGTCCGCGCGCCATCCTTCTTCTGTCCTTGATGTCTTTTCCTGCCCTCGATGTTGCATCAGCCAATCATGTTACCGTAAAACAGACTTGGTGAACATGATTGGCAGAGCAGCCTGTCAGTGTTTACCCAAGGAATGCCCCCCCCTGCGTCCCCTATTTTACTTTTATCAAGCCAATTACATCCCTCAGGCTGTATTTTGCAAGCCTATTTGCCCCCCTGTTTCTGATATGCAATTTTCACCCCCTAAATGCCGCAGTTATTCATATGGCCGTTGCTCAACAGGGGGCCATCCACCTGAATAGTGGGCGGCATTGACAATACATAGGTTAATGCAAGGCATGAACCTATGTATTGTTCTGAGTGACGGGCACAGGTGAGAGGGGGCAGTGCTCCAGTGCCCACTCTGGACACCCCGCCACTGCAATGCTATCCTGTGGCCAAACACATCTACCCCCCCCCCAAATTTTGTTAGAATGGACCATCAGAGGGGGTGATGAATATGAAACATGAGCCTTCCATTATACTTCTTAAAAACACCTTAAACTGAGATTTTGATTGATGTTGGCCTCTAATGTATTTTCTTATAATCTGCTTGCAATGTTCTATTTAAAATTTCTAATTTTTTTTCATCTTGTTTGACTACCCAGCTTCCTTCCACGCCACAGGAATGGCAGACTGTGGCATCGGAGTTTGCCACGCGGTGGGACTTCCCCAACTGCGGTGGTGCCATAGACGGGAAGCACGTCCGCATCGTGCCGCCACCCCGTTCTGGGTCCTACTACTTCAATTACAAGGGGTTTCATAGCATTGTGCAGATGGCGGTGGTGTCAGCACGGTATGAATTCCTCTATGTTGATGTAGGAAAGAATGGCCGGATGTCCGATGGGGGATCCTTCATCCAGACGGAGTTTGCCCTCCGTCTCCAGAGTGACGACCTTGCATTGCCACCGGATGCAGGGAATGTTGAAGGACTCCCCTTTGCTTTTTTGACTGATGAAGCCTTCGGACTCGGACCGCACCTCATGAGGCCATTTCCACAGAGGACCCTGGCCCCAGAGAAGAGGGTGTTCAATTACCGGCTGGCCAGGGGCCGAAGAGTCGTTGAAAATGCCATCGGCATAATGGCCAGCCGGTTCCACCTTTTTATGACTCCCATCCACTTGGCGGAGTACAAGATAAACTATGTTGTTTTATGCTGCTGTGTGCTCCATAATTTTCTGAGCCGAAAATCAACTACTTATATGGCCTCAGTATTGCCTGAGGCAGGACTTTCATATGCCAATCCCCTGCCGGGCCTCGAATCTGCCCGTCCTGGCTTGCCCCCCCAAAATGCCCGTGAGGTTCGGCAGAAATATATGGACTTTTTCACGGGTAGGGGGGCAATTCCTATGCCAGGCTATGCCTAAAGAATTGTGCATAAACAACTCATTAAAATTCTTTTTAAATCTTGTAACTTTGTTTGTTTCCTGTCTCCTAGTTTGTCTTAGTGCATTTGTAGTGGCAAATGTTTTTTCCTTTAGTAAATAACAACCATTTCACTATGCAACCCAAAAAAATACACAAATATGGTTAGAGCGTATTTGAAAAAGAAGCTACACGTTGTTTGTGTTCAAACATTTTACTCTGTGCACATTCACACACATGGTAAATTTTTTTGTTTTTGTATTTTTGGCTGCCCACAAACCGGCAATTGTTTTCTTATGAAAATACAAAACCATCAGTTGCATTCCAAAAAGTACAACATTGGATACCTCCTGAGCAATATAAGACATTCACTTACACAAACTATGTCTCTATGTGCCCGTCCTAATATGGGGTATTGGCACCCCTGGCCCAGCCAAAAATTGAATATGCACACATTTTGTAGTAATTTCCAATAGGGAGTTTAGACTCCTGATCCCTATTGTCAACATGTGCCATCTGCCATCAGGGGTTATCAATGGACGTATTTTGTGGGTGCAACCCCTTCTTCAGTTCACCTACTTTAGATACGAGGAAGGGGTTGCACCCCCAAAAGGCGTACATGGATATCCCCTGATGGCAGATGGCACATGTTGACACACTATGTGCATATTCAATTTTTGGCTGGTTTGATTGTCAAAAATAGATTAAAAGGGTGAATAACAAACTGAAAACAAAAATGGGGGTTTTGAGGCCTTATTCAATTCTCCCCAAAACATCTAGAATGTCTTTAAAGGTTTGATCCATCACATGAATTCTTTGGTTAATTCTGTCCAGTTCTGTGCTACATTCCATCACTTGCTGTATTATTCGTAGGGCACTGTCAGCAGAGAAACGTGTACTATCTTTCACCACAACAACAACATTTACATCCCCTAAACTATAAAAAAAAAGTTATTATAACTCTGCAGGCCTACATCTCTTACCTGAAGCTGTGGTGACAGATACTGACCTGTTGTGGTGACCAGTTCCACCACGTCATCCACTTCTCCTTCCTGCACTTCTCCTTCCTCCACCTCTTCAACTTCCTCAACATCTTTAGGTTGTGGGTCTTTGTGAGGTTGGGGTTGTTTTGAAGCTGTGGGGTTCCTGTGCTCCCTGGAGTGTTCTTCTCCCAGTCTTCTCTCCCCTATGAGAATCAAACAAAAGGTCTATTTATCACACTGAAATTCTCTATGAAAACTAAAAACAGGCTAAATTGCTTGGAAGTGGGGTCCAAGTGTGTGTTTGAGCTGAATTTCCACATGAAGACATTATTTCTTCACAAAAATATGTTTAGTATTCACCTTTGGCTGTCAATTTTTAGACATGGAGGCACCACAAAAATTCACTGATGCACCTGTGTGGGACCCCCAAAAAAGGCGGTTCTGGTGGCACACACTATAGTGCTCAAAAGTACAGATGTGGAACCAGGTGCTGAGTGTCCTCTCCTTTACACTGATTAAAGTTTGCATTTCATTCTCTTTACAAACACATCATCTAGCCAACAATGTAAGAACAACAATTTTATCAAAACAGGCAGATGTGTAATTAAATTTGAGCCTGAAAAATAATCAAAAAACGAGGATAGTGGCCGAACGATGTGTCTGTAACTAACGCTTACTGTGCCCAACCAAGTTCAAAATATGACATTTTGGAAGGGAGTACACTTGTAAAAAAAAAAAACATGGAGCAACATGTAAGTTGAGAAATACATTAATAGCATAAAAGTTTCAAAAATACATACTTTTTCCTAGCATTCTCTTAATGCTCCTTAACTGCTCCGGCTCCCTCAGTTTGAGGTCTGACCACCTCTTTCTGAGCTGCTTATTTGATCGTTTCACCCCAAAATTCTTCTTCAGACTCTTCACGACTTTCTTTATGATTTTGGTCTTCCTTCTATTTGGTTTGCTATACGGCCCATGCTTTGCGTCATAAACCGACTTTAGCAAGATGTCCACCATCTCCGCCATCTCCCCATAAGACATATTAGATGCCTTGAATCTCCTCCCTGGTCGTGACGTTTCCTCAGTCTCCGGGCTTGTCTCCTCCTCATTATTTGAGGAATTATCAGACACCTGCTGTAAATCCGCCATATCTGTCTGCGCGCCGAAAGAGAAGGGGCGGGGAAAAGATGTTAGTTAGAACGTCATGGGCGGGCGACGTGTGCGGAGCGACGTGTGCGTAGTTTGACGCATGCGTGGTGTATATATAGCAAACACACATGTGACTATACTACGTTCGGTGTGCGGAGAGAGGAGTTCAAGTGACGGACGTGCGAACGAAGGTATGTGAATTTGTGACTTTGAAAAATTGTTGCCCTATACTGTCTTGAGAATGTTGGAGGATATATATGGTGAATAAGATTTTAAGGAGGTTAGACTGTGTGCCTCACATTAGTTATATAATTTTTATTTTACTTGCAGAGCCAATATGAATGTCTTTATTAGCAACAAAGAATTCCTTGCGGAATTTATAGACCGGGTAAGGGAGTTGCCCGCTCTGTGGGAAACCAAAAACCCCATACATAAAAAAAAGGGGTGAGAAAAGCAGCGCTGGAGACCCTGCTCCCATTTGTGCATACCAAGGTGCCCACAGCCACAGCAAAACAGGTGGACACTAAAATTGGGAGCTTGAGAGGCACATACAGGACTGAACGCTCTAAGGTCCTGGCTTCTCAGAGGTCAGGAGCAGCAGCAGATGATGTGTATGTCCCCAATTTGTGGTACTACAGCAGGATGTCCTTTCTGGATGACCACATTGAGGCAAGGCCATCACTATCCACTCTTCCCCCCAGACTTCCCTGCAGCCAACCTGAGCCTTCTCTGGAGCAAGAGGAGGCAGCCATCCTGGATGAACCTGATTTGGCCATCTGGAGCCAGGTATAGTATTTATAGAAAATGTATTGGGATAAACCTAATGTTTGAAAAATATGTCAAGATGACAAACATAAACTATTTTGTGTTCCACAGGTAAAATCAAGATCTCTAGACATTAGTCTGGCCTAAATTGGGTGCTAAATAGCCTATCTGATGTAGTTGTAAATTTTTTTGAAATTTTTTATTGATTTACATTCAAATTGCTACAATCAGGATCTGAAAGTTGGATGAAAATAATAAACCAAAATATTAAACTATGTCACTTTTTCATACACAGGATGAAATCAGCCAGGAGGAGGGTCTGGAAACTGTCAGGCAGGAGGAGGCAGGGCCCAGTGGCAGCCAGGAGGTGGCAGGGCCCAGTGTCAGCCAGGAGGTGGCAGGGCCCAGTGGCAGACAGGAGGTGGCCGGCCCGAGGAGAACCACAAGATCACAGGTGCCTCCCATCCGACTTCCCAAAAGAAGCAGAAGGGACAGGACCACGAGTGAGGCAGCAATGGCCCTTATTCGAGAGGCCCATGCCACCCTCCAGGAGCCCACATCCCCTGAAGAGGCCATTGCCGGCCTAGTGGAGGCAAAGTTCAAGGTGATGAGCATGGAGCAACGCCTCCTATGCGAGCCCCTGCTCATCACCTTGCTGAACAAGGGGGTGATGGAGAAAATTACCCCCAATACGGCCATATGTGAGGTCGCACAACTGTCCCAACCTCCACCTCCACCTTCTTCTTCTGCCCCACCCCCTTCTCCTCAACCTCCTCCTCCACCTCCACCTTCTTCTTCTGCCCCACCCCCTTCTCCTCCACCTCCTCCTCCTCCTGACAGGAGTACCCCTCCAGTGGCGCAGCCTCCAGCCACACGAAGAAGGAAGGCTTCAGGGAAGGCTTCAGGGAAGGCTGCAGGGAAGGCTGCCAAGAAGACGAGGAAGTGATGGCCTTGCTTCATTGTGGTCGGACAGAAGGCAGCCTGTTGTAGTACCACACACTTGGGACATATATATCACCTGCTGCTGTTCCTGACCTCTGGGAGGCCAGCATCAGATTGTGCTCAGAACTGTTGGCCTTCTCAAGCTCCCAATTTTAGTGTCCACACAGGGTTGATGTGTGCTCTGGGGTCCCTGGGATGCACAAATGGCAGCAGGTTCTCCAGCGCTGCCTTCTCTTAATTTTTTACAAAACATGAATAAATGTTATTTTTGTTTAAGTTCATACTTGACTATGTTTATTTTTACATTTTTTTTAATTTAGCTTTGGAGTAAGCAGATACATTTGACAGCCAAAAAAAGGGACAGATAACAACCCCCAAAAAAACAAGAAAAAAATAATAAAAAAAATATAGGGTGTAAAATTTACAAAAAAAAAAATCAAATATACAATGGGAGATCACTAGCAAAACATTGCCAAATTTACAATTAACATCTGTTTGAAAAATCGAAAACAGTAAAATATTCAGAAGATCTTGCACGATATAATACACCTAAATCTTCTTAAGAACAGCATGAAAAAGGTTAAAAAAAACATAGCCATAACTCTGTGTGAATATAAGCAGCAAAATAAGTTTTCTCGTCACAAAACAGGCCGACGAGAAACTCGACGAGGAAATCTTGAATCCTGACGAGAAAATAGAGAGCAGGTTCTCTATTTTCTCGTCGAGATTCACGGCAGTTTTCTCGTCGTAAAACCATACACGCGAACGTTTTTCTCGACAAGAAAGCTCTCGCGGCACTTTTCTTGCCGGTTTTGGACGAGAAACTCAGTCGTGTGTACGAGGCTTTAGTGTCATATTCTTTGCTAAACCTTGTGTGCAGGGAGAGAGAAGGATAGGCAGGGAGAGTGTCAGTGTCATATTCTTTGCTAAACCTTGTGTTCAGGGAGAGAGAAGGATAGGCAGGGGACAGTGTCAGTGTCATTGTTGCTAAGCCTCCTGCACAGTATACACCTGAAGCTAGCCCTTATTGCTGTGTTTTCCTGGTGTGTTACACTAACAGGCATTTGCAGCACTTACAGCGGGCGTAGTGTGCTTCCTGCTAAATATACACCTGAAGCTAGCCCTTATTGCTGTGTTTTCCTGGTTGTGTTACACTAACAGGCATTTGCAGCACTTACAGCGGGCGTAGTGTGCCTCCTGCACATTATACACCTGAAGCTAGCCCGTATTGCTGAGTTTTCCTGGTGTGTTACACTAACAGGCATTTGCAGCACTTACAGCGGGCGTAGTGTGCTTCCTGCTAAATATACACCTGAAGCTAGCCCTTATTGCTATGTTTTCCTGGTGTGTTACACTAACAGGCATTTGCAGCACTTACATCGGGCATAGTGTGCCTCCTGCACATTATACACCTGAAGCTAGCCCGTATTGCTGTGTTTTCCTGGTGTGTTACACTAACAGGCATTTGCAGCACTTACAGCGGGTGTAGTGTGCTTCCTGCACATTATACACCTGAAGCTAGCCCTTATTGCTCAAGCTTTTTTCCTTTTGTGTTACACTAACAGGCATTTGCAGCACTTACAGCAGGCGTAGTGTGCTTCCTGCAAAATAAACACCTGAAGCTAGCCCTTATTGCTGTTTTTTCCTGTTGTGTAACACAGGCAGTCATCTGCAGGACTTACAGCGGGCGTTGTGTGCTTCCTGCAAAATATACACCTGAAGCTACCCCTTATTGCTGGTTTTTCCATCTCCCTGAAGGCCATTAGAATGTCTGGAAGGCAAACAAGGAGAGGCAGACAGTCAGGAGCCAATAAAAGAGGGCAAGCAGGCTCTGTGTCTAGAGACAAACGTGCTGGTCGTGGACGCGGTGCATCGTCATCAGCACGTGGCCATGGGACACGCTTGTCCTTCTTTTCGGCAGCTGGACGTGTTGAGCCGCATCATGCCGAAGACTTGGTAGAGTGGATGACCAAGCCCTCCTCATCCTCCTCATCCTCTCTCACCCAGGCTCCGGGCACTGGCAAAGCAGCTGCCAAAGCGTCCTCTTCCCTGGTATCAATGTCATCATCAGTCACTCCTTCCCTAGACCCACCATGTCCTCCTGAGGAGTCCCCCGAACTGTTTGAGCACAGTGTTGGGTACATGCTCCAGGAGGATGCCCAGCGTTTCGAAGGGTCTGATGATGATACCCAGCTAGAGGAAGGCAGTAGCGTGAGAGCAGAGAGAGGGGATGCTCAAGAAGGACACCAATCTGGCAGTCATGTTCCAGCAGCTGCAGCATACTGCCAGATTGGCTCCAGTGATGAGGAGGGAGGGGATGATGAGGTCACTGACTCCATGTGGGTGCCTAATAGGAGAGAGGAGGAGGATGAGGAGGAGGCACATCTCCAACGAGGCAGGATGCCCTCCGGGGGCCAGCATAAGGGCAGCACACCGAGTGAATCACACCGCAGAGCTCCGCCTGTGCAGGGCGCTGCCTCTGCCCGTTATTCAAAAAGTTCTTTGGTGTGGGCCTTTTTTGAGTCGAGTGCATCAGATCGCACAGCTGCTGTTTGCAACATATGTCTCAAGCGTATATCGCGTGGCCAAAACATCAGCCGCTTGGGCACCACATGCTTGACCAGACATATGTTGACCTGCCATGCAGCTCGTTGGCAAGCCTACCTTAAAGACCCACACCAAAGAACAAAGCGGACCTCTCCTTGCACCGCATCAGCTGGGATCTCCAACCCCACTATACCTTCAGTCCTCTCTGAAACCTGCACTGAGAGGAATGAAGGTGTAGAATTAGGTGTGTCACAGCCAAGTACTTGCGGCCACTCTGCTAGCAGTACACCGACGTCCGATTCTAGCAGGCAAATTTCCCTGCCCCAGCTGCTGGACCGTCGAAAGAAGTTCACTCCTAGCCATCCACATGCCCAGCGGTTGAATGCTAGCTTGGCTAAATTGCTAGTGCTTCAACTGCTGCCTTTTCAGTTGGTAGACTCGGCCCCCTTCCGTGAGTTTGTGCAATGTGCGGTTCCTCAGTGGCAGGTTCCCAAACGCCACTTTTTCTCACGGAAGGCGATTCCGACTCTCTACCGGCATGTGGAAGGCAATGTCTTGGCCTCGCTGGACAGGGCGGTCAGCGGTAAGGTGCATATTACCGCTGACTCATGGTCCACTAGGCATGGACAGGGACGTTACCTTTCTTTCACGGCCCATTGGGTCACTCTTTTGGCAGCTGGGAAGGATGCAGGACAAGGTGCAGTAGTGTTGGAGGTTGTTCCGCCGCCACGCCTCCAAAATGCTACTACTGGTTGTGACACACCTCTCTCCTCCACCCCCTCCTCTTCTTCTTCCTCCATGGCCTCTTCCTGTGCTTTGTCCTCGGAACCAGCGGTGCTCTGTAGGCGTTCAAGGGGCTACGCAAGTACGCAGGCAAAAAGATGCCATGCCGTGCTTGTGCTGGTGTGTTTGGGGGACAGGAGCCACACTGGGGCAGAGGTTCTGTCTGCTCTGCAGGGGCAGGCCGAGAGGTGGTTGATGCCACGCCAGCTTAAGGCAGGAATGGTGGTTTGCGACAAAGGCACCAACCTCCTCTCCGCCCTCCGACAGGGACAACTGACCCATGTGCCCTGTGTGGCTCACGTCCTTAACCTGGTGGTGCAGCGGTTCTTGGGCAGGTACCCGGGCTTACAGGATGTCCTGAGGCAGGCCAGGAAAGTCTGTGTGCATTTCCGCAGATCTTATAATGGCAGTGCTCGCCTGGCTGAGCTGCAAAAGGAGTTGAACCTGCCCAAGAACCGCCTTATATGTGACATGCCCACCAGGTGGAACTCAACGTTGGCCATGCTGCAGCGGCTGAACACGCAGCAGAGGGCTATCAATGAGTACCTGTGCGACTACGGCACCAGGACAGGGTCAGGGGAGCTCGGGTTTTTTTCACCACGCCAGTGGGGCATGATCAGGGATGCATGCACTGTCCTGGCACCATTTGAGGAGGCCACGAGGATGGTGAGCAGTGACAGTGCATGCATCAGTGACACTGTACCTCTTGTCCACCTCTTGGAGCACACGCTGCGTGGAATAATGGACAGGGCACTTGAGGCAGAACAGAGGCAGGAAGAGGAGGACTTCCTTGCCTCTCAAGGCCCCCTTTACCCAGACAGTGTTCCTTCTGTCCCACCCATCGCCCAGGAAGAGGACGAGGAGGAGGAGGAGGAGGATTGTGTCAGCATGGAGGTGGAGCCTGGCACTCAGCAGCATCAACAGCAGCAGTATTTTAGGGATGATGTACAGTCCCAAGAAACCCGTGGACTTGTAGGTGGCTGGTAGGAGGTGGCTGCGGATCATGTTGTCCTTAGTGACCCAGAGAACTCCGGACCTAATGCCTCAGCTAACCTACGCTGCATGGCCTCCCTGATCCTGCAAAGTCTGCGGAAGGATCCTCGTATTCTTCGGATCAAGGAGAGGGACCATTACTGGCTGGCCACTCTCCTTGATCCACTGTACAAGGCTAAGGTTGCGGACCTTATCTTACCGTCGCAGAGGGAGCAGAGGATGAGACAACTCCGGGAGGCCTTGCAGAAAGGTCTGTGCAACGCGTTCCCAGAGTCTAGGAGGTTACAAACTCCTGGTCTGGGACAACGAGTTGCTGAGGCTTCGGTCAGTCAAAGAAGGAGCGGTGGGGAAGGTGGCCGTCTGACCGATGCGTTCAGACAATTCTTTAGTCCGCAGCCCCAAGGTATGATCGGTTCCAGCAACCATCGCCAGCGTCTGATATACATGGTGCAGGAATACCTAGGGGCAAGGTCAGATTTGGACACCTTTCCCACCGAAAATCCTCTGGCTTACTGGGTCTTAAGGATGGATCACTGGCCAGAGCTTGCACAGTATGCAATTGAGCTACTGGCCTGTCCTGCATCCAGTGTTTTTTCGGAACGCACATTCAGTGCTGCTGGAGGATTTGTCACTGATCACAGGGTGCGCCTGTCCACCGATTCGGTTGATCGACTGACCTTCATAAAGATGAACCAGTCTTGGATCACCACCAGCTACCAAGCACCTGAAGCTGATATAACAGAATAATTTATTTTCAAATGTCACATCCCTTCAAGACTGATGCTGATGCTGAGTGACTGTCCTGTTATGTTGACTGACTATCCTCCTCCTCCTCAATGATCCGATTCTTGATGATAGCTTGGAAGAACTTTTTTGTTTCTGGGTGCCGCCACCAGTGGCTAAGGCCCAATTTTTCAGCCCCTGTTTAACAGGGGCATGTAATTACAATTTTTGATGCAATGCTTTGCAGCAGGGCTCATTCCTGCACTCCAACTAGAGTATCTGGGAGAGGTTGCAGTGTCGTGGCACCAGCACCAGTGCCTAAGGCCCAATTTTTCTGCCCCTGTTTAACAGGGGCGTGTAATTACAATTTTTGATGCAATACTTTGCAACAGGGCTCATTACTGTGCTCCAAGTACAGTATCTGTGAGGGGTTGCAGTGTTGTGGCACCAGTGGCTAAGGCCCAATTTTTCTGCCCCTGTTTAACAGGGGCGTGTAATTACAATTTTTGATGCAATACTTTGCAACAGGGCTCATTACTGTGCTCCAAGTACAGTATCTGTGAGGGGTTGCAGTGTTGTGGCACCAGTGGCTAAGGCCCAATTTTTCAGCCCCTGTTCTACAGGGGCATGTAATTAAAATTGTTGATCTAATAATTCACAGCAGGGCCCATTCATGTGCCCACCAAGAGTAAATGTGAGGGCTTACAGTGTTGTGACAACACCACCACCACCAACACCACCAACACCACCACCAAAGGCCCAATTTTTCAGCCCCTGTTCAACAGTGGCATGCAATTACAATTCTTGATCTAATAATTACATTTTTCCTACCACTGTTCAACAATGGCATGTAATTACAATTCCTGATATAATAGTTGACAGCAGGGCGTTCCAGCGCCCACCAAGAGTAACTGTGAGTGCTTACAGTGTTGTGCCAACACCAACACCTAAGGGGTCAATTTCTGCAGAGTATATACGGCAGGACCATACTTTCAAACATCCAACTTACAAACGACTCCTACTTGCAAACGGAAGGAGACAACAGGAAGTGAGAGGAAATCTACCCCTAGGAAGGGAAATTCTCTCCTGTAAGAGTTAATATGGGAAAAAGGTGTCTCCTCTCTACTGATGCTTTATCACCAATCCTTGTTTCAATAAAAACCCCACTTTTCAAAAACAGTTGTCATTGGGACGAAAAGTGAGGTGAAATGTTCTGAACAGGGGCACAGACAGCAAAACAAATGTTACAGGGGTGATAACCCTTCCCTATGTTTTCCAAAAAGCTTAAAAATAGATTTTTTTGGCTGGAGCTACACTTAAACAATGTACGTGTTCAAAATTACAAACAGATTCTACTTATGAACAAACCTACAGTCCCTGTCTTGTTTGCACCGCCTGTATACGGCTGTTCAGAGTATATAGGGCCTTTTTTATTTTGTGTGCGGGGTTCCCCTTAATATCCATACAAGACCCAAAGGGGCTGGTAATGGGCTGGGGTAGGGGGGGGGGGGGGGGCTGGTGGAGTAGCCATGCCATTTTTCTCAAAGATTTTCATCCATATTACCGGGACCAGACATTACATTAAAGCCGCAAGCAGTTTTAAATGGCTTTTTTTTCCTTTAGAAATGTCATTTTGTACAGGGACAGTTCTAAACACGGGAAACACATGCCACTTCACAGGCATACTTTAGACACCCCCCAGGTACGATATTTAAAGGAATATTTCACTTTTTCTTTTTCACTTTATGCATCATTAAAATGACTGCTCCCGAAAAACTGTAGTTTTTAAAACTTTTTTTTGCATTGATACATGTCCCCTGGGGCAGAACCCGGGTCCCCAAACCCTTTTTAGGACAATAACATGTATATTAGCCGTTATAATTAGCACTTTAGATTTCGAACGTTCGCGTCCATTGTATTTAATAGGGTTCTAAAGTTTGCGCGAACTTTCGGTCCGTTCGCAGGTTCTGGTGCGAACCGAACCCGGGGGTGTTCGGCTCATCCCTAATCAGCAGCCTTGTTATGGTTATTTCATTATTGTTTCGGTTTTATTGAATGTCATATTTTGGTTGTTGCAGTTGAGCTGAGGTTTTATTGGACCCACGACAGTACACCTTAACACAGAAATGCAACCGCTCAAGGATGTACCCATGCTGCAATGCTTTGCTCAGCGGCCGCAACAAAAAAGTAAAAGGCATGATGCATTCAGCAGGCGGTACCACAGCTAAATGCAACCCTTTTACATAGTACAGTGCAGTGGGTTGACATTTGTGGGTTAAAGCAGGCATATCGATTCATCAGTACCTGTCAAATGCCCTCTGCACACTGACCCCCCACACATTTCTTTTCAGAGGGGCGTCAGTATAGCTGCACATCTGAACAGTGGCAAAGCTAGACATTTTTTCATTCGGGGCAAGGACTAACCCCCCTCCCCCATACCTGAAAGAGAAGTTCTAAATCCAGGGGACAATGTAGCCAATTGGCTGACCGGCCACCAGTATGGGTGAGTGAATGGGGGCTGCATGTGTCGCTGCACATGTAGCATGAAGGCCTACCCAATCATTGCATATGTGAGGTTTGAATGAGGCAATTTCAAGCTTTACTTCCATAGCGGATTAGGAGGCAGAGGTGAGGCTTGAAATTGCTTAATTCTTCAGTCATGGCTGGCTTATTTACCACTTCAGCCCCGGAAGGATTTACCCCCTTAATCACTAGGCCATTTTTTGCGATATGGCACTGCGTCGCTTTTTTACTGACAATTGCACGGGCGTGCGATGATGTACCCAAAAAAAATTAATGTCCTTTTTTTCCCACAAATAGAGCTTTCCTTTGGTGGTATTTGATCACCTCTGCGGTTTTTATTTTTTGCGCTATAAACAAAAAAATATTTACTTTATAAATGTAGCGCCTGCCCCTCTCCTCTCTCCGTGCGGCTCGCACTGTCTCTCGTCTAGGGGTATCTGGTAGGGTGGAGAGAGAGAGAGCGGGTGGGCTACGCCTAGCTTTCACCACGTGGGAATACCTGTGGTATCAGCAATGTCTCATTTACCTTCGGGTCTGTGTTGTGCACCCGGATCCTCCCTCCAAGAGTCACCATGAACTTCGTCCGCCAGGAAGTGAGCCTCACACCATTAAAGTCCAACACTCCTTTATTAGAACTCACCATACATGGACTCCCTTGATCGATAGAACAGGAAAGGAGGTGTGAGTGTGAATAGGCCCACACACAAATTCGCTCCTCCACTCTCCTCCTGGAGAGTGGGATATGGTCTCCGCACGAGAGGAAGGGGATCCTTCTGGACGGTCTCCGACAAGAGACTCACCCGTCACCGGCAGTCTGCTGCACCGGGTCTTCGAGTGAGGAGCTCTCCCCGGTCCATTGCGTCTTACTCAGATTCAGGCCTCCATCCCCGAAGTGCCTTAGGACCCTTCCCTCGCGGAACTCAGTGTTGGGCACTGAGCTCCGGACCTTCTTGCAAGTACCTCATCCCAGGGCTGAAGGTGCCTGGGGTGGAACACGATCTCCGGTGGTCCTCTAGGCCGAGGCCTCCTAGAGGACGGGCACGAACCCACGTCCGCAAGCTGAAGGTGCTTGGGATGAAGACCCCGTGACCAAGATGGCCGGCCCCTTTATCCCCTCTCCCAGCAAGCATGGCGGGCTCCCCGCCCCACCATACCGCTACCGAGAGAGGACAAAAAGGAGGCTCAACACACAGTGAGATTCGTCCCTCCGGCCACGGTGACAGCGCCACCTGGTGGACCGCAGGGAATATAGGACTGATGTCACAGCTAGATTCAAAAAATGCACCCGGGAAAGTAAGTACCCGCTACATATTCCCCCCTGTCTTTTGACACTGGACCCCAGTGTCTGGAGTGAATCACGCCCTCAACGGCTGACATAACCCAATCCAGAAACCAACTAACAATTTAAAAAACAAAATTTTTTTAGGAAACTATCCTAACGGAGAAGTTGTGTCTGAGCCCCTGCAACAAAAGAGGAGTGAAAGACAACATTTAAAACATTATACTTTTCCCTCCCATCCTAACTAAGAACCACCCCAGGTTCCATAATCTTGACGGGACGCTCTCCTGCAGAGGGAAGAGAAAAGAAGCAATAAAACCCTGACACATGTGTATGTGTGAGAGAAAAAAGAAACTCCTCCGAAGAGAAATATCTTTCCCCCCAGTGTGAGTGTGTACAATGTGTAACGTTGCACAAGACTGCCACCTGGTGACAGCCTTGCGGTAACTGCACCCGTTGAAC
The DNA here is from genome assembly GCA_029206835.1 of Rana muscosa. Taxonomy (NCBI): domain Eukaryota; kingdom Metazoa; phylum Chordata; class Amphibia; order Anura; family Ranidae; genus Rana; species Rana muscosa. The sequence continues at coordinate 923,435,933 of CM055117.1, forward strand.
CATCTTCTCTTTTCTTGCTGCTTGACTCCGGGCCCTATCTACCCCAAAGTCTGCAACTTCTCACCGGAGAGGAAAGAACAACAACGGGAACAGTTCTTCCTTGGAATGACACAAGCACCCGTCATGCGGGGCAACACTGATGATAGCACCAACAAGAAAGTCAAACAACAAAGTTCAGGGGGTGCAAGGTCCTCTTGAAACAAAGCAAACAAATGGAGTCTCTTTCTCCTCAGAGGTAGAAGCGTGGATGCGGCAGGACAATAGGTTTTAGATGCCGATCCATGGTCTCCAAATGGTACTCCACATCCTCACCTTCTTTGCGTCGGATCAACACCTTATCCGCATGGATGTGTCTTCCCCTCATCCACTCTGCCTTGCAGTCTTTAAACCGCTGAGATGTCTTTGGAGAGCATGTCAAATACCTGCGGGCGTGTGGAACCTTAAGGTGGGTCCACACAAAGTCATTATACCAGCGCTCTCGGTACACCTCCACTTCGTAGAGTAACTCCTTGGGAAGGTACGGGTATTCCCACCCGTAGTCAGCAGCAACTTTCTGGCCGAAGAGTCTCTGAAGCCTTGACAGCGGAGGCATTGTGGCTTTGTCCCCTTCGCCGGGTAGAACTATAGAGTCTGGATGGCGAGGGGCCTTAACCACTTCTGGTTGGGACATGGGTGCCCGTAGTATCAACTTCTGCTCCCCAGTACCTGATGCAGGCGGCACCGGAGATGTAGAGGTGGGCTGGGGACAGGACCCTTGTTCAGGCGCTGGAGCCTCCACCCGGGGTGTACTCTCCCCCGTGGACATGGGTGAATCTCGAGGCCTTCGGAACGAAGCTAGCGGCACCTTGTCCCAGCCCTTTTCTGCAAACAGTTCGTCAATGGCTGTGTCATCTCCCACATCAGAGAGCGACTCCAGATCCGAAGTATCAAACTCCTCCGCGGGTATGTAGCCCGTTGTAGAGACAGAGCTAACACCTCCCACGGACATACTGGGCCATGCCTTCCCGGCATCTCCGCCCATACACCAAGTCTCTTTGCCCGGCTTACCTCGGCCTTTTCTTGAAGCGGGACGTCCGGAACACTCGTCAACGGATCCGTCTAGGCCTGGCGTAAGCTGGCGAGATGGTCCGTCACCACCACTGGTCGGGGCCACCATGCTGGTTCTCTTCTTCAGTGGCGGACGCTGTGAGACAGTGGTGACCGAGTCAGCATCCTCGGATTTCTCCCGTTGAGTTTTAACGACCTCCTCCTCGGTCGCTGCAGTGTGCGCTGGGATGGCTTTTACAGCAGTAATTCCTCCTCTGCGAGTAGTGTTACCGGAAGCCCGGCCTGGGTAGATGGTTCTCGGCCTTTCAACTACCGGATCCACCTCGAACAGGAACTCCCCACAGGCCTCACATTGTCCGAAGGGCTTCAGGTGGCACACCAGTCCCGAGCACCCGGGACAAATTACTAGGCTTGTGCAATTCGTTTCGTAACGAATTGAAATTCGTCCGAATTTAGCAACTTTCGGACATTCGGAAGCATTCGAATTTCCGAACAAAGCAATTACGAATAAGACCGAATCCGAAATAAATTATACCGCAAATAGCGAATGCCCGAATGTCTTCGGCATAATTCGTTATGAAAAAGTTACGAATGTACGAATCCATACGAAGCACAATAACACTCACTCTGCTCTGCTCTCTGCTTCTCCCACACCGTGCTGAACTCCCTCTCAAAATGGTGTACAGGGGCGGAGGTTATAGCCGCATGTAAAAAACGAAAGTAAAATACGAGATTTCAAATCCATTCGAAGCACAATAACACTCTGCTCTGCTCTCTGCTTCTCCCTCACCGTGCTGAACCCTCTCAAAATGGTGTACAGGGGCAGAGGCTATAGCCGCATGTAAAAAACGAAAGTAAAATACGAGATTTCGAATCGTTACAAATAACTGCAATGTATTTAGAAAAGTACAAATCCATTCGAAGCACATTAGGCATAATAGGCAGCGTCGTTGTGAGAGAGACACGGAAAATTACGAATCAACGAACCCAAAAAAAGTTACGAAAGTAGGAGTTGTGTCCAGAATCAACGAAAAACAACGTACTCTACCGAAAGTACGAACCCAAAAAAAGTTACGAAAGTAGGAGTTGTGTCCAGAATCAACGAAAAACAACGTACTCTACCGAAAGTACGAATTATAAAGCAACAAAAAATTCAACGAAAAATGTCGCTTGCAAAAATACGAATGAGTCCGAACACGAAAAATCCCGTCTAGCAAAATTACGAATGATTACGAATCAACAGGACCGGAAAGAAACGAACCGAAACGGAACGAATTTTTCCGTTGTGCACAAGTCTACAAATTACACCCAGGGCCTCTACGTCCATGCACGAATACAGGGCGAATCGACCCCTTGGCTTCAGCCGGATCCCGGTATCCGTTATCGGAGCAGCAGCAGTCATCGTGGTAGTAGCAGGGTGAACTGGAATCCATGAAGTATGTCCAAACATGGTGACTTGTTGCTGGTCCATCGCACACTGCAGAGTTTTAGTGCCAATGTCCCACGTGTAGCCCTCTCATGTATTGGACTCCTCCCCTTTGCTCCAGTTCGCAGGCTTTTTCACTTTCTTTGGATGAGCCACGCCCACGAACTAAGCGGCGGGGGTTGTGTCTGTTGGCGCAGTGCAATTAGAAGCCCCCACGTGTAGTACCTCACACGGCTGGGCCTCCCCCCGTTCACCGCTCTTCCTGCGCGGGCCTTTCCCTGGTCTAGGGTCAATTCCACGACTTCGAGCAGGGCTGCACTTTGGCCTATTCAGTTAACTCATCCAGCAGACTTGTTCAATACTGTGATGCACAACAAAATCCCGGACGAGCCCCCACGTGTAGCGCCTGCCCCTCTCCTCTCTCCGTGCGGCTCGCACTGTCTCTCGTCTAGGGGTATCTGGTAGGGTGGAGAGAGAGAGAGAGCGGGTGGGCTACGCCTAGCTTCCGCCACGTGGGAATACCTGTGGTATCAGCAATGTCTCATTTACCTTCGGGTCTGTGTTGTGCACCCGGATCCTCCCTCCAAGAGTCACTGTGAACTTCGTCCGCCAGGAAGTGAGCCTCACACCATTAAAGTCAAACACTTGATCGATAGAACAGGAAAGGAGGTGTGAGTGTGAATAGGCCCACACACAAATTCGCTCCTCCACTCTCCTCCTGGAGAGTGGGATATGGTCTCCGTACGAGAGGAAGGGGATCCTTCTGGACGGTCTCCGACAAGAGACTCACCCGTCACCGGCAGTCTGCTGCACCGGGTCTTCGAGTGAGGAGCTCTCCCCGGTCCATTGCGTCTTACTCAGATTCAGGCCTCCATCCCCGAAGTGCCTTAGGACCCTTCCCTCGCGGAACTCAGTGTTGGGCACTGAGCTCCGGACCTTCTTGCAAGTACCTCATCCCAGGGCTGAAGGTGCCTGGGGTGGAACACGATCTCCGGTGGTCCTCTAGGCCGAGGCCTCCTAGAGGATGGGCACGAACCCACGTCCGCAAGCTGAAGGTGCTTGGGACGAAGACCCCGTGACCAAGATGGCCGGCCGCTTTATCCCCTCTCCCAGCAAGCATGGCGGGCTCCCCGCCCCACCATACCGCTACCGAGAGAGGACAAAAAGGAGGCTCAACACACAGTGAGATTCGTCCCTCCGGCCACGGTGACAGCGCCACCTGGTGGACCGCAGGGAATATAGCACTGATGTCACAGCTAGATTCAAAAAATGCACCCGGGAAAGTAAGTACCCGCTACATAAATAAAATAAATAATCCCCCCCAAAAAAATGAATTTCTTCATCAGTTTAGGCCAATATGTATTCTTCTACATATCTTTGGTTAAAAAAAATCACAATAAGCGTATATTGATTGGTTTACGCAAAAGTTATAGCGTCTACAAAATAGGGGATAGCTTTATGGCATTTTTATTAAACATTTTTTTTTACTAGTGTAGCGGCCTCCACTCTCTCCCTCTAGTATCAATTCTTCTGTCTCTGGCTTTTGTCTAGGGGTAACTTGGAGGAGAGAGTGCGGGGTCACCACGCCAATGTTCCCACTGCAGAGGTGTGTGTAGTGGGAGACAATCCTCTTTTACCTTCAGGTCGGTGTTCTGCATCTGGAGCCTCCTCCTGGTTTCTTGAACAGTGTCTGCCAGTAAATGAGCCCCACACCAATAAAGTCCAACACTCCTTTATTCTTCTCAATGTAAAAGTGAACACAATCAGTTGGACTCCCACAATGAACAGAACAGACAAGGGGGTGTGGATGCGAGTAGGCCCAGACACAATGAACTCTCTTACTTCCGTCCTAGAAGTAGATTCCTGCTCCCAATCGAGGAAGACATCCCTCCGGGCAGTCTCCGGAGGCTCATCCGTCACTGGCAATTTGCTGCACCAGGTTTTCAGGTAAGTACCCCCTCCGGTCCCTTACGCCACTGGATTCGGGTACCCACTCCCAGGGGCCCCTGGGAAGTCCATCCCTCGCGGAGCCTTAGTCCGGGACACTCAGTCCCAGACCTCCATCCAAGTACCTCACCCCAGGCTAAAGGTGCCTGGGATGGAACACGACCTCCGAACGTCCTCTAGGCCTAGGTCGCCTAGACTCCCGACACGAACCACCGCCCTCAGGCTGAAGGTGCCTGGGACTCGACTCCCGCCACCAAAAATGGCCGGCCCCTTTATACCCTCTCCCAGCAAGCATGGCGGGTTCCCCGCCCCACCATACACCCGCCGAGAGAGGCCAAAAGAGGTACGATACTGCAACGATGGCTCAACCCCAGGCCCAATGTGACAGCGCCACCTGGGGGGCCCCAGGGAACCATACATCACAGTTTCCCCACCAGATTCAAACAGAAAAGCACATACCCGCTACACTAGTAATGGTGGCGATTTTTAGGGGGACTTTGACATTGCGGCAGACAGATCGATCACTTTTGACACTTTTTTGGGACCAGCGTAGGGCAGAGTGATGTAATAGAAAAAAAGCATGACAGGACCTCTTAAATATGAGATCTGGGGTCAAAAAGACCCTCATATTTACACTAAAAAAGTTGTTCCTTTAAGAGCTATGGGCGGAAGTGACGTTTTGACGTCGCTTCCGCCCTGCAATTGTATGGAGCTGAGGGGGGGGCATCTTCCCCTCACTCAGCTCCATGCCAAACAGGGGAGAGGACGCGATCGTCTCTGCCGTTGCCAGCAGCTCCAGTAAGCGACTGAGGGCACCGGAGAGTGGCAGAAGGGGGGTCCCCTCTCTCGCCAAGCATAAAAGTGATCTCACAGCAAATTCGCTGCTGAGACCACTTTTATCTGAAAGCGTACCGCTCGCTGAAGAAGTGGATACCGGGGTTATGACAGCTAGCTGCTGCCATAACAATGGTATTCCACTTCAAAATGCCACCGTATAATGACGGCGGGTGGTCCGTAAGTGGGTAAATACCTTATACAGCCTACTTCCTGTTTCTTGTCTGATAAAAATCCTAGGCTTATGACATCATGCACAGCTCTCTCTCCCACTCTCGTGAGAGTTTGCCAGGAAGGGAGGGGGGATGAGTCATAAGAGGGCCAATGAGAGCTTCAGAGCTGGAGCTGTGGGTCTGTGTAAAGCCAGGAAGTGAACAGGCAGCAGCTTTAGCTGCCCGCAGTTAAAATGATTGCAGCCAGACTCAGTGGAGGGAGGTTTCTGCAGCATATTTGGCAAGTACAGAATCAAAATATACAGTATATAAAAATAATATGCAAAGTGGTTGGAGGAAAGCTTCAGAATGGCAAATATGTTTTTATTACAAATTATGTGAGCAGAATGCAGTTCCTTTTTAAGTAATTGAAGATATTCATGCAATAAATTATGTCAATATTTATTTCAGTTATCCTCGGAAAATGTCGGAATTGTCCGTAATTGGGCGCGCATGCGCAGAACGGCATTTGACGGAACATCGGAAAACATCGGAAGTGTCCGGATTTGTCGTTCTACGCATACGCATTACAAACAGGAGGAAAGCCCCTAACGGGTTCGTAACCCGGGGACCCCCTGTATTTGCTTTGGATGATTGGATAATTAATATGAATATTCACACCATTTGTACGATTCTCAACCAGAATTTTTGAGCGGAATTTATCCAAACTTTAATTTTCAAAGCTTAACTGAACAAGCTTAAGATTAAAGCTGATTGGGTCTCCATGTACAGCTGCTCCAGATTCTGGCCGGCTCTGGCTTTGGTAAATTTTCCCTATTGTGTGAAAAAATTTGTCATACAAGACGAGTTAACAGTCCATGAAAGACCAAGAGTTGTTGGCCTATATTTTGATCTGCAGGGAGGCATATCAGGGCTTTATTGAGGAGTAGCTCACATGAAGACTGGGCCTAGATGGGTTGTCTTTTTCTTCAATCAGCCTATGAACAGATTCCACCAGCCACAAAAGCGAGTACATGAGTACTCCTCTGCCAAAAATACAATGTAGCGACCTCACCCCATCTCTTTCTTCTAGGGGTATCACACACGATAGGGTGAGATGCGCTACGGCCCATGTCCTCCCCATAGCTGTGGGTGAGGTGAAGGCCAGTACCAGATATTTCCTCGGGCCTGTGTGTTTCTGTAAAGGATTAAGTCCTGCTGTGCCAACGCTTCCCTCTGCTCCCATTAACCAGAGTTCCACACACCGATCACAGTCCAACTCTTGTTTTATTGCATTTCTCACAATAAACAGTGCTTCAGTAGCCAACTGGTTGCGACTTGATAACATTTTGATACAGGGGATGAGCAGGTCGAGGCACTATCCTAATTGCCAGCTAAACCACTGCGATCTCGCCAGCGGTTACTATAGCCATATCTTGAAAGGACTTAGAACTTGAGAGTCTCTACCAGCGACTCAAGAGAACGTAGATAGGAGTATCTTCGCTGCGTTGCGGCCCCTATCAGAGGAAGATGTCCCTCCAAGGGAGTTACCAGAGGCCCATCCGTCACCGGGTTGACGCTGCTCCAGACTCTCCGAATAGGCAACCTCCCCGGCCTCCTCACCTCAGACATGGGCCCCATCCACTTCAGGGACCTTCGGACTTCTCCACCCCGCGGGACCCAGCCGAAGTCACCGGGCCCCAGGCCTCTTGGTTTAGCACCCCACCCCAGGCTGAAGGTGCCCGGGACGGACTCCAACTCCACTCCGGTCAGGCCCAGGGCACCCAAGCCGGAATCCGGAACCGCCCGCACCCAGGCCTAAGGTGCCTGGGCGCGTGATGAAGAACCTCCAGAAGAGCAAGACCTCGTGACCAGGGCGTCTCCCCCTTTTATCCCCTCCAATGACGCCACGGCAGGTTCCCCACCCTCGCCGTACCATCTCCGAGAAGGGACAAAAAGGACAGCACTATGGCAGTGAATCTACCTTGAGCCTGCTGGTACGTCGCCACCCACAGGCCAAGGAGATTATTACACCGCCCAATCCTCCACGAATACAAATGGTCATTACTCCCATACCTACACACCTGAACTTCCACCCAGGTGTACCCCACCTAAATTTAAAGACCCCGCTACATACTCCCCCCTGTAATTTGACGCTGGTCCCCAGCGTCTGGTGTGAACCCATGTCTCCCAAAGGTGGTGACATAAGTCTGACCCCAGAGGCATCCCTAAAATTTGAACCTCAATCATACCAAGACCTGGTCAAAGGGAAGGGGAACATAAAACAATAAACTTTTTTTTTATAAAATCCTCTAAGCATGTACACATACACAATCCCTCCCTTTCCTGTCTAAGAACCACCCCATACTCAGTAGTCTTAACAGACTAATCTCCTGCAGAGGGGAAAAAAAAACAACACGCAATGAAAACCACATACTGACATTCTGTGTTAATTTGGAATGAATGGGTCTATCAGCCGAGAGACCCACTCGCTCCAATAAGTAAAGTGATGCAAATGTACAAGCAACAGCCGTTGCGCAACACCGCCACCTGGTGACGATGCCACGGTGATGACACTTGGTGAAATCTTCAATCTTCCTGCATCCCTACTCTGACTCTACCCCCAAAGTCTCAGTCTTTAAATGGTGAGGGAAGAGAGAACAAACAAACAGCTCTCATTCCTCCAACGAGCAAAAAAAACAAAAACCCAAATAAAAAACGAGTGTACAGTTCGATGCTCCGGCAAGAACACCTCCGGAAAGTTGTCACGGGAAACAAGTGAGTCTCTTCTCACAAATAAAACCTCGGGTCAGGCAAAAACAAAGGCTTCAGATGCTTATCGAAAACCTCAATCGAATAGTCCGCGTCCTCTCCATCTTTCCTGCAGATGCGCACCTTGTCTGCGTGGATATGGCGGCCCTACATGCAGTCTCTAAACTTTTTCGACACTGGTGGCGAACAGGACAAGTATCGCCGGGCATGAGGCACTTTAAGTTTCTCCCAAACAAACTCATCGTACCATCGCTGTCGCAGAACTTCAACCTCAAACAACAAGTCTCTGGGCAAGTACGGATATTCCCATCCATACTCATGATCGACCCTCTGGGAAAAGAGTCGTTGCAAGCGGGCTAAAGGAGGCATTGTGGCCCGCTCACCTTCTCCTGGTTGAACGATGGCCTCCGGGTGCCGAGGTACTTTCACTACCTCGGATGGCTTCTCTCTCAGTGCCCGTAGTGATGCTCGCTGTTTCCCGCCAACAAAACGGGTGATACTTTGGACTGTGGAAGAGCAACCAGAGGACTAAGCTTCCTCGTAGACTCCGGGGCTTCCGCCCGGGGCGTGCTGTCTCCTATGGACATAGGCAAATCTTGGGGTGCACGTAGCATAGGTAATGGGCGTTTGTCCCAGCCCTTCTGGTGAAACAGTTCATCGATATCACCGTCATCTCCACAATCCGACAGTGACTCTAGGTCGGAGGTGTCATACATCTCCGCGGGAAGGTAGTCTCTGGTAGACGTGGTACTACCCTCCCTAGCGGGCTCCACCAACTGTGGACCCCCAACACCTCCAACCACCACCACAGTCCCAGCCCCTGGCTCACCTTGACCTTTTGTAGAACTGGGATGTCCAGGACTCTTCCAACCAGATCCATCCAGGCCAGGCAAGCGACGGGGTGAAGCTCTTCCACGACCATAGGAGGCCTGCACCAGGCCAACTTTCCTCTTCGGAGGTGGGAGCAGAGAATCTGTGGTGACCGAAGCAGCATCCTCTGATTTTTCCGTCTCAGTCTCTGATTGGGCAGTCACATCGCCCTGGTCAGTGCGTACAGGAACCTCTGCAAAGGCCTGGATCTCCCCTTCCGGAGTAGTGGTACCTGTGAGGCTGTTGAGGCGAAGGGCCCGGGGCCTTAGTGTGGATGGCTCCACCTCGAACAAGAACTCTTTGCATGCTTTGCAACGCCTGAATGGCTTCAGGTGAACCACCAGTCCTGTGCATCCGGGACAGATCACACGAGGGCCTCCGTGTCTCTGCAGGTGTACAGAGCCAACTGTCCTCGGGGCCTGAGTCTTATCCCCGTGTCTGTAAGGGGAGCAGCAAACGTAGTCATCTTCGTGGGGTAGGGAACCGTAATCTACGGGGAGCTTGAGGCCATCCCGACTGTCTGCTGCTCCATCACGCACTGACCACGCGCCGAAGTCTCCACGTGAGTTCCTCCACATGGCCAGACTCCTCCCACGACTTGCACGTTTTCGCGGGCTTCCATCAAGCTCCGCCCACGAACTGTGTAGTCACGGGGTGCCTCATGGCGCAGTGCAGTAAAAGCCCCCACATGTAGTACGTCACACGGCTGGACTTCTCCCTCTTCTCGCTCCTCCGCATGGGCCTTTCCCGTCTTAGGGTCATTTCCACGACTTTGAGCAGGGATGCACTTTGGCCGATCATATGGCCAACCTGCTCGGAACTCCTCCGGGCAGCAAAGTCTAGACACAGCCATTCTTACTTCCAATGTCAAAACACACATCATCCCGGACTCACGAGCCCCCACGTGTAGCGACCTCACCCCATCTCTTTCTTCTAGGGGTATCACACACGATAGGGTGAGATGCGCTACGGCCCATGTCCTCCCCATAGCTGTGGGTGAGGTGAAGGCCAGTACCAGATATTTCCTCGGGCCTGTGTGTTTCTGTAAAGGATTAAGTCCTGCTGTGCCAACGCTTCCCTCTGCTCCCATTAACCAGAGTTCCACACACCGATCACAGTCCAACTCTTGTTTTATTGCATTTCTCACAATAAACAGTGCTTCAGTAGCCAACTGGTTGCGACTTGATAACATTTTGATACAGGGGATGAGCAGGTCGAGGCACTATCCTAATTGCCAGCTAAACCACTGCGATCTCGCCAGCGGTTACTATAGCCATATTTTGAAAGGACTTAGAACTTGAGAGTCTCTACCAGCGACTCAAGAGAACGTAGATAGGAGTATCTTCGCTGCGTTGCGGCCCCTATCAGAGGAAGATGTCCCTCCAAGGGAGTTACCAGAGGCCCATCCATCACCGGGTTGACGCTGCTCCAGACTCTCCGAATAGGCAACCTCCCCGGCCTCCTCACCTCAGACATGGGCCCCATCCACTTCAGGGACCTTCGGACTTCTCCACCCCCGCGGGACCCAGCCGAAGTCACCGGGCCCCAGGCCTCTTGGTTTAGCACCCCACCCCAGGCCGAAGGTGCCCGGGACGGACTCCAACTCCACTCCGGTCAGGCCCAGGGCACCCAAGCCGGAATCCGGAACCGCCCGCACCCAGGCCTAAGGTGCCTGGGCGCGTGATGAAGAACCTCCAGAAGAGCAAGACCTCGTGACCAGGGCATCTCCCCCTTTTATCCCCTCCAATGACGCCACGGCAGGTTCCCCACCCTCGCCGTACCATCTCCGAGAAGGGACAAAAAGGACAGCACTATGGCAGTGAATCTACCTTGAGCCTGCTGGTACGTCGCCACCCACAGGCCAAGGAGATTATTACACCGCCCAATCCTCCACGAATACAAATGGTCATTACTCCCATACCTACACACCTGAACTTCCACCCAGGTGTACCCCACCTAAATTTAAAGACCCCGCTACATACTCCCCCCTGTAATTTGACGCTGGTCCCCAGCGTCTGGTGTGAACCCATGTCTCCCAAAGGTGGTGACATAAGTCTGACCCCAGAGGCATCCCTAAAATTTGAACCTCAATCATACCAAGACCTGGTCAAAGGGAAGGGGAACATAAAACAATAAACTTTTTTTTTAAATAAAATCCTCTAAGCATGTACACATACACAATCCCTCCCTTTCCTGTCTAAGAACCACCCCATACTCAGTAGTCTTAAAAGACTAATCTCCTGCAGAGGGGAAAAAAAAAACAACACGCAAGGAAAACCACATACTGACATTCTGTGTTAATTTGGAATGAATGGGTCTATCAGCCGAGAGACCCACTCGCTCCAATAAGTAAAGTGATGCAAATGTACAAGCAACAGCCGTTGCGCAACACCGCCACCTGGTGACGATGCCACGGTGATGACACTTGGTGAAATCTTCAATCTTCCTGCATCCCTACTCTGACTCTACCCCCAAAGTCTCAGTCTTTAAATGGTGAGGGAAGAGAGAACAAACAAACAGCTCTCATTCCTCCAACGAGCAAAAAAAACAAAAACCCAAATAAAAAACGAGTGTACAGTTCGATGCTCCGGCAAGAACACCTCCGGAAAGTTGTCACGGGAACAAGTGAGTCTCTTCTCACAAATAAAACCTCGGGTCAGGCAAAAACAAAGGCTTCAGATGCTTATCGAAAACCTCAATCGAATAGTCCGCGTCCTCTCCATCTTTCCTGCAGATGCGCACCTTGTCTGCGTGGATATGGCGGCCCTACATGCAGTCTCTAAACTTTTTCGACACTGGTGGCGAACAGGACAAGTATCGCCGGGCATGAGGCACTTTAAGTTTCTCCCAAACGAACTCATCGTACCATCGCTGTCGCAGAACTTCAACCTCAAACAACAAGTCTCTGGGCAAGTACGGATATTCCCATCCATACTCATGATCGACCCTCTGGGAAAAGAGTCGTTGCAAGCGGGCTAAAGGAGGCATTGTGGCCCGCTCACCTTCTCCTGGTTGAACGATGGCCTCCGGGTGCCGAGGTACTTTCACTACCTCGGATGGCTTCTCTCTCAGTGCCCGTAGTGATGCTCGCTGTTTCCCCGCCAACAAAACGGGTGATACTTTGGACTGTGGAAGAGCAACCAGAGGACTAAGCTTCCTCGTAGACTCCGGGGCTTCCGCCCGGGGCGTGCTGTCTCCTATGGACATAGGCAAATCTTGGGGTGCACGTAGCATAGGTAATGGGCGTTTGTCCCAGCCCTTCTGGTGAAACAGTTCATCGATATCACCGTCATCTCCACAATCCGACAGTGACTCTAGGTCGGAGGTGTCATACATCTCCGCGGGAAGGTAGTCTCTGGTAGACGTGGTACTACCCTCCCTAGCGGGCTCCACCGACTGTGGACCCCCAACACCTCCAACCACGACCACAGTCCCAGCCCCTGGCTCACCTTGACCTTTTGTAGAACTGGGATGTCCAGGACTCTTCCAACCAGATCCATCCAGGCCAGGCAAGCGACGGGGTGAAGCTCTTCCACGACCATAGGAGGCCTGCACCAGGCCGACTTTCCTCTTAGGAGGTGGGAGCAGAGAATCTGTGGTGACTGAAGCAGCATCCTCGGATTTTTCCGTCTCAGTCTCTGATTGGGCAGTCACATCGCCCTGGTCACTGCGTACAGGAACCTCTGCAAAGGCCTGGATCTCCCCTTCCGGAGTAGTGGTACCTGTGAGGCTGTTGAGGCGAAGGGCCCGGGGCCTTAGTGTGGATGGCTCCACCTCGAACAAGAACTCTTTGCATGCTTTGCAACGCCTGAATGGCTTCAGGTGAACCACCAGTCCTGAGCATCCGGGACAGATCACACCGAGGGCCTCCGTGTCTCTGCAGGTGTACAGAGCCAACTGTCCTCAGGGCCTGAGTCTTATCCCCGTGTCTGTAAGGGGAGCAGCAAACGTAGTCATCTTCGTGGGGTAGGGAACCGGAATCTACGGGGAGCTTGAGGCCATCCCGACTGTCTGCTGCTCCATCACGCACTGACCACGCGCCGAAGTCTCCACGTGAGTTCCTCCACATGGCCAGACTCCTCCCACGACTTGCACGTTTTCGCGGGCTTCCATCAAGCTCCGCCCACGAACTGTGTAGTCACGGGGTGCCTCATGGCGCAGTGCAGTAAAAGCCCCCACATGTAGTACGTCACACGGCTGGACTTCTCCCTCTTCTCGCTCCTCCGCATGGGCCTTTCCCGTCTTAGGGTCATTTCCACGACTTTGAGCAGGGATGCACTTTGGCCGATCACATGGCCAACCTGCTCGGAACTCCTCCGAGCAGCAAAGTCTAGACACAGCCATTCTTACTTCCAATGTCAAAACACACATCATCCCGGACTCACGAGCCCCCACGTGTAGCGACCTCACCCCATCTCTTTCTTCTAGGGGTATCACACACGATAGGGTGAGATGCGCTATGGCCCATGTCCTCCCCATAGCTGTGGGTGAGGTGAAGGCCAGTACCAGATATTTCCTCTGGCCTGTGTGTTTCTGTAAAGGATTAAGTCCTGCTGTGCCAATGCTTCCCTCTGCTCCCATTAACTAGAGTTCCACACACCGATCACAGTCCAACTCTTGTTTTATTGCATTTCTCACAATAAACAGTGCTTCAGTAGCCAACTGGTTGTGACTTGATAACATTTTGATACAGGGGATGAGCAGTTCGAGGCACTATCCTAATTGCCAGCTAAACCACTGCGATCTCGCCAGCGGTTACTATAGACATATCTTGAAAGGACTTAGAACTTGAGAGTCTCTACCAGCGACTCAAGAGAACGTAGATAGGAGTACCTTCGCTGCGTTGCGGCCCCTATCAGGGGAAGATGTCCCTCCAAGGGAGTTACCAGAGGCCCATCCGTCACCGGGTTGACGCTGCTCCAGACTCTCCGAATGGGCAACCTCCCCGGCCTCCTCACCTCAGACATGGGCCCCATCCACTTCAGGGACCCTCGGACTTCTCCACCCCTGCGGGACCCAGCTGAAGTCACCGGGCCCCAGGCCTCCTGGTTTAGCACCCCACCCCAGGCCGAAGGCGCCCGGGACGGACTCCAACTCCACTCCGGTCAGGCCCAGGGCACCCAAGCCGGAATCCGGAACCGCCCGCACCCAGGCCTAAGGTGCCTGGGTGCGTGATGAAGAACCTCCAGAAGAGCAAGACCTTGTGACCAGGGCGTCTCCCCCTTTTATCCCCTCCAATGATGCCACGGCAGGTTCCCCGCCCTCGCCATACCATCTCCGAGAAGGGACAAAAAGGACAGCACTATGGCAGTGAATCTACCTTGAGCCTGCGGGTACCCCGCCACCCACAGGCCAAGGAGATTATTACACCGCCCAATCCTCACCGAATACAAATGGTCATTACTCCCATACCTACACACCTGAACTTCCACCCAGGTGTACCCCACCTAAATTTAAAGAGCCCGCTACAACAATAATCAGCGCTGCAGCCACTGATTGAATAAAACATTTTCAACATTCACGTTCAGCAAAAGTAGATGATTGGAGTGACTTCTGTCAAACGTAAATGACAAGAAAGATGGCTAGAGAGAGGGATGGGGGGAAAAAACAAGAAATTAGGATAGAGAGAGATAAAAGGGAAAGAATGGTACATCCTAAAATGTACCATAAGGGGTTTTAATACTGTACGAGTGGAAGGGACTCAGGGAGCACTAAATGTCCGTGGGTTAGGGGCAGGGGCGGGCTGGCGATGGGGGGGGGGGGGGGCAGAGTGGAAATTTCCCCCCAGGCGACCGAACTTATACTCAAAACGGCCGCCGTCTGTTGACATTTTTTTTTTTTTATGCAGGCAGCAGGTCGATCGTGACGGCCGCCGATTGGCTGTGTTTCTCCCGTGCTGCATTCCGGGAGTTGTAGTCCAGACCGTGCTCAAGTTCCTGGTGGCGATAGGTGGAGAGAACTGAGCAGCGGTGCGCAGCAGCCGGAAACTACAACTCCCGCAGACAGAGTCTTCAGAGGCAGGCAGAGGGGGGTGTGACTCACTGGCTCGGGCTGGGAGCTGGATGGCTGCAAGCAGGGGCGGTACAGGGGTTGGAGAAAACGTCAGGTTGTGAGCAGGAAAATCTGCCCACAAAGTCTAGTTGTATCACTTGTATGCCTCTATTGCCAGTCCTAAACAAAATGTATGCGCCCCTGCTCGTTGCTCTGTGGCAGCAGATACACCAATTTCCAGGCTCCCTTCTTGAGTTCCTGAGTCCCCCCCTACCCCAGATCGGAGCTGGTACAGTCCCTGCGGGGAAGGAAGAACCTCACACTGCATCATCGATGATTGGGTCCCATCCTGCCCAACACACAGCAGAGACCTCCTCCAGGGCAGAGTGAAGATTTGTGTACAGCATGGAAGGGAGACTGGATCCACTTCTACTGTAAGTCCACTCTTCACTGCTCTGCATACTGTGATGTGAACCTGCTCTGTAATTTTCAGTGCAGGTTTATTGAAAGTGAAAGTAAAATTCTTGAACAGGTTAGGAATTAGTGTGACATTTTAGGTGCTACATAAAATGTAGTCCACATACACATTATATCTTCTAAAAAGAATGAATCTGCCCTTAAAAGCTGCTCAATTGTCTCCAGTGTGAGACACACTGGAGCGTTGCGCTAGCAGGATGGTAAAAAAAGTCCTGCTTGCCGCATCTTTGGAGCGGTGTGTATACTCCACCGCTCCTGCTCATTGAAATCAATGGGACAGCAGCGCATTGCGGGCGGTTTTAACCCTTTCTCGGCCGCTAGCGGGGGTAAAACCGAAATGCGCCGCAAATCCACCCATAGCGTCGGCAGGAAAAATAGCGGCGTTTTACCGCCGGCGCTATGGGCGGCTCAGTGTGAAAGGGGTCTAACACATCATCACATATAGAGGAAGATTGACCCCGTATGGTATGAAGTGGAGGCTGGAGTGTGACCAATGTCAGTCCTAACATACACAGGAGCTGCAGGGGACCAGTAACAGAATTGCAGAGAGCCAGATGGTGCAAGGGATACGGTAAAGCTGGGTACACACAGATCAGAATTCATCAGGTTCAGCAGGGGCTGAATTTTGATCGGTGTGTAACCCTCTAAGTTAGGCAGAAACCCATTGTTATATCATCTTCTGCTGGAAATCCTTGCTCAATTAGCTGCTTGCAGTCAAACCGCACCAGTGTTGACCAGTGTATTCTGACAGGGGACAATCCCAGTAAGGGGGTATTCCCACATCCACCCACTTGTGTGGAGGGAGGAATCTGTCAGCCACTTGCTTGAGCCCCATCTTCGTCCAGCAATGTGCACAAGAGCAGTTGCTCTCTGATGGACTGTTTGTTTTAAGTGCACTGTACAATTGATTTGCAGCACTGGAAGTTTGGTAGTAACTCCAATGGGCTGTGGGTCTTGCTGGGAGCTGCCCATTGCTTGTGGGTCCTGCTGGGAGCAAGCCACTGACCTGTGGCTCCTGCTGGCCGCCAGCTGACCTGTGGGTCCTGCTGGCCGCCAGCCAACTTGTGGGTCCTGCTGGCCGCCAACTGACCTGTGGGTCCTGCTGGCCGCTGGGGTCCTCCTGGCCGTTGGCCTGTGGGTCCTCCTGGCTGCTGGCCTATGGGTCAGTGTTCAGTGGTCCACTTGGCTGGACTTGCCCCCCAGGCCTAAGGCTGCCAGTCCTCCCCTGGTTAGGGGCGCATATTACTTGTCTTGCCTTGGGTGCTGACAACCGACGCTCCGAAAATATTACTGTTAGGGGTCCCTACAACTTGGGAAATTTGGGGTCACGGCACTGGGAAGGTTGAGAACCACCGCTCTAGTACCTGGTGTGGTTTATTTTACTGCTACTGCTGTACTGCTATATCCATGCATCGTACATTACTAGATAAGAGTAATGCCAGCTTTGGTTGCCATGCCTTCTTGGCAACATTTCCAGATCTTGCTGAGTTTGATCAATGAAAGAAACATGTTTAAAATATTGGCACAGAGATTACCAAACCCAGGTCAAATCAGGTGATGTGTGTCAGGACTCGGGAAGTATTACTTCTCCACCCATAGAAACAGCTTTTGAAAAAAAAAATTCCCGCATGGGTAGCAAGTATAGTGCCTTTAAATGTGGAGCGCTACCAATTTTAACAAAGCCTGTTAATCCTCAGTAAATTTGAAACTGTTTATTGACAAATATATATCAGATAGGACATGCAGATGGTCAGTTATGTAAAAATGAATTGAGTTCAGGACTAATGAAAGCTATAAGCAAACTTTGGGCTTTGTGGTCAGTAATGTCTAAAATAGTCTTAATCAAAGCAACAATTTAGACTTTCCCTTTCATTTTTTTAACATACCATGGAGACAATAAAAAAATATACTGATTGAATTTATCACATTTTCCCTACTTAAATGTCACTGTAAGAACCCAGATGAGGAGAGAAACAGGTATTTACATTCTGAACACTTTTACACCTGCCATCACTCACAGAGAGAACTCTTTTCTACCTAGTCATAGGAAACCATGATTACTAATTGCACAAACACACTTTTGTTTCCACAATTTGGAAAAATAACTAATAAATTATATACCAGATGTAGGGATGAGCTTCGTGTTCGAGTCGAACATACGTTCGACTCGAACATCGGCTGTTCGATCGTTCGACGAAGATCGAACGATTTGGGCCGTTCGCGCCAAATTCGAGTGACGCGAACGGCCCACAATGCACTACGCCATTGCAGTGTCATCCAGGCGCTGTGATTGGCCAAGCATGCACTGTGACCCCGCATGCTTGGCCAATCACAGCGCCGGCAGCGAGGAGAGCAATGATTGGCCACAGGCAGGATGCCTGTGGCCAATTATTGCTGAGGGTGTTTAGTACACGCCCCACACTATAAAAGGCCGCCAGCACGGCGGCCTAGTGTAGTGTGTTCCGGAGCAGGGATAGAGCAGCATAGGCAGGGACAGTGACTGTTATTTCTTTCTTGCTTAACCTGGATTCCTTTAGTTTAGGGAAAGAGAAGGATAGGTAGGGAGAGTGTCAGTGTGTTTTGTGCTTGTGCTATAGTGTGCTTAAAAAAAACATTTATTCTAGGGACAGAAAACTGTAGGTAGGGACAGTGTCAGTTTCTTTCACTCTGCAAGTCCTTGTTTCCAGGGACCTGGAAGGACAGTGAGTGAATTGTCCTTGTGCTATATTGTGCTTAAAAAAACATTTATTCTAGGGACAGAAAACTGTAGGTAGGGAGAGTGTCAGTTTATTTCACTCTGCAAGTCCTTGTTTCCAGGGACCTGTAAGGACAGTGAGTGAATTGTCCTTGTGCTATATTGTGATTAAAAAAAACATTTTTTCTAGGGACAGAAAACTGTAGGTAGGGAGAGTGTTTTTTTTCTTTCACTCTGCAAGTCCTTGTTTCCAGGGACATGGAAGGACAGTGAGTGAATTGTCCTTGTGCTATATTGTGCTTAAAAAAAAAACATTTTTTCTAGGGACAGAAAACTGTAGGTAGGGAGAGTGTTTATTTTCTTTCACTCTGCAAGTCCTTGTTTCCAGGGACCTCTAAGGACAGTGAGTGAATTGTCCTTGTGCTATATTGTGCTTAAAAAAAAACATTTATTCTAGGGACAGAAAACTGTAGGTAGGGAGAGTGTCAGTTTATTTCACTCTGCAAGTCCTTGTTTCCAGGGACCTGGAAGGACAGTGAGTGAATTGTCCTTGTGCTATATTGTGATTAAAAAAAACATTTTTTCTAGGGACAGAAAACTGTAGGTAGGGAGAGTGTTTTTTTTCTTTCACTCTGCAAGTCCTTGTTTCCAGGGACCTGTAAGGACAGTGAGTGAATTGTCCTTGTGCTATATTGTGCTTAAAAAAAACATTTATTCTAGGGACAGAAAACTGTAGGTAGGGAGAGTGTCAGTTTATTTCACTCTGCAAGTCCTTGTTTCCAGGGACCTGGAAGGACAGTGAGTGAATTGTCCTTGTGCTATATTGTGATTAAAAAAAACATTTTTTCTAGGGACAGAAAACTGTAGGTAGGGAGAGTGTTTTTTTTCTTTCACTCTGCAAGTCCTTGTTTCCAGGGACCTGGAAGGACAGTGAGTGAATTCTCCTTGTGCTATATTGTGCTTAAAAAAAACATTTATTCTAGGGACAGAAAACTGTAGGTAGGGAGAGTGTCAGTTTATTTCACTCTGCAAGTCCTTGTTTCCAGGGACCTGTAAGGACAGTGAGTGAATTGTCCTTGTGCTATATTGTGATTAAAAAAAACATTTTTTCTAGGGACAGAAAACTGTAGGTAGGGAGAGTGTTTTTTTTCTTTCACTCTGCAAGTCCTTGTTTCCAGGGACCTGTAAGGACAGTGAGTGAATTGTCCTTGTGCTATATTGTGCTTAAAAAAAACATTTATTCTAGGGACAGAAAACTGTAGGTAGGGAGAGTGTCAGTTTATTTCACTCTGCAAGTCCTTGTTTCCAGGGACCTGTAAGGACAGTGAGTGAATTGTCCTTGTGCTATATTGTGATTAAAAAAAACATTTTTTCTAGGGACAGAAAACTGTAGGTAGGGAGAGTGTTTTTTTTCTTTCACTCTGCAAGTCCTTGTTTCCAGGGACCTGTAAGGACAGTGAGTGAATTGTCCTTGTGCTATATTGTGATTAAAAAAAACATTTTTTCTAGGGACAGAAAACTGTAGGTAGGGAGAGTGTTTTTTTTCTTTCACTCTGCAAGTCCTTGTTTCCAGGGACCTGTAAGGACAGTGAGTGAATTGTCCTTGTGCTATATTGTGCTTAAAAAAAAATATTTTTTCTAGGGACAGAAAACTGTAGGTAGGGAGAGTGTCAGTTTCTTTCACTGTGAAAGTCCTTGTTTCAAGGGACAGAGAAGGACACCTGAAGGTAGCCCTTATTGCTTTTTTCCCATCTCCCTGCAGGCCATCTATTAGAATGTCTGGAAGGCAAACAAGGAGAGGCAGACAGTCAGGAGGCAATAAAAGAGGGCAAGCAGGCTCTGTGTCTGGGGGCAACAGTGCTGGTCGTGGACGCGGTGCATTGTCATCAGCACATGGCCATGGGACACGCTTGTCCTTCTTTTCGGCAGCTGGACATGTTGAGCCACATCATGCCGAAGACTTGGTAGAGTGGATGACCAAGCCCTCCTCCTCCTCCTCATCCTCTCTCACCCAGGCTCAGGGTACTGGAAAAGCAGCTGCCAAAGCGTCGTCTTCCCTGGTATCAATGTCAGACAAATCATCAGTCACTCCTTCCCTAGACCCACCATGTCCTCCTCCTGAGGAGTCCCCCGAACTGTTTCAGCACAGTGTTGGGTACATGCTCCAGGAGGATGCCCAGCGTTTCGAAGGGTCTGATGATGAAACCCAGCTAGAGGAAGGCAGTAGCGTGAGAGCAGACAGAGGGGATGCTCAAGAAGGACACCAATCTGGCAGTCATGTTCCAGCAGCTGCAGCATACTGCCAGATTGGCTCCAGTGATGAGGAGGGAGGGGATGATGAGGTCACTGACTCCACGTGGGTGCCTAATAGGAGAGAGGAGGAGGAGGAGGATGAGGAGGAGGCACATCTCCAACGAGGCAGGATGCCCTTTGGTGGCCAGCGTAAGGGCAGTACACCGACGGAATCACACCGCAGAGCTCCGCCTGTGCAGGGCGCTGCCTCTGCCCGTCATTCAAAAAGTTCTTTGGTGTGGATCGCACAGCTGCTGTTTGCAACATATGTCTCAAGTGTATATCGCGTGGCCAAAACATCAGCCGCTTGGGTACCACATGCCTGACCAGACATATGTTGACCTGCCATGCAGCTCGTTGGCAAGCCTACCTCAAAGACCCACACCAAAGAACAAAGCGGACCTCTCCTTGCACCGCATCAGCTGGGATCTCCAACCCCACTATAACTTCAGTCCTCTCTGAAACATGCACTGAGAGGAATGAAGGTGTAGAATTAGGTGTGTCACAGCCAAGTACTTGCGCCCACTCTGCTAGCAGTACACCGACGTCCGATTCTAGCAGGCAAATTTCCCTGCCCCAGCTGCTGGACCGTCGAAAGAAGTTCACTCCCAGCCATCCACATGCCCAGCGGTTGAATGCTAGCTTGGCTAAATTGCTAGCGCTTCAACTGCTGCCTTTTCAGTTGGTAGACTCGGCCCCCTTCCGTGAGTTTGTGCAATGTGCGGTTCCTCAGTGGCAGGTTCCCAAACGCCACTTTTTCTCACGGAAGGCTATTCCGGCTCTCTACCGGCATGTGGAAGGCAATGTCTTGGCCTCGCTGGACAGGGCGGTCAGCGGTAAGGTGCATATTACCGCTGACTCATGGTCCAGCAGGCATGGACAGGGACGTTACCTTTCTTTCACGGCCCATTGGGTCACTCTTTTGGCAGCTGGGAAGGATTCAGGACAAGGTGCAGTAGTGTTGGAGGTTGTCCCACCGCCACGCCTCCAAAATGCTACTACTGGTTGTGACACACCTCTCTCCTCCACCCCCTCCTCTTCTTCTTCCTCCATGGCCTCTTCCTGTGGTTTGTCCTATGAACCAGCGGTGCTCCGTAGCCGTTCACGGGGCTACGCAAGTACGCAGGCAAAAAGATGCCATGCCGTGCTTGCGCTGGTGTGTTTGGGGGACAGAAGCCACACTGGGGCAGAGGTCCTGTCTGCTCTGCAGGGCCAGGCCGAGAGGTGGTTGACGCCACGCCAGCTTAAGCCAGGAATGGTGGTTTGCGACAATGGCACCAACCTCCTCTCCGCCCTCCGACAGGGACAACTGACCCATGTGCCCTGTGTGGCTCACGTCCTTAACCTGGTGGTGCAGCGCTTCTTGGGCAGGTACCCGGGCTTACAGGATGTCCTGAGGCAGGCCAGGAAAGTCTGTGTGCATTTCCGCAGATCTTATAATGCCAGTGCTCGCCTGGCTGAGCTGCAAAAGGAGTTGAACCTGCCCAAGAACCGCCTTATATGTGACATGCCCACCAGGTGGAACTCAACGTTGGCCATGCTGCAGCGGCTGCACACGCAGCAGAGGGCCATCAATGAGTACCTGTGCGACTACGGCACCAGGACAGGGTCAGGGGAGCTTGGTTTTTTTTCTCCACGCCAGTGGGGCATGATCAGGGATGCATGCAGTGTCCTGGCACCATTTGAGGAGGCCATGAGGATGGTGAGCAGTGACAGTGCATGCATCAGTGACACTGTACCTCTTGTCCACCTGTTGGAGCACACGCTGCATGGAATAATGGACAGGGCACTTGAGGCAGAACAGAGGCAGGAAGAGGAGGACTTCCTTGCCTCTCAAGGCCCCCTTTACCCAGACAGTGTTCCTTCTGTCCCACCCATCGCACAGGAAGAGGAGGAGGAGGAGGAGGAGGAGGAGGAGGATTGTGTCAGCATGGAGGTGGAGGCTGGCACTCAGCATCATCAGCAGCAGTCTTTTAGGGATGATTTACAGTCCCAAGAAACCAGTGGACTTGTACGTGGCTGGGAGGAGGTGGCTGCGGATCATGTCGTCCTTAGTGACCCAGAGGACTCCGGAGCGAATGCCTCAGCAAACCTACGCTGCATGGCCTCCCTGATCCTGCAAAGTCTGCGGAAGGATCCTCGTATTCTTCGGATCAAGGAGAGGGACCATTACTGGCTGGCCACTCTCCTTGATCCACGGTACAAGGGTAAGGTTGCGGACCTTATGTTACCGTCGCAGAGGGAGCAGAGGATGAGACAACTCCGGGAGGCCTTGCAGAAAGGTCTGTGCAACGCGTTCCCAGAGACTGGGAGGTTGCAAACTCCTGGTCCTGGACAACGAGTTGCTGAGGCTTCGGCCAGTCAAAGAAGGAGCGGTGGGGAAGGTGGCCGTCTGACCGATGCGTTCAGACAATTCTTTAGTCCGCAGCCCCAAAGTATGATCGGTTCCAGCAACCATCGCCAGCGTCTGATAAACATGGTGCAGGAATATCTAGGGGCAAGGTCAGACTTGGACACCTTCCCCACCGAAAATCCTCTGGCTTACTGGGTCTTGAGGATGGATCACTGGCCAGAGCTTGCACAGTATGCAATTGAGCTACTGGCCTGTCCTGCATCCAGCGTTCTTTCGGAACGCACATTCAGTGCTGCTGGAGGATTTGTCACGGATCACAGGGTGCGCCTGTCCACCGACTCGGTTGATCGACTGACTTTCATCAAGATGAACCAGTCTTGGATCACCACCAGCTACCACACACCTGATGCTGATATAACAGACTAATTGATTTTAACATGTCACATCCCTTCAAGACTGATACTGATGCTGAGTGCCTGTGCTGTTATGTTGACTGGCTATCCTCCTCCTCCGAGTCCTCAATGATACGATTGATGATGATAGCTTGTAAGATCATTTTTGTTTATGGGTGCCGCCACCAGTGCCTAACGCCCAATTTTTCAGCCCCTGTTTAACAGGGGCGTGTAATTACAATTTTTGAAGCAATACTTTGCAACAGGGCTCATTGCTGTGCTCCAAGTACAGTATCTGTGAGGAGTTGCAGTGTTGTGCCACCAGTGCCTAAGGCCCAATTTTTCAGCCCCTGTTTAACAGGGGCGTGTCATTACAATTTTTGAAGCAATACTTTGCAACAGGGCTCATTGCTGTGCTCCAAGTACAGTATCTGTGAGGAGTTGCAGTGTTGTGCCACCAGTGCCTAAGGCCCAATTTTTCAGCCCCTGTTTAACAGGGGCGTGTCATTACAATTTTTGAAGCAATACTTTGCAACAGGGCTCATTGCTGTGCTCCAAGTACAGTATCTGTGAGGGGTTGCAGTGTTGTGCCACCAGTGCCTAAGGCCCAATTTTTCAGCCCCTGTTCAACAGGGGCATGTAATTACAATTCTTGATCTAATAATTCACAGCAGGGCCCATTGCTGCACCCACCAAGAGTAACTGTCAGGGCTTACAGTGTTGTGGCACCAGCACCACCATCAAAGGCCCAATTTTTACTACCACTGTTCAACAATTATATGTAATTAAAATTCCTGATATAATAGTTGACAGCAGGGCGTTCCAGCACCAACCGAGAGTAACTGTGAGTGCTTACAGTGTTGTGCCAACACCAACAACTAAGGGGCCTATTTCTGCAGAGTATATACGGCAGGTCCCTACTTTCAAACATCCAACTTACAAACGACTCCTACTTGCAAACGCAAGAAGACAACAGGAAGTGAGAGGAAATCTACCACTAGGAAGGAAAATTCTCTCCCGTAAGAATAAATATGGGAGAAAGGTGTCTCCTCTGTACTGATGCTTTATCAGCAATCCTTGTTTCAAGAAAAAGACCACATTTCAAAAAGAGTTGTCATTGGGACGGAAAGTGAGGTGAAATGTTCTGAACAGGGGCACAGACAGCAAAACAAATGTTACAGGGGTGATAACCCTTACCTATGTTTTCCAAAAAGTTTAAAAATAGATTTTTGGTCTGGAGCTACACTTCAACAATGTACCTGTTCAAAATTACAAACAGACTCTACATAAGAACAAACCTACAGTCCCTGTCTTGTATGCACCGCCTGTATAGGGCTGTTCAGAGTATATAGGGCCTTTTTTATTTTATGTGCGGGGTTCCCCTTAATATCCATACAAGACCCAAAGGGGCTGGTAATGGGCTGGGGTAGGGGGGGGGGTCATGGGGTAGCTATGCCATTTTTCTTAAAGAATTTCATCCATATTACCGGGACCAGACATTACATTAAAGCCGCAAGCAGTTTTAAATGGCTTTTTTTTCCTTTAGAAGTGTCATTTTGTGCAGGGACAGTTCTAAACACGGGAAACACGTGGCACTTCACAGGCATACTTTAGACACCCCCCAGGTACGATATTTAAAGGAATATTTGACTTTTTTTTTTTCACTTTATGCATCATTAAAATGACTGCTCCCGAAAAACGACCGTTTTTAAAACTTCTTTTTGCATTGATACATGTCCCCTGGTGCAGAACCCGGGTTCCCAAACCCTTTTTAGGACAATAACATGCATAATAGTTGTTATAATTAGCACTTTAGAATTCGAACGTTCGCATCCATTGTATTTAATAGGGTTCTAATGTTCGTTCGAACTTTCGGTCCGTTCGCGGGTTCTGGTGCGAACCGAACCCGGGGGTGTTCGGCTCATCACTAACCAGATGGTATTTACCCCCAAGATACCCTGGGTATATACTTTTGTGGTTTTACTACTACAGGGGCATTTGAGAACATTTCAGAATTTTGAAGTTCTTCAACCATTTTGATCCCTTAATGAGCACCTCACAAGTCAATCTATTATGTTTTCTTTATGTGTCTGTTTATTAGATGCACCTTGTCCCTCATTATCCCACCCAACTGAATAACTCCTCCATACCCTATTTAATGTGAAATTGGGTTACAGTCCAAAATTGGTGTAATTAGTCTGTCATGCATGCTCAGGTATGGTCCTAACTGGAATAGCTAATTTCCATGAAAAATTAACACTTGGTCATCTTCTTGTTAACCACCATTAAAATCAAACTACAGTCTTTTCCCTCTTTCTTACAGCTTCACAGAGCAATCCACACACATGGTCTAGCGTAACGGACGTGTGTAACAGGAGCTCTGACCTCACCGCTTCACAGAGCAATCCACACACACGGTCAAGCGTAACAGACGTGCGTGGCAGGAGCTCTGGCCATCAGGCCATCTAGGACTCATCCTTGGACTCTTGCGTTTTCTCTCCCCCAGCAAACGTGAACCTGACGACCTGTGGCTTCCCTCAGACCC
Source organism: Rana muscosa (assembly GCA_029206835.1). Classification (NCBI taxonomy): domain Eukaryota; kingdom Metazoa; phylum Chordata; class Amphibia; order Anura; family Ranidae; genus Rana; species Rana muscosa. The sequence continues at coordinate 923,461,726 of CM055117.1, forward strand.
ACTCTCCCCTAGCTCAGGTCCCCCCAGCTTACCATCGCACCACCCACAGCAGCCGACTGCCGCCTGCTGCCATCCGGGCACCCGCCTCTAGACCACTAGACATGCAGAACAGACCGCAGCTGCGGCCTAGCTCCGGCCAACCCATCATCCTCTCCCCAATTCTCTTTCCAGCGGGCCCGCATGCGCCGACCTGGTAAGTACATTGGGGCACCTCCAACCAGTAGGAAGTTGATCCAGGGTTTACCCGATCGCCTCTTGGGGGGTCAGGAAGGAATTTTTCCCCTGCTGTAGTAATTGGCCAGGCTCAGTTGGGGTTTTCGCCTTCCTCTGGACCAACGGGGGGGGGGGGGTGGTTAGGTCATTGGGCCCTATTCACTATCGCCATTAACTCTTGTTTTTTCCCGTCATGTGCAATTTTAAATACTCAGCGGACACCCTCCACAGGCTTAGGAATACCGCCTCAACACTACCAACCTCCATCCAAAAAATACTATGAAAATAACAACTGCTAAGGATCAATCGACAATCGACCATCAAAAACACGAAGGGACCACTGCCACTACAACACATATCATGCGCCCTGATCAACACGAGATCTGCAGTCAAGCGCAGACAGGAAATCCACGACTTCATCACCCAAAACAACATAGATTGCCTCTTTATCACGGAAAGCTGGCTAACACCTGACTGTAACACCATCCTAACAGAATTGGTGCCTGAGAACTACTGCATCCTAACCGAGCATAGAATAGGACAAAGAGGAGAAGGCCTAGCAGTGATCTTCAAATCTCACCTCTCATTCATCAAACCGACGCTACAGAACTCCTTTCCTTTCATGGAGACACTCACTCTGCATCTTCAAACAACACCTCAAGACACCATTCACATACTGCTATGCTACAGACCACCAGGACCAAAGACAAATCTCCTCACACCCTTCACCGAATTCATCTCGACATACACATTGAAAACCAAAAATGTTCTATTACTCAGGGATTTCAACCTCTGGGCTAACTTCACTCAGGACCCCATCGCCACCTCCTGCATCAACCAACTGGAAGAACTAGGTCTGCAGCAACTGATAAATGCCCCCACGCATGGGTCGGGTCACATTCTTGACCTCATCTTCAAACAAAATATGGACGTCAAAACACACTGAACAACATGCCGTAACCATGGACGGACCACCACGCTATCAAATTTAAAATCACCACCAACACCATCTCCCAAAAACTGAAACACACAACAACAACATACTGGACAAGATCTCAGAAGAAACTACACTCGAAACTCTTCAAAACTACACTATCAAAAAAAATAGGAACGCTAACTCAAAACCACTCAACGGAACAAACACTCAACTCCTTAAACAAAGCATTACTACAAACAGCAGACACAGTCGCTCCGAGACGCAGAGCACTCATCCGCAGAAACAATTCGGGCTGGTTTAATGACACTCTTACTCTACTGAAGCAAGAACGCAGAAAAGCTGAAGGAGCCTGGAGAAGAAACCCAACAAAGGAAAACCACACTAACTACAAAGCACTCACTAATAAAAACAACAAAGTGATCTTCAAAGCAAAAAAATAACATTTCTCAAACACCATCTCAAAAGCCCTAAACCAACCACACAAACTTTTCAAACTTGTCGCTCAAACTATGAACCTCACCTGTTTAGAGCACCCAGCAAACGAAACTCAAGAATTCTGCAATGAACTATTGGATTTTTTTATCGACAAAATCGAAAACATTCGAGAAATAATTCAACAGAAAAAAACAACCAACCTCACTCAGCCTAAACAAGAAGAGGAAATCAATATACAATCGATTTAAATTTTCGCTGGTCCCGATCACCATCGACACCACAAAAAACATCATCAGAAGTCTTCGAGACAGCACATCACCAAATTACATAATTTCTACAAAACTCCTGAAAGAATGTACCGGCACCCACCATAACACATCTCGTAAATCAATCGTTCAAAGAAGGCATTGTTCCGATCTCCCTCAAGCAAGCATAGTCAAACCCCTCCTAAAGAAGCCCAACCTCGACCCAAAAGACCAAAACTGCCGCAGACCGGTAACAAGTCTCCGCCCAGGCCATGGCACAGAAACAGCCCTTCTCAAAATATGGGATGACGCCCTTGAAGCTGCAGATGACGGAGAATCATGTCTTCTGGTGCTGCTGGATCTCAGTGCAGCGTTCGACACAGTAGACTACAAAACTCTACTCATCCGCCTTAAAGAAGTAGCAGGAGTCGCAGACCCTGACCTACCCTGGTTCGCATCCTTCCTAGAAAATCGCTCCCAGACAGTGAAACTAGGAGCCTTCACCTCTGAAACTTGCGCAATTTCTTGCGGAGTCCCTCAAGGATCACCCCTGTCACCCGTGCTCTTTAACATCTACCTCCGCCCACTCCTCAAAATAATCAGCAAACAGGACTTGTGCTACCACTCATACGCTGACGACACCCAACTCTATTTTCGTATCACCGGAAAAAAAGACCAATATCACGGACTGGAAAATTGCCTCACATTAATCGATGATTGGATGACTGAGAGTTCCCTCAAACTCAATGGATCCAAAACAGAACTTCTTCTCCTCCACGCAAACCGAAAGACAAAAACAAAGACTTCTTGGACACCACCCACCATTCTTGGACAGACCCCTACCCCGAGCACCAATGTCAAAAGTCTCGGAGTCATCTTTGACTCGGAGATGTCGATGGATGCACAAATCAGTAGTCAGTGGATCGCACCATCTCCGCCGCCTGCTGCGTAGACTCATCCCCTTCATCCCGGAAGAGGACATAGCAGTAGTAGTTGGAACAATCATTAACTCCCGACTCGACTACGCAAACTCCCTCTACATAGGACTACCTAAATATCAGATTTTGCGCCTACAAGTTGTCCAGAACACGGCAGCCAGACTGGTAACAGGGAAAAAACCCTGGGAATCCATCACCCCTTCACTAAGGACCCTGCATTGGCTAACCGTAAAGGATCGGATCACATTCAAAACCCTCTGTCTCACTCACAAGTGCACACAAGGAAACGCTCCTCAATATTTATGCGAGAAGATAAAACACTACACCCCCAAACGCATTCTCCGATCAACCAACCAAAACCTCCTCCACATCCCCAAGTCCCGCTACAAATCAAAGTGAGAACGAAGATTTGCAGTCGGAGGACCACGGCTATGGAACGCTCTACCCACGGACATCCGTATGGAAGAAAACCATCGGGCCTTCAGGAAAAAACTTAAGACCCACCTCTTCTGAAGGATCAGGACGTCACTGGATGCAAAGCGCCTTGAGGCGATTTAGTTCGCATTTGTAGCGCTATATAAGTTATTCACCCACTCACTTACTCACTCACATATCTCCTCTCTAAGGCCTCTTTCACACTGAGGCGCTTGAAAAACTGCCAGTAAAACACTGAGCGCTTTTGAAGCGATTTTCAGACGCTTTTGACGCGCTTTCAATTCACTTCAATGGAGAGGCACGTTTTTTCAGCGCACTGCCCCAGTGTGAAAGCATTAATTGATTTGAATGGAAATACGTTTTCGTAAGCTTTTCAGGCGCTTTTTTTTAGCGTGAAAGCGCCTGAAAAGCGCCTCAGTGTGAAAGTGGTCTAATAACATCTCAAAGGGATATGTATATGCTATGCAAATTATCTGTTACTAAATGTTTAATTACCTGTGTACCTACACTATATTACCAAAAGTATTGGGACACCTACCTTTACACTCACATGAACTTTAATGGCATCTTAGTCCATAGGGTTCAATATTGAGTTGGCCCTCCCTTTGCAGCTAAAACTGCTTCAACTCTTCTGGTAAGGCTGCTCACAAGGTTTAGGAGTGTGTCTATAGGAATGTTTGACCATTCTTCCAGAAGCGCATTTGTGAGGTCAGGCACTGATGCGGACAAGAATTCCTGGCTCGCAGTCTCAGCTCTAATTTATCTCAAAGGTGTTTTATCGGGTTGAGGTCAGGACTCTGTGCAGGCCAGTCAAGTTCCTCCACCCAAAACATCCATGTCTTTATAGACCTTGTTTTGTGCGCTGGTCCAAATCATTTGGTGGAGGGGGGATTATGGTGTGGAGTTGTTTTTCATGGGTTAGGCTTGGCCACCAATGAAGGGAACTCTTAAGGCGTCAGTATACCAAGACATTTTGGACAATTTCATGATCCCAACTTTGTGGGAACAGTTTGGGGATGGCCCCTTCCTGGTCCAACATGACTTCGCACCAGTGCACAAAGCAAGGTCCATAAAGACATGGATGAGCGAGTATGGGGTGTAGGAACCTGACTGGCCTGCACAGAGTCCTGACCTCAACCCGATGGAACACCTTTTGGATTAATTAGAGTGGAGACTGCAAGCCAGGCCTAAAGCTGTTATAGCTGCAAAGAGTGGGCCAATTCAATATTGGACAACGCGGACTAAGACTGGGATGCCATTAAAGTTCATGTGTGTGTAAAGGCAGGCTTCCCAATATGTTGATAATATAGTGTATATACATGTTATTGTTTTTTTCTACACTGTAACTGATGAAACAACAAAAGAAACATATTTGTAAATGAAAAAGATAAGCTGTTTGGTTGGAATGAGCAGCACATTTTTTTTTCAGATGGCATTGCTTATGTGGATCCTTAGTCTTGTCATGTGCAAAGAAATGATGTAGACATTTTAGGCAGCTTTCATACAAATACTGTTTGTTGCTAAATTACCTGTTGGTAATTATTGTCTGTTGAAAGTGGTTAAACTTGCTAGATAATTGCCCTGTTTATCTTGCTTTTGACCAGTCTTTTACAGTTTTCATTAGCTGTCAGCAAACTGGATAGGTTTCAACTGTTATGCAAATGTAATCATATTGGTATGGAAAATCCCTAACATATTTGCAAAGAATCTAACATCTAAGTGATATTGTATGTGCCCAACAGTTGCATAACATTTCTGTTACTATATTATGAGTGTACATGTTTATGAGTCTTGCAGACATCAATGGTACTTATTTAGGGGAAACGGTAAGCTACGTGTTAAGGAATTTCACTGCAGCCATTAAGCCAACCAGCACTTATCTTTGGTACTCCATGGGGTAGATTTACTATTTACAGCATTTCACCTCGATGCTTAGCAGCATTTAATGGATATCTCCCTCATTTCTTGTGTAGCGGGGGTCCTAAATTTAGGGATTGCTATACTAAATTTAGGGGTGATTCGAGTGGTAGTTGGCTCGAATCTTTCAATTTACTGGACTCTGCCTTGCTGCTGTTTCACCTGGTATGCAGTTCCCCTTAGAAGTATGGGTGGCGCTGTCGCTTGTACTCGGGGTTGAACCACAGGTGATGGAGTGGCGATTGAGTGTCCTCTCTCGGCAGCCATGCAGTGGGTGTGGTCTACCTGCTGTGCATGCTGGGAGAGGATACATAAGGGGCAGACGCCGCCGGGGAGGGGTTTTCTGTTCTTGGTTCCAGAATCTGAGTCCTGGTGCGTGGAGCATGGCCCTCCAGGCCATGGGGCCACGTGTGCTTCAGTCCCAGGCACCTTTAGTTCTGGGACTGCAACTTCAGCCCTGGGCCCAGCACCTTTAGCTGAAGCCCACTTTGGGAGGAGGAATCCCAGGGTGCCGCCTTGCGAGGGGACCTGTTTCTAGAAGAGGAGGCTGGGGGAGGAACGTTCCGAAGGACTGGGGAACAAAACAGGAAGCGCCACCTAAGTGCAATATTTTAGTCACAATTTATTAAGGACAAAGGAGATACACTTACAGACATATGTAAAAAATGGGCTCATCTGTGTGTGTAGTTCGCGGTGTGATCCGGTCTCAGGTGCATCCAGGCTCACATGTAGGCAGAGCAGTGTGTAGTTTCCATCCTGTGGCCAGCAGGAAGCCAGCCAGAACCAGCAGAGAACGAGGATGATGACGTCACCGGAAACAGAACAAGAGAGATCACCGGAAGGAAAGTGTTCAGCACCCCACTGAGAAACCAGGCCTGGATGCACCTGAGACCGGATTACACCGCAAACTACACACACAGATGAGCCCATTTTTTACATATGTCTGTAAGTGCATTTCCTCTGTCTTTAATAAATTGTGACTAAAATATTGCACTTAGGTGGCGCTTCCTGTTTTGTTCCCCTGTCTTCCCTATGCAGAGCCGACTTTCTCTGAGGACAGCTGCCTCCTATCATCCTTCCATTGCTCCCTCCTTCCCCCCTGTTATAGGAATAGTCATTATATACCAGCAAATGGACTTAAAAGAACTGTGACTGGACCTTTTGAGATCTAATTCCTGGCCATCTATCATGCATTAGTCTTTTGCGCTAACAGTTTATTCCATTGTTTTTACTGTGTTCCGAAGGACTGGTGAGAGATCACAGTGAAGGAAGGGGCCCAGTAACTCTTCGGAGGGATGTCATCCATCCGGAAAAAGGGATATAAACAACAGGACCATTAGGAGCTTCGGGGCACTATAGATTCTGTGGCAGAGGATCTCCTGAATGCATCCATTAGGGAATCTGATAGACTGTTCGAGCTACATGCCGGCTGCTAGTGCCCTTGGGTGACTATCCGGGTGAGCTATACCTACTCGGGATCGAGTGGCGACGAAGCCAAGAGTGCCTGAATTGATCTGTCTTCCTAACACCTTTTTCTCTTCTCCAAATTTGTGGATGTTCATGCATAAGGAAAAATAAACTCTACGTTGGGGTTGACACTGGTGTGGACCTTGGAGTTACTTGGGGGTATAGAGACTTTGTCCTTACATTCTAGGGACAGAAACCAGCTTTACTGAGAACCTTGTTGTAAGACCAGTAAGTTAAATCAAATATGCGTAACCTCTGCAAACCAGGGGGTATGGGCATGGTGGCCATGGTGCGCCTTTCTCTCCTGTGAGTGAGCCAAGGATAATAGAGAGAGAAGGGGGCCGTGTCGCTACACTTGCAATTAATGCTGTGCTACTTTTACTGACCATATTTGTTAATTTTTCATATACTAATTATTTACAGTTAAGTTTTAGAACAATAAGGTCTTGTACAATATTACGGACGGCAGATATCTATTATATGATGCAGTACTTCTGCATGCTGCAGCCTACGTACAATATTCATAATATATGAGCTGTAGTAGTCACCATGTGGCATTCTATGGAGTTGTCTCTATCTAATGCAGCAGAGAGAAATCTATGATTGCAGAGTCCTTTTTCCCATCAATATTGTGCTCCACTTGACTTGTGTTGGAAAAGAACAACCGCATGTAATGTAAATTTGCTTTTATAAACTGACTGTTTACTGTATGCATTATACCAATCTATGCCAGCAGGTGGTGCTGTACTATAATAGTGTTTAGTTTGCTATGATATGAGAGAAAGTACCCTCTGTATCTAAGTGTGAACTTGTTTGTGTTCTCTTCCTGTCTGTCTCCATGATGATAAAAGGCTTGTAATATATTTCTCCATAAAAGTAAAGTTGTTTGCTGTATGCAAGAAGCTTCCAAAGCATGATTTCAATACTCAGCTAATAACTTGTTGGCTGTACGGCTATAGCACTGCTTTTTAAATAAACCCCTAATAGACAAAAACAGTACACTTCCTTGATTGTTTTCTATTTATTTCTAAAATTTGCCATTACTTATGTATTATAGTCTGCCATGTTATCAGTAAATGTCCTCTGCTCTAGTGCTATAGAAACCTGTCAGCAAGGACAATTGCTCACATATTAAAACAGAAACAGTACAAATTTTAAAGCATAACTGTTATTTTAGTAGAAACAATACCAGCAAGGAGTCATATTAACCGGTTCCCAACCGGCTCCTGTACATATACGTTGGCAGAATGGCACGGCTGGGCAAAGTAACGTATGTCCGCCGGTGTCCCGCGATCGGGTCACAGAGCGGCAGAACGGGGAGAGGCAAGTGTAAATAAGCCTCTCCCCGTTCTGCCCAGTGACACTGTCACTGATCGTATGCTCCCTCTCATCAGAAGCAGCGATCACTGACGTGTCACTCGTAGCCATTCCCCCTAACAGTTAGAATCACTCCCTAGGACACAGTTGATTGATTGATATGTAAATTTATATTGCGCCAAATACTGTCTTGGAGGACTGCAACTAAGCGCGATGTACCATAAATTCACCAATCAGCCTTGGGAAAAGAAAAAAAAACTACTTGAGAAAAAGAGAGGGGAGAAAAAGGAAGGCTCACGAGGGGAGTATAAAAACAAAGTTGACGTTAATTATTACAGAATTTAATGTCTCTACATCCATAGTTAGGAAAAAGCGTTTTTAAAAAGGTGGGTTTTTTAATTGCCTTTTAAAAAGAGCTTGGGGCATTGGGAGCCGGAGATGGTCGGGGAGTTGGTTCCAAAGGGCCGCGCCCATAGTCTGCATTCGTCGACCTCCCAAGGACTGGAGTCGGGCGGGTGCTTGGATGATCCTATTTTGAAGCCCTGACCGCAATGCTCTAATTGGTGTGTAATGGGGGGCCATTTCCGTGAGATAGAGTGGGCCCAAGCCCCAATATGCTATAAACATCAGAACCAAGATTTTAAATTGTACTCTATGCACTATAGGTAACCAATGTAGCTGTGCCAGCACGGGGGTGATGTGATGTCTATATGGTGTAGCCGTTATAGTGCGTGCTGCTTGATTCTGTATAATTTGGATTTTTTTAACCCACTTAAGGGGAAGACCAAGGCAAAAACCATTGGCAAAGTCTAGTCTGGATTGTACTAGAGCCAAAATAAGTGTGATTTGGTGTCGATATGAAAGTAGATGTCTGATCTTTCGAATAATTTGCAAATAGAATGAGGCATTTTTCATACAGTTCATGATTTGCAGAATCTAGGTAAGCTTTGCATCAAAAATTATTCCAAGGTTCTTGACTTGTCTTTTAGGTTCTGGGCAGGTACCTAGGTCAGATGGCCATCGGGATAGAATGGGAGAGGCTAGAGGTTCGCCCACTTGAATTATTTCTGTTTTGGAGCCATTAAGGCTCAACCAGTTTCTATTGATCCAGGAATGAATGTTAGTCATGCATTCAGCTAGGGTCTGGGGATGTCTGTCATTTTTGGAAGTGTTGACTAGGATTTGGATGTCATCGGCATATAGTTGGCCTTGAAGGCCATGTAACTGCAATATATCAGGTAGGGGGCGCATATAACAATTGAAAAGGTATGGAGAGAGGACAGAGCCCTGTGGTACTCCCCAGGGCACTGGGCTTATGGCTGACCTGAAAGGTCCCAGCCTAACCTGTTGTGTACTATCTTGTAGAAAAGACTGGATCCATAACAGGACAGCACCTTGAATTCCAAACTGGTCATGAAGGCGCGAGATCAGAATGTCATGATCAATGGTGTCAAAAGCCGTGGAGAGGTCCAATAGCACTAAGGCCGCCGATTCCCCAGCGTCCCTGACCCTCAGCAGCTGTTCCCTCATGGCCATCGTGAGAGCTCTATTCCCCTGCCCGGTCGGAACCCAGACTGGACATCGTGGAATCGGCCCTCCCCTTCAGAGTATTCCTGAAGTTGCTCAAGAACGATGGTTTCCATAATCTTTGCCACGAAATGAATGCTAGAAATGGGTCTTAGATTATGCGGGTCTTGAAGCTCTGTTGTTTTTTTTTGGAATTGGCGTAACGTATGAGTGTTTAAGTTTCCCTGGTATAACTCCCAGCCTCAAACTGAAGTTGATAATTGTACATAAGTCTGGAAGGAATGCCTTTGACTGGAGTTTGAAAAACCAGGCAGGGCAAAATTCATCCGCAAAGTGTGTGGGCTTCAATTTAAGAATTACTTTGTGTAGTAACTCCGGCGTGGTAGGTGTAAAGTTGTTTAAGCTGGACAGAGTAGGTTGGATAGCCTCTTGTAGTGGACCAGGTTGGTCAATCAGGTGAATGTTCTTGGCAATGCCCAACCGGATTTTATGAATTTTATCTTGGAAAGCGATCCCTAATTTATTGGTGAATTCTTGTGATGGTATTATCGTCTTGGTTAACCTACGTGGATTAAGCATTTCGTTTATGATTTTGAAAAGTTTCTTATCCCGATTTCCGGCGTTATCGATCTGTTCACCGTAATATGCTTTTTTCCTGTGGCGAATGGCTTTGAAATATGCCCGAGAAATTATCCGTTATGCGAGTTTGTCTTGATGTGTTAATTAATTAATCTTAAGCCATTTTCTTTCAAGCTGTCTGCGTTTCATTTTAATTAGGGCTGGGTTGCTAGTATACCAAGGTTTAGCCTTGGTAATCTTTTTACGAAAGTGTGATGTTTTGAGAGGGGCAAGCTTATCAAGTGTATGATGGATTTTTAGTTCAAATGCATCCAGGGCTTTAGTGACTCTGTCAAGATGGATTTCAAAGTCAATATAAAGATCATCTTCACTGTCTAGGGTGATAGGTTCAAGAGCCAAGTATGTTGCCATGAAGGTGAATGGACATAGGTTTTTAAGTGAACGATACGGCTTGGATTGCTGCATGGGAGTACCCAAGTCTGGGGCTGGGGGTCTAAAGTCTCTGAGTTGGTATGAAATAAATTTATGATCTGTCCATATAAGTTCGATGTTCTGAATGTCAGAGATGGTAATATTAGAGGAGAAGACAATATCTAGTGTGTGCCCTTTCTCATGGGTATAGGAGTTGACATTTTGAACAAAGCCAAGGGAGTCAAGATCTTGTAAAAACTCCTGTATTTTAGGATCCAGTAAGTACACAAGCCATAGGTTGCAGTCGCCTTGCATGATAATGTTTGACGTGTAAGTGTTCAATTCTAAACAAAATTGAATAATCTCAGTGTTGAATTCCGTGTGGTATCCTGGCGGACGATATATAGTTGCAATGATGGTAGAGATGGTGGCATCAATTTGGCAACGTGCAGAAAGATGTTCAAAGGAAATATATTCAGAGAGAGCAAGTTCCCTACAGGTAACATTGCTATTGTGAATCAGTGCAATGCCTCCACCCCGTTTACCATGTCTATTTAACCCCTACTTAACCCCTTCAGCGCCACCTAGTGGTTAACCCCTTCACTGCCAGTGTAATTTTTACAGTAATCAGTGCATTCTTATAGCACTGATCGCTGTAAAAATTACAACGGTTCCAAAAATGTGTCAAAAGTGTCCGATGAGTCCGCCATAATGTTGCAGCCACGATAAAAATCGATAATCGCCGCCATTACTAGTAAAAAAAATTAAAAAATGCCATAAAACTATCCTCTATTTTGTAGACGCTATAACTTTTGCGCAAACCAATCAATATACACTTATTGCGATTTTATTTACCAAAAATATGTAGAAGAATACGTATCGGCCTAAACTGTGTTTTTTTTTAAATTTATTTATAGATTTTTTGGGGATATTTATTATCGCAAAAAGTAAAAAATATAGAATTTTTTTCAAAATTGTCGCTCTATTTTTGTTTATAGCGCAAAAAATAAAAACCGCAGAGGTGATCAAATACCACCAAAAGAAAGCTCTATTTGTGGGAAAAAAAGGACGTCAATTTTGTTTGGGAGCCACGTCGCACGACCGCGCAATTGTTAGTTAAAGCGACGCAGTGCTGAATCGCAAAAAGTCCTCTGGTCTTTGGCCAGCCAAATGGTCCGGGGCTTAAGTGGTTAACAAACACAGCATATATATATTTTAAAGGAAAATAAATTCCTCCATTCAGGGTGCATTAAACCACTAAGCTCCTGTTCACATCAGTGTGACTTGTCATGCGATTTGACAGTTCCAAATCCCATGACAAATCTCACCCCATTGCTGGCAATGGAACCATTCATTTCACTGCTACTCATGTCAATTATGAAAAAGTTTCCTGCACTACTTTTTACTGATTTCATTGCGACTTGCATAGACTTCTGTTAAATTTAAATTACAAGCCGCAATGAAATCGGCAGCGCAAATCGCACTGATGTGCAGATTTGATATTGCGCTGAAATAGAAAAATTTCAAAGTTGCACCGATGTGAACCAGGGGTTAGTGTGCAGTAGACTTTTATTTACAATTAAAGAGACAGAAGTATTCAGGTTTTCTATGATAGCACCAGAAATCAGGGAATTACTGGAGGCTAATATAGGGTCCTGTTCAGGTACTTATACTTACATAGTTACATAGTTAGTCAGGTTAAAAAAAGACACAAGTCCATCTAGTTTCACCAATAAGGCCTGGGTTCACATATCTCCAGCCGTGGTTCCCAGCATGGTGTCCGGTGTGTCCCTGTTCACTGGTTCAGGTGCGATTCAGGTCCAAATATTTGCCTAAATTTCCACATGAATCGGATCCAAAGATGCACAGGACCCTTCTGCAATCCGGGCCGTGGCCACCCCGGACCTGTGTCAACTGGCACCATTGAGAGTCGGTCACACTCGCCTATCATGTGAATTGGATGTGGAGAAAACCGCATCCAATTCGCATATATGTGAACCTGGCCTTAAAACAAAAAAAACATACAATCCCATATACACAATCCTATACCCACAGTTGATCCAAAGGTAGGCAAAAAAAACCCGGGTAAAGCATGCTCCAATTTGCTCCAGAAGAGGAAAAAATTCCTTCCTGATCCCCCAAGAGGCAATCGGATATTCCCCGGATCAAGTTTACCTATACATGTTAGTATCCATTTATATTATGTACAATTAGGAAAGAATCCAGGTCTTTTTGAAAGCAAGCTACTGAGTTGGCCAGAACCAGCTCTTGAGGGAGTCTATTTCACATTTTCACAGCTCTTAGGCTACTTTCACACTGAAGCGCTGGATGCGTTGGCGGTATAGCGGCGCCATTTTTAGCGGCGCTATACCGTTGTTTTTGCCGGTGACTTTAACCCCCGCTAGCGGCCGAAAAAGGGTTCAAAACGCCCGCAATAATGCCTCTTTGCGGTGTTTTGCAGGCATTTTGGAGGCGCTACCTAATTGATTTCAATGGGCAGGGGCGCTATAGGAGCGGTATTTTTACCGCTCCTATCGCGCCTCAAAGATGTGGCTTGCAGGAGTTTTTTCACCCTCCTACAAGCGCAACGCTCCAGTGTGAAAGCCCTCGGGCTTTCACACTGGATACAAAGTAGCAGCTTTTTTAGGGCGCTCTGCAGGCGCTATTTTTAGCGCAATAGCGCCTGCAAAGTGCCTCAGTGTAAAAGGGGTCTTACTGTGAAGAAACACTAGGTATATGTAAAAAAACAAAACAATTACTGTTCCATAATGTATACATACAGTAGCTATAATGGTATTTTTTTTTTATATCTGCTTGGATTCTAAAACATACTTAAGCCTGAAGGTCCCATTTTACATATCTAAAATAATCTTTTTCATTTTGTAATTTCTAACAATTACTGATTTACTACTTAACAGGATTGCTCTAATAAAGTCAAACACCATAAAAAAGCCATTTCAGTCCTATTTTCTGCAGCTAGCATAGCAAAGCACAATAGGTGTCAAATTCTATAATGAGACTCTACAGACTCCAACCCCATTATTACTGCTCTCTAAATTCCTTTAGGCTTTAACTCACTTTGTCAGGTCACTCCTTTACCCACCTGTATTGTTGCATTCCACACATATTTAGGTAGCTAATATGCTTTCATATATAAAATTTAAAGATGCAAAGTGTAAAAAAAAAAATATATATATATATATATATATATATATATATATATATAGGTAAGTTTACAACATTTCGGTGGGACTCGGCCCACCTTTGCCAAAGCACCCTTGGTCAATACTACAACTCCAGTTCCAAAAAAGTTGGGGGGCTGTGTAAAATCTACATAACAACAGAATGAAAATAGAAAACATATCAAATGTTTAAACTGAGAAAACGTACCATTTTAAGAAAATAATAAGGTAATTTTGAAATTGATGGCAGCATTACATCTCAGAAAAGTTGGGACAGGGCCATGTTTAGCACTAGGGATGAGCTTCGTGTTCGAGTCGAACATACGTTCGACTCGAACATCGGCTGTTCGATGAAGATCGAACGATTTGGGCCGTTCGCGCCAAATTCGAGTGACGCGAACGGCCCACAATGCACTACGCCATCGCAGTGTCATCCAGGCGCTGTGATTGGCCAAGCATGCACTGTGACCCCGCATGCTTGGCCAATCACAGCGCCGGCAGCGAGGAGAGCAATGATTGGCCACAGGCAGGATGCCTGTGGCCAATTATTGCTGAGGGTGTTTAGTACACGCCCCACACTATAAAAGGCCGCCAGCACGGCGGCCTAGTGTAGTGTGTTCCGGAGCAGGGATAGAGCAGCATAGGCAGGGACAGTGACTTTTATTTCTTTCTTGCTTAACCTGGATTCCTTTAGTTTAGGGAAAGAGAAGGATAGGTAGGGAGAGTGTCAGTGTGTTTTGTGCTTGTGCTATATTGTGCTTAAAAAAAACATTTTTTCTAGGGACAGAAAACTGTAGGTAGGGAGAGTGTGTCAGTTGCTTTCACTGTCAAAGTCCTTGTTTCCAGGGACCTGGAAGGACAGTGAGTGAATTCTCCTTGTGCTAAATTGTGCTTAAAAAAAACATTTTTTCTAGGGACAGAAAACTGTAGGTAGGGAGAGTGTGTCAGTTTCTTTCACTGTCAAAGTCCTTGTTTCCAGGGACCTGGAAGGACAGTGAGTGAATTCTCCTTGTGCTAAATTGTGCTTAAAAAAAACATTTTTTCTAGGGACAGAAAACTGTAGGTAGGGAGAGTGTGTCAGTTTCTTTCACTGTCAAAGTCCTTGTTTCCAGGGACCTGGAAGGACAGTGAGTGAATTCTCCTTGTGCTAAATTGTGCTTAAAAAAAACATTTTTTCTAGGGACAGAAAACTGTAGGTAGGGAGAGTGTGTCAGTTTCTTTCACTGTCAAAGTCCTTGTTTCCAGGGACCTGGAAGGACAGTGAGTGAATTCTCCTTGTGCTAAATTGTGCTTAAAAAAAACATTTTTTCTAGGGACAGAAAACTGTAGGTAGGGAGAGTGTGTCAGTTTCTTTCACTGTCAAAGTCCTTGTTTCCAGGGACCTGGAAGGACAGTGAGTGAATTCTCCTTGTGCTAAATTGTGCTTAAAAAAAACATTTTTTCTAGGGACAGAAAACTGTAGGTAGGGAGAGTGTGTCAGTTTCTTTCACTGTCAAAGTCCTTGTTTCCAGGGACCTGGAAGGACAGTGAGTGAATTCTCCTTGTGCTAAATTGTGCTTAAAAAAAACATTTTTTCTAGGGACAGAAAACTGTAGGTAGGGAGAGTGTGTCAGTTGCTTTCACTGTCAAAGTCCTTGTTTCCAGGGACCTGGAAGGACAGTGAGTGAATTCTCCTTGTGCTAAATTGTGCTTAAAAAAAACATTTTTTCTAGGGACAGAAAACTGTAGGTAGGGAGAGTGTGTCAGTTGCTTTCACTGTCAAAGTCCTTGTTTCCAGGGACCTGGAAGGACAGTGAGTGAATTCTCCTTGTGCTAAATTGTGCTTAAAAAAAACATTTTTTCTAGGGACAGAAAACTGTAGGTAGGGAGAGTGTGTCAGTTTCTTTCACTGTCAAAGTCCTTGTTTCCAGGGACCTGGAAGGACAGTGAGTGAATTCTCCTTGTGCTAAATTGTGCTTAAAAAAAACATTTTTTCTAGGGACAGAAAACTGTAGGTAGGGAGAGTGTGTCAGTTTCTTTCACTGTCAAAGTCCTTGTTTCCAGGGACCTGGAAGGACAGTGAGTGAATTCTCCTTGTGCTAAATTGTGCTTAAAAAAAACATTTTTTCTAGGGACAGAAAACTGTAGGTAGGGAGAGTGTGTCAGTTTCTTTCACTGTCAAAGTCCTTGTTTCCAGGGACCTGGAAGGACAGTGAGTGAATTCTCCTTGTGCTAAATTGTGCTTAAAAAAAACATTTTTTCTAGGGACAGAAAACTGTAGGTAGGGAGAGTGTGTCAGTTTCTTTCACTGTCAAAGTCCTTGTTTCCAGGGACCTGGAAGGACAGTGAGTGAATTCTCCTTGTGCTAAATTGTGCTTAAAAAAAACATTTTTTCTAGGGACAGAAAACTGTAGGTAGGGAGAGTGTGTCAGTTTCTTTCACTGTCAAAGTCCTTGTTTCCAGGGACCTGGAAGGACAGTGAGTGAATTCTCCTTGTGCTAAATTGTGCTTAAAAAAAACATTTTTTCTAGGGACAGAAAACTGTAGGTAGGGAGAGTGTGTCAGTTTCTTTCACTGTCAAAGTCCTTGTTTCCAGGGACCTGGAAGGACAGTGAGTGAATTCTCCTTGTGCTAAATTGTGCTTAAAAAAAACATTTTTTCTAGGGACAGAAAACTGTAGGTAGGGAGAGTGTGTCAGTTTCTTTCACTGTCAAAGTCCTTGTTTCCAGGGACCTGGAAGGACAGTGAGTGAATTCTCCTTGTGCTAAATTGTGCTTAAAAAAAACATTTTTTCTAGGGACAGAAAACTGTAGGTAGGGAGAGTGTGTCAGTTTCTTTCACTGTCAAAGTCCTTGTTTCCAGGGACCTGGAAGGACAGTGAGTGAATTCTCCTTGTGCTAAATTGTGCTTAAAAAAAACATTTTTTCTAGGGACA
Source organism: Rana muscosa (assembly GCA_029206835.1). NCBI lineage: Eukaryota > Metazoa > Chordata > Amphibia > Anura > Ranidae > Rana > Rana muscosa. Next base: position 923,478,243 of record CM055117.1, read on the forward strand.
GAAAACTGTAGGTAGGGAGAGTGTGTCAGTTTCTTTCACTGTCAAAGTCCTTGTTTCCAGGGACCTGGAAGGACAGTGAGTGAATTCTCCTTGTGCTAAATTGTGCTTAAAAAAAACATTTTTTCTAGGGACAGAAAACTGTAGGTAGGGAGAGTGTGTCAGTTTCTTTCACTGTCAAAGTCCTTGTTTCCAGGGACCTGGAAGGACAGTGAGTGAATTCTCCTTGTGCTAAATTGTGCTTAAAAAAAACATTTTTTCTAGGGACAGAAAACTGTAGGTAGGGAGAGTGTGTCAGTTTCTTTCACTGTCAAAGTCCTTGTTTCCAGGGACCTGGAAGGACAGTGAGTGAATTGTCCTTGTGCTAAATTGTGCTTAAAAAAAACATTTTTTCTAGGGACAGAAAACTGTAGGTAGGGAGAGTGTGTCAGTTTCTTTCACTGTCAAAGTCCTTGTTTCCAGGGACCTGGAAGGACAGTGAGTGAATTCTCCTTGTGCTAAATTGTGCTTAAAAAAAACATTTTTTCTAGGGACAGAAAACTGTAGGTAGGGAGAGTGTGTCAGTTTCTTTCACTGTCAAAGTCCTTGTTTCCAGGGACCTGGAAGGACAGTGAGTGAATTCTCCTTGTGCTAAATTGTGCTTAAAAAAAACATTTTTTCTAGGGACAGAAAACTGTAGGTAGGGAGAGTGTGTCAGTTTCTTTCACTGTCAAAGTCCTTGTTTCCAGGGACCTGGAAGGACAGTGAGTGAATTCTCCTTGTGCTAAATTGTGCTTAAAAAAAACATTTTTTCTAGGGACAGAAAACTGTAGGTAGGGAGAGTGTGTCAGTTTCTTTCACTGTCAAAGTCCTTGTTTCCAGGGACCTGGAAGGACAGTGAGTGAATTCTCCTTGTGCTAAATTGTGCTTAAAAAAAACATTTTTTCTAGGGACAGAAAACTGTAGGTAGGGAGAGTGTGTCAGTTTCTTTCACTGTCAAAGTCCTTGTTTCCAGGGACCTGGAAGGACAGTGAGTGAATTCTCCTTGTGCTAAATTGTGCTTAAAAAAAACATTTTTTCTAGGGACAGAAAACTGTAGGTAGGGAGAGTGTGTCAGTTTCTTTCACTGTCAAAGTCCTTGTTTCCAGGGACCTGGAAGGACAGTGAGTGAATTCTCCTTGTGCTAAATTGTGCTTAAAAAAAACATTTTTTCTAGGGACAGAAAACTGTAGGTAGGGAGAGTGTGTCAGTTTCTTTCACTGTCAAAGTTCTTGTTTCCAGGGACCTGGAAGGACAGTGAGTGAATTCTCCTTGTGCTAAATTGTGCTTAAAAAAAACATTTTTTCTAGGGACAGAAAACTGTAGGTAGGGAGAGTGTGTCAGTTTCTTTCACTGTCAAAGTCCTTGTTTCCAGGGACCTGGAAGGACAGTGAGTGAATTCTCCTTGTGCTAAATTGTGCTTAAAAAAAACATTTTTTCTAGGGACAGAAAACTGTAGGTAGGGAGAGTGTGTCAGTTTCTTTCACTGTCAAAGTCCTTGTTTCCAGGGACCTGGAAGGACAGTGAGTGAATTCTCCTTGTGCTAAATTGTGCTTAAAAAAAACATTTTTTCTAGGGACAGAAAACTGTAGGTAGGGAGAGTGTGTCAGTTTCTTTCACTGTCAAAGTCCTTGTTTCCAGGGACCTGGAAGGACAGTGAGTGAATTCTCCTTGTGCTAAATTGTGCTTAAAAAAAACATTTTTTCTAGGGACAGAAAACTGTAGGTAGGGAGAGTGTGTCAGTTTCTTTCACTGTCAAAGTCCTTGTTTCAAGGGACAGAGAAGGACACCTGAAGGTAGCCCTTATTGCTTTTTTCCCATCTCCCTGCAGGCCATCTATTAGAATGTCTGGAAGGCAAACAAGGAGAGGCAGACAGTCAGGAGGCAATAAAAGAGGGCAAGCAGGCTCTGTGTCTGGGGGCAACAGTGCTGGTCGTGGACGCGGTGCATTGTCATCAGCACATGGCCATGGGACACGCTTGTCCTTCTTTTCGGCAGCTGGACATGTTGAGCCACATCATGCCGAAGACTTGGTAGAGTGGATGACCAAGCCCTCCTCCTCCTCCTCATCCTCTCTCACCCAGGCTCAGGGTACTGGAAAAGCAGCTGCCAAAGCGTCCTCTTCCCTGGTATCAATGTCAGACTCATCATCAGTCACTCCTTCCCTAGACCCACCATGTCCTCCTCCTGAGGAGTCCCCCGAACTGTTTCAGCACAGTGTTGGGTACATGCTCCAGGAGGATGCCCAGCGTTTCGAAGGGTCTGATGATGAAACCCAGCTAGAGGAAGGCAGTAGCGTGAGAGCAGACAGAGGGGATGCTCAAGAAGGACACCAATCTGGCAGTCATGTTCCAGCAGCTGCAGCATACTGCCAGATTGGCTCCAGTGATGAGGAGGGAGGTGATGATGAGGTCACTGACTCCACGTGGGTGCCTAATAGGAGAGAGGAGGAGGAGGAGGATGAGGAGGAGGCACATCTCCAACGAGGCAGGATGCCCTTTGGTGGCCAGCGTAAGGGCAGTACACCGACGGAATCACACCGCAGAGCTCCGCCTGTGCAGGGCGCTGCCTCTGCCCGTCATTCAAAAAGTTCTTTGGTGTGGGCCTTTTTTGAGGCTAGTGCATCAGATCGCACAGCTGCTGTTTGCAACATATGTCTCAAGCGTATATCGCGTGGCCAAAACATCAGCCGCTTGGGTACCACATGCCTGACCAGACATATGTTGACCTGCCATGCAGCTCGTTGGCAAGCCTACCTGAAAGACCCACACCAAAGAACAAAGCGGACCTCTCCTTGCACCGCATCAGCTGGGATCTCCAACCCCACTATAACTTCAGTCCTCTCTGAAACATGCACTGAGAGGAATGAAGGTGTAGAATTAGGTGTGTCACAGCCAAGTACTTGCGGCCACTCTGCTAGCAGTACACCGACGTCCGATTCTAGCAGGCAAATTTCCCTGCCCCAGCTGCTGGACCGTCGAAAGAAGTTCACTCCCAGCCATCCACATGCCCAGCGGTTGAATGCTAGCTTGGCTAAATTGCTAGCGCTTCAACTGCTGCCTTTTCAGTTGGTAGACTCGGCCCCCTTCCGTGAGTTTGTGCAATGTGCGGTTCCTCAGTGGCAGGTTCCCAAACGCCACTTTTTCTCACGGAAGGCTATTCCGGCTCTCTACCGGCATGTGGAAGGCAATGTCTTGGCCTCGCTGGACAGGGCGGTCAGCGGTAAGGTGCATATTACCGCTGACTCATGGTCCAGCAGGCATGGACAGGGACGTTACCTTTCTTTCACGGCCCATTGGGTCACTCTTTTGGCAGCTGGGAAGGATGCAGGACAAGGTGCAGTAGTGTTGGAGGTTGTCCCACCGCCACGCCTCCAAAATGCTACTACTGGTTGTGACACACCTCTCTCCTCCACCCCCTCCTCTTCTTCTTCCTCCATGGCCTCTTCCTGTGGTTTGTCCTATGAACCAGCGGTGCTCCGTAGCCGTTCACGGGGCTACGCAAGTACGCAGGCAAAAAGATGCCATGCCGTGCTTGCGCTGGTGTGTTTGGGGGACAGAAGCCACACTGGGGCAGAGGTCCTGTCTGCTCTGCAGGGCCAGGCCGAGAGGTGGTTGACGCCACGCCAGCTTAAGCCAGGAATGGTGGTTTGCGACAATGGCACCAACCTCCTCTCCGCCCTCCGACAGGGACAACTGACCCATGTGCCCTGTGTGGCTCACGTCCTTAACCTGGTGGTGCAGCGGTTCTTGGGCAGGTACCCGGGCTTACAGGATGTCCTGAGGCAGGCCAGGAAAGTCTGTGTGCATTTCCGCAGATCTTATAATGCCAGTGCTCGCCTGGCTGAGCTGCAAAAGGAGTTGAACCTGCCCAAGAACCGCCTTATATGTGACATGCCCACCAGGTGGAACTCAACGTTGGCCATGCTGCAGCGGCTGCACACGTAGCAGAGGGCCATCAATGAGTACCTGTGCGACTACGGCACCAGGACAGGGTCAGGGGAGCTTGGTTTTTTTTCTCCACGCCAGTGGGGCATGATCAGGGATGCATGCACTGTCCTGGCACCATTTGAGGAGGCCACGAGGATGGTGAGCAGTGACAGTGCATGCATCAGTGACACTGTACCTCTTGTCCACCTGTTGGAGCACACGCTGCGTGGAATAATGGACAGGGCACTTGAGGCAGAACAGAGGCAGGAAGAGGAGGACTTCCTTGCCTCTCAAGGCCCCCTTTACCCAGACAGTGTTCCTTCTGTCCCACCCATCGCACAGGAAGAGGAGGAGGAGGAGGAGGAGGAGGAGGAGGAGGAGGATTGTGTCAGCATGGAGGTGGAGGCTGGCACTCAGCATCATCAGCAGCAGTCTTTTAGGGATGATTTACAGTCCCAAGAAACCAGTGGACTTGTACGTGGCTGGGAGGAGGTGGCTGCGGATCATGTCGTCCTTAGTGACCCAGAGGACTCCGGAGCGAATGCCTCAGCAAACCTACGCTGCATGGCCTCCCTGATCCTGCAAAGTCTGCGGAAGGATCCTCGTATTCTTCGGATCAAGGAGAGGGACCATTACTGGCTGGCCACTCTCCTTGATCCACGGTACAAGGGTAAGGTTGCGGACCTTATGTTACCGTCGCAGAGGGAGCAGAGAATGAGACAACTCCGGGAGGCCTTGCAGAAAGGTCTGTGCAACGCGTTCCCAGAGACTGGGAGGTTACAAACTCCTGGTCCTGGACAACGAGTTGCTGAGGCTTCGGCCAGTCAAAGAAGGAGCGGTGGGGAAGGTGGCCGTCTGACCGATGCGTTCAGACAATTCTTTAGTCCGCAGCCCCAAAGTATGATCGGTTCCAGCAACCATCGCCAGCGTCTGATAAACATGGTGCAGGAATATCTAGGGGCAAGGTCAGACTTGGACACCTTCCCCACCGAAAATCCTCTGGCTTACTGGGTCTTGAGGATGGATCACTGGCCAGAGCTTGCACAGTATGCAATTGAGCTACTGGCCTGTCCTGCATCCAGCGTTCTTTCGGAACGCACATTCAGTGCTGCTGGAGGATTTGTCACGGATCACAGGGTGCGCCTGTCCACCGACTCGGTTGATCGACTGACTTTCATCAAGATGAACCAGTCTTGGATCACCACCAGCTACCACACACCTGATGCTGATATAACATACTAATTGATTTTAACATGTCACATCCCTTCAAGACTGATGCTGATGCTGAGTGCCTGTGCTGTTATGTTGACTGGCTATCCTCCTCCTCCGAGTCCTCAATGATACGATTGATGATGATAGCTTGGAAGATCATTTTTGTTTATGGGTGCCGCCACCAGTGGCTAAGGCCCAATTTTTCAGCCCCTGTTTTACAGGGGCGTGTAATTACAATTTTTTTAGCAATAATTTGCCATAGGGCTCATTGCTGTGCTCCAAGTACAGTATCTGTGAGGGGTTGGAGTGTTGTGGCACCAGTGCCTAAGGCCCAATTTTTCAGCCCCTGTTTAACAGGGGCGTGTCATTACAATTTTTGAAGCAATACTTTGCAACAGGGCTCATTGCTGTGCTCCAAGTACAGTATCTGTGAGGGGTTGTAGTGTTGTGCCACCAGTGCCTAAGGCCCAATTTTTCAGCCCCTGTTCAACAGGGGCATGCAATTACAATTCTTGATCTAATAATTCACAGCAGGGTCCATTGCTTCACCCACCAAGAGTAACTCTGAGGGCTTACAGTCTTGTGGCAACGCCACCACCACCACCACCACGAAAGGCCCAATTTTTCAGCCCCTGTTCAAAAGGGGCATGTAATTACAATTCTTGATCTAATAATTCACAGCAGGGCCCATTGCTGCACCCACCAAGAGTAACTGTCAGGGCTTACAGTGTTGTGGCACCAGCACCACCATCAAAGCCCCAATTTTTACTACCACTGTTCAACAATTATATGTAATTAAAATTCCTGATATAATAGTTGACAGCAGGGCGTTCCAGCACCAACCAAGAGTAACTGAGTGCTTACAGTGTTGTGCCAACACCAACAACTAAGGGGCCTATTTCTGCAGAGTATATACGGCAGGTCCCTACTTTCAAACATCCAACTTACAAACGACTCCTACTTGCAAACGAAAGAAGACAACAGGAAGTGAGAGGAAATCTACCCCTAGAAAGGAAAATTCTCTCCTGTAAGAATAAATATGGGAGAAAGGGGTCTCATCTGTACTGATGCTTTATCAGCAATCCTTGTTTCAAGAAAAACACCACATTTCAAAAACAGTTGTCATTGGGACGGAAAGTGAGGTGAAATGTTCTGAACAGGGGCACAGACAGCAAAACAAATGTTACAGGGGTGATAACCCTTACCTATGTTTCCCAAAAAGTTTAAAAATAGATTTTTGGGCTGGAGCTACACTTCAACAATGTACCTGTTCAAAATTACAAACAGATTCTACATAAGAACAAACCTACAGTCCCTGTCTTGTATGCACCGCCTGTATACGGCTGTTCAGAGTATATAGGGCCTTTTTTATTTTATGTGCGGGGTTCCCCTTAATATCCATACAAGACCCAAAGGGGCTGGTAATGGGCTGGGGTAGGGGGGGGGTCATGGGGTAGCTATGCCATTTTTCTTAAAGAATTTCATCCATATTACCGGGACCAGACATTACATTAAAGCCGCAAGCAGTTTTAAATGGCTTTTTTTTCCTTTAGAAGTGTCATTTTGTGCAGGGACAGTTCTAAACACGGGAAACACGTGGCACTTCACAGGCATACTTTAGACACCCCCCAGGTACGATATTTAAAGGAATATTTGACTTTTTTTTTTTCACTTTATGCATCATTAAAATGACTGCTCCCGAAAAACCACTGTTTTTAAAACTTCTTTTTGCATTGATACATGTCCCCTGGTGCAGAACCCGGGTTCCCAAACCTTATTTATGACAATAACATGCATAATAGTTGTTATAATTAGCACTTTAGAATTCGAACGTTCGCATACATTGTATTTAATAGGGTTCTAATGTTCGTTCGAACTTTCGGTCCGTTCGCGGGTTCTGGTGCGAACCGAACCCGGGGGTGTTCGGCTCATCACTATTTAGCACAGTGTAGCATCCCCTCTTCTTTTAACAATACTCTGTAAATGTCTGTGAACTGAGGAGACCAGTTGCTAGAGCTTTGGGAGAGGAATGTTGTCCGATTCTTGTTGGATATTGGATTCTAACTGCTCAACAGTCCTGGGTATTTTTTGTTTCAAGATGTGCAAACTATTTTCAGTTGGTAAAAGGTCTGGACTGCATGCAAGCCAGTTAAGCACCCAGACTCTTCTATTACGAAGCCATGCTGTTTTCATAGATACAGTATGGGTTTTAGCATTGTCCTGCTGAAATATGCAAGGCCTTCCCTGAAAAAGATGTTGTCTTGATGGGAACATATGCTACTCTAACCTGGATATATCTTTCAACATTGATGCCTTTCCACTTTGCAACAGACCATTTTATGTGGGCTTTGGACAGTGGCTTTTCTTTGCATGATAGAGCTTTACCTTGCATTCCTGAGCCCAGGCAGTGATGTCCATCACAAAATCATGCCTGTTTTTAAAAGAGAAGTATGGGGTTTTATTTTGTTTCAGAATCATACTTACCTAGGTGGATGCAGCATCAGCCCAATGCTGCATCTGTCCCCCTGCTGGCTCTAACACTGAAAACCGAGCGATTAAACACTGCCGATCGCTCGGTTCTCATGGCTCCCTTAGCAGAGAGCTGGTGACTGTCAATCACTGGTTCTCTGCTCTGCCCCCCGCACTCACTGGAGCTCTGGGCTGTGGAGTAGGGTGACCAGACATCCCCGGTTTTTGGGGACAGTCCTCAGATTGAGGACACTGTCCCTGGACCAAGTCTGTCCCCGGTTTTGTCCCCGGATTGGATTTCAACAGAGGCTGGGGCAATTTCAAAGACAGTCATTGCAAAATCAAAAAAAAAAAATCTGAATTACACACCCCGCTCCACCACTCCTACTAGCTTAGGGGGGTGTATTTTTTTCCATTATCTGTGCCCCTTTCTGATGATCATGATCCGGAGCGGAGGGAATATTTCTTCAGTTTCGGGTGCATGCCCATTCAGCTCCGCTCTCATGTTCTTCTGCCTCGACTCAAGTCTTGGCCAGCCACCTGCCTGTTTAACCCCCTTCCTTCCCTGGCGGTGTGATCTTCCTCCACTCTCCACTAGGGATGAGCCGAACACCCCCGGGTTCGGTTCGCACCAGAACCCACGAACGGACCGAAAGTTCGCACGAACGTTAGAACCCTATTAAATACAATGGATGCGAACGTTCGAAATCTAAAGTGCTAATTATAATGACTAATATGCATGTTATTGTCCTAAAAAGGGTCTGGGAACCCGGGTTCTGCACCAGGGGACATGTATCAATGCAAAATGAAGTTTTAAAAACGGCAGTTTTTCGGGAGCAGTCATTTTAATGATGCATAAAGTGAAAAAAAAGTCAAATATTCCTTTAAATATCGTACCTGGGGGGTGTCCAAAGTATGCCTGTGAAGTGGCACATGTTTCCCGTGTTTAGAACTGTCCCTGCACAAAATTACATTTCTAAAGGAAAAAAAGCCGTTTAACCACTTAACGACCGCCCACTGTAAATATACGTCAGCAGAATGGCACCGACAGGCAGAATCACGTATATGTACGTGATTGCCTTTGTATAGTTGGGGGGTCCGATCGGACCCCCCTTCTTTACAGTGAGCGGTCGTTTTACCTTCGGGAGCGATCCGGCATGAGGGGACGGCCGTTCGATTCCGGCCACCCCCTCTCGATTGCTCCCGGCGAATGAGAGAGCTTCCCCTGCCTGCCAGGAAGGAGGAAGTGATGTCATCTCTCCTGGGGCGCTCACATATACCGAGCGCCGTACAGGAGAAGATGCCAGGTTAGTACACAAAACACTACACTGACACCAGGACACATAGGCACATAAATCGCCCCCCCAGGCCCCCCCAGAGACCCCCAGATCACCCCCCAGCCCCCCCAGCCCCCAGTCACAGTGTCACTGATTGCAGTGACCATTTATTTAGTGATCACTGCAATCAGTGACATTTGTGACTGTAAAAGTGTCACTACATTTAGTTTTAGGTCCAGTGTAGCCCCCTAACCCCCCCCTAATAAAGGTTTAACCCCCTGATCACCCCCCAGATAACCCTTTCACCCCCTAGCACCGCCGTCACTAAGCAATCATTTTTCTGATCGATGTCTTAGCGTCAGTGATGCTGATCGGTAGCCAGTAATTTTTTTTAGGTTCGCCGCAGGTTTTTATAGCGTCGGGTACCCCCATATATTACCTAATGAAGGTTTAACCCCCTTGATCGCCCCCAGGTAACCCTTTCACCCCCTATCACCACTGTCACTAAGTTATAATTTTTCTGATCGATGTCTTAGCGTCGGCGATGCTGATCGGTAGCCAGTAATTTTTTTTAGGTTCGCCGCAGGTTTTTATAGCGTCAGGTACCCCCATATATTATCTAATAAAGGTTTAACCCCCTGATCGCCCCCCAGGTAACCCTTTCACCCCCTATCACCACCGTCGCTAAGCAATCGTTTTTATGATCGTTGTCTTAGTGTCGGTGATGCCGATAGGTAGCCAGTAATTTTTTTTTAGGTTCGCCGTCAGGTTTTTATATAGCGTCAGGTACCCCCATATATTACCTAATAAAGGTTTTAACCCCCTAATTGCCCCTAGTTAACCCTTTCACCAGTGATCATCATATAAGTGTTACGGGTGACGCTGGTTAGTTAGTTTTTAGCTTTTTATAGTGTCAGGGCACCCGCCGTATATAACCCAATAAAGGTTTAACCCCCTGATCGCCTGGCGGGTGATATCAGTTAGGTTTTAGCGTCAGAGAGGGTCTGCGTCACACCCCAGGCAGCGTCAGGTTAGTGCCAGTAGCGCTAACACCCACACGTGAAGCATACACCCCCCTTAGTGGTATAGTATCTGATCAGCTCAATATCTGATCTGATCAGATCTATACTAGCGTCCCCAGCAGTTTAGGGTTCCCAAAAACGCAGTGTTAGCGGGATCAGCCCAGATACCTGCTGGCACCTGCGTTTTGCCCCTCCGCCCAGCCCAGGCCACCCAAGTGCAGTATCGATCGATCACTGTCACTTGCAAAACACAACACACATAACTGCAGCGTTCGCAGAGACAGGCCTGATCCCTGCGACTCCAGTGCTGTAGGAGGTGATTTCACCACCACAGTTAAAAAAAAAAAAGCATATATGCCGAAGCATTGGGGCAGCAGGAGCGGAGGAGCGATTTTGCTCCTAATGCCGCGTATATACGGTCGAAATTCCGACGGAGGCTTGCCCGTGGAAAAGTCTGACCATGTGTACGCGGCATAACTTTTGCGAGAAGATGCCCCCATGCTTCGGCATATATAAATGGTGCATGTATGCCCATCATTAGAAGTGGGTGGATGAAGGGCGGTATTCTAATGGTGGGCATACCCACCGATCAATCTTTTTTTTTTCGTTCAGCCAACAGGCTGCATGAAAAAAAAGATTACAATACATGTCCAACAAGGACCAGCAACGTACTGGTATGTTGCTGGACTTTGAATGTTTATACCAGAATGATGCCTGCGGGTTTAGGTATCATCTTGGTATCATTCTTTTTAGCCAGCGGCCGGCTTTCATGTAAAAGCAATCCTAGTGGCTAATTAGCCTCTGGACTGCTTTTACAAGCAGTGGGAGGGAATGTCCCCCCCCGGATATAAAAAAAGCGCCATTGGGAAATTGGGAAAACATTTTATCACACCGATCTTGGTGTGGTCAGATGCTTTGAGGGCAGAGGAAAGATCTAGGGTCCAATAGACCCCAGTTTTTTCAAAAAAGAGTACCTGTCATTACCTATTGCTATCATAGGGGATATTTACATTCCCTGAGATAACAATAAAAGTGATAAAAATAAATAAATATGGAAGCAACAGTTTAAAAATAAAATAAAAAAGCAAAATTAATAATAAAAAAAAAAAAAAAAGCACCCCTGTCCTGCCCTGCTCTTGCCCAATGGCGAACGCAAGCGTCGGTCTGGCGTCATATGTAAACAGCAATTGTACCATGCATGTGAGGTATCACCGTGAAGGTCAGATCGAGGGCAGTAATTTTAGCAGTAGACCTCCTCTGTAAATCTAACGGGGTAACCTGTAAATGCTTTTAAAGGCTTTTAAAAATGTATGTAGTTTGTCGCCAATGCGCGTTTGTGCAAAATTTTAAAGCATGTCGTGTTTGGTATCTATGTACTCGGCCTAAGATCATCTTTTTTATTTCGTCAAACATTTGGGCAATATAGTGTGTTTTAGTGCATTAAAATTAAAAAAGTGTATTTTTTCCCAAAAAAATGCGTTTGAAAAATTGCTGCGCAAATACTGTGTAGAAAAAAAAAATGCAACACCCACCATTTTATTCTGTAGGGCCTTTGCTTTAAAAATATATATAATGTTTGGGGGTTCAACATAATTTTCTTGCAAAAAAAAATATGTTTTCATGTAAACAAAAAGTGTCAAAAAGGGCTTTGTCTTCAAGTGGTTAGAAGAGTGGATGTAAGCTTCCTAATGTTGTGTGTAAAATGCCAGAACAGTTCAAAACCCCCCCAAATGACCCCATTTTGGAAAGTAGACACCCCAAGCTATATACTGAGAGGCATGTCGAGTCCATGGAATATTTTATATGTTGACACAAGTTGCGGAAAAAATAATTTTTTTTTTTTTTTTGCACAAAGTTGTCACTAAATTATATATTGCTCAAACATGCCATGGGCATATGTGGAATTACACCCCAAAATACATTCTGTTGCTTCTCCTGAGTACGGGGATACCACATGTGTGAGACGTTTTGGGAGCCTAGCCGCGTACGGGACCCCAAAAACCAAGCACCGCCTTCAGGCTTTCTAAGGGTGTCAATTTTTGATTTCACTTCTCACTGCCTATCACTGTTTCGGAGGCCATGGAATGCCCAGATGGCACAAAACCCCCCCAAATGACCCCATTTTGGAAAGTAGACACCCCAAGCTATTTGCTGAGAGGTATTGTGAGTATTTTGCAGATCTCGCTTTTTGTCACAAAGTTTTGAAAATTGAAAAAAAAATGAAAAAAAAAAAAATGTTCTTTCTTCATTTTCAAAAACAAATGAGAGCTGTAAAATACTCACCATGCCTCTCAGCAAACAGCTTGGGGTGTCTACTTTCCAAAATGGGGTCATTTGGGGGGTTTTGTGCTATTTGGGCATTTTATGGCCTTCAAAACTGTGATAGGTAGTGAGGAGTGAAATCAAAAATTTGCGCCCTTAGAAATCCTGGAGGCGGTGCTTGGTTTCCGGGGTCCCGTACGTGGCTAGGCTCCTAAAAAGTCCCACACATGTGGTATCCCCGTACTCAGGAGAAGCAGCAGAATGTATTTTGGGGTGCAATTCCACATATAACCATGGCATGTGTGAGCAATATATCATTTAGTGACAACTTTTTGTAATTTTTATTTTTTTGTCATTATTCAATCACTTGGGACAAAAAAAAATATTCAATGGGCTCAACAGGCCTCTCAGCAATTTCCTTGGGGTGTCTACTTTCTAAAATGGGGTCATTTGGGGGGGTTTTGTGCTATTTTGGCATTTTATGGCCTTCAAAACTGTGATAGGTAGTGAGGAGTGAAATCAAAAATTTGCGCCCTTAGAAATCCTGAAGGCGGTGCTTGGTTTCCGGGGTCCCGTACGTGGCTAGACTCCTAAAAAGTCCCACACATGTGGTATCCCCGTACTCAGGAGAAGCAGCAGAATGTATTTTGGGGTGCAATTCCACATATAACCATGGCATGTGTGAGCAATATATCATTTAGTGACAACTTTTTGTAATTTTTTTTTTTTTTTGTCATTGTTCAATCACTTGGGACAAAAAAAAAATATTCAATGGGCTCAACATGCCTCTCAGCAATTTCCTTGGGGTGTCTACGTTCTAAAATGGGGTCATTTGGGGGGGGGTTTGTACTGCCCTGTCATTTTAGCACCTCAAGAAATGAGATAGGCAGTCATAAATTAAAAGCTGTGTAAATTCCAGAAAATGTACCCTAGTTTGTAAACGCTATAACTTTTGCGCAAACCGATAAATATACGCTTATTGACATTTTTTTTACTAAAGACATGTGGCTGAATACATTTTGGCCTAAATGTATGACTAAAATTGAGTTTATTCGATTTTTCTTATAACAAAAAGTAGAAAATATCATTTTTTTTCAAAATTTTCGGTCTTTGTCCGTTTATATCGCAAAAAATAAAAATCGCAGAGGCAATCAAATACCATTAAAAGAAAGCTCTATTTGTGGGAAGAAAAGGACACAAATTTCGTTTGGGTACAACATTGCATGTCCGCACAATTTACAGTTAAAGCAGCGCAGTGCAAAATTCTGAATTCACCTCTGGTCCTTTAGCTACCAAATGGTCCGGGGCTTAAAGGAGTTGTAAAGGTACATTTTTTATTTTCTAAATAGGTTCCTTTAAGCTAGTGCATTGTTGCTTCACTTACCTTTTCCTTTGATTTACCTTCTAAAGGTTTGTTTTCTTCTCCTTTAAGTGGTTAAAACTGCTTGCGGCTTTAATGTAATGTCTGGTCCAGGTAATATGGATGAAAATCTTTGAGAAAAATGGCATAGCTACCCCATCACCCCCCCCCCACCCCAGCCCATTACCAGCCCCTTTGGGTCTTGTATGGATATTAAGGGGAACCCCGCACACAAAATAAAAAAGGCCCTATATACTCTGAACAGCAGTATACAGGCGGTGCAAACAAGACAGGGACTGTAGGTTTGTTCTTAAGTTGAATCTGTTTGTAATTTTGAACAGGTACATTGTTTAAGTGTAGCTCCAGCCAAAAAATATATTTTTAAGCTTTTTGGAAAACATAGGGAAGGGTTATCACCCCTGTAACATTTGTTTTGCTGTCTGTGCCCCTGTTCAGAACATTTCACCTCACTTTCCGTCCCAATGACAAATGTTTTTTAAAAGTGGTGTTTTTATTGAAACAAGGATTGGTGATAAAGCATCAGTAGAGAGGAGACACCTTTTTCCCATATTAACTCTTACAGGAGAGAATTTCCCTTCCTAGGGGTAGATTTCCCCTCACTTCCTGTTGTCTCCTTCCGTTTGCAAGTAGGAGTCATTTGTAAGTTGGATGTTTGAAAGTAGGGGCCTGCCGTATATACTCTGCAGAAATTTGCCCCTTAGGTGTCGGTGTTGCCACAGCACTGTAAGCCCTCACAGTTACTCTTGGTGGGCGCTGGAATGCCCTGCTGTGAACTATTATATCAGGAATTGTATTTACATGCCATTGTTGAACAGTGGTAGGAAAAATTGGGCCTTTGGTGGTGGTGCTGGTGCCACAACACTGTAAGCCCTCACAGTTACTTTTGGTGGGCGCATGAATGGGCCCTGCTGTGAATTATTAGATCAAGAATTGTAATTACATGCCCCTGTTGAACAGGGGCAGAAAAATTGGGCCTTAGGCACTGGTGCCACAACACTGCAACCCCTCACAGATACTGTACTTGGAGCACAGCAATGAGCCCTGTTGCAAAGTATTGCATCAAAAATTGTAATTACACGCCCCTGTTAAACACTGGCTGAAAAATTGGGCCTTTGGTGGTGGTGGTGGTGGTGTTGTCACAACACTGTAAGCCCTCACAGTTACTCTTGGTGGGCGCATGAATGGGCCCTGCTGTGAATTATTAGATCAAGAATTGTAATTACATGCCCCTGTTGAACAGGGGCAGAAAAATTGGGCCTTAGGCACTGGTGCCACAACACTGCAATCCCTAACAGATACTGTACTTGGAGCACAGCAATGAGCCCTGTTGCAAAGTATTGCATCAAAAATTGTAATTACACACCCCTGTTAAACAGGGGCTGAAAAATTGGGCCTTAGGCACTGGTGCTGGTGCCACGACACTGCAACCTCTCCCAGATACTCTAGTTGGAGTGCAGGAATGAGCCCCGCTGCAAAGCATTGCATAAAGAATTGTAATTACATGCCCCTGTTAAACAGGGGCTGAAAAATTGGGCCTTAGCCACTGGTGACAGAACCCAGAAACAAAAATGTTCTTCCAAGCTATCATCATGAATCGTATCATTGAGGAGGAGGAGGATAGTCAGTCAACATAACAGGACAGTCTCTCAGCATCAGCATCAGTCTTGAAGGGATGTGACATTTGAAAATAAATTATTCTGTTATATCAGCTTCAGGTGCTTGGTAGCTGGTGGTGATCCAAGACTGGTTCATCTCTTATGAAGGTCAGTCGATCAACTGAGTCGGTGGACAGGCGCACCCTGTGATCCGTGACAGATCCTCCAGCAGCACTGAATGTGCGTTCTAAAAGAACGCTGGATGCAGGACAGGCCAGTAGCTCAATTGCATACTGTGCAAGCTCTGGCCAGTGATCCATCCTCAAGACCCAGTAAGCCAGAGGATTTTCGGTGGGGAAGGTGTCCAAGTCTGACCTTGCCCCTAGGTATTCCTGCACCATGTATATCAGACGCTGGCGATGGTTGCTGGAACCGATCATACCTTGGGGCTGCGGACTAAAGAATTGTCTGAACGCATCGGTCAGACGGCCACCTTCCCCACCGCTCCTTCTTTGACTGACCGAAGCCTCAGCAACTCGTTGTCCAGGACCAGGAGTTTGTAACCTCCCAGTCTCTGGGAACGTGTTGCACAGACCTTTCTGCAAGGCCTCCCGGAGTTGTCTCATTCTCTGCTCCCTCTGCGATGGTAAGATAAGGTCCGCAACCTTACCCTTGTACCGTGGATCAAGGAGAGTGGCCAGCCAGTAATGGTCCCTCTCCTTGATCCGAAGAATACGAGGATCCTTCCGCAGACTTTGCAGGATCAGGGAGGCCATGCAGCGTAGGTTAGCTGAGGCATTTGGTCCGGAGTCTTCTGCGTCACTAAGGACGACATGATCCGCAGCCACCTCCTCCCAGCCACGTACAAGTCCACAGGTTTCTTGGGACTGTAAATCATCCCTAAAAGACTTCTGCTGATGATGCTGAGTGCCAGGCTCCACCTCCATGCTGACACAATCCTCCTCCTCCTCCTCATCCTGTGCGATGGGTGGGACAGAAGGAACACTGTCTGGGTAAAGGGGGCCTTGAGAGGCAAGGAAGTCCTCCTCTTCCTGCCTCTGTTCTGCCTCAAGTGCCCTGTCCATTATTCCACGCAGCGTATGTTCCAACAGGTGGACAAGAGGTACAGTGTCACTGATGCATGCACTGTCACTGCTCACCATCCTCGTGGCCTCCTCAAATGGTGCCAGGACAGTGCATGCATCCCTGATCATGCCCCACTGGCGTGGTGAAAAAAACCCGAGCTCCCCTGACCCTGTCCTGGTGCCGTAGTCGCACAGGTACTCATTTATGGCCCTCTGCTGTGTGTGCAGCCGCTGCAGCATGGCCAACGTTGAGTTCCACCTGGTAGGCATGTCACATATAAGGCGGTTCTTGGGCAGGTACAACTCCTTTTGCAGCTCAGCCAGCCGAGCACTGGCATTATATGATCTGCAGAAATGCACACAGACTTTCCTGGCCTGCCTCAGGACATCCTGTAAGCCCGGGTACCTGCCCAAGAACCGCTGCACCACCAGTTTAAGGACGTGAGCCACACAGGGCACATGGGTCAGTTGTCCCTGTCGGAGGGCGGAGAGGAGGTTGGTGCCATTGTCGCAAACCACCATTCCTGCCTTAAGCTGGCGTGGCATCAACCACCTCTCGGCCTGCCCCTGCAGAGCTGACAGAACCTCTGCCCCAGTGTGGCTCCTGTCCCCCAAACACACCAGCGCAAGCACGGCATGCCATCTTTTTGCCTGCGTACTTGCGTAGACCCTTGAACGCCTACGGAGCACCGCTGGTTCCGAGGACAAAGCACAGGAAGAGGCCATGGAGGAAGAAGAGGAGGGGGTGGAGGAGAGAGGTGTGTCACAACCAGTAGTAGCATTTTGGAGACGTGGCGGCGGAACAACCTCCAACACTACTGCACCTTGTCCTGCATCCTTCCCAGATTCCAAAAGAGTGACCCAATGGGCCGTGAAAGAAAGGTAACGTCCCTGTCCATGCCTGCTGGACCATGAGTCAGCGGTAATATGCACCTTACCGCTGACCGCCCTGTCCAGCGAGGCCAAGACATTGCCTTCCACATGTTGGTAGAGAGCCGGAATCGCCTTCCGTGAGAAAAAGTGGTGTTTGGGAACCTGCCACTGAGGAACCGCACATTGCACAAACTCACGGAAGGGGGCCGAGTCTACCAACTGAAAAGGCAGCAGTTGAAGTGCTAGCAATTTAGCCAAGCTAGCATTCAACCGCTGGGCATGTGGATGGCTGGGAGTGAACTTCTTTCGACGGTCCAGCAGCTGGGGCAGGGAAATTTGCCTGCTAGAATCGGACGTCGGTGTACTGCTAGCAGAGTGCCCGCAAGTACTTGGCTGTGACACACCTAATTCTACACCTTCATTCCTCTCAGTGCAGGTTTCAGAGAGGACTGAAGGTATAGTGGGGTTGGAGATCCCAGCTGATGCGGAGTAAGGAGAGGTCCGCTTTGTTCTTTGGTGTGGGTCTTTAAGGTAGGCTTGCCAATGAGCTGCATGGCAGATCAACATATGTCTGGTCAAGCATGTGGTGCCCAAGCGGCTGATGTTTTGGCCATGCGAGATACGCTTCAGACATATGTTGCAAATAGCAGCAGTGCGATCAGATGCACTCGACTCAAAAAAGGCCCACACCAAAGAACTTTTGGAATAATGGGCAGGGGCAGCGCCCTGCACAGGCGGAGCTCTGCGGTGTGATTCAGTCGGTGTGCTGCCCTTACGCTGGCCCCAGGAGGGCATCCTGCCTCGTTGGAGATATGCCTCCTCCTCCTCCTCCTCCTCTCTCCTATCAGGCACCCACGTGGAGTCAGTGACCTCATCATCCCCTCCCTCCTCATCACTGGAGCCAATCTGGCAGTATGCTGCAGCTGCTGGAACATGACTGCCAGATTTCTGTCCTTCTTGAGCATCCCCTCTCTCTGCTCTCACGCTACTGCCTTCCTTTAGCTGGGTATCATCATCAGACCCTTCCAAACGCTGGGCATCCTCCTGCAGCATGTACCTAACACTGTGCTCAAACAGTTTGAGGGACTCCTCAGGAGGACACGGTGGGTCTAGGGAAGGAGTGACTGATGATGACATAGATACGAGGGAAGAGGACGCTTTGGCAGCTGCTTTGCCAGTACCCTGAGCCTGGGTGAGAGAGGATGAGGAGGATGAGGAGGGCTTGGTCATCCACTCTACCAAGTCTTCGGCATGATGCGGCTCAACACGTCCAACTGCCGAAAATAAGGACAAGCGTGTCCCATGGCCACGTGCTGATGACGATGCACCGCGTCCACGACCAGCACTGTTGTCTCTAGAAACAGAGCCTGCTTGCCCTCTTTTATTGGCTCCTGACTGTCTGCCTCTCCTTGTTTGCTTTCCAGACATTCTAAAGGCCTGCAGGGAGATGAGAAAACCAGCAATAAGGGGTAGCTTCAGGTGTATAATGTGCAGGAGGCACACTACGCCCGCTGTAAGTGCTGCAGATGCCTGCCTGTGTTACTCAACAGGAAATCACAGCAATAAGGGCTAGCTTCAGGTGTATATTTTGCAAGAAGCACAATATGCCTACTGTAAGTGCTGCAGATGCCTGCCTGTGTTACTCAACAGGAAATCACAGCAATAAGGGCTAGCTTCAGGTGTATATTTTGCAAGAAGCACAATACGCCCGCTGTAAGTGCTGCAGATGCCTGCCTGTGTTACACAACAGGAAATCACAGCAATAAGGGCTAGCTTCAGGTGTATATTTTGCAAGAAGCACAATACGCCCACTGTAAGTGCTGCAGATGCCTGCCTGTGTTACACAACAGGAAATCACAGCAATAAGGGCTAGCTTCAGGTGTATATTTTGAAAGAAGCACAATACGCCTGCTGTAAGTGCTGCAGATGCCTGCCTGTGTTACACAACAGGAAATCACAGCAATAAGGGCTAGCTTCAGGTGTATATTTTGCAAGAAGCACAATACGCCTGCTGTAAGTGCTGCAGATGCCTGCCTGTGTTACACAACAGGAAATCACAGCAATAAGGGCTAGCTTCAGGTGTATATTTTGCAAGAAGCACAATACGTCTGCTGTAAGTGCTGCAGATGCCTGCCTGTGTTACTCAACAGGAAATCACAGCAATGAGGGCTAGCTTCAGGTGTATATTTTGAAAGAAGCACAATACGCCTGCTGTAAGTGCTGCAGATGCCTGCCTGTGTTACACAACAGGAAATCACAGCAATAAGGGCTAGCTTCAGGTGTATATTTTGCAAGAAGCACAATACGCCTGCTGTAAGTGCTGCAGATGCCTGCCTGTGTTACACAACAGGAAATCACAGCAATAAGGGCTAGCTTCAGGTGTATATTTTGCAAGAAGCACAATACGTCTGCTGTAAGTGCTGCAGATGCCTGCCTGTGTTACTCAACAGGAAATCACAGCAATAAGGGCTAGCTTCAGGTGTATACTGTGCAGGAGGCTTAGCAAAAATATCACTGACACTGTCCCTGCCTATCCTTCTCTCTCCCTACACACAAGGTTTAGCAGAATTCACTGACACTGTCCCTACCTATCCTTCTCTCTCCCTACACACAAGGTTAAGCAGAATATCACACTGACACTGTCCCTACCTATCCTTCTCTCTCCCTACACACAATTTCACTAACACTGTCCCTGCCTATGTAACTCTTTCCCTGCACGCCGGAACACACTACACAAGGCCGCCACGCTGGCGGCCTTTTATAGTGTGGGGCGTGTACTAAACCACCCGAGCTATAATTGGCCACAGGCAGAATGCCTGTGGCCAATTATGGCTCTCCTCGCTACCAGCGCTGTGATTGGCCAAGCATGCGGGGTCACAGTGCATGCTTGGCCAATCACAGTGCCGGGATTTTGGGCCGTTCGCGTCACTCGAATTTGGCGCGAACGACCCAAAACGTTCGATCTTCATCGAACGATCGAACACACGATGTTCGAGTCGAACGTATGTTCGACCTGAACGCGGAGCTCATCCCTACTCCCCACCCAGTAGTAGCCGGGGGCCCGGAGAGTGAGATTACTAGTAAAAAAAAAATATGTCCCCGGATTTCATTTTAAAAATCTTGTCACCTTACTGTGGAGGCTCTCAGAGGTATGCTGGAGGCTGAGCTGAGTGTCGATCCATGCATGTGGGTGGATCCCAACTTCATTGTCACGATTTTGCCCGAGCCTGGACCGGCTCTGTGATGTCAGCTGATGTCAGCTGACAGTTACAAGCGCTGAGAAGTTCGGGACTTAGGAGCTAAAAGATCCTGTGGCAGAGGACCTCCTGAACGTGTCTCTAAGAGAAACAAATCTCAAGTGAATGTTCCGTGCTTCACTCCGGCTGCTAGGACCGTGAGAGGGAACTATCCGGGTGAGCAAAACCCACTCAGGCCTGAGTGGCGACGAGTAGTAATTAAGTGCCGCGTGCCTGAACCTGTATTCCTGTTCAACTCTCTCTCTCTAACTTTCCTATCGAGTTGCAAGCACAGGAAAAAATAAATTCTTTTATTGGGTTTAACATTCTCAAGAGAAAAATAGACGAGAACCAATGGAAAGGGGTAACTCGCTGCAGAACCCAAAACTGTTAACACCGCTCACCCTCTACAAGATGGAGGATACTGGGCATGTGGCATGGTGTGTTCCACTCTGCAAGTGGAGGTAAGCAGGGTAACGGATCTGTGTGCTACATCTAAAAATGGTTGAACCATTTTTAGAAGCAGCTTTTCACAGATGTGTGAACCTCGGTCCATCTTTACTTCTGAGATACTCCTGATTCTCTTAGATCGGGGGTCAGCAACCTGTAGATGGTGATCCACCAGTAGATCATGGAAAGGTCACTGGTAGATCGCGGTCTTGGCTTGCTGACCCACCATTTCAGAGCATCAAACAGTGCAATGGAGAGGGACTACTTGTAAAGTTGGAGCTTTAATAGGGAGCAAGAGCCACATAAGCCGATGCCTCCTCTTTAGTGCCGGATCTTGTCCCATGTGGAATGATACCAACTGCACTCCACTCCACCTCTTATCCCGGCTATCAGTCTCCTGAGTGGTGACAGCAGCAGGAAAGAAGAGATCTTCAGGTCAGTGTGAAGCAAATAACTGGGCATAATAGTATAAGGCTGCTTTCGCACTGATGTGTTGTCGAATGCCACGAAGGGCTCATTCACAAGTGCAGCAGGCACTCCTGCTGCTCTGAAAAGCAATCTGAGCGTGTTTGACAGGTGGTGAGGAGGCGATATGTTGCCTCCCCACCACCTGAATTAAACCCATGATTGCCGTGCAATGAGTGCGTTCACGACACGGTAGTACAGTAATTAGTATTTTAAATCAGGTGTCAGGAGGCGACACTGTGCCCGGTGATCTCTGACTTTTCCCCATGTTGTTCAGGTAGATCTCTACCTCTTTAAGGCAGCCTACCCCTGTCTTGGATGCTCTTTTTATAACCAGTCATGTTTCTGACCTGTTACTGACCTGTTGCCAATTAAGCTAATTAGTTGCAAAATGTTCTTCTAGCTCTTACTTGTTAGTGCCACTTTGCCAGCTTTTTGTTGCCCTGTCCCTCAATAGGGAAACCTAATCACAATTAAACCCTAAACCTGAAAATATGATGCTAATTTTCAAAAGCAAGTTTAGCTTTGGTGATATGTTAAAATGCTCAGATGAATCAGAGATATAAGCAGTTGAAGTTGTAAACACTTTTATTGTAAGAGAGTTAAGCTTTGTGCTAACTCTTCCATCTCCTGAACCATTCATTAGGGCAACCAATAGTAGATTGAGAGGAAAGGAGGGGTGGAGACATGCTTGACTTTTTTTCAAGAAAAGACAGATTTTTCATGAAATTTCAGCTGCCTCGCCTGTTTTGGATGCAGTTAGATTTCACTGACTAGATCATGTAGTGGTAGAACTGTCAAAATCTTCCTGGCTGTGGCCACCCATACAGTGACCCTGACCCTGCCTTTTTACTTTTTACTTTCTTTCTCATTTCACCAACGGAAACATTCACTGTGATGTATTTGTTAGCTTCTTCATTTTGTATTTCATTTGTGTGAATAGTAGTTTTTATTACTCTGGTGATGTCATGAGTCACATTCTGCATAGGAACTACCTGCTAAATATGCAAACCTCATAGCCTAATTTGAGCATTTTGCAAAAGCAAACATTCTCAATGTTGCTCCTTTAGCTGCTTCTGTGACATTTTCTTTAATGCTGAACTTCAGGTATGATCTTTTTTTGAATATGTACAGGTCCATAGGTCCAGCAGTAATATCTCATACTTGAGGGGGTACTAGAGAAGCTGTCAATCACTGTAGAAGTCAGTGCTTCTACAATGATAGCTGTGGACTTCCGGGTCCTGTGCCGAGGGGTTTTCAATATGCACACTGACCACAGGGGGTTGGTATCTCAGTACTGGTCCCATTCACAAAATGCCTTGTATTTTTTCCAATAAACACAAGGCGTTCTCTAAATGGATGTGGTGAAGAGGAAGTCAAGATCTCTACCCCATCATGACAACATCTTGTATTCATTGAATGGTGGTGCTGCTGAGTGAGCAACCCCTTGTTGTCAAAATGCAGTGCAGAAGTCACTTGGTACAGGAGTCAGAAGGTCATGGCTATCACTGTAGAAGCACCGACTAATACAGTGATTGCCAGCTTCCTCAGTGGCCCATTAGGTTTAACATATGTATACTTTACATTGTGAAAAAAATGGTAATCAAAAAAAGCCGCCCTAATGATTACCCCACCGCGCTGATTAACAGAAGATAATGGTGAACAAATTTTAACAGCAGCCACTTTAAATATAAACCTGTAAAAAATAATAGTAAACACACTAAAAATAGGGTGACAAACTATAAGTGGCGCTAAATAAATATAACAATCATATTGGTATATAGTGTGATTCAAAAATAATTTGTGAAATTTTCTTAAATCCTGAAAGTGAAAAAAGCATAAAGAAAACCACAAAAGCCGTATATAAAGTGATGTAGTGATCAACACAATAAAGTCCATATAAATGTGTAGTATTAGTGTTCAAAAGTAGATTAAGTTCCTCTTCTCTTCCACCGCACCACAGTGTTCAAGTGAATCAAAACCCCCTTCAGATGAAACACTCACCGCAATGTAATGCCTCACACTCTCGTGTTTTGGCAGATACGCAAATAGCACCTCTCAAATAGGTGGATTGGTTCAGCATCCGATATAATGATCTTCAAATTAGCTCCATATAAATGTAAAGATAAAGAGTGCAAAGAATAGTGTAATACTGCAAAATTCAGTTTTATTTATGTACTACAAATCCTTCAAATATTGCACTCACATGGTAACCAATCAAAGTAAGCAAAATTACACTGCAACCGAAAATCCACAGCAACAGCTTCAAACTGTCTCCACCAACGAATACTGGTCACGGCGGACCCAAGATCAGCACAGGGCACAGAACAGCACAGTGTACACTCTCTACCTGTCCTCTCCGCTCGTGGTCGCCGTTTCCAAAGGTGGCTAAATTGTATATCACACGGCATTCCACACACGCTTTACCAAGTTTTCAGTAGCCTGCCGTGTAGCCACGCCACGACATGTTTCGTCATTGAGACTTATTCATGGGATTGCAGTGTAATTTTGCTTACTTTGATTGGTTACCATGTGAGTGCAATATTTGAAGGATTTGTAGTACATAAATAAAACTGAATTTTGCAGTATTACACTATTCTTTGCACTCTTTATCTTTACATTTATATGGAGCTAATTTGAAGATCATTATATCGGATGCTGAACCAATCCACCTATTTGAGAGGTGCTATTTGCGTATCTGCCAAAACACGAGAGTGTGAGGCATTACATTGCGGTGAGTGTTTCATCTGAAGGGGGTTTTGATTCACTTGAACACTGTGGTGCGGTGGAAGAGAAGAGGAACTTAATCTACTTTTGAACACTAATACTACACATTTATATGGACTTTATTGTGTTGATCACTACATCACTTTATACACGGCTTTTGTGGTTTTCTTTATGCTTTTTTCACTTTCAGGATTTAAGAAAATTTCACAAATTATTTTTGAATCACACTATATACTGTGACAGCAGGAAGGTAAAGTCACCTGGTTGCATCCAGGGGGGTAGGTATATTTCTCCCAGATTCAGGCTTTATGCCGATTTTTACAACTAGGGAGAGAGTTGATGAAGCCCAGCTGAGGCTAGTGGGCTCATGGATGATTCATACCTCTAGGGAGAGTGCTGGGCGTCGTGCAGGCAGGGAGTTGATGAGACCAGCTGAAGCTTGTCAGCTCGTTTAAGGCCTCTATAAAAACTCCCAGCTTCATTAGGTGTTTGCTCATGCCTGGACCCAGACCTGTGTGGACTGTCTAGGGAGAGTGAACCCCTGTGCGGTGAGACAAAGCCTGTGTGGCTATTTGTTTGGACATTTACTAAACCAGGGACTTAGGGACTAGGACAGCACCAGGCTGATCCCAGTTGTTAGTTAGGGAAACCTGCATGTTTAGTCAGAGGTCAAGCTGACCAGGATTTATTTTGTTTATGTTTCTTTTTGCTTTGCTGTGTTTTGTCACTGTAAATAGAGAAATAAACCGCACCTTTTGATCTTGAAAACCACAACCTCCGTCTGCTGGGCCTGTTTTTGTGTGGGGAGCCCATCCAGGGGGTCACACACACCCGCTACCGAGTTAACTCCCTCACAGTTGGTGGAGAACCAGTGGCAGTTTTTTTTAAGCCAGCATGGAGGAGATACTGAAACAGCTGGCTCTAGCAAATGCCAATCAACAGCAGACAAATGCAGGTTTGCAAAGGAGCCTTGCAGCCCAGCAACAAGCCCAGCAGCAATCTGAGGCCCGCTTCATAGACCTGTTGCAGAAGCAAGAGCAGAGACTACAACAACAGATGGAAGCAGTAATGCAGCAACGTCCGCAGACCAGTGAGGAAAGCCGTCCCACTAATACCGCGTCATTTGGGGTGAGTCGTTTATTGACAAAAATGACTGGAGAAGATGATCCAGAGGTGTTTTTGACCACATTTGAAAGGACTGCTGAAAGGGAAAAGTGGCCTAAGGATCAGTGGGCTGGACTGCTGGCTCCTCTGTTAACTGGTGAATCGCAGAAAGCTTACTATGACCTAGAGCCTGACCAAGCAAAAGACTATGTGATGCTAAAAGCTGAAATATTGGCAAGGCTGGGTGTCACCCTGGCTGTCCGGGCTCAGCGTGTGCATAACTGGACTTTCCAGCTTGGAAAACCCCCCAGGTCTCAAATGTATGATCTCATTCACCTGAGCAGGAAGTGGCTACAGCCAGAGACTTTGTCCGCACCGGAGATTGTGGAACGTGTTGTGATGGATCGTTTCTTGAGAGCTCTTCCTACCGCCATTCAAAAGTGGGTAAGCCATGGAGACCCAGAAACGGCCGGTAAACTTGTGGATCGTGTAGAGAGATACTTGGCTGCAGAGAACCTGACGGCCTCTTCCAGAGACTCTCGGACTTTCCACCCTAAGACCAGACCATCCCCAGGGGCGGATAAGATGATTCCAAGGGGTGAGGGTGGAGAGAGTGAGAGGGTGGGAGCTCTGCCCAGGGTTTGGCGAGAACAGCCTGGGAAGTCGGGGGCTCAAGAGGCAGCCAAAAGGATTGTTTGCTACCGCTGCCGGCAAGCGGGACATATTGCAGCAAATTGCCCGGTTGTGGAGGAACCCATGCAATGTGACATTCTGACGGACAGACGTCAGTCGCTGTGTGCGACAGTCGCATGCACTGCCATTCAGGGAACTGAGAAACATTTATGCAAAATGTGTATTAATGGTAGAAATGTTGTGGTATTACTGGATTCAGGTAGCCTTGTGACCCTGATAAAGGCTGAATTAGTTAAAACAGAGGTCTCTGGGAATAGCAAGGTAGCTGTTATTTGTGTGCATGGGGACACCCGAGAGTATCCAGTGACTACAGTGTGTTTCAAGACCCCCAAAGGTACCCTCTCTCATCCAGTGGGGTTAGTATCTCAATTACCGCATGATGCCATTGTGGGAAGGGATTTTCCGAAGTTCTGGGAACTGTGGGATGATCCTGAGCCCCCCACTGGTGCCCCTATGTACCAGGAAGGTGATAGCCAGAACTCCTCTGAGAGTGGTGAGGACTCTCCAGAATTTCCCTTGTCAGTATTGGCAGGCGAGACTCAAGAAACTGGAGAGGAGCCCACCTCCTCAGACGAAAACCTACCGTCTGTGGAGTTTTCTGATCTTGAGGTTCACAGGGAAAATTTTGCCACAGAACAGTTAAAAGACCCCGCCCTAATAAAGGCACGGGAAAACGTAGTGGAAATAGATGGCGAGTTAGTGAACCCAGATAATACCTGCACTTACCCATACTTCAGCGTAGAGAAGGACCTACTGTATCGGGTGGCAAAAAGGGCAGAAGAAACCGTTGAGCAGCTTGTGGTGCCCAAACCTTACAGGAAGTTGGTGTTGGAGTTGGCCCATGGGCACATTCTTGGAGGTCATCTGGGGACAGAGAAAACCCGAGAGAGGGTATTACAGAGATTCTATTGGCCTGGGGTGATGAAGGACATAGAAAATTATTGTTCCTCCTGCCCTGTGTGTCAGAGGTCGGCCCCGATGCCACATTTCCGTAGCCCGCTGGTCCCTCTACCCATCATTGAGGTCCCGTTTGAGAGGATCGCAATGGATTTGGTAGGTCCTATAATCAAGTCTGCTAGGGGGCACCAGTACATATTAGTTATAATGGACTATGCCACCCGTTATCCAGAAGCGATCCCTCTCCGAAATACCTCGGCCAAAACCATAGCCAAAGAGCTATCTCTTGTTTTTAGCCGGGTGGGTATTTGTAAAGAACTGCTTACGGACCAAGGTACACCCTTTATGTCCCGGGTTATGAAAGAGCTGTGTAAATTGTTCAAAGTGACGCAATTGCGTACGTCTGTGTATCACCCCCAAACTGATGGGCTGGTTGAAAGATTCAACAAAACCCTAAAACAAATGTTGAAGAAAGTGGTGGATAGAGATGGAAAGGATTGGGACTGTCTACTTCCTTATTTGATGTTTGCTATTAGGGAGGTGCCCCAATCCTCTACGGGATTCTCCCCCTTTGAGTTACTGTATGGGAGACACCCAAGAGGGCTGTTGGATATTGCCAAGGAAACTTGGGAAAGTGAGAGTTCTCCCCACAGGAGTGTGATTGAGCATGTCGCCCTGATGCAAGATCGAATTGCACAGGTAATGCCCATCGTGAAGGAACATTTGGCCCAAGCGCAGTTGGCACAGCAGAGAGTGTACAACCGTGGAGCCAAGACCCGTACCTTTTCCCCGGGGGATAGGATATTGGTACTTGTCCCTACGGTTGAAAGTAAATTCCTTGCCAAATGGCAAGGCCCCTACGAGATAATGGAAAAAGTGAGCGAAGTGAATTACAAGGTCAGACAACCAGGAAGGCGAAAGCCCGAACAGATCTATCACGTTAATCTGTTGAAAGCCTGGAGGGATAGAGAGTCCCTAGTCGCAGAAACTTGGTCACCAGCTCAAACTGGTTGCGTGATTCCGGAGGTTGGAATAGCAGCCACCTTGTCACAACCCCAACAACAGGAGGTTAAGGAGTTTGTGCTTCGCAACAAGGAGGTGTTCTCTGAGCTGCCGGGACAAACATCTGGGGTAGAGCATGATATTATTACCCCGCCCGGTGAAAGGGTGAAGTTAAAACCCTATCGGATCCCAGAGGCCCGACGGGAGGCCAAATATCTTGGGTACACCATTGGCAGGGGAGTAATAAAACCCCAACTCAACAAAGTCGAGGCCATCCAGAGTTGGCCACGTCCCAACAGCAAGAAGCAGGTACGAGCCTTTCTGGGAATCGCGGGTTATTATCGGCGCTTCATTCCCCACTTTGCTTCTAAGGCTGTGCCCCTAACCAACCTGACGAAAGGGAAAGGGTCGGTCATGATTAAATGGACCCCCGAGGCTGAGGCAGCATTCCAATTCTTGAAACAAGCCTTATGTAGCCAGCCAGTGTTGTACTCACCCAACTTCTCTAAAGACTTTGTCGTACAAAGTGATGCGTCAGATGTGGGGTTAGGAGCAGTATTGTCCCAGGTCTGGAACGGGAAGAGCACCCAGTCATTTACCTCAGCAGGAAGTTGAAGTCCCATGAGGTAAATTACGCCACGGTTGAAAAGGAGTGTTTAGCGGTGAAGTGGGCTCTAGATTCCCTTCGGTACTATCTGCTAGGTAGGCACTTTGACATGGTTACGGATCACGCTCCGTTAAAGTGGATGGCTCAAAACAAGGAGACAAATAGAAGAGTAAATAGGTGGTTCCTGGCCCTACAGGAATTCAACTTCACAGTAAAGCATCGCCCTGGCGTTCAAATGGGGAATGTGGATGCTTTGTCTCGAGTACATGAATGCCTGATTGCTGGTGTTCCAACCCCAAGGTTAAAACAAGAGGGGGGGGGTATGTGACAGCAGGAAGGTAAAGTCACCTGGTTGCATCCAGGGGGGTAGGTATATTTCTCCCAGATTCAGGCTTTATGCCGACTTATACAACTAGGGAGAGAGTTGATGAAGCCCAGCTGAGGCTAGTGGGCTCATGGATGATTCATACCTCTAGGGAGAGTGCTGGGCGTCGTGCAGGCAGGGAGTTGATGAGACCAGCTGAAGCTTGTCAGCTCGTTTAAGGCCTCTATAAAAACTCCCAGCTTCATTAGGTGTTTGCTCATGCCTGGACCCAGACCTGTGTGGACTGTCTAGGGAGAGTGAACCCCTGTGCGGTGAGACAAAGCCTGTGTGGCTATTTGTTTGGACATTTACTAAACCAGGGACTTAGGGACTAGGACAGCACCAGGCTGATCCCAGTTGTTAGTTAGGGAAACCTGCATGTTTAGTCAGAGGTCAAGCTGACCAGGATTTATTTTGTTTATGTTTCTTTTTGCTTTGCTGTGTTTTGTCACTGTAAATAGAGAAATAAACCGCACCTTTTGATCTTGAAAACCACAACCTCCGTCTGCTGGGCCTGTTTTTGTGTGGGGAGCCCATCCAGGGGGTCACACACACCCGCTACCGAGTTAACCCCCTCACAATACCAATATGATTGTTATATTTATTTAGCGCCACTTATAGTTTGTCACCATACTTTACATTGTGCCAAGCTGGACCAATATAACTATGCAATAAAGCTCTTTGTTTCTTGTGTGTGTGTGCGCGCGCAGGAGCTATCTTATGCACTCTACTATAAATTATTGGAGGAACCTGCCTTTTGTCTTGGCTATTTATATCCTACAGAATTATGCAGAATCCATACACAAAGGGACCTTAAATAACTTCTAAGTGAGCAACTCCCTGTTGTTAGTGTGCAGTGCAGAAGCCACTCAGTACATGACTCAGACGATCACGGCTCTCAGTGGCGGGTGGTGCTCAAATTTTTTAGGGGGGGTGCAAACTAACTAAAAAAAAAAATCAATTGCAGCCTCACTGTGCCATTAATTGCAGCCTCACTGTGCCATCAATTGCAGCCACTGTGCCCCATCATATGCAGCCACTGTGCCCATCATACGCAGCCAACTGTGCCCATCATATGCAGACTCTGTGCCCAGCAAAAACAGCCACCTGTGCCCATCATATGCAGCCAACTGTGCCCATAATATGCAGCCAACTGTGCCCATCATATGCAGACTCTGTGCCCAGCAAAAGCAGCCACCTGTGCCCATCATATGCAGCCAACTGTGCCCATAATATGCAGCCAACTGTGCCCATAATATGCAGCCAACTGTGCCTATCATATGCAGCCAACTGTGCCTATCATATGCAGCCAACTGTGCCTGTCATATGCAGCCACTGTGCCCATCATATGCAGCCTCTGTGCCCATCATATGCAGTCTCTGTGCTCATCAAATGCAGCCACTGTGCCCCACAAATGCAGCCAACTGTGCTCCATAAATTGCAGCCTTTGTGCCCATAATATGCAGCCACAATAGTTTGCGCTCGCAGTGCACCTTTTTTGAAGCCTATTAGAGCCTATGGCTCTAATCAGATGCTTCAAAAACACCCCCGCTGCTGTAATTCAGGTGCCCGGCTCCCGAAAAGGGTACGGTCGCCTGAATGGGGGTGGCTACAGAGACCTTGGATAGATTCATGCAATGCATGTGTAGCGGGGTGTTCCCCTTTAATGCAGAGAGACTACATTACCCAGAACCCCATCCGGCAATGTTCCGCCGCAGAGACTCATGGGAGGGGATATAAAAGGAGGAGGCGAGGCTGGGCTCGGTCTCTTTGGGACACGAGACTACACAGACTGATCCTCCTGTGCGGATGTGTCGGAGTGCAAGGCCTGAAGCCTGAGGCCTTGCTCAGCACCAAAGAGCCTTCCACCCCCCCTCTGCGAGCCTGGGTGGCATCTGACTTTGCTCAGCTACAGCCTTGTTGGATCGGGGACCCGATCGCTGGAGAGACGGAGTGTGTGTGTGACACAGTCGGTGGAAGTTTCCCGGACTGAGACCGTAGTCCGGACGGGTGAGAGGGCATACGCCCAAACGATATACTGTGACTACATATAGGCCTATAGACTGTCGTGGCCCACCAGTTGTTCCTGATATCCTTATTGAAGAGCCGTACCATAGCTGAACTTACAGTTCGTATAGCCAAGTTCCCACTCATCTTTACCTACCCCATTGGATTACAAAGTTTGTATTCTGTTAATGTGCACCACCGTTAAAGATCTGCCAGTGAAGAAAAAGGACTAAGTTATAGATCTCAGAACCAGGCCTGGTGGGGTTTCTAATGTGTTTTGGGTTACTGCGCCATAGGGCACTTAACTAACGGTCGCCCGTGTGGCGCACTTGTTGCATGTCAGCTCTTTAGTGTGTTAGCGTTGCAGGGCTCTGCATTACCAATGATTATTCTGTAAACTGTGATTACTGTTATATCTTTCTTACCAAGAGCTTAAGTAAAACCTTATACTTATTTAAGTTTAGTATTGTCTCAATGCTCAGTTATTCATAAAGTATAAGATATACAATTTACTGTCAATACTAGCTGTGCCAGTAGGGGGTAGAGCCTATTGCCGGGGGTTGGCGGAGCTGCCATCAGGGCCCAAACGAAATCTGCGGCCTTCTTAGTTGGAGGTATCGCTACACATAAATCTATCCATACTACACAGAGGGGGTGGCTGGAGAGGGGCCTAGAGCCCCTAATGGACGCACTGCCACTGATGACTATCACTGTAGATGTGCTGACAACTACAGGGATTGTCAGCTTCCCCAGTGGCCCCTCGGGTATGAGAGATCTATATATATACAGTACTTCCATTGTGCAAAGCTGGACCAATTTAACTTTGCAATAAAAATAATTTTTGAGAGTTGAGCTTTAAATAAAATGCTTTTTTTTTTCTTTAGAGGGTGTGTGTATGTGTGTATGTGTGTGCACTCTCTTACGCACTCTATTACAAATTGTTGGATGCTGAGAAACCTGTATTTTCTCTTATCTATTTATATTCTACACCAGTGGTCCCCAACCTTTTTGGCACCAAGGACCGGTTTTGTGGAAGAATATTTTTCCAAGGCCCGGTAGTAGGGGGGGACGAATCACGATGTGTGGGTCGGTTCACACTGCTGCGGTGTGGGAACCCTGCGAATCCACTGCGGGTTCCCGCATCGCAGGTTTTCCGGTGGCAGTTCACATTGCCCTATGTGAACTGCTGGGAGTGTCAGTTAAAAGTTAACGACACCCCCAAATCAGTTCGTATATCGCAGTGCGATCTGCAAACTCTGACAGG
This sequence comes from Rana muscosa, assembly GCA_029206835.1. NCBI lineage: Eukaryota > Metazoa > Chordata > Amphibia > Anura > Ranidae > Rana > Rana muscosa. Next base: position 923,510,179 of record CM055117.1, read on the forward strand.
AATCGGATCGCATGGGTGTGAACACCCATGCGATCCGATTCTGCTGCGGACAAAAAAAATGGTCCTGTGCGAGTTTGATGCGAATTCAGCCATACGATTTGTATGGCTGAAATCGCACAGAGATCGCATGTGATGTGCACTGCAGTGCGGTGCGAATCACATCCGAACTCTGACATTGCTGCAGTGTGAACCGGCCCTAAATGTCCCAGTGTAAAAATATTATTAAATGTCCCAGTATAAAAAAAATATTTAATGATTTTTTATACTGGGACATTTAATCATTTTTTATACTGGGACATTTAATAATTTTTTTTTATACTGGGACATTTAATGTCCCAGTATAAAAAAAATCATCATTAAATGTCCCAGTATAGAAAAAAATCATCATTAAATGTCCCAGTATAAAAAAATCATTAAATGTCCCAGTAAAAAAAATATACAAGTCCCTCTGCAGTGCCCACTGTACTTACAGTCTCAGCACAGGAAAGTGAGGGGGAGCCGTTAGAGATTGCGGGAATGCATTGAGCCGGTACATAGCGAGGGTGGGCGGAGAGATGAGGTAATTCTCTCTCTCTCACTCATTGGCCGGCCGTGCCTCTGTGTAGCGTAGCGTAGCCTTGCAGCGCCGTATGTTAGGGCGGGACAGTGGCGCGCCTCTGCGTAGTGCAGAGAGATGGTGTCATCTCTCTGCTTGGGCAGCTGCATCGCTGACGGTCTCCTCCATGGCCCGGCTATAGCGGCGGTATGGCACGGACAGTGTCATTTGCGTTGCGGCCCGGCTAGAGAGGCGGTACGGCCCGGCTTTGGGCCGCGGACCGGGGGTTGACGACCTCTGTTCTACACTACAGAAGTATGCAGAATCTGCACACAAAGAAGCATTATTTAAAGCGGAGGTTCACCGTAAAAAAATTTTTTTAAAAGCCAGCAGCTACAAATACTACAGCTGCTGACTTTAAAAAAAAGGACACTTACCTGTCCAGGTCACCCACGACGTCGCAAGCCGATGCCGAGCTACCGCTCGGCTCTCGGCTTCCCCCGCCGCCATCCTCGGTGAGGGAATCGGGAAGTGAAGCGCTGCGTGTTCACTGCCCGGTTCCCTACGGCGCATGCGCGAGTCGCGCTGCGCCGTCCTCACTGGTCCCCATTGTGTTCTGGAAGCCGAGTGTTTCCCAGAACACAACGGGGGGGGGGGGGGGTGACGCGAAGGGGCGGGACTCTCGCGGGAGTCTGCACCCGGAAGTGGTGCAAATACCTGTTGCATACACCCCCTCCCCCCTGAAAGGTGCCAAATGTGACACCGGAGGGGGGGAGGGTTCCGAAAAGCGGAGGTTCACTTTTGGGTGAACCTCCGCTTCAACTGCACTTAAAGCATGTCATGCTTACAGTATATTTTACTTCAAGCTGATTTCTGATAGCAGCTTTCTTTACATTACATGACTTTCTTTTTATGATGAAGATGTCTGGGAACCATACAAATACAGGCATATGTATTAAAATTTTAAAGACATTTTGAAATATGTTGGTCAGTCCCGAACAGGTATTGCTACTTATTTAATAGGTTGATAGGACACAGTTTATACAACACAGGTGGGTTTGTGTTACTGCATGCCCATGTCTCCAGGCCATTCCCATTCTGGTCTACAAGTTATTCCTGTATTTCCTGCAAGCCTGGGCAATATGACAGTTAGTTAGCACAACAGCTGACCACTGATACCTCTACCTGCATTGTCTTCTATGTCTTACATCAACAGTTTATTAATTCACAGGCTGACAACACCTTGAAAGGAAGCATGTTGCCATTTCTCAGCTGCTTGCCTCTACTAGAATTAGCGGATCTTTCTACACAATACCATAGCTATTAGTCATCTTGCCATCAATGATGGAGGCTTAGGATATTAGTTTATTTTAACAATAATAAGCATGTTTAATAAACTGTATGCATTGGGTGTCTGGATCTGGTCAGTGGGGACCAAATCCAGACCCCCATGCATAGCTCCTAACAGTGCCCTTTTGGAGGGAATTTCTCTCTTTTGGACCCAAATCCCTCAGTACCTCCTTCAACCTCAATAGTCCTTCATTTTGGTCTCATGTACTGACCCCTAATCCCTATCAAAAGTGTTGTATTACCTTAACCAGGTCATCTAAACAGCCAGTACAAACCTAGAGATAAAAAATCCCTGTGAACCTAACCAATCACTTTTTGCATACTAATTCCTCATGGGCAGTGTTAATGGGGGGCATAGCACAGATGTGCCCTTTGTTGCAAAGTACGATTGATAGGTGCAGCGGAGTCAATTCAGATCAGACGTTGTGGAGTAACAGGAACTGGCTTCTTTATTGGAACATAACCACACTAGCAAAGCTGTCACCTCACATGGTAGGAAGAACACAGACAGGAAAAAGGAACCAACAAGTACAGCACTATGTACAGGAAATATAACACATCATAGAAAAATACATAGCATAGCATATCACTGAGCATTAGCGACATCTTGTGTCCTTTTTCTGAACTGCAGTCAATAAGCTAAGCTGAAAGTTTGTTGTATCTCCAACACCCTTTGTCTACTTTGTGTGTTCTTTCTAATCTCAGAAGTTGAGAGTTGTGCCCATGCAGCTGTGCAACAGCAGAATGTTTCTAATAATGGACTATCACTGGCTGCATTCAGCAAGCAATAGATCACTCTAGTCGTGATCTAGTGCTGCAGGGGAAGGCTGAGCAGAGCTGCAACAGTTCTGTTTGAACCCATGTACTGACAGGAAGTACCATGATGTCACTAAACTTCTGATAGAAACACAATGTGGAAGATTCTACAGCACGCTTCCATTGGAGCCTCCAGCAGCGGCGGAGGCGATCGCGTCCACTCCCGTGTGTGGTATGGAGCTGAGTGAGGGGAAGATGGCTTCCACCCAGCTCCATACCATTGCAGGGCGGAAGCGATGTCAAAATGTCACTTCCGCCCATAGCTCTTAAAGAGACATTTTTTTTTTATTGCATATTAGTGTAAGTATGAGATCTGAGGTCTTTTTGACCCCAGATCTCATATTTAAGAGGTCCTGTCATGCTTTTTTTCTAATACTGTTTACATAAAAGTGACACCATTTATTTTTAAAAGAACAGTGTAAAGATAGAAAATAAAAGGTAAAATTAATTTGAAAAAAAAAAGATAAACAATTTTTAAACGCGCCCCGTCCCGCCGAGCTCACGCGCAGAAGCGAACACAAACGTGAGTAGTGGCTGCACATGAAAATTGTGTTCAAACCACACATGTGATGTATCACCGCGATCAGTAGAGTGAGAGCAATAATTCTAGCACTAGACCTTCTCTGTAACTCAAATCATGCAACCTGTAGATTTTTTTTAACATTGCATATGGAGATTTTTAAGGGTATAAGTTTGTTGCAATTCCACGAGCGGGCGCAACTTTGAAGCATGACATGTTGGGTATCAATTTACTTGGCGTAACATCATCTTTCACAATATAAAAATAATTGGGCTAACTTTACTGTTGTCCTGTTTTTTTATTCCAAAAAAGTGTATTTTTTCACAAAAAAGTGTGCTTGTAAGACCGCTGCACAAATACGGTGTGACAAAAAGTATTGCAACGACTGCCATTTTAGTCTCTAGGGTGTTAGAAAAAAAAAAGCTGTGCCCGCCGTGTCACGCGGGTGCCGATGCGCGTGCCTGGTGGCCGCGATGTCCGCCAGGTACCCACGATCGGCAGTTACAGAGTCAGAGCCAGAGTCAGGTCCTGTCAGGGAGAGGAGACCGATGGTGTGTCCCTTGTACATAGGGACAACCATCGGTCACCTCCCCCAATCAGTCCCCTCCCCCCACAGTAAGAATCACTCCCAGAGAACACATTTAACCCCTTGATCGCCCCCTAGTGTTAACCCCTTCCCTGCCAGTCACATTTATACAGTAATCAGTGCATATTTATAGCACTGTTCGCTGTATAAATGTGAATGGTCCCAAAAAAGTGTCAAAAGTGTCTGATCTGTCAGCCGCAATATCGCAGTCCTGACAAAAGTTGCAGATAACCGCCATTACTAGTAAAATATTTTTTTTTTTTTTTTTTAAATGTCATAAATCTATCCCCTATTTTGTAGGCGCTATTACTTTTGCTATACGCTTATTGCAATTTTTTTTTACCAAAAATATGTAGAAGAATACATATCGGTCTAAACTGAGAAAAAAAAATGTTTTTTTTTTTTTTAAATTGGGATATTTATTATAGCAAAAAGTAAAACATATTGTGTTTTTTGTTTATAGTGAAAAAAATAAAAACCGCAGAGATGATCAAATACCACCAAAAGAAAGCTCTATTTGTGGGAAAAAAAGGACGTCAATTTTGTTTGGGAGCCACGTCGCATGACCGCGCAATTCTCATTCAAAGCAGGACAGTGCTGAAAGCTGAAAATTGGCCTGGGCAGGAAGGGAGTGAAAATGCCCGGTTTTGAAGTGGTTAAAAAATGTTCCCCCCGACATCCATCCATTGTGAACCATCGTGAACCACGATAAACGCTGCATGCATAAAAAAAACACCTGCCAACACAAGCGCTCCATCGTTCCCCCCGCCGCTTAAGTTAACAAGGTGGTGCGGTCAACAAGGTCATAAATGGGGGAGCCTCTTATTGATGTTGTTGACCATATATGGACACAGCCCTGTTTGATCAATAACATCATAAGTGGCAGGGTCACCCATTGACATCATTGACCATACATAAACACATTTTGTTTGATCAATGATATTATAGGGGGTGGGGCCACCCAGTGATGTCATTGACCAGAAATGGATGTGTTCATGTATGATCAATGACGTCACTGGGTGACCCCCACCCACTTATGGCATCATTGGTCCCACCCCCTTGTTTACATAAGCATTGGGGGAAGCGTCATGTCAGTCAGTAGGAGCCAAGTGACAGAGCAGTGATGTCACGGGGCAGGGTTTTTTTTTTGCGGGTGGCGCTCATTGTGATTGATGATGGATGTACATAGGGGGAATTTTTTTTACATTTTTTTTCTTAATAAAGGACTTGTCAAAAGCTATGCGGTGTTTTTTTTCTTACATTTGTATTTTTTGTTTTTTTGGTGAATGAATAGGTGTTCCCCATACTCATTCACATAGGGAAGCCAGGATCTGGGGGTCCCCTTGTGAAAGGGGGCTTCCAGTTTCCGGTAAGCCATCCACAAGCACCCCCACAACCACCAGGGTTGTGGGGATGAGGCCCTTGTTCTCATCAACATGGGGACAAGGTGTCTTGCCAGGGCCCCACCCCCTCTCCTTGCCTGCCGGGCTGCATGTTCAGATAAGGGTCTTTTTTTCTTTTCTGCTATGGCCTTCGGATACAATGTAAACCAGGGAGTACGGAGGGGCCTGGAGCTTGCTTTACTGATCTTTCTGACCAATCCAGGTACACGCACCTGTATAGGTCAACGCCCAAATACCGTTCAACCGGTGAGCGTCTTTTTCTTTTTTAGCATATAGATAATAGTACTAGAAAAGGGGGGGGCTCTTTCTTCTTCTTTTTTTTTTGTCCTTCCCTTTCCTACTATCTCTCTCTCTTGACCGTGAGTTAAAATGGAGACCCTGAAAATATTATCACTGAATGTTAAAGGGTTAAATACGCCAGGAAAAAGGAGGATGCTTCTGCATGATATGCGGCATTGGGAAATAGACATAGCTCTCATACAGGAGACACATTTTAGAGAGGACAAAACCCAGATCTTAAAAAAACTGCTTTTTCCAACAGTATATCACTCGACCAATCAAATAGCTAAGTCGAAAGGGGTGTCTATTCTTCTAGCAGGAAGAATACCATGGACCTACACAGATTCCATGAGAGATACAATAGGGCGCTATCGGTTTGTGAAGGGTAAAATAGGAGATATAGGGGTCACATTAGAAACTTTATACATTCCCAACCACCATCAAGAGGCTTTTTTGGACAAAGCGATTAAACGTCTGATGGAATTTACAGAAGGCCAACTGATTTTAGGGGGAGACTTGAATATTGCATTAGCCCCTAAAGTGGATACTTCCTCGGGAGTGTCATCTATCTCTCTCAGTGCGTGAAATCGAGTTGTCCAAATCTTGCATAAAAACCAACTGATTGACGTATAGCGGCTCCTGCACCCCAAAGAAAAAGATTTTACGTTCTTCTCAAGCATCTAACTATATCCATACAGGAACATGGGTCACAATAAGAGAGCTGATGGAACAAGGAAATATCTTTAGATTAAAATTTTGGAACGCGCTACAGATCACTCATTTTTTTGGTACTCCTCCGAGCCCGGGACAGATTGATAGACCCCTTACTACTTTTGAAAAATTGTGTAATGGGAAGGGAGTAATATTGCATACACTATCTGCATGCTACGGACTTTTAATCACACAGCCGGCAACCTACCCCCTGAAATGCGTTCAGGAATGGGAAAGGGAATTAGGGAGGACCTTTAGCTTGGAGCAGCGACAGAGGATATGCAGGTTCACACATGAAACATCAATTTGTGTTATAACACAAGAAACCAATTTTAAGATATTTTCTAGGTGGTATAATGTTCCCTGATGTCTCAGACCAGTGCTGGAGATGTCACAAAGACAAAGGTACCATGTTACATCTTTTTTGGGACTGCCCCAAGCTAAGGTGTTTCTGGCGGGGGATTAAGCAGATCCTCCAACTCTGTACGGATCTAACAATACCGTAAGATTCGGCGTTCTTCCTTCTACATGTTAATCAGGTACCCGAGAGGGTATATAAGGAACTATGCATCTCCCATCTCTAAAGCCCCGTACACACGATCGGATATCCTATGGATTCTAATCCGATGGTTTTTTCCATCGGAAATCCGATGAAACTGTCTTCCATCAGTCTTGCCCACACCATCAGTCAAAAAAACTACCGTTTCAAACGCGGTGACGTAAAACACTCCGATGAGCTGAGAAAAATGAAGTTCAATGATTCTGAGCATGCGTGGGTTTTTTATCCAATGGAGTTCCCCACAGACGATATTAATTTGCTATCGGTTTTTTAACCATCGGATAAATATAAAACATGTTCTATTTTTAAACACCAATGGAAAAAAGACTGATGGGGCCCATACACGATCGGTTTGTCCAATGAAAAAAGTCCATCGGACTGTTTTCATTGGTAAAACCTATTGTGTGTACACGGCTTTAGACGCCACAAAGGCATGTATTCCTTTAAAGTGGAAATCATCCTCGCCACCGACAATAGAGATGTGGATCCGCAAGGTGAAGGAGTTTAGCAAACTAGAAGATCTAGTCCTTTCTGCACGCCATCAGCATGAAAGGTACTCCGAGACTTGGTCTGCCTGGAATGCCTTCCTGGTCTCGGAGGAGGGGAAAACACTCCTGGAGAACGAAATGATGGATGAGAGGCTTAATGAGCTTTGAGCTTTATTATTGCTGTAAAGGAGGTGAGGAAGAAAAGCCCACAATTCTTTGCCGGTCATAGAGAGAGAAAATGGGGGAAGATTCCCCCTTCCCCTGCCCCCCCTTTTTTTTTTTTTGGGTTTTGTTCTGTTTTGTTTACGTTTTTGGTTTTGTTTTGGAATACAAGGTTATGCTTTAGATGTGGTTTTTTTTTTCAGTTTAGCGAAATAACTAATATGAAATTTGGAGCTGTATGCATGTTTTTATTTTGCATTTCCTTGTATTGAAAAAGATAAATAAATAAATTGGAAAGATAAGGGTCTGGTGTGGACTTTGTGGGGACCTCACATCATTTTTTTTAAAAGTTTGGTGTGAGGTCCCTCCCAAAATCCGTATGAGACCCAAACTGAATCCCCAATGACAGCAGGGATAAGTCATGGCTGTTAGGATGCCAGCAGGTGCTGGCTTCTTAACTAGGCTTGCCACCTCATCCCTTTAAACCCGAACACATATGAATTACACAGGTTCTAAGGCTACTTTAATGCAGATAAGGCACCAAGTGAGTTTAATTACCACCTTAATCAGCCACAGAACCTGTGTAATTAATATGTGTTCGGTTTTAAAGGGATGAGGTGGCAACTCTATTCTTAACCAAGTTCTTTATTTTTGTGAATTGACTTCAATCAAGGCAAAGGTGCAAAAAGAATAAGTGTACTTTGACTAAAAATGCACTTAAGATAGGTACACTTTCAGACAGTCGGTTCGGCAAATACTTGGCGACCTTTGGCCCGTGTGTACAGCTCCTGATCCGACAGAAGCCGGTCACTCAACTGTCTTCTGTCAGAGAAGCTTGCTGTAAACCCAGCAGCTAATCAGCATCCGATCAGCGCTTACAGCCAATGGCTTGGAGTCTTGACGGCGTGTTCTGGTGGTGGGGCAGTGCCCCTGTCAGAACACAATAGCACAGAGGGGGAGATCACTGTACTACATTGCCTGCTAGGTTGAATGAAAAAAAACTTCCTGTGTACAAGACTTTATTCTTTAATAGGTAAAACGTAGATTAAACACACAACTGAATAAGACAGAGGAGAGACTACTCCCCTTCCCAACCCTCTCTCCCTGCTCTGTACATCTCCCGCTCATAGTCTCATTTAGATCTACAGAAGCTGCCACTGCCATCAGTTTTGGTATATAAAAATTACTTTGTAGTGTGTAATCTGTTTTATATAGGATTATGAACATTTTGTAAGATGTTAACAGGCCTTGAGTGTTTCTTCTGCTGCTTGTGTGTGCACAATGAGGAGGAGTGCTTTGTGGTTTAACTGCCACATGGCTGTATATTAGTTTTATCAAGGCCCTGTAATGGCACAGTGCCTTGTGTGAACACAATAACAGAGGAAATATAAACCAAACATACTGAATATTTAAAGTGTATCTATAGCAGGGGTGCCCAACCTTTTGAAGAGCGAGGGCCACTTATGCAACTTGGTAATCGGTCCCAGGCCATAATGGGCAGATCACAGGTCCGTGTCCACTCTGCATATGCTGAGCAGACACAGCCCGCTGTACTCTATGGGCCCTCCGATCTGATGCACCCAGACGTAAGGCGACGGATTCCCTTCTGTTTTTTTTTAGAGCACCGAATTGGAGGTAGGCAGGTTTAAACAGACACAAGTCCGTTTACATCTGCCGCTTCATAGAGGTGAATGTAGGGTCCGAATAGGTCGAACCAACTGTGTGAAAGGGGTCTAAGGCGGCTTTCACACTGATGCCCTGTGGTTTACCTACACGGAGGGTGCAGCGCAGTGCATTTGTGGCTTTCCTGCGGGTTACCTGCACTTTGCCATAGCCTTGTATTATATCCTGCAGGTGTGGTGCACTTTCTGAAAGCACACCAAACCCACAGGTAATAACAGAAGTCTATAACTCAGTGCAGGTAACCCACAGGTGCAATGTGCTGCTTTCTGATCAACGGGTATTGAAAAATAATGCAGCCACCATATCTAAGGACTAGTAAGTTACAATACACTCCATTTTGTTCTTGGGTTTAGATATACTTTAACCACTTGCCGACTGCCTAACGTACATTTACGTCGGCAGAATGGCATGGGCAGGCAAAGCAATGTACCTGTATGTTGCTTTGAAACTGCTGCCTAGCGGGCTCCGTGACTGTGCCCGTGAGACCCGCGGACTCGATGTCCGCCAGTGTCCCGCGATCATGTCACGGAGCGGCAGAATAGGGGAGATGCCTATGTAAACAAGGCATTTCCCTGTTCTGTCTAGTGACAGGACAGTGATCTACTGCTCCCTGTCATCGGGAGCAGTGATCACTGTCGTGTCACTTGTAACCACGCCCCCACACAGTTAGAATCACTCCCTAGGACACACTTAACGCCTTCCTCGCCCCTTAGTGTTTAACCCCTTCCCTGCCAGTGTAATTTACACAGTAATCGGTGCATTTTCATAGCAATGATCGCTGTATAAATGACAATGGTCTCAAAATAGTGTCAAAAGTGTCCGATGTGTCCCGCTGCAATATCGCAGTCAAGATAAGAATCGCTGATCGCTGCCATCACTAGTAAAAAAAAAAAAAAAATTATAATAAAACTGCCATAAACTACCCCCTATCAATATATATGCTTATTGCGATTTTTTTTTACCAAAAATATGTAGAAGAATACGTATCGGCCTAAACTGAGGAAAAAATTTGTATTTTTATATATTTTTTGGGGATATTTATTATAGTAAAAAGTAAAAAATATTGCTTTTTTTTCAAAATTGTCGCTCTTTTTTTGTTTATAGCGCAAAAAATAAAAACCGCAGAGGTGATCAATGACCACCAAAATAAAGCTCTATTTGTGAAAAAAAAAGACGTCAATTTTGTTTGGGTGCAACGTCGCAGGACAGCGCAATTGTCAGTTAAAGCGACACAGTGCCGAATCGCAAAAAATGGCCCGGTCATTGGGCAGCCAATTCAATTAAGGCTGTATTAAGCCAGTACAATTAAGTCTGCATTCACACCCACACATGAGTTTCTGCCCGTGTTTCCAGAAAAGTGCTAAAAACGCACCAAACGCGCATTATTTCTTTATGACACCCCAAATGCAGGTAGCATCTGTGCAAATAATGTGGCAAAATACATTTGGCTTAATAGAAAAAAAAGGTACTTGAGCTACTTTTGCAAGTTTTTTGCACGTAAGACAGCCCATTCATTTGCCGCATATGATATGTACATTTTTTTAAATTTAACCGCTTGGTGCTGACAGCACGCAAATATGCAGCCTCTCGACGGGTGGGTCTTAACCCCGAGCGGCCACATATTTACGTGCAATATTGCAAAAACAGCTGTGCCAATAGTGCACGCCCTGCGCGTTCCCAACACAGTTATCAGCGTCTAGCCCAGTGGCGGTGCGTCCATAGTGGGTGCAGGAGCGCCGCCCCCTCTCGCTCCTGCGCCCGACACTCACAACAATACATAGGTTCATGCAATGCTATGTATTGTCGCCGCCGCTGCCGCCCACTATTCAGATGGCTGGCCCCCTATTGAGTGCCGGCCATCTGAATAACAGTGGCTGGTTGGTTTTTGGAAGTGCCTATCAGGGCCAGCGGCTCCTGATTACAGCCTGAGGGCTGTAATCGGCTTACAAATAGTTAGCCAGAGGACGCACGGGGGTGCGTTCCCTGGTTAACACTGACAGGCGTTTCAGCCAATCAGGTTCACCGGGTCTGGTTACTGGTAACCTGATTGGCTGAAGCGACATCGAGGGCGGGAGAAGACATCGAGGACAGAAGAAGGACGGCGCTGACCCGAGGAAGGTAAGTGCAGGGCTGGGGACAAACTGGCTGCATTTGGGGACAAACTGGCTGTATATGGGGACAAACTGGCTGTATTTAGGGACAAACTGGCTGCATTTGGGGGGAAACTGGCTGCATTTTGGGGGAAACTGGCTGCATTTGGGGGGGAAACTGGCTGTATTTGGGGGGAAACTGGCTGCATTTGGGGGGAAACTGGCTGTATTTGAGGGGGAAACTGGCTGCATTTGAGGGGGCAAACTGGTGGCGTTTGGGCACAGTGGCTGCGTTTAATAGGCACAATTGATGTTTTTTTTTTTTTTATTTGTTTGCGCCCCCCAAAAATTTTGAGCACCAGCCACCACTGGTCTAGCCGAAAGCTCCCAATCGCTGCCTGCGATTGGGAGCTTTACGATCATGTAACTTGAAAGCCAAACAGACTTGGGGGGGGGCACACCCTAAAAATGCATTTACATTAAAGATTGTGCTACTATAAGACCACAAACAGAACAAAATAGATTATAGCGCGCACATACAAAAATGACATTTAAATCCTATTTAAAAACATCTGAACATATAAAAATCATATCAGTGGGTCCTAAACTAGTAATAGAGGAGGAGGAGGAGAGGACGCCCCAGCCCTAGATCAGGTAGGCTGGTGAGGGGGTGATGTCTGTCAGTCCCGCGGGTCGGGCGGGGAGTGCTGGGCTGGATGTCTTTCAATCCTGCGCTGCAGGCTAGGGGAGGGGGTTGAATGCTTATCAGTCCTGCGCTGTGGGCCCCAGGGTGGGGGTGCTGCCAGTGCCGCCCTGAGGGGGGGTGCTTGTCTGCTGCCCCCCAAAGTTAAAACCCACCAGCCACCACTGCTGAAGAGAACCCTTTTGTACACCTGCATGCGCATGATAATAGTGGTGTCCGGGGGGTTCCTCTTTAACACAGCTCAAACTCACCCTTTGACTTTGAATTCAGAGTATGTGTGCCCTACATTCATCTACTGACAGAGAGAAATGAATAAGGGAGAACCTCTCATTCCCTAGTATTCTTGCTGAGAGATTGACCTATGATTATTCCTAAGTGGTACACAAAACCAAGGGATAGGTCCTGACAGTATTCAAGATCTTTTCTGCAGTCTTTAATCTCCATCACCCTCAGCAAGGCCTTCTTGCTATGAATTTCCAGACCTTACTGATTTTCAAATAGAGGACTATTGACACTACAAGAACATTTTGAATAGAGTAAACACTATATAACTCCTTTTAACATGGATGTAGTCATATTTCAAAAATAATTCCTAAATAATCACTGTTTCCCAGCTTGATTTTTTTTTCGTTTCATTTGTTTTCTTGCTTTTTGCGGAAATTCGGAAATTCGAAAATTCGGAATTCGGAATTTCCGAATTTAGAATTTTCGAATTTCCGAATTCCTGAATTCTGAATTCTGAATTTCCGAATTTCGGAAATTCTAAAAATTCGGAAATTCAACTTTCCAAATTTCCCATTTTCGAATTTTAGATTTTCGAATCTCGAATTTTCGAATTTTATCATTTCCGAATTTCGAAAATTCGGAAATTCGAAAATCCGAAATTCCTAAATTCCGAGATTCCGAAATTCGGAAATTCGGAAATTCAAAATTTCGGAAATCCGAAAATTCGGAAATTGAAAAATTCGGAAATTTCGGAATTGCAAAAATCCGAAAATTCGGAAATTGAAAAATTCGGAAATTTCGCAATTAACTCATTTGTCAAAATTTGTTAAAAAACTAATTCGGAACTAAATGAATTGCACATGTCTAGAAATGATAGAGAGACAAAGATGATGCAATTGGCTGCCAGATGAACATATAAGCATCAAGTTTTCAATCTGGGTGACTTTGTCCATGTGAGGAAACTGAATTGCTTTTAGAACATAGTAGACCATCTAAACAAACGTTCTAATTGTATGACAAACATATGAACTACTAAGTTATTCACACAGAAATATTCTGCAACATTATTAATGTTAACTTTTATCCCTATTTATGCAATAATGCATCTGGCAGAATCAAAGGTACAAATACAACTCTACATACAACTCTACAAATACAACTTCTTCAACCACTGTGTGGTCATTTTCTGGCAGGGGGCAGCAGAATTTCCTCAAGAATTTGATGGTATTTTGCCCCATTCATCTTTCTTTTATTCTGACAAGTGCTCCAGTCCCTGCTGCAGAGAAAAAACCCCATAACAGAATATTACCACCTCCATTCTTTACTGTAGGAATGGTGTCATTTGGATGGTGAGCTAGCTGTATTGGATTTCCACCAGACATATGGTTTGGTGTGTTGAGGCCAAATAATTACATTTTAGTCTCATCTGACCATAACACCTTTTTCCATGTGGCCTCAGAATCTTCAAGATGCGTTTAAGGTGGTCAGATAAGACTAATATTTAATTATTTGGCCTCCGATGCATCCCATTTTTGGTATCCCTTTGTAATATTTTTGAATTGAGGGGATGGAAGCTGTCATAAAGGTGAACCTTGCATTTTCATGAAAGGTCTGCTTTATAAAGAGGACCTCTATGTCAGGCCTATATGTAGCAGAGACACAAACCACAAACAACCTTTGTCAGATAACTGAACTCACCAAACACTTGAAATTCACAAAAATCTTTATTGGATGCAGGATACTGTGGCAATACATTAGGATGCAGCAGACATGATATATACCGTAAGTGTTTTAGGCAGTCAAAAGGGAGTATTGGCTTTACCTAGAGTCAGTGTGTGTCTTGTAGGAAGAAGTAAGTGTTATAGAAGCCGGCACACAGGAAATTACCCCACAAGAAGGGGAAAGAAAATACAGAAAATAACATGCAATACAAAAAACAGTCACAAAGAGGCAGCATATTAAAAAACAATCAACAATAAAACAACGATGACGGTATTTGGCACCAAATAACGTTGGATGCCAGGTTGTTGGCGCTGCTCTGGTGGAACTACATAATATGTGGGGGATGCAGTTCATGCCACTGCTTCCTTCTGGACCAGGCTGGAATCTCTGCAACACTGACCGTTATGTTAACTGGATAATCAAGTATTCGGACCTTTATGGGCTAATTGTAACATTGCTTATCTCCCCTTCTTCAGTGATCTGGCTTAACCCCGTCTGTGTTATAAAAACGGGATTTCCCCACATGGGGATTGCCATAAGTAAAGTTGCAAAAAAAAGTATGTGAACCCTTTTGGAATGATATGAATTTCTGCACAAATTGGTCATAAAATGTGATCTGATCTTCATCTAAGTCACAACAATAGGCAATAACAGTCTGCTTAAACTAATAACACACAAAGAATTAAATGTTACCATGTTTTTTATTGAACACACCATGTAAACATGGTAAAACATTCAGAAGCTAGTGGTCATTATCTCTACAATTGATGTGGTGGTAAGCTTGTTATAGCTTAAATCTACAATGATGTAAATTTACATGACTTAACGCATGAGTATATGCGTACTGTCAAAAATCTTCTTAACTTTTCAGGCGTTCCTGCAACGCTCTTGATGAAGCAGCTGAGGACTGTGAAACATGTCGGTGGCTATTACACGGGGGATTTATTTAAATTCACACATTGTAAAATGTTTATGGCGACTAATGCTTTAGTCAGCCATATATTTTAACGATTTGCAATAAATATATTGTTTTACAAATTTTTGCTGTTTGCTCTGTATGCTGCCTCAAAAGTCCCTATATATATTGGAAGGTTATCCTTCTATTGGTGGTTCAACCATAAAACGTTGTAGGCTGTATACACAACTACAACTGCTTTTCTATTTACTGTGGAGGCAGCACAGTGCATGTAACTACATAATTAGTTACCAATTAGTGGCGGGAATGTGAGGAGTCATGTGATCTAGCTGTTACTCCAAAAATGGGCAAATCTTATGAAACAATCTAAATTTCCTACAGTCATACAACACACACATACATAGTAGGGTTAAATAAAAGAAAAGTATTGGACTTTTTTTTTTTTTTTCAAGAATCATATTTACCTAGGTTGATGCAGCATCGGTCTGATGCTGCATCTGTCCCCCACCGGCTCTAAGACTGAGAACCGAGTAATCAAACACTGCTGATCGCTCGGTTCTCAGTGCTCCGCGAGCAGAGAGCTGTCTTCTCTGCCCCCCCCCCCCCCGTGTTCTCAGCATGCCAGTCCAGTCTCCTGGGCGGATCCCGACCATGTTGACCAGCTCTGTGACTTCAGCCGACAGCGGACTTCAGCCTGCTGTCTGCTGAAAATGGGTCACAGGAGTGCAGAACGAACTGCACTCCTGTAATTCACAGGAGAAGTACAGCCAAACAAGCTTTGGCTGTACTTTTCCTTTAAGGGGAAGTCAAGAGCAAGCTTAAAATTTGGGATTCCCTGAGTCTCGGGTCCCCCCCCCCCTCTTAGACATTCCAAACTTTATTGCTGTGCTTATTAATTGTCTGTCTCATTTATCCAGTTGCCAATTTATCTTCTTTCACTCCTCAGGTCCCACTGGTAGATCCTGTTTCTTTGCACTTATCTTAGGCTAGAAAATATGCTGCTGTGTGTCATATTGTGGCCTAATGTATGAAAATGTTTTTTATGTGTCTTTTTATTGTGTACGGCAAAAGGTGTTACGGTTCGTTCCAAAAACTTTTGTTGAATTTTTGTATTGCTATCTTTTTCTCAAAACTCATAAACATACAGTATTTAAACAAAAAAAAAAAGATGGAAGTCAAATAACCTACTGTATATTTGGATTGTAAGAGGAAATCCACAAAAAGTGTATCTATGATGCTATCTTTGCAATAAAAGTCTGATGTTTTTACAACAATCAAATAGGTGCCATAAAAAATTAAGTAAAGAGACTGTTTTATTTACAATGGTTGTTTGTGCGGGGAAGAAGTCACAGTTGTCTTTGGCATGGGACTTTCAGTGCAGAAAACTTTTATAAACAGCTTAAAAAATATAACTAGAAATGTGTGTAGCCAGAAACATGATAGATAAACCTTTAACCACTTCAGCTCCAGAAGGTTTGACCAAATTCCTGACCAGGCCATTTTTTGCGATATAGCACTGCGTTGCTTTAACCAACAATTGCGGGGTCGTGCGGCGCTGTACCCAAATAAAATTGTTGTATTTTTTTCCCACAAATAGAGCTTTTTTTGGTGCTATTTGATCACCTCTGTGTTTTTTTTTTTGCGCTATAAACATAAAATGGGGGACAATTTTGAATAAAAAACAGTAGTTTTTACTTTCTGCTATAAAACACTCCCAATATTTTTTTTTTTTCAAAAATCAAATTTCTTCATACATTTAGGCCAATATGTATTCTGCTACATATTTTTGATTAAAAAACGATGGGATAGATTTATGGCATTTTGATTTATATTTTTTTTTACTAGTAATGGCGACGATAAGCGATTTTTAGCGGGACTGCGACATTGTGGCGGATAAATTGGACACTAAGTGAAACTTTTTGGGAACCAGTGACACCGATACTGTGATCATTGCTAAAAAAATGCACTGACATAGTATAAATGACACTGGCAGGGAAGGGGTTAACACCAGGTGCGATCAAAGGGTTAAGTGTATGCCTGGGAGGTGCTTTCTAACTGTGGGGGGAGTGGATACACTGGAGGAAAAGAGAGATCGTGTTTCAGCTTAGATGAAACACAAGATCTCTATTTTGTTCCCCGACAGATCAGCGGTTTGCCTTGTTTACATAGGCACACCACTGCTCCGTCTCTCCACAGAATGGTCAGTGGGTCGCGGTGGCCATTGTGGCCACCAGACCTGCTGATTGGTTCCCACTGAGTCCAATTACAGTGGAAACAAAATCACGTAAAGGTACGTGATTTTTCGCAGCCGGGCCGCCCTGCCGCAAGAGAAGAGAGCAAGCACGTAGTTACAGAGTGAGGTTAATTTTCTGTATTCACTCCTAACTGTGGATATGTCACTAGGAGGAAGGTCAGGCTCTGCAGTACTGGTTCTTAAATGCATGAGCAGCTGGGAGTTTGTGTTCTCTAACTGTGGTAGTGTTTGTAGTGCTTAGTGTAACAGTACAGTCAGTTAGCCTGGGATTACTAGAGGGTTAACTGTGTTTTTTTGTGGCTCGCTTCTAATGCCCTGTACACATGATCGTTTTTTCTGATGAAAAAAGACCGATGGACTTTTTTCATCGGACAAACCGATCGTGTGTGGGCCCCATCGGTCTTTTTTCCATCGGAAAAAAAAACTATAGCAAATTCCAATCGTCTGTGGGGAACTCCATCGGAGAAAAAACCCATGCATGCTCAGAATCAAGTCGACGCATGCTCAGAA
This sequence comes from Rana muscosa, assembly GCA_029206835.1. Lineage (NCBI taxonomy): Eukaryota > Metazoa > Chordata > Amphibia > Anura > Ranidae > Rana > Rana muscosa. The sequence goes on from CM055117.1 coordinate 923,527,691, forward strand.
GCATTGAACTTCATTTTTCTCGGCTCTTCGGAGTGTTTTAAGTCACGGCGTTTGGGACGGTCGGATTTTTGTCTGATGATGTGTAGGCAAGATTGATGGAAGTCAGCTTCATCGGATTTCTGATGGAAAAATCCATCGGATTTTATTCCATCGGAAATCCGATCGTGTGTACAGGGCATTAGACTGAAGTTTTTGCATGGAAGCAAACTCCTGCCTTACCTAGAACCTAGGCATTAGCAAGTGTAGGTAGTTCTAATGTCCTCCACTACATCTTTTTTAAATACTACTGCTATAAATACATGAAATCTATTTGACATAAGCATCATTTTATAACCCCCAGGACAGCAGTAGGAATAGGTGAATCTGCTTGGGTTTTATTCAGTTCAATAAATCATGTTTGAAATGTGATGAACCCAAATTTAGCAGGGAATCCCATTAAAGTCTTTATTGAGTGAATTGTGTTATTACATTCTGGCCATTTTTAGGAATAATAGGCAATCTACTGTCCAATTAAAGGTAAAATAAGCTGGCCACTCTATAAACCAAAGCCCAAGCAGAGGAGTGTCACATGGGTATGAGTAGCAGCGGGTCTCAGCCAATTCTTCCCGAAACTGGCAGCAGGGACAATAGGAGCTCTGGATTCTAACATGGTGCCCTCTCCTACTTCATCCCGCCATGGGGACTAGGGCAATTGCTCCTCTGATAGTCGCTCCTCTAATGTACCCAATTGGCTGATAGATGTAAGGGCAGGCTCACTGATAGCTAACCCCTGCCCAAGCTTCTTAGCATCCCCTGCTAGATCGGAGGACTCTGGGGCATCGCAGCCTGACATAGTGCTGCTGGAAACTCTTAGACACATCCTGAGCAACCTAGCTTCTCTTCTTACAAAATCAGAGCTGGAATAATGGGCGCTGCACGTCCAGACCTCTCTGAAACAGGGGGCCCGAATTACAGCTTTGGAAACTGCAGTGCAACAACATCACAGCCATCTTACACAGCTTCAACTGCATGTGAAGGACATACCAGAGGCGATTTCTACAGTGGATCTCCCAGGCGCTGTGATGGCAATTTTAACAAATATCTTGATCCTTCTCCTACTACAGACATTGAGCTAGACTGGGTCCACAGAGTGCAGAATCCCAGAATGTCTGGCCGAGAGCTCCCAAGAGATGTTCTTTGTAGACATGTGCAGAACAGAAATATTTGTTTAGTTTTGGATAGATTTGTTATGTTACTAATTTAATTTCATTGATTCGTTTTGTAAATTTGTTTAGTTTTGTTTCATTTAGTTTCATTTTGTTTATTAATTTGGATCAGTTGAAAAATTATTGACTGATTCGAATTCTGTGTGAAGAATAGCTGGTTCTTAAGGAGTGGGCTAGGAAGCCGGCCGCCGCGTCTTTAACCGATGACTCATCAGCTGTCAGTGGGCTTCCCCACTGACAGCTGAATTTTAAACAAAAGAATACTGGCAATGAAAAATGCAGAAAAAAACAGCATGGGTTCTCTCCCAAATACATACCAGACCCTTATGCAAGCATGCAGCCCGGCAGGCCAGGAAAACGGGGGGGACGGGCAAGTGCCCCCCCTCCTGAAACCATACCAGGCAACATGCCCTCAACATGGGGGGGGTGCTTTGGGGCAGAGGGGGCTCTGCCTCCCAAAGCACCTTGTCCCCATGCGGATGGGGACAAGGGCCTCCCCACACAACCCTGGCTGGTGGTTGTGGAGGTCTGTGGGCAGGGGGCTTATCAGAATCTGGAAGCCCCCTTTAATAAGGGGGCCCTCAGATCCCTGACTCCCCTATGTGAATGAGTATGGGGAACACCTACTCATTCACGGAAAAGTGTAAAAAGTAAATAAAAACACAAGACAAGTTTTTTACAAGTCCTTTATTAAAAAATCCAAAATAAAAAAAAAAATCTTCCGGTGTAGATCCATCGTCAATCATGACGTTCGTTGCCACCGCCGAGCTGAAAAAAAAAAAAAAAACACGTCCTCTTGTATCGCATGCCCTTGGTCGACGATGTCACAAGGGGGCGGTGCCACCCGCCATTTCTGCCATCTGACAGATCTTATATACCTAAGGGGTGGGGCCACCTGATGACATCTTCAGGTAACCCTGCTCCCTTGTGACGTGAGCCTTTGTCGGGACCGGTCAGCGGTGGTGGAAGCGGGCATCATGATTGACCTACATCGATTGATCTACACCGGGGGACATTTTTTTTGCATGCCCCGGTCAATGATGCCACAAGGGCGCGGGGTGACCATTGGGTGGCTCCGCCCCTTAGTTATTTAAGAACTGTCGAATGGCGGAACTCTGTCTCTTTCAGAGATCTTTAAGGAAAATTTGCCTCCATGGCTATAGATACCTCCTCATTTACTTAATGCCTGTAATGTTTGTGTAGCAATACCCTGTTCAGGGCCGCTGATTTGATTAGTTTTGGGTTTGGCACGTTACCTCTTCAGCTGCGTTGTCCGGGTAGGAAAGTCTGTAGTAATGCAATGTCCACACAGATGTAAAACCTCAAACAGTTAGGCTTTATTTTTCTTATGCGGTAAACTTTGAGAAGTAGAAGGTACAGAAGAGTAGGGGAAGGTTCAGGCGCTCGCCACAAAAGTTGACAAAGGTACAAGTTCAAAGTCACTGACCACTCTCAATGTTAGAGTGGGTATTAGTCACCTGGATAGTCCCCTCTCACATGGCCTAGCAGCCGGGATGACACACTAATCAGCAAGAGGGCAGTCTCTGCCACAGACTGCCCAAGGGGAAGAAGGTCTCTGCCACAGACCTGTTTAAATGTACAAAGTCTCTGCCACAGACCTGTTTGAAGTTGAGCAATGGATAGTCCAAGAATCCTCTGCCACAGGATTTCAAAGTCCCAAACTTCCAGCCTTAGGCCTCGTACACACGACCGATTTTCTCGGCAAGAACCAGCAAGAAACTTGCTGGCAGAGAGGTCTTGCCGAGTAAATCGGTCGTGTGTACGCTGCTAGCGTGTTTCTCGTCGAGAAAACCGACAAGAAACCTCGACGAGAAAATAGAGAACCTGCTCTCTATTTTCTCGTCGAGATTCTCCTCGGCGTGTTTCTCGACGAGAAAAGTGAGTGTGTGTACACTTACCTGTCCGCCCGGAAGCCCGCGCATGTTCGAAATGAATTTGATGCATGCGCGGTAGCTTCCTAGGCATACGTAGGGTATACCAAGATGGCGGCGACGGCATCGAATATGACGAGCGCATGCTCGACGTAGTCGATGACGTCACCGCGTACACTCCTTTCAAAGAACCGCGGGTTCTTTGAAACGAGCGTGTGTACACTCGGCCGGGACAAGTTTCTTGTCCAAGAATCTCGTCGAAAAAAACGACATGTTTTTCTCAACGAGAATCTCGGCCGTGTGTACGAGGCCTTACAGTTAAAGAGCCTTTAAGCCAATCCGGCGAACTGCAGGGCTTGTAGTGTAATGGATCCCTCCTTAATAAAGTTGCCAGGCCTCACCCGAGACAGCAGCACTTTGCTGGTCTCCTCCAGGGCAGGTCCTTCCCTGGTCTCCTTCATTAAGATGATTCCTCTCCATTTGGATGGAGAGCTTGGGATCCCTTCTCTGGATATAGGCCGCAGCCAGACTAGCTGGGCCTACTAAGTAGCGATGCAGCCTCGGGCCAACGTGGCCCCGAGACCAGGACCACACACACACCTCGCGCACGGAGGAGGGCTGCGGGGCGAGAACGGACCCCAATCAATTGCACCAGCCACTTAAGTATCCCCTCCCAGCAAGCACAGCGGGTTGACCACTCCCACTATACCACTGCCGAGAGGGGCCACTCAATGTACCATGATCTGCCCGTGTTCCAACAGGTGCCTGAGGTGGTAACGCCACCTACAGGCAAAAAGGGAAAGCACTACCAGGCAAACCATAACTGAGACAAAGGCGAAATTAAATGTAATTATCAACCATCTGAGCCCATCTACTGGCTGAGACATCCCTCTAAATTTAAATAGCGTCCCAACCTTTTGGGATGGGCGCTACATACACCCCCCTCTCAAAAAGACACTGTCTACAGTGGCTGGAGAAAACAAAAATAAAAACCCCAAGCCTGAGGTTTTGGTGCCTGAACCAAAAAAACTGGGAAGGGGAGAAGAAAAGGAAAGAAAATACACAGTACGCAATATGAGGAATGGTATAACTCTCCATATTTGACATCTAAATATATTACACATTAGTAGGGATGAGCCGAACACCCCCGGGTTCGGTTCGCACCAGAACCTTCGAACGGACCGAAAGTTCGCGCGAATTTTCGAACCCTATTCGTTATAATGGACGCGAACGTTCGAAATCAAAATTGCTAATTACAACGGCCAATATGCATGTTAATGTTATAAAACAGGTTTGGGGACCCGGGTCCTGCCCCAGGGGACATATATCAATGCAAAAAGAAATTTTAAAAACTAAAGTTTTTTCGGGAGCAGTCATTTTAATGATGCATAAAGTGAAAAAAAAAAAAGTGAAATTTTCCTTTAAATACGGTACCTGGGGGGTGTCTAAAGTATGCCTGTGAAGTGGCATGTGTTTCCCGTGTTTAGAACTGTCCTTGCACAAAATGACATTTGTAAAGGAAAAAAAGAAGCCATTTAAAACCACTTGCGGCTTTAATGTCATGTCTTGTCCTGGCCGCCATATGGCTGAAAATCCTTGAGAAAAATGGCATGGCTACCCCATCACCCCCCCCCCCCCCACCCCAGCCCCTTAGGTTCTTGTATGGATACTAAGGGGGACCCCGCACCCAAAATAAAACCCTATACCTACAACCCTATATACTCTGAACAGCAGTATATAGGTGGTGCAAACAAGACATGGACTGTAGGTTTGTTCTTAAGTAGAATCTGAACAGGTACATTATGAAGTGTAGCTACATCCCAAAAAAAACAATTTTTAAGCTTTTTGGAGAACATAGGGAGGGGTTATCACCCCTGTAACATTTGCTGTCTTTGCACATCTGTTCAGAACATGTCACCTCACTTTCCGTCCCAATGACAAATGTTTTTGGAAAAGTGGGGTTTTAATTGAAACAAGGATTGGTGATAAAGCATCAGTAGAGAGGAGATACCTTTTTCCCAAATTAAATCTAACAGGATAGAATTTTCCTTCCTAGGGGTAGATTTCCTCTCACTTCCTGTTTTCTCTTGCCGTTTGCAAGTAGGAGTCGTTTGTAAGTTGGATGTTTGAAAGTAGGGGCCTGCCGTATATACTCTGCAGAAATTTGCCCTATTAGATGTTGGTGTAGCCACAAGACTGGTGGGCACAGGAATGGGCCCTGCTGTGAGTTAATAGATCAAGATTTGTACTTGCATGCACCTGTTGAACCGGGCAGAAAAATTGGGCCTTTGGTGGTGGTGGTGGTGGTGGTGGACGGTGTTGCCACAAGACTGTAAGCCCTCACAGTTACTCTTGGTGGGTGCAGGAATGGGCCCTGCTGTGAGTTATTAGATCAAGATTTGTAATTGCATGCACCTGTTGAACAGGGCAGAAAAATTGGGCCTTTGGTGGTGGTGGTGGTGGTGGACGGTGTTGCCACAAGACTGTAGGCCCTCATAGTTACTCTTGGTGGGCGCAGGAATGGGCCCTGCTGTGAACTATTAGATCAAGATTTGTAATTACACGCCCCTGTTAAACAGGGGCTGAAAAATTGTGCCTTAGGCATTGGTGCTGGTGCCACAACACTGCAACCCCTCACAGATACTGTACTTGGAGCACAGCAGTCACACCTGTTGCGAAGCATCTTTTTAAAAAATTGTAATTACACGCCCCTGTTATACAGGGGCTGAAAAATTGTGCCTTAGGCACTGGTGCTGGTGCCACAACACTGCAACCCCTCACAGATACTGTACTCTGAGCACAGCAATGAGACCTGTTGCAAAGCATTGCCTAAAAATTGTAATTACACGCCCCAACAGGGGCTGAAAAATTGTGCCTTAGGCACTGGTGCTGGTGCCACAACACTGCAACCCCTCACAGATACTGTACTCTGAGCACAGCAGTCACACCTGTTGCGAAGCATCTTTTTAAAAAATTGTAATTACACGCCCCTGTTATACAGGGGCTGAAAAATTGTGCCTTAGGCACTGGTGTGGTGGCATGGATCATTGAGGAGGAGGAAGAGGATAGTCAGTGAACATAACAGGACAGTCACTCAGCATCAGCATAGGCAGTCTTGAAGGGATGTGACATTATAAATTATTCCGTTATATCCGCTTCAGGTGTCTGGTAGCTGGTGGTGATCCAAGACTGATTCATTTTTATGAAGGTCAGTCGATCAACCGAGTCGGTGGACAGGCGCACCCTATGATCGGTGACAAATCCTCCAGCAGCACTGAATGTGCGTTCGGAAAGAACGCTGGATGCAGGACAGGCCAGTAGCTCAATTGCATACTGTGCAAGCTCTGGCCAGTGATCCATCCTCAGGACCCAGTAAGCCAGAGGATTTTCGGTGGGAAAGGTGTCCAAGTCTGACCTTGCCCCTAGGTATTCCTGCACCATGTATATCAGACGCTGGCGATGGTTGCTGGAACCGATCATACCTTGGGGCTGCGGACTAAAAAATTGTCTGAACGCATCGGTCAGACGTCCACCTTCCCCACCGCTCCTTCTGCTACTGACCGAAGCCTCAGCAACTCGTCGTCCAGGACCAGGAGTTTGTAACCTCCCAGTTTCTGGGAACGCGTTGCACAGACCTTTCTGCAAGGCCTCCCTGAGATGTCTCATCCTCTGCTCCCTCTGCGACGGCAAGATAAGGTCCGCAACCTTACCCTTGTACCGTGGATCAAGGAGAGTGGCCAGCCAGTAATGGTCACTCTCCTTGATCCGAAGAACACGAGGATCCTTCCGCAGGCTTTGCAGGATCAGGGAGGCCATGCAGCGTAGGTTAGCTGAGGCATTCGGTCCGGAGTCTTCTGGGTCACTGAGGATGACATGATCGCCAGCCACCTCCTCCCAGCCACGTACAAGTCCACTGGTTTGTTGGGACTGTACATCATCCCTAAAAGACTGCTGCTGCTGATGCTGAGTGCCAGGCTCCACCTCCATGCTCACACAATCCTCCTCCTCCTCCTCCTCTTCCTGTGTGATGGGTGGGACAGAAGGAACATTGTCTGGATAAAGGGGGCCTTGAGAGACAAGGAAGTCCTCCTCTTCCTGCCTCTGTTCTGCCTCAAGTGCCCTGTCCATTATCCCACGCAGCGTATGCTCCAACAGGTGGACAAGAGGTACAGTGTCACTGATGCATGCACTGTCACTGCTCACCATCCTCGTGGCCTCCTCAAATGGTGAGAGGACAGTGCATGCATCCCTGATCATGCTCCACTGGCGTGGGGAAAAAAAGCCAAGCTCCCCTGACCCTGTCCTGGTGCCGTAGTCGCAAAGGTACTCATTGATGGCCCTCTGCTGCGTGTGCAGTCGCTGCAGCATGGCCAACGTTGAGTTCCACCTGGTGGGCATGTCACATATTAGGCGGTTCTTGGGCAGGTTCAGCTCCTTTTGCAGCTCAGTCAGCCGAGCACTGGCATTATAAGATCGGCGGAAATGCACACAGACTTTCCTGGCCTGCCTCAGGACATCCTGTAAGCCTGGGAACCTGCCCAAGAACCGCTGCACCACCAGGTTGAGGACGTGAGCCATACAGGGCACATGGGTGAGCTGCCCCTGTCGCAGGGCGGAGAGGAGGTTGGTGCCATTATCAGAAACGACCATTCCTGGCTTAAGCTGGCGTGGCGTCAACCACCTCTCGGCCTGCCCCTGCAGAGCTGCCAGAACCTCTGGCCCAGTGTGGCTCCTGTCCCCCAAACACACCAGCGCAAGCACGGCATGGCATCTTTTTGCCTGCGTACTCGCGTAGCCCCTTGTACGCCTACGGAGCACCGCTGGTTCCGAGGACAGAGCACTCGAAGAGGACATGGAGGAAGAAGAAGAGGAGGGGGTGGAGGAGAGAGGTGTGTCACAACCAGTAGTAGCATTTTGGAGGCGTGGTGGCGGAACAACCTCCAACACTACTGCACCTTGTCCTGCATCCCTCCCAGCTACCAATAGAGTGACCCAATGGGCCGTGAAAGAAAGATAACGTCCCTGTCCATGCCTGCTGGACCATGAGTCAGCGGTAATATGCACCTTACCGCTGACCGCCCTGTCCAGCGAGGCATGGACATTGCCTTCCACATGCCAGTAGAGAGACGGAATTGCCTTCCGTGAGAAAAAGTGGCGTTTGGGAACCTGCCACTGAGGAACCGCACATTGAACAAACTCACGGAAGGGGGCCGAGTCTATCAACTGAAAAGGCAGCAGTTGAAGTGCTAGCAATTTAGCCAAGCTAGCATTCAACCGCTGGGCATGTGGATGGCTGGGAGTATACTTCTTTCGACGGTCCAGCAGCTGGGGCAGGGAAATTTGCCTGCTACAATCGGACGTCGGTGTACTGCAAGTACTTGGTTGTGACACACCTAATTCTACACCTTCAGTCCTCTCAGAGCAGCTTTCAGAGAGGACTGAAGATATAGTGGGGATGGAGATCCCAGCTGATGAGGAGCAAGGAGAGGTCCGCTTTGTTCTTTGGTGTGGGTCTTTTATGTGTGCTTGCCAACGAGCTGCATGGCAGGTCGACATATGTCTGCTCATGCTTGTGGTGCCCAAGCGGCTGATGTTTTGGCCACGCGAGATACGCTTGAGACAAATATTGCAAATAGCAGTGGTGCGATCTGATGCACTCGTCTCAAAAAAGGCCCACACCAAAGAACTTTTGTGATAACGTGCAGAGGCAGCGCCCTGCACAGGCGGAGCTCTGCGGTGTGGTACAGTTGCTGTGCTGGCCTCTAGCTGGCCTCCAGGGGGCATCCTGCCTCGTTGGACATGTGACGCTGCATCCTCCTCCTCCTCCTCCTCTCTCCCTTCAGGCACCCACGTGGAGTCAGTGACCTCATCATCCCCTCCCTCTTCACCACTAGAGCAAACCTGGCAGTAAGCTGCAGCTGGTGGAACACTACTGCCAGATTGCTGTCCTTCAGCATCCCCTTTCTCTGCGCGCACACTACTGACTTCCTCAAGCTGGGTATCATCATCCGAGCCTTCGAATCATTGGGCATCCTCCTGGAGCATGTACCCAACACTGTGCTCAAACAGTTCGGGGGACTCCTCAGGAGGACATGGTGGGTCTAGGGAAGGGGTGGCTGATGATGCCATTGAGTACGCGTTGGCAGCTGCTCTGCCAGTACCCTGAGCCTGGGTGAGAGAGGATGAGGTGGATGAGGAGGGCTTGGTCATCCATTCTACCAAGCCTTCGGCATGATGCGGCTCCACATGTCCAGCTGCCGAAAACAAAGACAAGCGTGTCCCATGGCCACGTGCTGATGACGATGCACGACCACGTCCACGGCCAGCACTGTTGTCTCTAGAAACAGAGCCTGCCTGCCCTGTGTTCTTGCCTCGGCACGCTCTGCCTCTCCTTGGCGGTCTTCCAGCCATTGTAGTCGGTAGTGTATATAGTATAAAAAATAGAACTCCTATGTGTGCTCACAACACACTGTAGGTCCTATGGGTGCTGACACTAACACACTATAGGTACTATGTGTGCTGCTGACAAGAAAATATAGGAGCTCTGTTTGCTGCCACTAACACACTAGAAGTCCTATGGGTGCTGCTGAGAAGAAAATATAGGAGCTCTGTTTGCTGCCACTAACACACTAGAAGTCCTATGGGTGCTGCTGAGAAGAAAATATAGGAGCTCTGTGTGATGCCACTAACACACTAGAAGTCCTATGGGTGCTGCTGAGAAGAAAATATAGGAGCTCTGTTTGCTGCCACTAACACACTAGAAGTCCTATGGGTGCTGCTGAGAAGAAAATATAGGAGCTCTGTTTGCTGCCACTAACACACTAGAAGTCCTATGGGTGCTGCTGAGAAGAAAATATAGGAGCTCTGTTTGCTGCCACTAACACACTAGAAGTCCTATGGGTGCTGCTGAGAAGAAAATATAGGAGCTCTGTTTGCTGCCACTAACACACTAGAAGTCCTATGGGTGCTGCTGAGAAGAAAATATAGGAGCTCTGTGTGATGCCACTAACACAATAGAAGTCCTATGGGTGCTGCTGAGAAGAAAATATAGGAGCTCTGTTTGCTGCCACTAACACACTAGAAGTCCTATGGGTGCTGCTGAGAAGAAAATATAGGAGCTCTGTTTGCTGCCACTAACACACTAGAAGTCCTATGGGTGCTGCTGAGAAGAAAATATAGGAGCTCTGTTTGCTGCCACTAACACACTAGAAGTCCTATGGGTGCTGCTGAGAAGAAAATATAGGAGCTCTGTGTGATGCCACTAACACACTAGAAGTCCTATGGGTGCTGCTGAGAAGAAAATATAGGAGCTCTGTTTGCTGCCACTAACACACTAGAAGTCCTATGGGTGCTGCTGAGAAGAAAATATAGGAGCTCTGTGTGATGCCACTAACACACTAGAAGTCCTATGGGTGCTGCTGAGAAGAAAATATAGGAGCTCTGTTTGCTGCCACTAACACACTAGAAGTCCTATGGGTGCTGCTGAGAAGAAAATATAGGAGCTCTGTTTGCTGCCACTAACACACTAGAAGTCCTATGGGTGCTGCTGAGAAGAAAATATAGGAGCTCTGTTTGCTGCCACTAACACACTAGAAGTCCTATGGGTGCTGCTGAGAAGAAAATATAGGAGCTCTGTGTGATGCCACTAACACACTAGAAGTCCTATGGGTGCTGCTGAGAAGAAAATATAGGAGCTCTGTTTGCTGCCACTAACACACTAGAAGTCCTATGGGTGCTGCTGAGAAGAAAATATAGGAGCTCTGTTTGCTGCCACTAACACACTAGAAGTCCTATGGGTGCTGCTGAGAAGAAAATATAGGAGCTCTGTTTGCTGCCACCAACACACTAGAAGTCCTATGGGTGCTGCTGAGAAGAAAATATAGGAGCTCTGTGTGATGCCACTAACACACTAGAAGTCCTATGGGTGCTGCTGAGAAGAAAATATAGGAGCTCTGTTTGCTGCCACTAACACACTAGAAGTCCTATGGGTGCTGCTGAGAAGAAAATATAGGAGCTCTGTTTGCTGCCACTAACACACTAGAAGTCCTATGGGTGCTGCTGAGAAGAAAATATAGGAGCTCTGTGTGATGCCACTAACACACTAGAAGTCCTATGGGTGCTGCTGAGAAGAAAATATAGGAGCTCTGTTTGCTGCCACTAACACACTAGAAGTCCTATGGGTGCTGCTGAGAAGAAAATATAGGAGCTCTGTTTGCTGCCACTAACACACTAGAAGTCCTATGGGTGCTGCTGAGAAGAAAATATACAGGTCCTTCTCAAAAAATTAGCATATTGTGATAAAGTTCATTATTTTCTGTAATGTACTGATAAACATTAGACTTTCATATATTTTAGATTCATTACACACAACTGAAGTAGTTCAAGCCTTTTCTTGTTTTAATATTGATGATTTTGGCATACAGCTCATGAAAACCCAAAAATCCTATCTCAAAAAATTAGCATATTTCATCCGACCAATAAAAGAAAAGTGTTTTTAATACAAAAAAAGTCAACCTTCAAATAATTATGTTCAGTTATGCACTCAATACTTGGTCGGGAATCCTTTTGCAGAAATGACTGCTTCAATGCGGCGTGGCATGGAGGCAACCAGCCTGTGGCACTGCTGAGGCGTTATGGAGGCCCAGGATGCTTTGATAGCGGCCTTAAGCTCATCCAGAGTGTTGGGTCTTGCGTCTCTCAACTTTCTCTTCCCAATATCCCACAGATTCTCTATGGGGTTCAGGTCAGGAGAGTTGGCAGGCCAATTGAGCACAGTAATACCATGGTCAGTAAACCATTTACCAGTGGTTTTGGCACTGTGAGCAGGTGCCAGGTCGTGCTGAAAAATGAAATCTTCATCTCCATAAAGCTTTTCAGCAGATGGAAGCATGAAGTGCTCCAAAATCTCCTGATAGCTAGCTGCATTGACCCTGCCCTTGATAAAACACAGTGGACCAACACCAGCAGCTGACATGGCACCCCAGACCATCACTGACTGTGGGTACTTGACACTGGACTTCAGGCATTTTGGCATTTCCCTCTCCCCAGTCTTCCTCCAGACTCTGGCACCTTGATTTCCGAATGACATGCAAAATTTGCTTTCATCCGAAAAAAGTACTTTGGACCACTGAGCAACAGTCCAGTGCTGCTTCTCTGTAGCCCAGGTCAGGCGCTTCTGCCGCTGTTTCTGGTTCAAAAGTGGCTTGACCTGGGGAATGCGGCACCTGTAGCCCATTTCCTGCACACGCCTGTTCACGGTGGCTCTGGATGTTTCTACTCCAGACTCAGTCCACTGCTTCCGCAGGTCCTCCAAGGTCTGGAATCGGTCCTTCTCCACAATCTTCTTCAGGGTCCGGTCACCTCTTCTCGTTGTGCAGCGTTTTCTGCCACACTTTTTCCTTCCCACAGACTTCCCACTGAGGTGCCTTGATACAGCACTCTGGGAACAGCCTATTCGTTCAGAAATTTCTTTCTGTGTCTTACCCTCTTGCTTGAGGGTGTCAATGATGGCCTTCTGGACAGCAGTCAGGTCGGCAGTCTTACCCATGATTGCGGTTTTGAGTAATGAACCAGGCTGGGAGTTTTTAAAAGCCTCAGGAATCTTTTGCAGGTGTTTAGAGTTAATTAGTTGATTCAGATGATTAGGTTAATAGCTCGTTTAGAGAACCTTTTCATGATATGCTAATTTTTTGAGATAGGATTTTTGGGTTTTCATGAGCTGTATGCCAAAATCATCAATATTAAAACAAGAAAAGGCTTGAACTACTTCAGTTGTGTGTAATGAATCTAAAATATATGAAAGTCTAATGTTTATCAGTACATTACAGAAAATAATGAACTTTATCACAATATGCTAATTTTTTGAGAAGGACCTGTAGGAGCTCTGTGTGATGCCACTAACACACTAGAAGTCCTATGGGTGCTGCTGAGAAGAAAATATAGGAGCTCTGTTTGCTGCCACTAACACACTAGAAGTCCTATGGGTGCTGCTGAGAAGAAAATATAGGAGCTCTGTGTGATGCCACTAACACACTAGAAGTCCTATGGGTGCTGCTGAGAAGAAAATATAGGAGCTCTGTTTGCTGCCACTAACACACTAGAAGTCCTATGGGTGCTGCTGAGAAGAAAATATAGGAGCTCTGTTTGCTGCTACTAACACACTAGAAGTCCTATGGGTGCTGCTGAGAAGAAAATATAGGAGCTCTGTTTGCTGCCACTAACACACTAGAAGTCCTATGGGTGCTGCTGAGAAGAAAATATAGGAGCTCTGTTTGCTGCCACTAACACACTAGAAGTCCTATGGGTGCTGCTGAGAAGAAAATATAGGAGCTCTGTTTGCTGCCACTAACACACTAGAAGTCCTATGGGTGCTGCTGAGAAGAAAATATAGGAGCTCTGTGTGATGCCACTAACACACTAGAAGTCCTATGGGTGCTGCTGAGAAGAAAATATAGGAGCTCTGTTTGCTGCCACTAACACACTAGAAGTCCTATGGGTGCTGCTGAGAAGAAAATATAGGAGCTCTGTTTGCTGCCACTAACACACTAGAAGTCCTATGGGTGCTGCTGAGAAGAAAATATAGGAGCTCTGTTTGCTGCCACTAACACACTAGAAGTCCTATGGGTGCTGCTGAGAAGAAAATATAGGAGCTCTGTTTGCTGCCACTAACACACTAGAAGTCCTATGGGTGCTGCTGAGAAGAAAATATAGGAGCTCTGTTTGCTGCCACTAACACACTAGAAGTCCTATGGGTGCTGCTGAGAAGAAAATATAGGAGCTCTGTGTGATGCCACTAACACACTAGAAGTCCTATGGGTGCTGCTGAGAAGAAAATATAGGAGCTCTGTTTGCTGCCACTAACACACTAGAAGTCCTATGGGTGCTGCTGAGAAGAAAATATAGGAGCTCTGTTTGCTGCCACTAACACACTAGAAGTCCTATGGGTGCTGCTGAGAAGAAAATATAGGAGCTCTGTTTGCTGCCACTAACACACTAGAAGTCCTATGGGTGCTGCTGAGAAGAAAATATAGGAGCTCTGTGTGATGCCACTAACACACTAGAAGTCCTATGGGTGCTGCTGAGAAGAAAATATAGGAGCTCTGTTTGCTGCCACTAACACACTAGAAGTCCTATGGGTGCTGCTGAGAAGAAAATATAGGAGCTCTGTTTGCTGCCACTAACACACTAGAAGTCCTATGGGTGCTGCTGAGAAGAAAATATAGGAGCTCTGTTTGCTGCCACTAACACACTAGAAGTCCTATGGGTGCTGCTGAGAAGAAAATATAGGAGCTCTGTGTGATGCCACTAACACACTAGAAGTCCTATGGGTGCTGCTGAGAAGAAAATATAGGAGCTCTGTTTGCTGCCACTAACACACTAGAAGTCCTATGGGTGCTGCTGAGAAGAAAATATAGGAGCTCTGTTTGCTGCCACTAACACACTAGAAGTCCTATGGGTGCTGCTGAGAAGAAAATATAGGAGCTCTGTTTGCTGCCACTAACACACTAGAAGTCCTATGGGTGCTGCTGAGAAGAAAATATAGGAGCTCTGTGTGATGCCACTAACACACTAGAAGTCCTATGGGTGCTGCTGAGAAGAAAATATAGGAGCTCTGTTTGCTGCCACTAACACACTAGAAGTCCTATGGGTGCTGTTGGGGTGCAATGCTGTGCTAACAGCACTGCGGTTGGTACTACTGCAATACTGTACTAACAGTAAGCACGCACCAGACTAATCCCCAGCAGCAGCTAATAACACACTAACTGTGCAATCAGCAGCAATGAACGATCAATGACTTAGGTAGCAATGGTTTAGCAAAGAAATAGCCAATGGTTTAGCAAAGAAGAGCAAATCTTTCAGTATCAAGCAAAGACAGAATCAGCAGACTAATCTCTCCTAAAGCCGGAACTCATGTGACCGGGGCCGATGGCGTGGCGGCCTTTTAAATGGTGGGGCGTGTACTAAAGCCCCTGAGCTGTAATTGGCTACAGGCGTCCTGCCTGTAGCCAATTATTGCTCTCCGAGTTTCGGGCGCTGTGATTGGCCAAGCATGCGGGGTCACAGTGCATGCTTGGCCAATCATCAGCCAGCAATGCACTGCGCCGGCCGCGCCGGCCGCAATGCATTGCGGGGCCGCTCGCATCACACGAATGTGATGCGAACGGCCCAAATAGTTCTGGGCTCGACGAGCGAGCGAACGCCCGATGCTCGATTCGAACATGGGTTCGAATCGAGCACCGGGCCCATCCCTACACATTAGGTATTTTTACACTATCTCCCATCACTACCTGTCTAATCCCACCCCATTCTCCGATGGTCTTGACAACAGATCCGGCACCTAAGAGAAAACAAAAACATACATGGCAAACACATAATCCTAAATTATTAGATAACTGTACACAGAAGTAAAAACTGTATCCCCGAGAGGATGCAGCTTTCCTTCTTTAAGTCCTAAGTGCTGTGATAGCAATGAAAGTTTTCCCTGATTCTGCAAACCACTGCCACCTAGTATTAGAGGCATAAAATGTCCTTTTTAAGCAGGGGTTGAATTATATACACACACAGAACCAATGTTGAACACGTCTCTCAACAACCCAATTCTATCTGGCTAAATTTCCCAGAGTTCAATTGTAGGAAGAAAAACTGTCCTTCAGAGATGAAAAAAAAAATGTTCTCTGTCTTTTCTTTTGAAAGCAACCATTGTTTTTTTTAGGGTGAAAAACAAAGTCACCTTTTTAGAGCGTTCTCCACTTGTAGGAAAACAGGAGATAAAGAATAAAGTCAAGTTTTCACAGTAGAATGTCACAGATAGAAACTTGGATCAGGCAGAGTCACGCGTCTCCCACGCTCATCCCGGGTAGTAATTGAATGTACAATGTCCTCTTCCCATTCACTGTAGATTACCACCCAATCGGCGTGAATGTGTCGGCCATAGCTCCAGTTTAAATGGCACCCTTTAAATCGGTCGGCCATAGTGACCGAGTGTTCAAGATTCCTAAACGGCTTGGGTACTTTGAGATAGTCCCAGATCGCGTCCCCGTTCCATTGCTCGCGGCGAGCTTCGATGTCCAACAAAAGTTCTTTGGGCATGTAGGGGAACTCCAAGCCGTACTCGGTAGCTACCCACTTCATTAAGACTCACTGCAGGCGGGCTAGCCTAGGCAAAGTCCCAGGGTCTCCCGTCCCGGGTAACACATATGAGTCCGGTGACCTTCGGACCAAAGCCGTAGCAAATTGAGGCCAGGGCCCATCATTGGGTACAGCCTCCTTCTTTACAACAGGGGTAGGGGCTTTCACCTGGGGTGTAGTGTCCCCAGAACTTATGGGCGAAACCTCTCAGAGGCTGCGGAGCGGGGTAATACATCTTCGGTTGTCCCAGCCCTTCTCTAGAAATACGGCCTCAATCAGCTCATCATCCCCAACATCTCAGGAGGATTCCAATTCCGAGGAATCTAACTCCTCGGCAGGTAAGTAATTTCGGGCAATGACAGTCACTTAATCCCCAGTCTTCTTACCGGTCCCTGTCGTGGACTTCCCGGAGACTTCACCGCTCACGAGGTCCAGTTCCGGCAGGCACTGGGGCAGGCCTCGACCGCGGTCGCGGGAGGCCTTGACATAGCCCACCTTTTGTTTGGCAGGTGGGATGGAGACACGAGTGGTGGCTGTGGCACCGTCCGCTGCGATTTCCGCTGGTGGCTCCGTAGTTGTGGCAACATCCACTCCGGATTCAACTTCCGCAGCATCTGCAGTGCGCGCGGGCTGAACCACAGGGGCGAAGGCGGCCTCCTCGAGAGTGACGGTGCCTGAAATCCAGTCCACCCGATAAGCACGGGGTGGTTCGGTGGGTTGTTCCACTTCAAAAAGAAATTCCCCGCAAGTGAGGCATCGTCCAAAAGGGCGCAACTGTACGGCCAGTCCGTTACATCCAGGGCAGAGCATGCCCAGGGCCTCCACATCCCGACTCGTGTATAGAGTAAAGCGGCCCTGGGGCTTTAGCCGGATCCCCGTATCAGTAAGCGGGGCTCCGATCTGAGCAGTGTCCATGGTAGTATGTATATGGAGCATCCTGGGTCCCGTTATAGCTGGGGCCCATAAAACCGACGACATACAGCTCTTCTTGCTCAGTCCACACTCTCTGCCCTTAGTGCCCAATGCACCCACGTGTAGCAAGCAGGTGGCGGGGACTCCTCCCACTTAGTTCTTTCTTCACGTAGCTCGCGGACATTCTTCTTTTTGGCCCCGCCCACAAACTACACAGCTAACAAAGCAATCTGTGCCCCTTGACCCCTTCTTTTCTCGGTAAAAGCACAGTCCAACACTTTCTCAATGGCAGACTTTCCAAATAGCAAAAGAACGTTAATCCGGTCGTTAGAGGCAACGGCAAATATCCCAGATGAGCCCCCACATGTAGCAATACCCTGTTCAGGGCCGCTGATTAGTTTTGGGTTTTGCATGTTTTGCACGTTACCTCTTCAGCGGCGTTGTCGGGGTAGGAAAGTCTGTAGTAATGTAATGTTCACACAGATGTAAAACCTCAAGCAGTTAGGCTTTATTTTTCTTATAACTTTGAGAAGTAGAAGGTACAGAAGAGTAGGGGAAGGTTCAGGCACTCGCCACAAAAGTTGACAAAGGTACAAGTTCAAAGTCACTCACCACTCTCAATGTTAGAGTGGGTATTAGTCACCCGGATAGTCCCCTCTCACATGGCCTAGCAGCTGGGATGACACACTAATCAGCAAGAGGGCAGTCTCTGCCACAGTCTTCTCAAGGTGAAGAAGGTCTCTGCCACAGACCTGTTTAAATGTACAAAGTCTCTGACACAGACCTGTTTGAAGTTTAGCAATGGATAGTCCAGGAATCCTCTGCCACAGGATTTCAAAGTCCCAAACTTCCAGCCTTATAGTTAAAGAGCCTTCAAGCCAATCCAGTGAACTGCAGGGCTTGTAGTGTAATGGATCCCTCCTTAATAAAGTTGCCAGGCCTCACCCGAGACAGCAGCCCTTTGCCAGTCTCCTCCGGGGCAGGTCCTCCCCTGGTCTCCTTCATTAAGATGATTCCTCTCCATTTGGATGGAGAGCTTGGAATCCCTTCTCTGGATATAGGCCCCAGCCAGACTAGCTGGGCCTACTAAGTAGCGATGCAGCCTCGGGCCAACGTGGCCCCGAGACCAGGACCACACACACACCTCGCGCCCGGAGGGCTGCGGGGCGAGAACGAACCCCAATCAATGGCGTCTGCCCTTTAAGTATCCCCTCCCAGCAAGCACAGCGGGTTGACCACTCCCACTATACCACTGCCGAGAGGGGACACTCAATGTACCATGACCTGCCCGTGTTCCAACAGGTGCCTGAGGTGGTAACGCCACCTACAGGTAAAAAGGGAAATCACTACCAGGCAAACCATAACTGAGACAGAGGCAAAATTAAATGTAATTATCAACCATCTGAGCCCATCTACTAGCTCAGACATCCCTCTAAATTTAAATAGCGTCCCAACCTTTTGGCATGGGTGCTACATTTGTATCCTGCAAAAGTTGAAAAGCACAGACTCATCAATAATTGGTTAACTGATTAAAGTGGTAAACAAGATCAATGACATGGAACGCCTGACAGCGGCTCTAAAAAGATGAACAGTTCCGTGAAGCAAGGTAATAGTGGCATGATTTCCCCATACTCGCAGGCATACGCCTGACATTTCACCACCTTGACCACACAGACAACACCTCAGTAGTGCTCACACTCTTTTCCCAAATGTCTAATGCCCTCATGGACAGGCTTTAAGGCCGGGTTTACATAAGTGCGTCCGCGGGTTCGTGCATGTCTGTTCATCGGTTCAGGTGCGATTCAGGTCCAAATTTTGGCTGAATTCGCACCTGAACCCAAACACACACAGGACCCTTTTGCAATCCGCTCTGTGGATGCACCAGACCTGTGTGAACCGGCTTGGTTGAAAGCCGGTCACACTTGCCAGTCATGCGAATTGGATGTGGGGAAAACCCAGCCTGAGTCTTTCATATGGACTCCAGTCTCTCACCCCCTCCCTGTTTTCCTTATTTCTTTTTTCTACCTCTATCTACCCTTTCCACCTCTTTTCTTGATCTTACATTGCCTCTCCAGAACACTCCTTTTTTTTCTTCCTCTGAGTTTTGGGTCACACTGGACCTCCTACATATTTTTTTTGAAAAAAAAAGTTCATTTAGCTTAGCATTGCCTCACTGATTCTTTGCCTATGGAGATAGTTTACAAGGTCAGGAAATTTGCCTACCTCTTATCCACAAGGAAACATTGGGGTTGATTTACTAAAACCCAAAGGGTGCAAAATCTGGTGCAGTTATGCAGAGAAACCAATCAGATTCCATTTTTTTTTTTGTCAAAGCTTAATTGAATAAGCTGATGTTAGAAGCTGATTTGCTACCATGTACAGCTGTACCAGATTTTGTAGCCAGGGGTTATTTCCAGAATGAGTGTACCCAAATCCACCTCACAACTAGTGATGAGCCGAACACCCCCGGGTTCGGTTCGCACCAGAACCCGCGAACGGACCGAAAGTTCGTACGAACATTAGAACCCTATTAAATACAATGGATGCGAACGTTCGAATTCTAAAGTGCTAATTATAACAACTATTATGCATGTTATTGTCCTAAAAAGGGTTTGGGAACCCGGGTTCTGCACCAGGGGACATGTATCAATGCAAAAAGAAGTTTTAAAAACGGTCGTTTTTCGGGAGCAGTCATTTTAATGATGCATAAAGTGAAAAAAAAAAGTCAAATATTCCTTTAAATATCGTACCTGGGGGGTGTCTAAAGTATGCCTGTGAAGTGCCACGTGTTTCCCGTGTTTAGAACTGTCCCTGCACAAAATGACACTTCTAAAGGAAAAAAAAGCCATTTAAAACTGCTTGCGGCTTTAATGTAATGTCTGGTCCCGGTAATATGGATGAAAATCTTTAAGAAAAATGGCATAGCTACCCCATGACCCCCCCCCCCTACCCCAGCCCATTACCAGCCCCTTTGGGTCTTGTATGGATATTAAGGGGAACCCCGCACATAAAATAAAAAAGGCCCTATATACTCTGAACAGCCGTATACAGGCGGTGCATACAAGACAGGGACTGTAGGTTTGTTCTTATGTAGAATCTGTTTGTAATTTTGAACAGGTACATTGTTGAAGTGTAGCTCCAGCCCAAAAATCTATTTTTAAACTTTTTGGAAAACATAGGTAAGGGTTATCACCCCTGTAACATTTGTTTTGCTGTCTGTGCCCCTGTTCAGAACATTTCACCTCACTTTCCGTCCCAATGTCAACTGTTTTTGAAATGTGGTGTTTTTCTTGAAACAAGGATTGCTGATAAAGCATCAGTACAGAGGAGACACCTTTCTCCCATATTTATTCTTACAGGAGAGAATTTTCCTTCCTAGGGGTAGATTTCCTCTCACTTCCTGTTGTCTTCTTGCGTTTGCAAGTAGGAGTCGTTTGTAAGTTGGATGTTTGAAAGTAGGGACCTGCCGTATACACTCTGCAGAAATAGGCCCCTTAGTTGTTGGTGTTGGCACAACACTGTAAGCACTCACAGTTACTCTTGGTTGGTGCTGGAACGCCCTGCTGTCAACTATTATATCAGGAATTTTAATTACATATAATTGTTGAACAGTGGTAGTAAAAATTGGGGCTTTGATGGTGGTGCTGGTGCCACAACACTGTAAGCCCTGACAGTTACTCTTGGTGGGTGCAGCAATGGGCCCTGCTGTGAATTATTAGATCAAGAATTGTAATTGCATGCCCCTGTTGAACAGGGGCTGAAAAATTGGGCCTTTCGTGGTGGTGGTGGTGGTGGTGTTGCCACAACACTGTAAGCCCTCAGAGTTACTCTTGGTGGGTGCAGGAATGGGCCCTGCTGTGAATTATTAGATCAAGAATTGTAATTACATGCCCCTTTTGAACAGGGGCTGAAAAATTGGGCCTTTCGTGGTGGTGGTGGTGGTGGCGTTGCCACAACACTGTAAGCCCTCAGAGTTACTCTTGGTGGGTGCAGCAATGGGCCCTGCTGTGAATTATTACATCAAGAATTGTAATTGCATGCCCCTGTTGAACAGGGGCTGAAAAATTGGGCCTTAGGCACTGGTGGCACAACACTACAACCCCTCACAGATACTGTACTTGGAGCACAGCAATGAGCCCTGTTGCAAAGTATTGGTTCAAAAATTGTAATGACACGCCCCTGTTAAACAGGGGCTGAAAAATTGGGCCTTAGGCACTGGTGGCACAACACTACAACCCCTCACAGATACTGTACTTGGAGCACAGCAATGAGCCCTGTTGCAAAGTATTGCTTCAAAAATTGTAATGACACGCCCCTGTTAAACAGGGGCTGAAAAATTGGGCCTTAGGCACTGGTGCCACAACACTCCAACCCCTCACAGATACTGTACTTGGAGCACAGCAATGAGCCCTATGGCAAATTATTGCTAAAAAAATTGTAATTACACGCCCCTGTAAAACAGGGGCTGAAAAATTGGGCCTTAGCCACTGGTGGCGGCACCCATAAACAAAAATGATCTTCCAAGCTATCATCATCAATCGTATCATTGAGGACTCGGAGGAGGAGGATAGCCAGTCAACATAACAGCACAGGCACTCAGCATCAGCATCAGTCTTGAAGGGATGTGACATGTTAAAATCAATTAGTCTGTTATATCAGCATCAGGTGTGTGGTAGCTGGTGGTGATCCAAGACTGGTTCATCTTGATGAAAGTCAGTCGATCAACCGAGTCGGTGGACAGGCGCACCCTGTGATCCGTGACAAATCCTCCAGCAGCACTGAATGTGCGTTCCGAAAGAACGCTGGATGCAGGACAGGCCAGTAGCTCAATTGCATACTGTGCAAGCTCTGGCCAGTGATCCATCCTCAAGACCCAGTAAGCCAGAGGATTTTCGGTGGGGAAGGTGTCCAAGTCTGACCTTGCCCCTAGATATTCCTGCACCATGTTTATCAGACGCTGGCGATGGTTGCTGGAACCGATCATACTTTGGGGCTGCGGACTAAAGAATTGTCTGAACGCATCGGTCAGACGGCCACCTTCCCCACCGCTCCTTCTTTGACTGGCCGAAGCTTCAGCAACTCGTTGTCCAGGACCAGGAGTTTGTAACCTCCCAGTCTCTGGGAACGCGTTGCACAGACCTTTCTGCAAGGCCTCCCGGAGTTGTCTCATCCTCTGCTCCCTCTGCGACGGTAACATAAGGTCCGCAACCTTACCCTTGTACCATGGATCAAGGAGAGTGGCCAGCCAGTAATGGTCCCTCTCCTTGATCCGAAGAATACGAGGATCCTTCCGCAGACTTTGCAGGATCAGGGAGGCCATGCAGCGTAGGTTTGCTGAGGCATTCGCTCCGGAGTCCTCTGGGTCACTAAGGACGACATGATCCGCAGTCACCTCCTCCCAGCCACGTACAAGTCCACTGGTTTCTTGGGACTGTAAATCATCCCTAAAAGACTGCTGCTGATGATGCTGAGTGCCAGCCTCCACCTCCATGCTGACACAATCCTCCTCCTCCTCCTCCTCCTCCTCCTCCTCCTCTTCCTGTGCGATGGGTGGGACAGAAGGAACACTGTCTGGGTAAAGGGGGCCTTGAGAGGCAAGGAAGTCCTCCTCTTCCTGCCTCTGTTCTGCCTCAAGTGCCCTGTCCATTATTCCACGCAGCGTGTGCTCCAACAGGTGGACAAGAGGTACAGTGTCACTGATGCATGCACTGTCACTGCTCACCATCCTCGTGGCCTCCTCAAATGGTGCCAGGACAGTGCATGCATCCCTGATCATGCCCCACTGGCGTGGAGAAAAAAAAACAAGCTCCCCTGACCCTGTCCTGGTGCCGTAGTCGCACAGGTACTTATTGATGGCCCTCTGCTGCGTGTGCAGCCGCTGCAGCATGGCCAACGTTGAGTTCCACCTGGTGGGCATGTCACATATAAGGCGGTTCTTGGGCAGGTTCAACTCCTTTTGCAGCTCAGCCAAGCGAGCACTGGCATTATAAGATCTGCGGAAATGCACACAGACTTTCCTGGCCTGCCTCAGGACATCCTGTAAGCCCGGGTACCTGCCCAAGAACCGCTGCACCACCAGGTTAAGGACGTGAGCCACACAGGGCACATGGGTCAGTTGTCCCTGTCGAAGGGCGGAGAGGAGGTTGGTGCCATTGTCGCAAACCACCATTCCTGGCTTAAGCTGGCGTGGCGTCAACCACCTCTCGGCCTGGCCCTGCAGAGCAGACAGGACCTCTGCCCCAGTGTGGCTTCTGTCCCCCAAACACACCAGCGCAAGCACGGCATGGCATCTTTTTGCCTGCGTACTTGCGTAGCCCCGTGAACGGCTACGGAGCACCGCTGGTTCATAGGACAAACCACAGGAAGAGGCCATGGAGGAAGAAGAAGAGGAGGGGGTGGAGGAGAGAGGTGTGTCACAACCAGTAGTAGCATTTTGGAGGCGTGGCGGTGGGACAACCTCCAACACTACTGCACCTTGTCCTGCATCCTTCCCAGCTGCCAAAAGAGTGACCCAATGGGCCGTGAAAGAAAGGTAACGTCCCTGTCCATGCCTGCTGGACCATGAGTCAGCGGTAATATGCACCTTACCGCTGACCGCCCTGTCCAGCGAGGCCAAGACATTGCCTTCCACATGCCGGTAGAGAGCCGGAATAGCCTTCCGTGAGAAAAAGTGGCGTTTGGGAACCTGCCACTGAGGAACCGCACATTGCACAAACTCACGGAAGGGGGCCGAGTCTACCAACTGAAAAGGCAGCAGTTGAAGCGCTAGCAATTTAGCCAAGCTAGCATTCAACCGCTGGGCATGTGGATGGCTGGGAGTGAACTTCTTTCGACGGTCCAGCAGATGGGGCAGGGAAATTTGCCTGCTAGAATCGGACGTCGGTGTACTGCTAGCAGAGTGGCCGCAAGTACTTGGCTGTGACACACCTAATTCTACACCTTCATTCCTCTCAGTGCATGTTTCAGAGATGACTGAAGTTATTGTGGGGTTGGAGATCCCAGCTGATGCGGTGCAAGGAGAGGTCCGCTTTGTTCTTTGGTGTGGGTCTTTGAGGTAGGCTTGCCAACGAGCTGCATGGCAGGTCAACATATGTCTGGTCAGGCATGTGGTACCCAAGCGGCTGATGTTTTGGCCACGCGATATACGCTTGAGACATATGTTGCAAACAGCAGCTGTGCGATCTGATGCACTAGCCTCAAAAAAGGCCCACACCAAGGAACTTTTTGAATGACGGGCAGAGGCAGCGCCCTGCACAGGCGGAGCTCTGCGGTGTGATTCCGTCGGTGTACTGCCCTTACGCTGGCCACCAAAGGGCATCCTGCCTCGTTGGAGATGTGCCTCCTCCTCATCCTCCTCCTCCTCCTCTCTCCTATTAGGCACCCACGTGGAGTCAGTGACCTCATCATCCCCTCCCTCCTCATCACTGGAGCCAATCTGGCAGTATGCTGCAGCTGCTGGAACATGACTGCCAGATTGGTGTCCTTCTTGAGCATCCCCTCTGTCTGCTCTCACCCTACTGCCTTCCTGTAGCTGGGTTTCATCATCAGACCCTTCGAAACGCTGGGCATCCTCCTGGAGCATGTACCCAACACTGTGCTCAAACAGTTCGGGGGACTCCTCAGGAGGAGGACATGGTGGGTCTAGGGAAGGAGTGACTGATGATGAGTCTGACATTGATACCAGGGAAGAGGACGCTTTGGCAGCTGCTTTGCCAGTACCCTGAGCCTGGGTGAGAGAGGATGAGGAGGAGGAGGAGGGCTTGGTCATCCACTCTACCAAGTCTTCGGCATGATGTGGCTCAACATGTCCAGCTGCCGAAAAGAAGGACAAGCGTGTCCCATGGCCATGTGCTGATGACAATGCACCGCGTCCACGACCAGCACTGTTGCCCCCAGACACAGAGCCTGCTTGCCCTCTTTTATTGCCTCCTGACTGTCTGCCTCTCCTTGTTTGCCTTCCAGACATTCTAATAGATGGCCTGCAGGGAGATGGGAAAAAAGCAATAAGGGCTACCTTCAGGTGTCCTTCTCTGTCCCTTTACTTAAGGATTTCTAAATATGGTTGAGGATGATTGCTTTTGCACAGAATAGCACAACGACAATTTCCCTGACTGTCCAAAAAACAAGGATTTCAAAGATGGTTGATGAGGAATGCTTTAGCACACTATAGCACAAGGAGAATTCCCCTCACTTTCCTTCTTTGTCCCTAGAAACAAGGACTCGCACAGTGAAAGAAACTGACACTCTCCCTACCTAGAGTTTTCTGTCCCTAGAAAAAATGTTTTTTTTAAAGCACACTATAGCACAAGGAGAATTCACTCACTGTCCTTCCCTGTCCCTAGAAACAAGGACTTGCACAGTGAAAGAAACTGACACTCTCCCTACCTAGAGTTTTCTGTCCCTAGAAAAAATGTTTTTTTAAAGCACACTATAGCACAAGGAGAATTCACTCACTGTCCTTCCCTGTCCCTAGAAACAAGGACTTGCACAGTGAAAGAAACTGACACTCTCCCTACCTAGAGTTTTCTGTCCCTAGAAAAAATGTTTTTTTAAAGCACACTATAGCACAAGGAGAATTCACTCACTGTCCTTCCCTGTCCCTAGAAACAAGGACTTGCACAGTGAAAGAAACTGACACTCTCCCTACCTAGAGTTTTCTGTCCCTAGAAAAAATGTTTTTTTAAAGCACACTATAGCACAAGGAGAATTCACTCACTGTCCTTCCCTGTCCCTAGAAACAAGGACTTGCACAGTGAAAGAAACTGACACTCTCCCTACCTAGAGTTTTCTGTCCCTAGAAAAAATGTTTTTTTAAAGCACACTATAGCACAAGGAGAATTCACTCACTGTCCTTCCCTGTCCCTAGAAACAAGGACTTGCACAGTGAAAGAAACTGACACTCTCCCTACCTAGAGTTTTCTGTCCCTAGAAAAAATGTTTCTTTAAAGCACACTATAGCACAAGGAGAATTCACTCACTGTCATTCCCTGTCCCTAGAAACAAGGACTTGCACAGTGAAAGAAACTGACACTCTCCCTACCTAGAGTTTTCTGTCCCTAGAAAAAATGTTTTTTTAAAGCACACTATAGCACAAGGAGAATTCACTCACTGTCCTTCCCTGTCCCTAGAAACAAGGACTTGCACAGTGAAAGAAACTGACACTCTCCCTACCTAGAGTTTTCTGTCCCTAGAAAAAATGTTTTTTTAAAGCACACTATAGCACAAGGAGAATTCACTCACTGTCCTTCCCTGTCCCTAGAAACAAGGACTTGCACAGTGAAAGAAACTGACACTCTCCCTACCTAGAGTTTTCTGTCCCTAGAAAAAATGTTTTTTTAAAGCACACTATAGCACAAGGAGAATTCACTCACTGTCCTTCCCTGTCCCTAGAAACAAGGACTCGCACAGTGAAAGAAACTGACACTCTCCCTACCTAGAGTTTTCTGTCCCTAGAAAAAATGTTTTTTTAAAGCACACTATAGCACAAGGAGAATTCACTCACTGTCCTTCCCTGTCCCTAGAAACAAGGACTTGCACAGTGAAAGAAACTGACACTCTCCCTACCTAGAGTTTTCTGTCCCTAGAAATTTTTTTTTTTAAAGCACACTATAGCACAAGGAGAATTCACTCACTGTCCTTCCCTGTCCCTAGAAACAAGGACTTGCACAGTGAAAGAAACTGACACTCTCCCTACCTAGAGTTTTCTGTCCCTAGAAAAAATGTTTTTTTAAAGCACACTATAGCACAAGGAGAATTCACTCACTGTCCTTCCCTGTCCCTAGAAACAAGGACTCGAACAGTAAAACACACTGACACTCTCCCTACCTATCCTTCTCTTTCCCTAAACTAAAGGAATCCAGGTTAAGCAAGAAAGAAATAAATGTCACTGTCCCTGCCTATGCTGCTCTTTCCCTGCTCCGGAACACACTACACTAGGCCGCCGTGCTGGCGGCCTTTTATAGTGTGGGGCGTGTACTAAACACCCTCAGCAATAATTGGCCACAGGCATCCTGCCTGTGGCCAATCATTGCTCTCCTCGCTGCCGGCGCTGTGATTGGCCAAGCATGCGGGGTCACAGTGCATGCTTGGCCAATCACAGCGCCTGGATGACACTGCGATGGCGTAGTGCATTGTGGGCCGTTCGCGTCACTCGAATTTGGCGCGAACGGCCCAAATCGTTCGATCTTCGTCGAACGATCGAACAGCCGATGTTCGAGTCGAACGTATGTTCGACTCGAACACGAAGCTCATCCCTACTCACAACTATAACCTAACACTAGAACTCAATTAAACGGGATCCTTACTTTTGGTGTTGAAAGTGTCCCACTCTGAATCCATCCAGTTCCTACACCAAGGTTTTAAACTGGCCATAGATGGATCAAAATTCAGCCAGTTTAGCAGGGACAGATTTATCTACTGTCATTTCTGTTCGACAGAAGTCAATCTAATAAACTTCTGTCAAACCGGAATGTTGGAAAACCTTTGTTGATCAATGGCTGCAGCCGCAGATCAGTGTATTTTGACTGTGGAATCCCGCTATCCCAATACAGTACAATGGCACAGCAGGGAAGATTCCTTTATCCACCTCGCTTGTGTGGGTGGAGGAATCTGTTATTTTTTTATTCTTGATCAGTCACTTGTGGACTGATCAGTTGATCAGTCCACAAGTGATCTATGGCCAGCCCTACAGTGATTACGATATCTTGGCAGAAAATACTTTGACAAAAACCAGACAATATGTAAAACTCTGATTATGAAAATAATAATAATGTGCCCTTTAACAAGAAAACATGAAAAAAAGAGTATGCATAACTGAAATACCTCTGAAATGACTAATGACTGCAAGGATTATATGGAAGTAGCAAGAAATCAGGTTCTTGTAATTGTGCAGTGAGGAGCTCTTTTACCTTGCACAGCTGAGACCCCAAACCAGAACAGTATCCATAGTTTCTAGGTGATTCCAGGGCTTTTATGATTTCTTTACAAAGCATATTGAACTGATAAACATGTAAACTGCATTAGGACTGGGGCTAGTAAAATCTCTGTGGTTTGGCCTAACTCATTCTCGGTCATCTTTCAGCATGCTGTAAGATCTCTATGACTCTGATGTTTGTACATTGCTTGTTCATACATTTAGTTTACTAAAGTGCTGTCTGTATATGAAGTAAATACAGTTTTTTTCCATAAATTACCTTTTTTTATTTTAATGCTAATAATCACTTTCAGCCCTTTCAGCCACATCATGTCCACATGCACTCGCTCTGGGCCAGCTTCCTGGACTATTCCTATACAATGTGTGCCAGGCATGGCCAATAGTGTTGGGTGAATGGTTCGGCCCAAGCATGAATTTGCGCTGAACATTGGACATTCGCCCGTTCGATGAACACCCGAATTGGTGGGGCATTCGACCATTTATTCAACCCGCCGCACAGTGCATTGGAAGCCCTGATTGGCTGAAGCAATGAAGGATTTGCCCAATCAGGGCACAGAACGCTGCCAGAGACTTGATTGGAGAAAGTAATAATGACTGTGCCCAATCATGGCTCATTGCTCATAGACCCACCCACCACTATAAAAGGATCTTTCCCAGAGCAGCCATTTGCAGTGTGATATTGGAGTGGAGATAGATGGAACAGGGTTCATTGCTTCTAGCAAGTTAGTGTGCTGTTGTGATTCTATTGTGAGTGTACAGTGTAAGTGTAGTGTGAATATAGTGATAGTGCAGTGTGAGTGACCATTCATTTTTACTTTAGTGTCAGTTTATTGTTTCAGGGCAGGTTTACTGCAGTATATTGAGGTGCGTTAGTGCACGTTTACTGCAGTATATTGACGTGTGTTAGTGCACTTTGCTGAAGTATATTGAACTGCGTTAGTGCACTTTGCTGAAGTATATTGAACTGCGTTAGTGCACTTTACTGTAGTATACTGAACTGCGTTAGTGCACGTTTACTGCAGTATATTGAGGTGCGTTAGTGCACATTTACTGCAGTATATTAAATTGCGTTAGTGCACATTTACTGCAGTATATTGAAGTGCTTTAGTGCACTTTTACTGCAGTATATTGAAGTGCCTTCGTGCACTTTTACTGCAGTATACTGAATTGCGTCAGTGCACTTTTACTGCAGAATATTGAAGTGCATCAGTGAAGTTTTCTTGCAGTATATTGTGGTGTGTCAGTGGAGTGTGTCTGTGTAGTGAATACTCCAAGTTAAAGTGCACCAAACACTGCTTTCCATTGATTAAAGTGCATCCAAGTACACATTTCCCCTTCTCTATTACATTTTGGTAATGAGCCCCCCCCTTATGTCTGGGAGGCCAACAAGGAGAGGCAGACATTCCCATGGCACTGTGAGGGGGCCAGCAGCATCTCTGTCCACAGGCAAAGGTAGACATGGTCTGTCCTTAGGCGGGGCACCATTTCCCCTGTTTAGTGGTGTTGCCCGTGCTATTCAGCCACAGCATGCAGAGGAGGTGGTGGACTGGCTTACTGAACCATCATCATCCTTCTCATCCTCTGTCACCCAAGCAGAGACTAGTGTGTAGGGATGAGCCGAACACCCCCGGGTTCGGTTCGCACCAGAACCTTCGAACGGACCGAAAGTTCGCGCGAATTTTCGAACCCTATTCGTTATAATGGACGCGAACGTTCAAAATCAAAATTGCTAATTACAACGGCCAATATGCATGTTAATGTCATAAAACAGGTTTGGGGACCCGGGTCCTGCCCCAGGGGACATATACCAATGCAAAAAGAAATTTTAAAAACTAAAGTTTTTTCGGGAGCAGTCATTTTAATGATGCATAAAGTGAAAAAAAAAAAGTGACATTTTCCTTTAAATATGGTACCTGGGGGGTGTCTAAAGTATGCCTGTGAAGTGGCATGTGTTTCCCGTGTTTAGAACTGTCCTTGCACAAAATGACATTTGTAAAGGAAAAAAAGAAGCCATTTAAAACCACTTGCGGCTTTAATGTCATGTCTTGTCCTGGCCGCCATATGGCTGAAAATCCTTGAGAAAAATGGCATGGCTACCCCATCACCCCCCCCACCCCAGCCCCTTTGGGTCTTGTATGGATATTAAGGGGGACCCCGCACCCAAAATAAAACCCTATACCTACAACCCTATATACTCTGAACAGCAGTATATAGGTGGTGCAAACAAGACACGGACTGTAGGTTTGTTCTTAAGTAGAATCTGAACAGGTACATTATGAAGTGTAGCTCCATCCCAAAAAAATCTATTTTTAAGCTTTTTGGAGAACATAGGGAGGGGTTATCACCCCTGTAACATTTGCTGTCTTTGCACATCTGTTCAGAACATGTCACCTCACTTTCCGTCCCAATGACAAATGTTTTTGGAAAAGTGGGGTTTTAATTGAAACAAGGATTGGTGATAAAGCATCAGTAGAGAGGAGATACCTTTTTCCCAAATTAAATCTAACAGGATAGAATTTCCCTTCCTAGGGGTAGATTTCCTCTCACTTCCTGTTTTCTCTTGCCGTTTGCAAGTAGGAGTCGTTTGTAAGTTGGATGTTTGAAAGTAGGGGCCTGCCGTATATACTCTGCAGAAATTTGCCCTATTAGATGTTGGTGTAGCCACAAGACTGGTGGGCACAGGAATGGGCCCTGCTGTGAGTTAATAGATCAAGATTTGTACTTGCATGCACCTGTTGAACCGGGCAGAAAAATTGGGCCTTTGGTGGTGGTGGTGGTGGTGGTGGACGGTGTTGCCACAAGACTGTAAGCCCTCACAGTTACTCTTGGTGGGTGCAGGAATGGGCCCTGCTGTGAGTTATTAGATCAAGATTTGTAATTGCATGCACCTGTTGAACAGGGCAGAAAAATTGGGCCTTTGGTGGTGGTGGTGGTGGTGGACGGTGTTGCCACAAGACTGTAAGCCCTCACAGTTACTCTTGGTGGGTGCAGGAATGGGCCCTGCTGTGAGTTATTAGATCAAGATTTGTAATTGCATGCACCTGTTGAACAGGGCAGAAAAATTGGGCCTTTGGTGGTGGTGGTGGTGGTGGACGGTGTTGCCACAAGACTGTAAGCCCTCACAGTTACTCTTGGTGGGTGCAGGAATGGGCCCTGCTGTGAGTTATTAGATCAAGATTTGTAATTGCATGCACCTGTTGAACAGGGCAGAAAAATTGGGCCTTTGGTGGTGGTGGTGGACGGTGTTGCCACAAGACTGTAAGCCCTCACAGTTACTCTTGGTGGGTGCAGGAATGGGCCCTGCTGTGAGTTATTAGATCAAGATTTGTAATTGCATGCACCTGTTGAACAGGGCAGAAAAATTGGGCCTTTGGTGGTGGTGGTGGTGGTGGACGGTGTTGCCACAAGACTGTAGGCCCTCATAGTTACTCTTGGTGGGCGCAGGAATGGGCCCTGCTGTGAACTATTAGATCAAGATTTGTAATTACACGCCTCTGTTAAACAGGGGCTGAAAAATTGTGCCTTAGGCATTGGTGCTGGTGCCACAACACTGCAACCCCTCACAGATACTGTACTTGGAGCACAGCAGTCACACCTGTTGCGAAGCATCTTTTTAAAAAATTGTAATTACACGCCCCTGTTATACAGGGGCTGAAAAATTGTGCCTTAGGCACTGGTGCTGGTGCCACAACACTGCAACCCCTCACAGATACTGTACTCTGAGCACAGCAATGAGACCTGTTGCAAAGCATTGCCTAAAAATTGTAATTACACGCCCCAACAGGGGCTGAAAAATTGTGCCTTAGGCACTGGTGCTGGTGCCACAACACTGCAACCCCTCACAGATACTGTACTCTGAGCACAGCAGTCACACCTGTTGCGAAGCATCTTTTTAAAAAATTGTAATTACACGCCCCTGTTATACAGGGGCTGAAAAATTGTGCCTTAGGCACTGGTGTGGTGGCATGGATCATTGAGGAGGAGGAAGAGGATAGTCAGTGAACATAACAGGACAGTCACTCAGCATCAGCATAGGCAGTCTTGAAGGGATGTGACATTATAAATTATTCCGTTATATCCGCTTCAGGTGTCTGGTAGCTGGTGGTGATCCAAGACTGATTCATTTTTATGAAGGTCAGTCGATCAACCGAGTCGGTGGACAGGCGCACCCTATGATCGGTGACAAATCCTCCAGCAGCACTGAATGTGCGTTCGGAAAGAACGCTGGATGCAGGACAGGCCAGTAGCTCAATTGCATACTGTGCAAGCTCTGGCCAGTGATCCATCCTCAGGACCCAGTAAGCCAGAGGATTTTCGGTGGGAAAGGTGTCCAAGTCTGACCTTGCCCCTAGGTATTCCTGCACCATGTATATCAGACGCTGGCGATGGTTGCTGGAACCGATCATACCTTGGGGCTGCGGACTAAAAAATTGTCTGAACGCATCGGTCAGACGTCCACCTTCCCCACCGCTCCTTCTGCTACTGACCGAAGCCTCAGCAACTCGTCGTCCAGGACCAGGAGTTTGTAACCTCCCAGTTTCTGGGAACGCGTTGCACAGACCTTTCTGCAAGGCCTCCCTGAGATGTCTCATCCTCTGCTCCCTCTACGACGGCAAGATAAGGTCCGCAACCTTACCCTTTTACCGTGGATCAAGGAGAGTGGCCAGTCAGTAATGGTCACTCTCCTTGATCCGAAGAACATGAGGATCCTTCCGCAGGCTTTGCAGGATCAGGGAGGCCATGCAGCGTAGGTTAGCTGAGGCATTCGGTCCGGAGTCTTCTGGGTCACTGAGGATGACATAATCGCCAGCCACCTCCTCCCAGCCACGTACAAGTCCACTGGTTTGTTGGGACTGTACATCATCCCTAAAAGACTGCTGCTGCTGATGCTGAGTGCCAGGCTCCACCTCCATTCTCACACAATCCTCCTCCTCCTCCTCCTCCTCATCCTCATCCTCTTCCTGTGTGATGGGTGGGACAGAAGGAACATTGTCTGGATAAAGGGGGCCTTGAGAGACAAGGAAGTCCTCCTCTTCCTGCCTCTGTTCTGCCTCAAGTGCCCTGTCCATTATCCCACGCAGCGTATGCTCCAACAGGTGGACAAGAGGTACAGTGTCACTGATGCATGCACTGTCACTGCTCACCATCCTTGTGGCCTCCTCAAATGGTGAGAGGACAGTGCATGCATCCCTGATCATGCTCCACTGGCGTGGGGAAAAAAAGCCAAGCTCCCCTGACCCTGTCCTGGTGCCGTAGTCGCAAAGGTACTCATTGATGGCCCTCTGCTGCGTGTGCAGTCGCTGCAGCATGGCCAACGTTGAGTTCCACCTGGTGGGCATGTCACATATTAGGCGGTTCTTGGGCAGGTTCAGCTCCTTTTGCAGCTCAGTCAGCCGAGCACTGGCATTATAAGATCGGCGGAAATGCACACAGACTTTCCTGGCCTGCCTCAGGACATCCTGTAAGCCTGGGAACCTGCCCAAGAACCGCTGCACCACCAGGTTGAGGACGTGAGCCATACAGGGCACATGGGTGAGCTGCCCCTGTCGCAGGGCGGAGAGGAGGTTGGTGCCATTGTCAGAAACGACCATTCCTGGCTTAAGCTGGCGTGGCGTCAACCACCTCTCGGCCTGCCCCTGCAGAGCTGCCAGAACCTCTGGCCCAGTGTGGCTCCTGTCCCCCAAACACACCAGCGCAAGCACGGCATGGCATCTTTTTGCCTGCGTACTCGCGTAGCCCCTTGTACGCCTACGGAGCACCGCTGGTTCCGAGGACAGAGCACTCGAAGAGGACATGGAGGAAGAAGAAGAGGAGGGGGTGGAGGAGAGAGGTGTGTCACAACCAGTAGTAGCATTTTGGAGGCGTGGTGGCGGAACAACCTCCAACACTACTGCACCTTGTCCTGCATCCCTCCCAGCTGCCAATAGAGTGACCCAATGGGCCGTGAAAGAAAGATAACGTCCCTGTCCATGCCTGCTGGACCATGAGTCAGCGGTAATATGCACCTTACCGCTGACCGCCCTGTCCAGCGAGGCATGGACATTGCCTTCCACATGCCGGTAGAGAGATGGAATCGCCTTCCGTGAGAAAAAGTGGCGTTTGGGAACCTGCCACTGAGGAACCGCACATTGAACAAACTCACGGAAGGGGGCCGAGTCTATCAACTGAAAAGGCAGCAGTTGAAGTGCTAGCAATTTAGCCAAGCTAGCATTCAACCGCTGGGCATGTGGATGGCTGGGAGTATACTTCTTTCGACGGTCCAGCAGCTGGGGCAGGGAAATTTGCCTGCTACAATCGGACGTCGGTGTACTGCAAGTACTTGGTTGTGACACACCTAATTCTACACCTTCAGTCCTCTCAGAGCAGCTTTCAGAGAGGACTGAAGATATAGTGGGGATGGAGATCCCAGCTGATGAGGAGCAAGGAGAGGTCCGCTTTGTTCTTTGGTGTGGGTCTTTTATGTGTGCTTGCCAACGAGCTGCATGGCAGGTCGACATATGTCTGCTCATGCTTGTGGTGCCCAAGCGGCTGATGTTTTGGCCACGCGAGATACGCTTGAGACAAATATTGCAAATAGCAGTGGTGCGATCTGATGCACTCGTCTCAAAAAAGGCCCACACCAAAGAACTTTTGTGATAACGTGCAGAGGCAGCGCCCTGCACAGGCGGAGCTCTGCGGTGTGGTACAGTTGCTGTGCTGGCCTCTAGCTGGCCTCCAGGGGGCATCCTGCCTCGTTGGACATGTGACGCTGCATCCTCCTCCTCCTCCTCCTCCTCCTCCTCCTCTCTCCCTTCAGGCACCCACGTGGAGTCAGTGACCTCATCATCCCCTCCCTCTTCACCACTAGAGCAAACCTGGCAGTAAGCTGCAGCTGGTGGAACACTACTGCCAGATTGCTGTCCTTCAGCATCCCCTCTCTCTGCGCGCACACTACTGACTTCCTCAAGCTGGGTATCATCATCTGAGCCTTCGAATCGTTGGGCATCCTCCTGGAGCATGTACCCAACACTGTGCTCAAACAGTTCGGGGGACTCCTCAGGAGGACATGGTGGGTCTAGGGAAGGGGTGGCTGATGATGCCATTGAGTACGCGTTGGCAGCTGCTCTGCCAGTACCCTGAGCCTGGGTGAGAGAGGATGAGGAGGATGAGGAGGGCTTGGTCATCCATTCTACCAAGCCTTCGGCATGATGCGGCTCCACATGTCCAGCTGCCGAAAACAAAGACAAGCGTGTCCCATGGCCACGTGCTGATGACGATGCACGACCACGTCCACGGCCAGCATTGTTGTCTCTAGAAACAGAGCCTGCCTGCCCTGTGTTCTTGCCTCGGCACGCTCTGCCTCTCCTTGGCGGTCTTCCAGCCATTGTAGTCGGTAGTGTATATAGTATAAAAAATAGAACTCCTATGTGTGCTCACAACACACTGTAGGTCCTATGGGTGCTGACACTAACACACTATAGGTACTATGTGTGCTGCTGACAAGAAAATATAGGAGCTCTGTTTGCTGCCACTAACACACTAGAAGTCCTATTGGTGCTTCTGAGATGAAAATATAGGAGCTCTCTGTGATGCCACTAACACACTAGAAGTCCTATGGGTGCTGCTGAGAAGAAAATATAGGAGCTCTGTTTGCTGCCACTAACACACTAGAAGTCCTATGGGTGCTGCTGAGAAGAAAATATAGGAGCTCTGTGTGATGCCACTAACACACTAGAAGTCCTATGGGTGCTTCTGAGATGAAAATATAGGAGCTCTGTGTGATGCCACTAACACACTAGAAGTCCTATGGGTGCTTCTGAGATGAAAATATAGGAGCTCTGTGTGATGCCACTAACACACTAGAAGTCCTATGGGTGCTGCTGAGAAGAAAATATAGGAGCCCTGTTTGCTGCCACTAACACACTAGAAGTCCTATGGGTGCTGCTGAGAAGAAAATATAGGAGCTATGTGTGATGCCACTAACACACTAGAAGTCCTATGGGTGCTTCTGAGATGAAAATATAGGAGCTCTGTGTGATGCCACTAACACACTAGAAGTCCTATGGGTGCTTCTGAGATGAAAATATAGGAACTCTGTGTGATGCCACTAACACACTAGAAGTCCTATGGGTGCTGCTGAGAAGAAAATATAGGAGCTCTGTTTGCTGCCACTAACACACTAGAAGTCCTATGGGTGCTTCTGAGAAGAAAATATAGGAGCTCTGTTTGCTGCCACTAACACACTAGAAGTCCTATGGGTGCTTCTGAGAAGAAAATATAGGAGCTCAGTTTGCTGCCACTAACACACTAGAAGTCCTATGGGTGCTGCTGAGAAGAAAATATAGGAGCTCTGTGTGATGCCACTAACACACTAGAAGTCCTATGGGTGCTTCTGAGATGAAAATATAGGAGCTCTGTGTGATGCCACTAACACACTAGAAGTCCTATGGGTGCTGCTGAGAAGAAAATATAGGAGCTCTGTTTGCTGCCACTAACACACTAGAAGTCCTATGGGTGCTGCTGAGAAGAAAATATAGGAGCTCTGTGTGATGCCACTAACACACTAGAAGTCCTATGGGTGCTTCTGAGATGAAAATATAGGAGCTCTGTGTGATGCCACTAACACACTAGAAGTCCTATGGGTGCTGCTGAGAAGAAAATATAGGAGCTATGTGTGATGCCACTAACACACTAGAAGTCCTATGGGTGCTTCTGAGATGAAAATATAGGAGCTCTGTGTGATGCCACTAACACACTAGAAGTCCTATGGGTGCTTCTGAGATGAAAATATAGGAACTCTGTGTGATGCCACTAACACACTAGAAGTCCTATGGGTGCTTCTGAGAAGAAAATATAGGAGCTCTGTTTGCTGCCACTAACACACTAGAAGTCCTATGGGTGCTGCTGAGAAGAAAATATAGGAGCTCTGTGTGATGCCACTAACACACTAGAAGTCCTATGGGTGCTTCTGAGATGAAAATATAGGAGCTCTGTGTGATGCCACTAACACACTTGAAGTCCTATAGGTGCTGCTGAGAAGAAAATATAGGAGCTCTGTTTGCTGCCACTAACACACTAGAAGTCCTATGGGTGCTGCTGAGAAGAAAATATAGGAGCTCTGTGTGATGCCACTAACACACTAGAAGTCCTATGGGTGCTGCTGAGAAGAAAATATAGGAGCTCTGTTTGCTGCCACTAACACACTAGAAGTCCTATGGGTGCTGCTGAGAAGAAAATATAGGAGCTCTGTGTGATGCCACTAACACACTAGAAGTCCTATGGGTGCTGCTGAGAAGAAAATATAGGAGCTCTGTTTGCTGCCACTAACACACTAGAAGTCCTATGGGTGCTGCTTAGAAGAAAATATAGGAGCTCTGTGTGATGCCACTAACACACTAGAAGTCCTATGGGTGCTTCTGAGATGAAAATATAGGAGCTCTGTGTGATGCCACTAACACACTAGAAGTCCTATGGGTGCTGCTGAGAAGAAAATATAGAAGCTCTGTTTGCTGCCACTAACACAATAGAAGTCCTATGGGTGCTGCTGAGAAGAAAATATAGGAGCTCTGTGTGATGCCACTAACACACTAGAAGTCCTATGGGTGCTTCTGAGATGAAAATATAGGAGCTCTGTGTGATGCCACTAACACACTAGAAGTCCTATGGGTGCTGCTGAGAAGAAAATATAGGAGCTATGTGTGATGCCACTAACACACTAGAAGTCCTATGGGTGCTTCTGAGATGAAAATATAGGAGCTCTGTGTGATGCCACTAACACACTAGAAGTCCTATGGGTGCTTCTGAGATGAAAATATAGGAACTCTGTGTGATGCCACTAACACACTAGAAGTCCTATGGGTGCTTCTGTGAAGAAAATATAGGAGCTCTGTTTGCTGCCACTAACACACTAGAAGTCCTATGGGTGCTGCTGAGAAGAAAATATAGGAGCTCTGTGTGATGCCACTAACACACTAGAAGTCCTATGGGTGCTGCTGAGAAGAAAATATAGGAGCTCTGTTTGCTGCCACTATCACACTAGAAGTCCTATGGGTGCTTCTGAGATGAAAATATAGGAGCTCTGTGTGATGCCACTAACACACTAGAAGTCCTATGGGTGCTTCTGAGATGAAAATATAGGAGCTCTGTGTGATGCCACTAACACACTAGAAGTCCTATGGGTGCTTCTGAGAAGAAAATATAGGAGCTCTGTTTGCTGCCACTAACACACTAGAAGTCCTATGGGTGCTTCTGAGAAGAAAATATAGGAGCTCTGTTTGCTGCCACTAACACACTAGAAGTCCTATGGGTGCTGCTGAGAAGAAAATATAGGAGCTCTGTGTGATGCCACTAACACACTAGAAGTCCTATGGGTGCTTCTGAGATGAAAATATAGGAGCTCTGTGTGATGCCACTAACACACTAGAAGTCCTATGGGTGCTGCTGAGAAGAAAATATAGGAGCTCTGTTTGCTGCCACTAACACACTAGAAGTCCTATGGGTGCTGCTGAGAAGAAAATATAGGAGCTCTGTGTGATGCCACTAACACACTAGAAGTCCTATGGGTGCTTCTGAGATGAAAATATAGGAGCTCTGTGTGATGCCACTAACACACTAGAAGTCCTATGGGTGCTGCTGAGAAGAAAATATAGGAGCTATGTGTGATGCCACTATCACACTAGAAGTCCTATGGGTGCTTCTGAGATGAAAATATAGGAGCTCTGTGTGATGCCACTAACACACTAGAAGTCCTATGGGTGCTTCTGAGATGAAAATATAGGAACTCTGTGTGATGCCACTAACACACTAGAAGTCCTATGGGTGCTTCTGAGAAGAAAATATAGGAGCTCTGTTTGCTGCCACTAACACACTAGAAGTCCTATGGGTGCTGCTGAGAAGAAAATATAGGAGCTCTGTGTGATGCCACTAACACACTAGAAGTCCTATGGGTGCTTCTGAGATGAAAATATAGGAGCTCTGTGTGATGCCACTAACACACTAGAAGTCCTATGGGTGCTGCTGAGAAGAAAATATAGGAGCTCTGTTTGCTGCCACTAACACACTAGAAGTCCTATGGGTGCTGCTGAGAAGAAAATATAGGAGCTCTGTGTGATGCCACTAACACACTAGAAGTCCTATGGGTGCTGCTGAGAAGAAAATATAGGAGCTCTGTTTGCTGCCACTAACACACTAGAAGTCCTATGGGTGCTGCTGAGAAGAAAATATAGGAGCTCTGTTTGCTGCCACTAACACACTAGAAGTCCTATGGGTGCTGCTGAGAAGAAAATATAGGAGCTCTGTTTGCTGCCACTAACACACTAGA
The DNA here is from genome assembly GCA_029206835.1 of Rana muscosa. NCBI lineage: Eukaryota > Metazoa > Chordata > Amphibia > Anura > Ranidae > Rana > Rana muscosa. Next base: position 923,567,060 of record CM055117.1, read on the forward strand.
AGTCCTATGGGTGCTGCTGAGAATAAAATATAGGAGCTCTGTGTGATGCCACTAACACACTAGAAGTCCTATGGGTGCTGCTGAGAAGAAAATATAGGAGCTCTGTTTGCTGCCACTAACACACTAGAAGTCCTATGGGTGCTGCTGAGAAGAAAATATAGGAGCTCTGTTTGCTGCCACTAACACACTAGAAGTCCTATGGGTGCTGTTGGGGTGCAATGCTGTGCTAACAGCACTGCGGTTGGTACTACTGCAATACTGTACTAACAGTAAGCACGCACCAGACTAATCCCCAGCAGCAGCTAATAACACACTAACTGTGCAATCAGCAGCAATGAACGATCAATGACTTAGGTAGCAATGGTTTAGCAAAGAAATAGCCAATGGTTTAGCAAAGAAGAGCAAATCTTTCAGTATCAAGCAAAGACAGAATCAGCAGACTGATCTCTCCTAAAGCCGGAACTCATGTGACCGGGGCCGATGGCGTGGCGGCCTTTTAAATGGTGGGGCGTGTACTAAAGCCCCTGAGCTGTAATTGGCTACAGGCGTCCTGCCTGTAGCCAATTATTGCTCTCCGAGTTTCGGGCGCTGTGATTGGCCAAGCATGCGGGGTCACAGTGCATGCTTGGCCAATCATCAGCCAGCAATGCACTGCGCCGGCCGCGCCGGCCGCAATGCATTGCGGGGCCGCTCGCATCACACGAATGTGATGCGAACGGCCCAAATAGTTCTGGGCTCGACGAGCGAGCGAACGCCCGGTGCTCGATTCGAACATGGGTTTGAATCGAGCACCGGGCCCATCCCTACTAGTGTGCAGTCCACCGCAGCTGCCAGACTGGCTTATTCTGCCTCCTTGTCCACAGCTACTCCTGCCATAGCCCCAGCATAATGCATGGAGGAGTCAGCTGAGTTATTTGAACACAGCGTCAGCCACTTGTCCCTTGATGATGCACAGGCATTACTTCATTCTGATGTTGGTTCTGAGGTTGAGAAAGGTAGGAACATGAGCCTACAGAGAGGGGAAAACACTGGTAAACAACAAATTGATAGTCATGTTTCCCCAGCCACAGTGTATTGCCAAGTTATCTCCAGCGATAATGAGGATAAAGGGGATGATGATGATGATGAATAGGTCACTGATGCAACTTGGGTGCCAGATAGAGCAGAGGAGGAAAGTGCGGGTGAGGCACAATGCCCCAAGAGGCAGCCATTATGGAAGAGTAGAGAGCAGCTACCCTATTCCACCAGATTGTGGAGCTGTTATCTCCCGGCCCACATTTAGCACATGTGCAGCTGATCGCACTCTAGCAATTTTCAAACTTTGCCTGAAGCACATCAAGCGTGGAAAAAAAAACAGCCATTTGGGTACCAAATACTTGACAAGGCATTTAACCTCCCACCACTCAGCACGTTGGCAAGAGCACCTAAAAGCCACACAAAAGGGGTTTAATTCTGCTCCTCATCTCACCTTACCTTTCCGGTCTACCTCCGCTATATCTCATGACCTCTCAGCAGCCTCCACTGACAGCAAAGGGTATCCCAGGTCCTTGCAGCACATCTGCCAGCAGCACACCACTAGCTGTAGACTACAGCAGGCAAATTTCTCTGCCCCATTTGCTGCAGCAAAAAAAAATACAGTCACTGCAACCCACATGCCCAGCGTGTAAATTCAAGCTTGTCAAAGCTGCTGGCTTTACAAATCCTGCCTACCTGTCTGGTAGATTCTGCCCCCTTCTGTGAATTTGCAGAATGTGCTGTACCACAAAGACAGGTTCCCAGTCGCTATTTCTTTTCATGTAAGGCTATTCCAGCTCTTTACCATCACGTGGAAGGCAATGTTTTGGAATAGTTGAGCGAGGCAAGGTCCACGTTACTGCTGACAGCAAGCATGGTCCGGAATGATATATTTTGTTCACAGCACACTGGGTAACTCTGCTTGCAATTTGGAAGGATTCAGGATAATACTCAGTGCTGCAGCTTGTTGTGCCGCGACATCTCCATACAGCTAGTGGTCATAATGCGAGATTTGTCAGCTCCACCCCCTCCTCCTCTGCTGAATTGTCCCATGAACTACAAGTACCCCCTGAGCGTTCAAGGGGCTATTCAATGAGTCAGGCTGAAAGGTGCCATGCAGTGCTTCAGCTGGTCTGTCTAGGGGACACTTTGGCACCACCGACAGCCAAAGACCAATATTTCCACACCCGTTTTACAAAGGCATATCATTGCAATTTTTGACAGCAAGGCCAATTCTTGCATTCATCAAAAGTACCTGTATAGGGTTATGGTGTGATGCACCACCGACACCCAAAGACCAATTTTTCCGCACCTGTTACTTCTATCCAAAGTCTGTGAAAGAGACACCAGAATATATTCAAAAAATCTCTAATCTTGTTCTGAGTGCACTAAATTGTGGCCTCATCATACAGACTGGTTTCCCAAGCCGTTGTTTATAAAATAAAGAAAGTCTGAATGGAAAATGTCATTTTTTTGGCTTTATAAATGTCATTATTTCTACAGCAGCCTCTATACACAGTACAGATGTGCCACATTACAGACCAATGGGACTCCCCAGGAACTTTATTTAAAGTAATTTTTCATTTTTGTTGTTATTTCTCATTTTGATGGTTTCACTTTAAGCATCAATAAATCACTGCTCGTTTAAAAATTATGTTTTTTACAAACTTTTTTTTATCGATACATGTCCCCCAGGGCAGTACCCGAACCCCCATAACCATTGTATGCCAAATTACTCGCATATAAGCCTTCAAAATTCGCAAAATTCTCACTTTGTATTTTTCCAGTTTGGATCCCATAGACTTCAATGGGGTTTGTTATTCGGTTTCGAACTTTTGCGATGTTCTGAAGTTCTGCCGCGAACCGAACAGGGGGTCATTCGGTCCATACCTTACCACCAGCTGTATACTATAGCAGGAAAAGTTCATAGCACACTGGGTAACGCTACTTGCAACTGAGAAGGATGCAGGACAGGCCTCGGTGCTGCAGCTTGTTTTGCAGCCACATCTCCATACAGCTGGTGGTGATGATGCAAGATTTGTCAGCTTCACCCCCTCCTCCTCCATGCCCTCCTCTGCTGAACTATTCTATAAACATTTATTATCTGCCAAAAGTGCACAAAAATCCCCTCAAACCACCAGGTCGACCCATAGTCAGTGGGATCGACTCGATCACATCCTGCATAGGGAAATTCATAGATAATTTTTTTACAGCCTTTAGTCAATAACACCACCGCCTTTCTGAAGGATTCTCGACAATTAATCAATGAAACTTCTGTTTTGAACATAGAGAGTGATGTTTTGCTTGTTACATCAGATGTTTCCTCTATTTATATGATTATTCTGCATCAGATTGGATACATGGCAGCTAGATACTTTTTAAATAAAGACTCAACAGTCAAGAAACCATTAAAAGAATATATTTTAAAACTTTTACAATTTGCCATGGAGCACAGTTATTTTTTCTTTGGGAGTGATTTTTACTTGCAATCCACTGGTGTTGCGATGGGGGCTAAATTTGCCCTCAGCTTAGGCAACTTATTTATGGCATTGTGGGAAAAAAAATTTATTTTCCTGTGGTGACCTGCGTCTTCTATTCTGGAAACGCTATATTGCTGACGCCTTCTTTTTGTGGAAGGGTGATGTTGAGTCACTACATGAATTCATGCCGTATCTAAACTCCCACCAATTAGGTTCACGTATCAGTTTAGTTTATCCTCTATTTCTTTTTTGGATTTGGTTATTTTCATGGAACAAAATCATCTGCTGACCAAAACGCATTTCAAAGTCACAGACCGCAATGGGTATATCCCTATAGAAAGCTGTCACCATCCCAGCTGGCTGAGGGCTATACCCAAAGGACAGTTCCAACGAATCAAAAGGAACTGTTCCAGGCCAGATGACTTTTTAGTTTAAGCTGATATCTTAACCTCCCTAGCGGTGTGGTTATGTCAGATTTTTGATGCTGAAAGCGGTACCATTATTTTGCATGGAAATTTGGTGTTTTATTTTGTAGGCCTGTAATTCTTATGAATAACACGCTTAAATCTGTCCAAACAAGAGTCTAGTAGACATCGCGGGTATGATAAAGTTTGAAACACAAAATCATAAATTATAATATAATAAATAACTATAAATAATTATAACAAATAATAATATAATAATAATAAAAATTATTCAATAATGTAATCAAATCAAAAACACTGAAATTTGCTCAGTTGCAGAATTGTCGCTGTCATTACTTTTAGTGTTTGATGACGAATTTCCCCACAAATCACTATCGCTCAATTCTGCAAGTGATTCTAATTTATTATCGCTGTTTTCTAGCTGGTCTAAAATCACTTTTGACATAAAGGGACACTTTTTGGTTGCTATGGACATTCTCAAGTTTCCAGGCAGAAAAAAATGTATTTATAATATAAAAGTGCACGCAGGGCACTGGACAAACCACTAGGGACAAAGGGGATGTGTAATTATTTTATACAGTACTGTAATCTGTAAGATTACAGTGCTTACTGTATGTATTGTGTGTTTTTATTTTTTTTAATTTGGTGCCGTGCTCCGTCCCCATGCGTCACAACGTTTGCAGGGAACGGAGCTCGGCACTCGGCACTGTGAATCGAGCCAGGAGACAGCTCGCAGACACAGCAGGGAGACATCGCAGGATCCAGGGGACAAGGTAAGTAACTTTCCCTGGATACTGCGATGCGATCCCGAGTCTGGCTCGGGGTTACTGCTTTTGGTAGTAAAAACTCACCCCGAGCCCGACTCGGGAATACCGCCAGGGAGGTTAACCAAACGTTTTCTGGAGAAGGGTTACAGTGGAACTAGCCTTAAACAGGAACAAGAAAAAGTTGAATAAATGGACAGGAACCAGTTGTTAATACCAAAAGTAAAAGGAAAACAAGATAATAATCTACATGAATGGTCTTTGGTAACCACCTTTTCTTCCCAGCACTGGTGGATTAATAAAATCATTAAGAAGCACTGGCAGGTCCTGAAAAGTGACAATATCTTAGGGCCAAAAATTCCTGATATACCTAATGTCATTTTTAGGAGGAACATCACTTTGAAGGATACTTTGGCCCCCAGCAGTATTAATCCACCAGAACCTTTAAAGGGCATGTTTGGAAACCTTAAAGGGTTTTTCCAATGCAAGAGATGCAAAATGTGGTGTAAAACATCTAGAGCAATAAAAACCTCGTCTTTTACATCTAATATTACGTCCAAGGAGTATGAAATCGATCGGTTCATCTCCTGTGGAACTATAGGGGTCATCTATTTATTAATCTGTCCATGCAGGCTCCAGTATGTGGGGAGAACCACACGAGCCCTTGCAATTAGGATGGGTGAACATCTGGCAAACATCCGCAAAGGATTTATTGGTCACAGTGTGTCAAGGCATTTTCGCGAATGCCATGACAGAGACTATTCCGAATTACAAATTATAGCCATCGAGAAACCAGATGGATCTTTGAATTGTGCTCATACCAACCGATGGGGTTAAACATCGAATAGGATATCAACTGCTATATTAATAACAGTTGAATTCTCTATAATGGATATTGGAAATAACAAGTGTGGTTGAGTATATCTGTAGGCGGGGGTGACCCTGCTTCTAGTAATTGCAAAGTAAGAAAAATTGTTATAAATTTTTTATTATATATTCTTTATATTCCTTTGCCACATTTAATTTGATAGGATATATTGATCTTTTTGCCTATGGGGATTCATTTATGGGTAATTAATTTGCCTTTATTGTAGGTAACAAGGAATTATATATTTTGTGCCAACATGATCACTCATTCACAGGGACTATTTATATGTTTTTGTGAAACACGCTCCCCCCCTTTTTTTCTTCCCTTGGGGGTTGGTCAGACAGTAGGGACCTTCTTTGTGACTTTTTGAATGTGTCACAACATATGTTGGAAAGTTATAGGGACCATATATATATATTTCATATATTTTTGAATTTATATTTTTAAACATTTTTGCATTTAAGAATAGGTATTATAGTACATTGCTCCGAGTTTAGGAGCCTCAGTTGGAGTTGTTTGGAACTATTGTCTTTATGTACTATCAACCCTCTTCTTAGTTACCGTATATACTCGAGTATAAGCCGGCTTATACTCGAGTCACCTTTTTGCGCCTGATCTCCCGGACTTTGGGGACCCGGTACCGGCCGGCCGTAGGTCCCCTGGACCCCAAACTTGGCACACATGTAGCCCCAATCTTCCTCTACAAGTATAAAAAGTTTGTTGTCCGGGGTCCTACGGCCGGGGAGCACCGATTTTTCAAACCCGGGCACCCCTTCCATAGACTACCATGTTAAACGCCCATTTCTCCAGTGATTTGGGGACACGGTACTGGCCGTTCTTAGGTCCCCTGGACCCGAAACTTGGCACACATGTAGCCCCATATCTCCTCTAGAAGTCTGCAAAGATTGTTGTCTGGGGAACCTACGTCCGGGGAGCACCGATTTTTCAAAGCCGGGCACCCCTTCCATAGACTCCCATGTTAAACGTCAGTCTAGTCATGGACACAGTGAGGCATGGGCACAGTGAGGCATGGGTACAGTGAGGCATGGACACAGTGAGGCATGGGCACAGTGAGGCATGCACATGGACACAGTGAGGCAAAGTGAGGCACAGTGAGGCATGCAGATGGACACCCTAGGCTTATACTCGAGTCAATACGTTTTCCCATTTTTTTGTGGTAAAATTAGGTGCCTCGGCTTATATTCGGGTTGGCTTATACTCGAGTATATACGGTATGTATTTTTATATTATGCTTTTTTATATCATGCATTTTTTATAAGTGTGTTATAAGATATATTAGTATTCATGTGTTATGTTTTGGGGATAATAGGAGCCAGAGCTACATATTAAATTTGCAGGTCTGGCCCTTTTTGTTTTAACAAAACTTTGTGTAATATGCGTGACACCGTTTGTTGATTGTAAAAATTTTCACATCTGGTGTCACTGCTGCCTGAGTATAAAATCATGTGGTGGCTGACGTCCTGGGTATCTCTGTTCCCAGTCGATGCTTGTTACAGGGAAACGCGTTGGTTGGAGATAGTCCTGTGACGTCACCACTCACCAGCAGGCTACCTGAAAAATAGCAGCTGTGTGTTTTTAAATTTTCTTTCGTTTTGCTGTGCTTTTAAGACTTTTTTGGGAATAAAGCACCAATTTCTTACTACGCCATGAAGTTCCCCTCTTTTCTTTTTAAATATTGCATCTTCCACCCAATGAATCATTGAGCTGAATGCCCGTGGAGTGTCAAATTAATCGATCCTCATGGTAGTATTGGAACAGCTGATCAGGCCTGAGAGCATGTGAGGTAGAGAAGAGCTTCACCGCTTACTTGATGGCCGAAGAGGGGCGCAGCAGGCACAGCATCCCTGGCACCTTCCGGAGCCTGGACTCCTTAAACCTCCTCTTCAACAGTGAGGCTCGGAGAACAGGCGGACTGTGGGCCCTGAAGCCGAGGACAGGCGAGAGGCGCAGGCTGTCAGGGAGCCGCTGGATGGAATAGAGCAGAGAGCTCTCCCTGATCAAGGACGGAGACAGGTACCAAGCACAATTATACACTGACTACCTGCAGACAAAGCCTGGGGCAGGGAGGCAGAGCAGGGATGGCAGAATAGGACAGAGATATAGGTCTCTCTCTCCTCTCAGCCCCCCTCCTTCTCTCTTAGCCCCCCTCTTTTTCAGTCCCCCTCTCTCTGTCCCCTTCCCTCTCTCTAACACCCCTCTCTCTCTGTTCCCGCTCTCTCTCAGCTCCCCCCTCTCTCAGCATCTCTCTCTGTCCCCCCTCTCTCACACAACCTCCCTCTCTCTCTCACACAACCCCTCTCTCTCTCACACAACCCCTCTATTTCTCACACAACCCCTCTCTCTCTCATACAACCCCTCTCTCTCTCACACAACCCCTCTCTCTCTCTCTCTCTCTCTCTCTCGCTCACAACCCCTCTCTCTCTCACACAACCCCCCTCTCTCTCACACAACCCCCCTCTCTCTCTCTCACACAACCCCCTCTCTCTCTCACACACAACCCCCCTCTCTCTCTCACACACAACCTCCCTCTCTCTCACACACACAACCCCCCTCTCTCTCTCACACACAACCCCCCTCTCTCTCTCACACACAACCCCCCTCTCTCTCACACACACAACCCCCTATTCCTCTCACACACAACCCTCCTCTCTCTCTCTCACACACAACCCCTCTCTCTCTCTCTCTCACACACAACCCCCCTCTCTCTCTCACACACAACCCCCCCCTCTCTCTCTCTCTTTCTCTCTCTCTCACACACCCCCTCATCTCTCTCACTCACACACACACACCCTTTTCGCTCAGCCCCCTCTCTCGAGAATTGCAGTGTTGGCACTTTGCAACACAAAACCAACTTAATTATTTCAGTTTGGGCACTCGGGCTCAAAAAGGTTTGCCATCACTGCCCTAGGCATTCAAGGGACTATTCAATGAGTCAGGTTAAAAGATGCCATTCAGTGCTTCAGCTGGTCTGTCTAGGGGACAGGAGCCACACCGGAGAAGAGATTCTTTCAGCTCTGCAGGGGCAGGCCCAGAGGTGGTTCATGCCACATCAGCTGAAGCCAGGAATGGTGGTGTGTGATAATGGCACAAACCTCCTGTCCGCCCTTAGACAGGGAAAGTTGACACATGCTATGCCTGGCACATGTCCTCAATTTGGTGGCGCAGCATTTCTTAAACCAGTACCCACGGTTGGAAGATCTGCTAAAGCAGGCCAGAAGAGTCTGTAGCCATTTCATACACAGCCAGTGCTCGGTTGCCTAAAATTCAGTGGGAATTCCACATGCCCGTAAACCGGCTGATTTGTAACATGCCCATTAGGTGGAACTCAACATTGGCAATGCTGCAGCGGCTATACATGTTGTGACGGTATGCGAGGAGAGATACATGACAATCGCTACATTTCACCTCGCATTCGGTCCATTGTAAGGGACTGAACGAGAATCCGGTCCGGTTTTTCCAGCCTCTGTGGCAGGCTGGGTTCCGGTCTTGATGTTCTGGTCCACCTGAGTCCACACTCAGGTGGAAGTTAAAACACCAGGAATAGCCAGGCCAGAACACAGCAGGGCTCTGGCCTGAGACTCAGAGGGGAACCTGAGTCAGAGGAGCTCTGTTTGTTGGATTGGAAAAGAAAGGTTTGCTTCACCTTGTGTTTTGTGGGTGACGGGGACCAGCCCCTCACCGTATAGAGAGCAGTTACTGTTTAGTTTAGTGCCGGACGGCAAGGATTTGATTTATTGTTTTGTTTATTTTGTATGACTATTGCAAACCACTTGTAAATAAAGCTGGCAATACGCCAGGTTTTAAAGAAACTGCCTGTACGCTGACCTTCATTCTGAGAAAAGGTGATCCCCACAAGCTAATCTCCCACACGTGGTGGATTCAGCGGGCACTTTTCTGAAGATGGAGGACATGTTAAAGGCCCTGCTACAGGCCAATGCGGCTCAGCGAGAAACCAACCGCCAAGTTGCAGAGGCCGCTGCAGCACAACAGGAGGCCGCTGCAACACAACAGGCAGCCCAGCAGGAGATGTACCGCCAAGTCACAGCACAACAGGCAGCACAACAGGAGGCCGCTGCAGCACAACAGGCGGCCCAGCAGGAGATGAACCGGCAGTTCACAGAGGCTCTGCTAGAACTGAAAAAGGGGTCCCCACCTCCTGGGCCAGTGGAAGCAAAGATGGTACGTGCATCCTACCACCTACAAAAGATGACATCTGCTGATGATGTTGAGGCATACCTTGCGACTTTTGAGAGAGTTGCTGTTCGCGAAGGATGGCTAAAAGATCAGTGGGCGGGTCTCTTGGCCCCATTTCTAACAGGAGAACCCCAAAAGGCCTATTTTGACCTAGAACCCGATAAGGCCCAGGACTATGAGACTCTAAAGACAGAGATACTTGCACGCTTGGGTGTCACCATGGCAATCCGGGCCCAGCGGGTGCATCAGTGGTCCTTCTCCAGCAACAAGCCACCCCGTTCGCAAATGTTTGACCTGGTCCACCTCACCAAGAAGTGGCTGCAGCCAGAGACCTTGACAGGCCCGCAGATCGTGGAGCGTGTGGTAATGGACCGGTATCTGCGTGCGCTCCCTGCTGCTCTGAGGAAGTGGGTCGGACAGGGCGACCCCAAAACTGCAGCCCAACTGGGCGACCTAGTGGAGAGGTACAGTGCTACTGAGGACTTGGTGAATCCATCTACACCCCACTTCGGTGTGTCTAGGGGTGCAAGATCTCCCGGCGGTTCTGGTAAGACTGTTCCGGGATCCAAGAGCTTGGGGAGATTTGATAAGACTGTTGTTCCAACTGATGAGACTTTGGTTCCTAGACCTGGAGACTGGCCAAAGCAGCCAGGAAGGTCTTTGGGACCATTGAGAGGACTGGGGGTTGAGCATATAAGATGTTTTTGTTGCCATGCATTAGGGCATATTGCTGCGAACTGTCCTATAAATGATGAACCTATGCAATGCTTATATGAAAAGACGCATTTCTTTGTTTGCACAGGTTGCATGTACTGCATCATGTCAGAGTCGCATTGAAAAACAGATGTGTGTTATATCAGTGGATGGAAAGCCACTGACAGCCCTGCTAGACTCTGGTAGTGTGGTGACCCTAGTCAGGAGTGATTGTGTGAACCCCACAAAACTACACCCGAGTACTATTGAGGTCATTTGCATCCATGGGGACACTCGAGACTACCAGACAGCGGTGGTTGAGGTTGATACCCCCTCGGGCAGTGTAACACATTCAGTGGGGGTGGTACCTTCACTGCTTCACGAAGCTTTAGTGGGAAGAGATTTTCCCCATTTCTGGAATTTATGGGAGAGCAAGGGGAGGCTGGTAGATAGAGCTTCCCCTGCTGGGGAAGCACGGGAACTTTCACCAGACCCTTTATGCCAAAGGGAAGGGGATGCTGTTGGTGGGATCGAGGAAGCCGGAGACCCTCTTCCTTTCCCTCTCAGGGCTGGGGAGCCGGAGGACCTGGAAGCTAGCTCCCAGCCTGAGGGTAATGAACAGGAGAACCCCTCTGACCCTGACATTGAGAGTATCCAAAATGTGGTACCCGATTTAGAGGTCAGGAGAGAGGATTTCTGTACTGAGCAACTACGAGAGGCCACCCTCATGAGAGCCAGGGAAAACGTTAAGATGTTGGATGGGGAACCGGTGGATCCTAATTGGGTGGTGTCTTTCCCCTACATGGCAATTAAAAACAATTTATTGTATCAAGTGATAAAACATGGAGAGGACGAGGTAGAACAGCTACTAGTTCCCAAACCCTTCCGCAGGGTGGTGCTAGACCTGGCCCATGGTCATGTAATGGGGGGGCATCTCGGTGTTGAAAAAAACAGGGAGAGAATCGCCCAGAGATTTTTCTGGCCCGGGTTGCATGCAGATGTCAAGAAGTACTGCGAATCGTGCCCCGAGTGCCAAATGTCGGCACCGTCACCCCATTTTCGCAGCCCCCTTGTTCCTCTGCCAATAATCGAGGTCCCCTTTGAGAGGATTGGCATGGACCTGGTGGGGCCGGTTGTGAAATCTGCCCGCGGTCACCAGCATATTCTGGTGATTCTGGACTATGCAACTCGCTATCCTGAGGCCATACCCTTGCGCAATACCTCTGCTAAGGTTATCGCCATGGAATTGGTCCATGTCTTTAGTCGACTGGGGATCCCAAAAGAGATCTTAACTGATCAGGGCACCCCCTTTATGTCCAAGGTTACCAAGGAGCTTTGTAAGTTATACAAAATCTCCCATCTCCGTACCTCTGTCTACCACCCTCAAACGGATGGTCTGGTCGAAAGATTTAATAAAACTTTGAAAAGTATGCTGAAAAAGGTGGTCGACAAAGATGGGAGAAACTGGGATTTTTTGCTGCCATATCTCATGCTTGCAATACGTGAGGTTCTGAAGGCGTCCACAGGCTATTCCCCCTTTGAACTCTTGTATGGTAGGCATCCCAGGGGGCTGCTAGATGTTGCCAAAGAAACATGGGAAGGTGAGGCAACCCCATATAGAAGCATCATAGAGCATGTCTCCTTGATGCAGGGTCAAATCGCAGCTGTCCTACCCCTGGTGCGAGAACATATGGAGCGAGCCCAGGAGGCCCAAAGGAGGGTCTATGACCGAAGTGCTAGGGTCCATACTTCCAGCCCTGGGGACAGAATGTTGGTATTGGTTCCCACGGTGGAAAGTACGTTTTTAGCCAAGTGGCAGGGTCCCTTTGAGGTTGTCGAAAGGGTGGGGGAGGTAAACTACAAAGTCTACCAGCCAGGGAAAAGGAAACCACACCAAATTTACCATGTGAATCTCTTAAAACCCTGGAAGGACCGAGAGACTTTACTGACCACATCCCCGCCTCCATCCGACTGGGTACCCGTGACACCTGACGTTCCCATTACGGATACCCTGTCCGCTGCACAACAAAGTGACGTTAGGGCGTTTGTGCATAAAAATAGAGACTTTTTCTCCCCCTTACCCGGACTGACCAACATGATCCAACATGACATAGTGACGGAACCAGGGGTTCGGGTAAATGTGAAGCCGTATAGAATCCCAGAGGCCAGGCGTGAGGCAGTCGCAAAAGAAATTAAAAACATGTTGGAGTTGGATGTGATAGAAGAGTCCCACAGTGAGTGGTCGAGCTCCATAGTACTGGTCCCAAAACCTGATGGCACTATCAGGTTTTGTAATGACTTTCGGAAACTCAACAGTGTGTCCAAGTTCGATGCAAACCCGATGCCCCGGGTCGACGAACTTGTGAACAGGTTGGGACAGGCTCGCTATATAACGACCCTAGACCTAACAAAAGGCTATTGGCAAATACCACTAACTGAATCGGCCAAGGAGAAGACTGCCTTTTCCACTCCTGAGGGCTCGTTTCAGTACAAGCGGATGCCTTTTGGTCTGCATGGGGCCCCTGCATCATTCCAACGAATGATGGACAAAACTTTGAGACCACATCGCTCGTATGCGGCTGCTTATTTGGACGATGTGGTCATCCACAGCCCAGATTGGGAATCGCACCTGCCATGGGTACAGGCGGTGGTAGATTCCCTTAGGGAAGCAGGCCTTACGGCTAACCCAAAGAAGTGTGCCATAGGCCTAGAGGAGGCCAAGTATCTTGGCTACGTTATTGGCCGGGGACTTGTCAAGCCTCAGACCAATAAGATTGAATCAATTCAAAAATGGCCCCAACCCGTAAACAAGAAACAAGTTCGGGCCTTCCTAGGAATTACGGGGTATTACAGACGGTTTATACCTGACTTTGCCACCATTGCCATCCCTCTGACTGACCTGACGAAGGACAGAGGGTCTGTCATGGTTAAATGGAACCCTGAGGCCGAGAAGGCGTTTCAGAAATTAAAACAGGCCCTTTGTGCACTACCGGTGCTGGTGACCCTGGACTTCACAAAGGAGTTTGTTGTACAGACAGACGCCTCTGAGGTGGGCCTAGGGGCCGTACTGTCGCAGGACAGAAATGGTAAGGAGCACCCGGTTGTATACCTGAGCCGGAAGCTGAACAAGCACGAAAGGAACTATGCCATTGTTATAAAGGAGTGTCTCGCCATTAAATGGGCCTTAGACTCCCTGAGGTATTATCTACTCGGGAGGTCATTTAGGCTCGTCACTGACCATGCTCCCCTGAAGTGGATGTGTGACAACAGGGAGAAAAATGCCCGTGTGACAAGGTGGTTCCTGGCTTTACAACCCTTTAAATTCACGGTGGAACACATGCCGGGCAAACTCCAGGATAATACCGATGCCCTCTCCCATGTGCACTGTATGGCTGGGTCAAGTGCTCAGCCTCATGCCGCGTACACACGATCATTATTCACGGCGGCTAAAAAACCGCCGTGAATAATGACAGGAAAAACGAGGGAACCGCTTGGTTCCCTACACACGGTCGTTTTTCTCGTCATTTTTTCTCTTGACGAGAAAAACGACCGTCTGTGGGCTCCGCGGCAGTGTCTCCCTATGGGAAAACTGCCGCGGAAAAAAATGCTGGAAAAAACGATGAGAAAATTTAGAACATGTTCTAATTTTTCTCGTCGTTTTTTATGCCGTTTTTCTCAACGAGAAAAACAACATAAAGCCCACAGACGATCGTTTTTCTCGGCGAAAAAAAAAATGCAGTTTTTCTCGTCGAGAAAAGCGGTCGTGTGTACGCGGCATCAGGGGCTTGAGCAGAGGGGGAGGATATGTGACGGTATGCGAGGAGAGATACATGACAATCGCTACATTTCACCTCACATTCGGTCCATTGTAAGGTACTGAACGGGAATCCGGTCTGGTTTTTCCAGCCTCTGTGGCAGGCTGGGTTCCAGTCCTGATGTTCTGGTCCACCTGAGTCCATACTCAGGTGGAAGTTAAAAGACCAGAAAGAGAACACAGCAGGGCTCTGGCCTGTGTGACAGCAGGCAGGTAAAATCACCAGGTTGCATCCAGGATGGAAGGTATATATGTCCTAGATTCAGGCTTTATGCCGATTTATACCACTAGGGAGAGTGCTGGGAGTCTTGCAGGGGAAGAGTTAATGAGCCCAGCTGAAGTTAGTGGGCTCATTAGGGCCTCTACAAGAACTCCTAGCATGCTAAGGAAGATGCTCCAACCTGGAACCAGATCTGTGTGGATAGCCTGGGGAGTGTGATCTCTGTGCGGTGAGCCAAAGCCTGTGTGGTTATTGCTAAGAACTTCTAAAAGCAGGGAGCTAGGGACTGGGACAGCACAAGGCTGTACCCAGTTGTTAGTTAGGGACACCAACATGTGTAGTGAGCGGTCAAGTTGACCAGGATTTATTTTCCTGTTTCTTTTGTTTTTGCTGTATTTTTTGTCTGTATATAGTTCAAATAAAACCACACCCTTTTGTTTTCTCCTACCACTGTCTGCTGTGCCTGTTTTTGTGTGGTGAACCCATCCAGGGGGTCACACACACCCGCTGCTGAGTTAACCCCCTCACAGTTGGTGGAGAATGCGGGCAGTTTTTTTTAAGGCCAGCATGGAGGAGATACTGAAACAGCTGGCTCTAGCAAATGCCAATCAGCAGCAGACAAATGCAGGTTTGCAAAAGAGCCTGGCAGCCCAGCAGCGAGCTCATCAACAGAGTCTGGAACCTCAGCAACAAGCCCAGCAGCAATCTGAGGCCCGCTTCATAGACCTGTTGCAGAAGCAAGAACAGAGACTACAGCAACAAATGGAGACATTAATGCAGCAACGTCCGCAGACCACTAATACTGCGTCCTTTGGGGTGAGTCGTTTACTGACAAAAATGACTGGAGAGGATGATCCAGAGGTGTTTTTGACCACATTTGAAAGGACTGCTGAAAGGGAAAAGTGGCCTAAGGAACAGTGGGCTGGACTGGTGGCACCTCTGTTAACTGGTGAATCACAGAAAGCTTACTATGACCTAGAGCCTGACCAAGCAAAAGACTATGTGATGCTAAAAAATGAAATATTGGCACGGCTTGGTGTCACCCTGGCCGTCTGGGCTCAGCGTGTGCATAACTGGACTTTCCGGCTTGGAAAACCCCCCAGGTCTCAAATGTATGATCTCATTCACCTGAGCAGGAAGTGGCTACAGCCAGAGACTTTGTCCGCACCAAAGATTGTGGAACGTGTTGTGATGGTGTCAGGTCACCTACGGCCAGGTGACAGATGCACACCGTAGGGGGACAGGAGTGCACCGCAAGGTAGTGAACCCTATGGCTGACTGCTGCGGATAGGAAACTGGGTGGTTGTGGAAAGCGGGACCAGAGGAGCACAACCGGGATCCTATAGGAAGCTAGAGCCAAGATTCCCCAGGGCGCGGAGTCTAAGACCCAGCAGGTCTTCTCCAGAGCCTCTAGTGGTGAGGATGTTATGCTGCAGGCTGGGTCCAGGTCGCGGCCCCTAGAGTCTCCTAGCTCATGCCCCGTATGATAAGGGGACAAGAGGGGAAGCAGCAGCACAAGATATAAGAGTAACGAATAACAAGCTGAAAGTCAAGGGCCACAAGCAGACAAGGATAACGAAAGACAAGCCGAAGGTCAAGGGTCACGAGCAGACAGGGATAGTCGGGGACAAGCCAATAACGTAACAGAGAGACAGACGTAGCACACAGCAGGCAGGAACCCAAACACACAATGCCTAACAAACACGTTGATCAGCAAAGCAGGCTTGCAGTGCACAGGTTAATATAGTGTTCTGTGATAGGGCCTGGGGTGGAGTCTGGCTGGGAGGAGATTATAAAGGAAGCCAGGTGAAGGGGGTCTGGTCTCTAAGATGAACACAAGAGGAGGAAAGGTAAGATGGCAGACAGACATTAATGCATATCCATGACAGTACCCTCCCTCTTACGAGGCCTCCCCCTTCCCCGCCTGGGCCCAGGTTTGGAGGGAAACTTCAGATGAAACTCCTTTAACAGACGAGGTGCAAAGACCTCAGATGCAGCGATCCAAGACCTCTCCTCAGGACCAAACACCTTCCAATGAACGAGGTACTGAAGAACACCTTTACAAAGTCGGGAGTCCAGAATTTGACTGACCTCGTACTCCTGATTATCCTCAGAGACAGGCGCCACGGTAGGGAGAGGACGAGAGAATCTATTGAGGACTAAAGGCTTCAGAAGGGCAACATGGAAGGAGTTAGTGATTTTAAGGCTCTTAGGAATCTGGAGTTTGAAACAAACTGGATTCAGTTTAGCAGTTACAGTGTATGGACCAATGAATCGTGGAGCAAACTTCAGAGAAGGAACTCGGAGCTTGATGTTCCTGGTGGAGAGCCAGACTTTGTCCCCTGGCTGAAGAGAAGGCGGTTTACGCCAGCGGCGGTCGGCAAAGCCTTTGAATTTTTCAGCAGCTGCCCGGAGGGAATCATGAACGTCACCCCAAACAGAATTGAGAGACTCCTGAACCGAAGCCAAAGCTGGAATATCTGGAGAACAGATCATGGGAAGAGGAAGTTGAGGGTGTTTTCCATAAACAGTGAAAAAGGGTGTCTTCTGTGAGCTGGTATTCACATGATTGTTATGGGAGAATTCTGCCCACGGAAGTAGAGAGGACCAATCATCATGATGAGAAGACACAAAGGTGCGAAGAAAGACCTCTAACTCCTGATTAACCCTCTCAGTCTGTCCATTGGATTGAGGGTGGTAGGAAGAGGAAAAATCCAAGACAATATTGAGGGATTTGTAAAAGGCTCTCCAAAAACGAGACGTAAATTGGACTCCCCTGTCGGAAACAATATGAGAAGGAACCCCATGGAGGCGGAAAATTTCTCGAATAAAAATGGGAACCAAGGCAGGAGCAGAAGGAAGACCAGGAAGAGGAACAAAATGAGCCATCTTGGAGAACCGATCGATTACCACCCAAATGACTGTATTGTTCTCAGACAGTGGGAGATCAGTGATAAAATCCATGGCAATATGAGCCCAGGGCTCTTTAGGGATGGGCAAGGGCATGAGGAGACCAGCAGGAGCTTGTGTGGAGGATTTAGACTGAGCACAGACATGACAAGCCTTAACGTAGTCTTTGACATCCGAGCGGAGATTAGGCCACCAGTAGTGACGACTAATGAGTAAGAAGGATCGGAGGAATCCAGAATGACCTGCCACCTTGGAATCATGTCCCCAACGAAGGATCTTAGCTCTTAGCTCAGTGGGGACAAAGGTCTTACCAGGCGGAATCTTAGACTTCAGGGTGGTAGAGTGGGCAGCAATGCACGAGGTTGGAATGATCGGCTCAGGTTCAGGGGCGGACTCCTCGTCAAAAGTGTCAAATGACCTAGAGAGCGCATCAGCCCGACCGTTGCAGGAACCAGGTTTGTAAGTAATCGTGAAATTAAAACGGGCAAAGAAGAGACTCCACCTGGCCTGTCTAGGATTCAGACGTTTAGCATTCTGCAGATACTGTAAATTCTTGTGGTCAGTAAAGATCGTTATGGAGTGAGGGGAACCCTCCAAGAGATGACGCCACTCCTCTAACGCCAATTTAATCGCGAGAAGTTCCCGATCACCGATGGCATAATTCCTCTCTGCCTGAGAATTTTTTTTGGAGAAGAACGCACATGGTTGACGTCTCTTCTCAAAGAATTGAAGAAGCACAGCTCCCACCCCCCATTGAGGAAGCGTCCACTTCAATAAAAAATGCCTCCCCAGGATTTGGTCTCCTCAAGAGAGGTCCAGAAACAAAGGCCTGTTTCAGGTCGTGAAATGCAGAGACAGCTTCGGGAGGCCAGTCTTTGGCATTCGCACCCTTCTTGGTTAAAGCGATAATAGGCGCGGCAATGGAAGAGTAATTCCTTATGAACTGCCTATAATAATTTGTGAAGCCAAAAAAGCGCTGTGTGGCCTTGAGGTTAGCAGGAAGAGGCCAGTTGGTAATAGCCAAGACCTTCGCAGGATCCATACAAAGACCCGAACATGAGACAAAGCACCCCAAAAACAGGACCTCAGAACATTCAAAGGAACATTTCTCCAGCTTGGCATAGAGATTGTTCTCTCTAAGACGCTGAAGTACAGTGCGGACATGGTTTCTGTGGACGAGCAGATTTTCAGAAAAGATCAGAATGTCATCCAGATAGATGACAACAAACTGGTACAGCAGATCTCTGAAGATTTCATTGACTATGTTTTGAAACACAGCTGGGGCATTACACAAACCAAAAGGCATCACCAGGTATTCGTAATGCCCGTTTCTAGTGTTGAATGCAGTCTTCCATTCGTCACCCTCCCATATTCGAATGAGATTGTACGCGCCTCTGAGATCCAACTTGGTGAAAATGGAGGCACCCTTCAAGCTATCGAATAGTTCAGATATTAAGGGTAAGGGGTATCGATTTTTAATAGTAACCGCGTTTAAACCTCGATAGTCGATACAGGTCTTAGGGTACCATCCTTTTTGGCAACGAAAAAGAACCCTGCCCCTGCAGGTGATGCGGATTTCCGGATGAAACCTCTCTCCAGATTCTCTGCAACATACTCAGACATGGCCTGGGTCTCTGGGATGGACAGAGGGTAGGTACGACCCCTGGGCAGAGTTGCTCCGGGGACAAGATCGATAGCACAGTCAAAAGACCTGTGGGGAGGAAGCACCTCAGCTGATTTCTTACAGAACACATCCCGGTAATCACTGTATGCAGCGGGAAGATCAGAAGAAACAGAAGTGGTAGCAACTGGAAGTCTCTCTTTGGGGGCCACATTGAGAAGACATGACGAGAAACATGAGGGACCCCAAGCCAGGACCTGCCCAGAGGCCCAGTCCACATTTGGAGAGTGGAGCTGCAGCCAAGGAAGGCCCAATACAATGGGGGTAGAGGCCTTGGGTAGAATGAGAAAGGATATCCACTCCTGGTGGAGAACCCCTACCGACATCCTAATGGGTAGCGTCTGGAAGTGAATAGGGCCCTCTGGGAGAACAGTGCCATCAATTGCCGAGACTACCAATGGGGTAGCGAGAGGTGAAAGGGTAAGCTTCATGGAAGAAGCAGTTCCCCAATCCATAAAATTGCCGGTTGCCCCTGAATCCAGATATGCAAGGGTTGATTGAGGAGAAGTGCCTACATGAAGGAACACTGGCAGGAGAAGACGAGAAGGTGATGTTTCAGGGTCCAATACTCCACCTTCCAAATGTATTAAGCCCGAGCGTTTCCCGGACAGAAGCGAGCAAAAGTCACGAAAATGACCCTTGCCCCCACAATAGAGGCACAAGCCCAGAGTTCTGCGCCTAGCACCTTCTTCGGGGGTTAGTCTGGTCCGGCCCAGCTGCATAGGTCCCTCAGCAGGCAGAAGATGCTCCACGGGACGAAGGGAGGGGAGCTCAGACTGGCTAGGACCCAGAGAGTGCTGGTGTCTTTTTTCTAAGGACCTCTCTTGAAAACGAATGTCGATCTGATTGCATAACGAAATTACATCGTCCAGACCGACGGGAATGGCTCTTCCCGCTAATTCGTCTTTCACTCGGTCAGAGAGGCCATGTAAAAAGGTAGCGACCAGGGCCTCATTATTCCAGCTCAATTCAGCTGTGTGGATACGGAACTGAAGAGCATATTGTCCCACTGAACTAGATTCTTGGCGAAGACGTAAGACAGCACTAGCCGCTGAAGAAGCCTGAGCCGGCTCTTCGAAGATATTACGAAAGAGCTTTGAGAAGTCGGACAGGCTGGAAACCACCGGATCATTCCTCTCCCACAGGGGGGCAGCCCAGGCCAAAGCTTCACCGGAGAGGAGGGAAATGATATAGGCCACCTCAGCCCGGTCAGACAGGAAGTTTTGAGGCTGAAGCTCAAAATGAATCGTGCATTGGCTGAGAAACCCCCTGCAGGCCTTGGAGTCCCCAGAGAAATGGAACAGAGCTGGCAGTGTTAGTGAGTGTGTGGCTGCGACTGGTGCGATAGGTACAACCGCTGGTTGTACTTGAGGTTGCGGATTCGGGGTTCCCAAGGAGGCCTGAAGCTGTTCGAATCGAGAAGCCAGATCCTGGAGGAATCGCATTACCTGAGTCTGATTCGATTCCTGGGTTTCAAGTCTGCAAACTATGCCCTGCATGTCAGCCGGGTTCATGGCTGATCAAACTGTCAGGTCACCTACGGCCAGGTGACAGATGCACACCATAGGGGGACAGGAGTGCACCGCAAGGTAGTGAACCCTATGGCTGACTGCTGCGGATAGGAAACTGGGTGGTTCTGGAAAGCGGGACCAGAGGAGCACAACCGGGATCCTATAGGAAGCTAGAGCCAAGATTCCCCAGGGCGCGGAGTCTAAGACCCAGCAGGTCTTCTCCAGAGCCTCTAGTGGTGAGGATGTTATGCTGCAGGCTGGGTCCAGGTCGCGGCCCCTAGAGTCTCCTAGCTCATGCCCCGTAGGATAAGGGGACAAGAGGGGAAGCAGCAGCACAAGATATAAGAGTAACGAATAACAAGCTGAAAGTCAAGGGCCACAAGCAGACAAGGATAACGAAAGACAAGCCGAAGGTCAAGGGTCACGAGCAGACAGGGATAGTCGGGGACAAGCCAATAACGTAACAGAGAGACAGACGTAGCACACGGCAGGCAGGAACCCAAACACACAATGCCTAACAAACACGTTGATCAGCAAAGCAGGCTTGCAGTGCACAGGTTAATATAGTGTTCTGTGATAGGGCCTGGGGTGGAGTCTGGCTGGGAGGAGATTATAAAGGAAGCCAGGTGAAGGGGGTCTGGTCTCTAAGATGAACACAAGAGGAGGAAAGGTAAGATGGCAGACAGACATTAATGCATATCCATGACAGATGGATTGTTTCTTGAGAGCTCTTCCTACTGCCATCCAAAAGTGGGTAAGCCATGGAGACCCAGAAACGGCCGATAATCTTGTGGATCGTGTAGAGAAGTACTTGGCTATGGAGAACCTGACTGCCTCTTCCAGAGACTCACGGACTTTCCACCCTAAGACCAGACCATTCCCAGTGGCGGGTAAGATGATTCCAAGGGGTGAGGGTGGAGTGAATGAGAGGGTGAGAGTTATACCTAATGTCTGGCGAGAACGGCCTGGGAAGTCAGGGGCTCAAGAGGCAGCAAAAAGGATTGTTTGCTACCGCTGCCGGCAAGAGGGACATATTGCAGCAAATTGCCTGGTTGTGGATGAACCCATGCAATGTGACTTTCTAAGGGACAGACGTCAGTCGCTGTTTGCGACAATCGCATGCACTGCCATTCGGGGAACTGAGAAACATTTATGCAAAATGTGTATTAATGGTAAAAATGTTGTTGTGTTGCTAGATTCAGGTAGCCTGGTGACACTGATAAAAGCTGAATTAGTCACTACAGAGGTCTTAGGGAATAACAAGGTAGCTGCTATTTGTGTGCATGGGGACACCCGAGAGTATCCTGTGACTACAGTGTGTTTTGAGACCTCCAAAGGTAACCTCTCTCATCAGGTGGGGTTAGTGTCTCAGTTACCACATGATGCCATTGTGGGAAGGGATTTTCCAAAGTTTTGGGAACTCTGGGATTGTCCTGAGCCCCCCACTGGTGCCCCTATATACCAGGAATGTGATACCCAGAATTCCTCTGAGAGTGGTGAGGACTCTCCAGAATTCCCCTTGTTGGTATTGGCAGGGGAGACTCGAGAAACTGGGGAGGAGCCAACATCCTCAGACGAAAACGTGCCGTCTGTGGAGTTTTCTGATCTCGAGGTTCACAAGGAAAATTTTGCCACAGAACAGTTAAAAGACCCCACCCTAATAAAGGCACGGGAAAACGTAGTGAAAATAGATGGCGAGTTAGTGAACCCAGATGAGACCTGCACTTACCCATACTTCATCGTGGAAAAGGACCTACTGTATCAGGTGGCTAAAAGGGCAGAAGAAACCATTGAGCAGCTTGTGGTCCCCAAACCTTATAGGAAGTTGGTGTTAGAGTTGGCCCATGGGCACATTCTTGGAGGTCAGAGAAAACCAGAGAGAGAGTATTGCAAAGATTCTATTGGCCTGGGGTCATGAAGGAAACAGAAAATGATTGTTCCTCCTGCCCTGTGTGTCAGAGGTCGGCACCGATGCCACATTTCCGTAACCCGCTGGTACCTCTTCCCATCATTGAGGTCCCCTTTGAGAGGATCGCAATGGATTTGGTAGGTCCGATAATGAAGTCCGCTAGGGGGCATCAGTACATTTTGGTTATATTGGACTATGCCACCCGGTATCCGGAAGCGATTCCTCTCCGAAATACCTCGGCCAAAACCATAGCCAAAGAGCTATCTCTTGTTTTTAGCCGTGTGGGTATTTGTAAGGAACTGCTTACAGACCAAGGTACACCCTTTATGTCCCGGGTTATGAAAGAGCCGTGCAAGTTGTTCAAAGTGACACAATTGCGTACATCCGTGTATCACCCTCAAACAGATGGGTTGGTTGAAAGATTCAACAAAACCCTAAAACAAATGGGTTGGTTGAAAGATTCAACAAAACCCTAAAACAAATGTTAAAGAAGGTGGTGGATAGAGATGGAAAGGATTGGGACTATCTAATCCCCTATTTAATGCTTGCCATTCGGGAGGTACCCCAATCCTCTACGGGTTTCTCACCCTTTTAGTTACTCTATGGGAGACACCCAAGAGGGCTGTTGGATATCGCCAAGGAAACTTGGGAAAGTGAGAGTTCTCCCCACAGGAGTGTGATTGAGCATGTTGCCCTGATGCAAGATAGAATTGCACAGGTAATTCCCATCGTAAAGGAACATTTGGCCCTAGCGCAGTTGGCACAGCAGAGAGTTTACAACCGTGGGGCCAAGACTCGTACCTTTTCCCCAGGGGATAAGATATTGGTACTTGTCCCTATGGTTGAATCAAATTCCTTGCTAAATGGCAAGGCCCCTACGAGATAATGGAAAAAGTGAGCGAAGTGAATTACAAGGTCAGACAACCAGGAAGGCGAAAGCCCGAACAGATCTATCACATTAATCTGTTGAAAGCCTGGAGGGATAGGGAATCCCTAGTCGCAGAAACTTTGTCACCAGCTCAGTCTGATTGCGGAGGTTGGCATAGCAGTCACCTTGTCAAACCCCCAACAACAGGAGGTTAAAGAGTTTGTGCTTCGCAACAAGGAGGTTTTCTCTGAGCTGCCGGGACAAACGTCTGGGGTAGAGCATGATATTATTACCCCACCCGGTGAAAGGGTGAAGCTAAAACCCTATCGATCCCAGAGGCCCGACGGGAGGCAATACGTGAGGAAGTACAGAAAATGCTTGAGTTGGGGGTGATAGAGGAATCCCAAAGTGATTGGTCCAGTCCCATAGTGTTAGTGCCTAAACCGGATGGGAGCTGGCGATTTTGTAAGGATTTTCGACAACTGAACAAAGTTACAAAATTTGACACCTACCCCATGCCACGTATAGATGAGTTGATCGACCTGCTCAGAACAGCCCGATACATGACAACTCTCGATCTCACAAAAGGGTATTGGCAAATTCCCCTGGCCAAATTGGCCAAGGAGAAAACCGCGTTTGTAACCCCAGATGGGGCGTTCCAATATAAAAGAATGCCGTTTGGATTACAGAATGCACCGGCAACATTCCAGCGGAAAATGGACCAGATACTGAGGCCCCATCAGAAGTATGCTGCGGCTTACCTGGATGATGTAATTGTCCATAGCACAGATTGGGCCTCACATCTGCCAAAAGTGCAAGCAGTCCTAGACTCTATCCAGGAAGCTGGGTTTACGGCCAACCCCAAAAAGTGTACCATTGGACAGGAGGAGGCCAAATATCTTGGGTACACCATTGGGAGGGGAGTGATAAAACCCCAAGTCAATAAATTTGAGGCCATACAGAATTGGCCACGTCCCAACAGCAAGAAGCAGGTACGAGCCTTTCTGGGAATCGCTGGTTATTATCGGCGATTCATTCCCCACTTTGCCTCTCAGGCTGTGCCCCTAACCAACCTGACAAAAGGGAAAGAGTCTGTCACGGTTAAATGGACCCCAGAGGCTGAGGCAGCATTCCAATTCTTAAAAAAAGCCTTATGTAGCCAGCCATTGTTGTACTCACCAGACTTCTCTAGGGACTTTGTCGTACAAAGTGATGCATCAGACGTTGGTTTAGGAGCAGTATTGTCCCAGGTCTGGAACGGGGAAGAGCACCCAGTCATTTACCTCAGCAGGAAATTGAAGTCCCATGAGGTAAATTACGCCACGATTGAGAAGGAGTGTTTAGCGGTGAAGTGGGCTCTAGATTCCCTTTCGGTACTATCTGCTAGGGAGGCACTTTGACCTAATTACTGATCACGCTCCTTTAAAGTGGATGGCTCAAAACAAAGATACAAATAGGAGAGTAAATAGGTGGTTCCTGGCCCTACAAGAATTAAACTTTGCGGTAAAGCATCGCCCTGCCGTTCAAATGGGGAATGTGGATGCTTTGTCTCGAGTACATGCATGCCTGATTGCTTGTGTTCCAACCCCAAGGTTAAAACAAGAGGGGGGGTATGTGACAGCAGGCAGGTAAAATCACCAGGTTGCATCCAGGATGGAAGGTATATATGTCCTAGATTCAGGCTTTATGCCGATTTATACCACTAGGGAGAGTGCTGGGAGTCTTGCAGGGGAAGAGTTAATGAGCCCAACTGAAGTAAGTGGGCTCATTATGGCCTCTACAAGAACTCCCAGCATGCTAAGGGAGATGCTCCAACCTGGAACCAGATCTGTGTGGATAGTCTGGGGAGTGTGATCTCTGTGCGGTGAGCCAAAGCCTGTGTGGTTATTGCTAAGAACTTCTAAAAGCAGGGAGCTAGGGACTGGGACAACACAAGGCTGTACCCAGTTGTTAGTTAGGGACACCAACATGTGTAGTGAGCGGTCAAGTTGACCAGGATTTATTTTCCTGTTTCTTTTGTTTTTGCTGTATTTTTTTGTCTGTATATAGTTCAAATAAAACCACACCCTTTTGTTTTCTCCTACCACTGTCTGCTGTGCCTGTTTTTGTGTGGTGAACCCATCCAGGGGGTCACACACACCCGCTGCTGAGTTAACCCCCTGACACCTGAGACTCAGAGGGGAACCTTAGTCAGAGGAGCCCTGTTTGTTGGATTGGAAAAGAAAGGTTTGCTTCACCTTGTATTTTGTGGGTGACGGGGAACAGCCCCTCACCGTATAGAGAGCAGTTACTGTTTAGTTTAGTGCCAGACGGCAAGGATTTGATTTATTGTTTTGTTTATTTTGTATGACTATTGCAAACCACTTGTAAATAAAGCTGGCAATACGCCCGGTTTTAAAGAAACTGCCTGTACGCTGACCTTCATTCTGAGAAAAGGTGATCCCCACGAGCTAATCTCCCACAATGTCAACTAGTACCTGTGTCAGTATGGCAAAACGACAGGCTCAAGTCGGCTCAGCTTTTTTTCCCCACGCCAATGGCTGCTGATAAAGGATGCATGCACTGTACTGTCACCATTTAAGGAGGTGACAAGGATGGTGAGCTGTGATAATGCATGCATCAGTGACACAATTACGGTTCTGTTCCTCCTGGAGCAGATGCTGCGTGTCATTATGGACAGGGCACTCGCGACAGAACAGCAGGAGGAAGAGGACTTCCTGACCAGGGATGAGCCGAACACCCCCCTGTTCGGTTCGCACCAGAACCTGCGAACAGACAGAATGTTCGTGTGAACTTTAGAACCCTATTAAATACAATGGACTCGAACGTTCGAAATGTAAAGTGCTAATTATAAAGGCCAATATGCAATTTATTGTCCTAAAAAGTGTTTGGGGACCCGGGTCCTGCCCCAGGGGACATGTATAGAGTTGAGCGGACACCTGGATGTTCGGGTTCGACGGGTTCGGCCGAACTTCGGAAAAAAGTTCGGGTTCGGGACCGAACTTTAACCCGAACCCGAACCCCATTGAAGTCAATGGGGACTCGGACTTCTAAGGACTAAAAAGGCTCTAAAAAAGTAATGGAAAGGGCTAGAGGGCTGCAAATGGCAGCAAAATGTTGTTAAGAGCATGGCAAGTGCTCTGCAAACAAATGTGGATAGGGAAATAACTTAAAATAGCATAAAAAAATAAAAAAATATGCTGGAGGCCCCCTTTTCAGCAGAAGAGGTACGGGAAGTCATTAAGAACCTCAGAAACTCAACGGCACGATGCCACACATATGGTGGGAATGCCCCAGAATACGCCCTTTCTGGAATAAATTATTCAATTTAATGGATAAGCTAGTGGGAAAATAAAATACTTTGAAATAAAAATGTAGCGGGGTGCTAAATTTAAGGGAAGTGTTTGAGTGGTAAATAGGCTCAAACACCCTAATTCTGTAGGATTCATGGACCATTTTGTCCTCGGGGGACAGTATTGGTGTGCAGTTCCCTGCGGCCTACAGGTGGCGCTGCCATGATAGGCTAGGGTTGAACCGCCGATACAGTGCTGTGCCTTTTGTGTCCCCTCTTGGCAGTAGTACAGCGGGGCGGGGAACCTGCTGTGCATGCCAGGAGAGCATATAAAAGGGGCAGACCTTTGGCCTGGGGGCTGATGTCCAGTGGGGTCCACGCCCAGGTGCCTTCGGCCTGGGTGCATGTGTTCCTGTTCCATCTCGGGTACCTTTAGCCCGGGGTGAGGTACTATCCTGGAGTTCCTGCTGCCCTGGGTATGGAGGCCTAGGTGCGGGAGTAAAGCCTGGAGTCCAGAGCCTTCGTCTGGAGTCCGCTAAGGGTCGAGGAGTCTTAGGGTGCCGCCTCGTGTAGGGGACCATGTTCCAGGGAAGGGAGGATCATTCTGATGGACCGATGCGGGAGTCACGGTGAAGGAAGGGTCTGTTGACTCCCTGGAGAGATGTCTTCCCCTTGATATGGGCTAGGTTCGTAGAAGGAGAAGCTCAAGGTCATCTTGACTGTATCAGAGGCCTTATTCACCCGGCCCATGGCAGGAGCCTTATACACCCTGGTCTGTGGCAGAGACCAAAGTTCTCCAGGTCCGTGGCAGGGGCCTTGTACACCCGGTCTGTGGCAGAGACCAACCTCAAGGTCTGTGGCAGAGACCCTGCACCTAAAATTGTTTGAGAAACCTAAGCAGTGAAGTGAATGTGCTACGTTTGTGCCTGGACCTCATCCACACCTTAAGCTGTCCTGTTTCTTTGCTCTAACCTTTTCTATCCGAGTAGAGTTTATTTTGCCATGAGAGAATAAGAGTTGTAATTTCAGCTGGTGTGGACATTGACTTTACTGGGAATTAAAGGACTTACCTCTACCTACAGTAGAGGTGAGAATCATCCTCTGGAGGAGTTTTGACTCCGGCTGTGGACACGGCCCGTCAAGTACACCGCTCAACCTCTTTATATAGGAGGGTATGGGCTGGTTAGTGCGATGTGCCTTTCTCCCTCCTGCGAGGAGCCAACAACATAAAGGCAGGTAAGGGGGAAAGGATCTGTGCGATACAAAAAATAAAATTAAAATTATAATCTTGACCTAGGAGGACGAGGTCCATATGGAGTAGGAGGTTGAGGTGGCGGTGGATGTGGCTGTGTAGGTGGAAGCGGCGGTGGAGGAGGACGAGGTAGCCAACACTGGTTCAAAAATACAACAATGGCTGGGTAAGGCCTCAACACACCCACAGTACATAACCGCTGAATCGTACAGCTACAGAACTGCAGAAAATGCTATTAAAAAAAAAAGTTTTTTTTTTAGTATAGCACAGTAGAAGAAAACTATATATAAATTGTTTATTTCACACACCTCCACATATGTATAACACACTGCAAAATATTTTTTGTGGCCCTAAATGGCGTTTTTTGGAAGACCACAACACACCCACAGTACGTAACTGCTGAATCGCACAGCTACAGAACTGCAGAAAATGCTATTAAATTTTTTATTTTTTTTTCAGTATAGCACAGTAGAAGAAAACTATATATAAATTGTTTATTTCACACACCTCCACATATGTATAACACACTGCAAAATATTTTTTGTGGCCCTAAATGGCGTTTTTTGGAAGACCACAACACACCCACAGTACGTAACCGCTGAATCGCACAGCTACAGAACTGCAGAAAATGCTATTCAAAAATTTTTTTGTTTTTTTAGTATAGCACAGTAGAAGAAAACTATATATAAATTGTTTATTTCACACACCTCCACATATGTATAACACACTGCAAAATATTTTTTGTGGCCCTAAATGGCGTTTTTTGGAAGACCACAACACACCCACAGTACGTAACCGCTGAATCGCACAGCTACAGAACTGCAGAAAATGCTATTCAAAAAAAATGTTTTTTTTTAGTATAGCACAGTAGAAGAAAACTATATATAAATTGTTTATTTCACACACCTCCACATATGTATAACACACTGCAAAATATTTTTTGTGGCCCTAAATGGCGTTTTTTGGAAGACCACAACACACCCACAGTACGTAACTGCTGAATCGCACAGCTACAGAACTGCATAAAATGCTATTAAAAAAAAATTGTTTTTTTAGTATAGCACAGTAGAAGACAAATATATAGAAATGGTTTATTTCACACGCCTCCACATATGTATAACACACTGCAAAATATTTTTTGTGGCCCTAAATGGGTCTTTTTGCAAGCGTACATTAAAGTGCAAATTTTTTTTTTTTTTTTATTGCCCTAAACGGGTCTTTTTTTGCACGAGCAAAATAAAATGGAAATTTTTTATTTTTTTTGCCCTTAATGGGTCTTTTGGAAAAGAGCACAATAAAGTGCCTTTTTTTTTTTTGTCCTAAATTGATCTTTTTCCAAGAGCAGAATACACCCACAGTATGGAAACGGTGTATCTCTCAACGTAACATATGCAGTGCTGGTGCACTGAGCTTGCAGATAAAAGGTAGATTTTCTCTGACACTGGGCTCATAGCAGTGTAAAAAGACTGCACTGCAACACAAACAGGTAAACCTATGCAGATCGCTGAGTTATATCTCTGAATCTGGACTCCTATTCCTATATAATATATCTCTCTCCCTAAAAGCAAAAAACAGGATCCTGGCCCTACACTACACTGTCTCTCTATCTTTTCCCTCAGATTCCAGAATCAGGACTAACTCATGTATTTTTCTATCTCTCCCTAAAAGCAGCAGCAGCAGACAAGATCCTCTCCCTATCTATTCTGAAGCAGAGTGACGTGTGTGCTGTGTGCCTCTAGCTTATATAGAAGCTGGGTCACATGTTGCACTGACCAATCACAGCCATGCCATTAGTAGGCATGGCTATGATGGCTTCTAAGGGCACACCAGCTAATCAAAAGGTGATTGGCTGGCCCCTGAAGCATTTCTAACTGCGTAATTAGATTGCCGAACCCGAACCCGAACCCGGACTTTTGTGCAAAAAGCTAAAGTTCGGTACGGACCCGAACTTTACAGTTCGAGTTCGCTCAACACTAGACATGTATCAATGCAAAAAAAGGTTTAAAAATTAGACGTTTTTACAGGAGCGGTGATTTTAATAATGCTTAAAATGAAACAATAAAAGTGAAATATTCCTTTAAATTTTGTACCTGGGGGGTGTGTATGATATGCATGTAAAGTGGCGCATGTTTCCCATGCTTAGAACTGTCCCTGCACAAAGTGTCATTTTTGAAGGAAAAAAAGTCATTTAAAACTCACTCGCGGCTATTAATGAATTGTCGGCTCCCGGCAATACATAGAAAAGTCATTGATAAAAAAAAAAAAAAAGCGTGGGGGTTCCCCCAAATTCAATTACCAGGCCCTTTAGGTCTGGAATGGATATTAAGGGGAACCCCGCCGCAAATTTAAAAAAAAAATGGCGTGGGGTTCCCCCTAAATATCCATACCAGGCCCTTGAGATCTGGCATGGATTTTAAGGGGAACTCCACCCCAAATTAAAAAAAAATGGCGTGGGGTCCCCCCAAAAATCCATACCAGACCCTTATCCGAGCACGCAACCTGGCCGGCCGCAGGGGAAGAGTGGGGGACGAGAGAGCGGCCCCCCCTCCCTCCTGAACTGTACCAGGCCACATGCCCTCAACATGGGGAGGATGTCCCCATGTTGATGGGGACAAGGGCCTCATCCCCACAACCCTTGCCCGGTGGTTGTGGGGGTCTGCGGGCGGGGGGCTTATCGGAATCTGGAAGACCCCTTTAACAAAGGGGACCCCCAGATCCCGCCCCCCCTATGTGAATTGGTAAGGGGTACATTGTACCCCTACCATTTCACGAAGAAAGTGTCAAAAAATGTAAATAAAAACACACAAACACCTTGAAAAAGTCCTTTACTAAAAAAAAAAAAAAAAAAAAAAACATTCCAGCGATGAAATCCAGTGTCCCGCGGCGATCCCGATGTCCAGCGCTGTCCGTCATTGGTTGTGCCTGTGCGGACCTGATGGGGAACTTCCTCGCTGTGTTTTAAATGTTTAGACCCGCCCCTTCTAAAGTTCCCCATCAGGTCCGCTCAGCGGACCAGATGCGGAACACGAGAAGGGGCGGGTCTATACATGTATTACACAGCGAATGAAGTTCCCCATCAGGTCCGCCCCCTCGGTATGTCCGACCCCGCCTACGTCATTGGCCTGAGCGGGGAACTTCCTTCACTGTGTAATTTAAATTTACACAGTGAAGGAAGTTTCCCGCTCAGGCCAATGACGTAGGCGGGGTCCGACATACCGATGGGGCGGACCTGATGGGGAACTTCGTTCACTGTGTAATACATGAATAGACCCGCCCCTTCTCTCGTTCCCCATCAGGTCCGCTCAGCGGACCAGATGCTGAACATGAGAAGGGGCGGGTCTATTCATGTATTACAAAGTGAGAAACATGCGCCACTTTACATGCATATCATACACACCCCCCAGGTACGAAATTTAAAGGAATATTTCACTTTTATTTTTTCATTTTAAGCATTATTAAAATCACTGCTCCTAAAAAAACGGCAGTTTTTAAAACTTTTTTTTGCATTGATACATGTCCCCTGGGGCAGGACCTGGGTCCCCAAACCCTTTTTAGGACAATAAATTGCATATAAGCCTTTATAATTAGCACTTTAGATTTCTCCCATAGACTTTTCGAATTTGCCGCGAACACCCCAAATTGTTCGTTGTTCGGCGAACGGGCGAACAGGCAATGTTCGAGTCGAACATGAGTTCGACTCGAACTCGAAGCTCATCCCTATTCCTGACCTCTCAAGCCCGATTTATGCAGACACCATTTATGCAATGCCACAGAACACACAAGAGGAGGAGGATAATTTCAGTTTTGGAGGCATTGTAGCAGAGGAAGACATATGTCAAACCTAAAAGCCTCGTACACACGACCGAGAATCCCGTCGCAAAAAAAACTTTGTTTTTCCCGAAGGGTTTCTTGTCAAGCTTGACGAGGTTCTTGTTAAGCTTTCCTTGCATACACACTGTCAATCCAAAATCTAAAGTGCGGTGACGTACAACACGTACGACTACTGTATAAAGGGGAAGTTCCATTCTCATGGCGCCACCCCTTGGGCTGCTTTTGCTAATCTCGTGTTACTGCGTGTTAGTAAAAGTTTGGGAAGAGATGATTCGCGCTATGTGCTATCTCCATTACGAACGCTAGTTTTACAAGAAGGTGCGCTCCCGTCTCATACTTGATTCTGACCATGCGCGGTTTTTGAAGACTCGGAAAAGCATACACACGAACGGTTTTCTCGTCCAAATACAGTCTGACGAGAATAATGATGAGAAAAATTAGACTCCCGACGAGAAAAAAGAAAGCAGGTCTTCTTTTTTTCTCCTCGAGATTCTGGGCAGTTTTCTTGACGAGAAACCTGAAAGCCGCGTACACACGCACGGTTTTCTTGGCAAGAAAGCTCTCCCAACAGTTTTCTTGTTGTTTCTTGCAGAGAAAACTGGTTGTGTGTACGAGGCTTAAGAGATGGTTTACCCTCCCCAGAACCCTTGGGAGTAGTACGTGGGTCGGAGGAGGCAGTTCCAGATACTGTAATCCTCAGTTACCCTGAGGACTGTGCTTATCATGCCTCTGCAAACTTGCGGTGCATGGGCTCCCTCATTCTTCAAATCCTGCGAAAGGACCCGATAATTTGTGCCATCAAGGAGAAGGATCACTATTGGTTGACAACCCTCCTTGACACTTACAAGGGGAAAGTCTCAGAACTCATACTGTCCCCACAGAGGGAGCAGAGGATGAAATACAGTGCCTTGCAAAAGTATTCATACTCCTTGACATTTTCCACTCACCATCCAATCTGACAGAGATTGAGCTAATTTGCAAAGAAGAATGGGCAAAAATGTCACTCTCTAGATGAGCAAAGCTGGTAGAGACATCCCCAAAAAGACTTGCAGCTGTAATTGCAGTGAAAGGTGGTTCTACAAAGTATTGACTCCTGAATACAAATGCATGCCACACTTTTCAGACATTTATTTGTAACAAAAAATTTAAAACTAGTTATCATTTTCCTTCCACCTCACAATTATGTGCCACTTTGTGTTGGTCTATCACATAAAATCCCAATAAAATACATTTACGTTTTTGGTTGTAGCATGACAAAATGTGGAAAAGCTCAGGGGGTATGAATACTTTTTTAAGTATCTTAATGACACCTTAAAGGGCAAGTTCACCTTTGTACACTTTTTTTCCTAAATTCCAGCTCCCCTATGCACCAATATAGCATTCATGTACTTTTTTTGCAAAAATATCAACGCTTTCTATTAAATCTACAGTCACTTACTTTACTTGTGTTAATCCATGTATCCAGATGTTTCCATTAGTAATGTCTGTCTTCCTGATCATACTTTAGGTCATGACACACCCTGCATCATCCACCCACCCATTCCCAGATCCCCTTTTTTTAAAATGAAATGTAATAAATCAGTGATCACTAAATACACAATCAGATTGCATAGTGTATGGCTATCTTTATACAAGTACATAGGAGGGAGTGGACAGAAACACTCAGCTGTCAAGCCCCGTTCACAACTCTGCATAGAGGGAACTCGTTTTTTTTTTTTTTTGCAAGGTGGGGAGGCGTTTGAGCATTTTCAATCATCACACATAGGGCAGCCCATCCACCTGAATGGGCTGCCCTACACACAGCAATCACCCCAAAGAAGCTTCTTTGGGACGATTGCTGCCCGTAGGGCAGCCCATTCAGGTGGATGGGCTGTCCAACGAGTTCCCACTATGCAGAGATGTAAACGGGGCTTGACAGCTGAGTGTTTCTGTCCACTCCCTTCTATGTACTTTTATGCCGCGTACACACGTTCATTTTTAATGTCATTTTAAAAAACAAATTTTTTCTCGACGTGATTTTTCTTGTTTCCTCTCAAGCCTGTCTTGCATACACACGTTCATGAAAAAAAACGCTCGAGCAAAGCGCAGTGGCGTACAACACGTACGACGGCACTATAAAGGGGAAGTTCCGTTCAAATGGCACCACCCTTCATGTTAGTAAAGTTTGTTGAGCGGCGATTCACGCTTTTCAGCCTCGTGCTTTTCAGTCCGTTACAGCGTGACGAATGTGCTATCTCCACTACAAACGCTAGTTTTACCAGAACGAGCGCTCCCGTCTCATACTTGATTTTGAGCATGCGCGTTTTTTTCCCCTTGTAAAAGCATACACACTACCATTTTTCACGTCGTTAAAAAAAACGACGTGAAAAACAACGTGAAAAAATATAGCAGGTTCTCATTTTTTTTAGCCCATTTTTCACGTCGTTAAAAATGCTCTGGAGCCTACACACGATCGTTTTTAATGCACAATTAAAAAAATTGCATTTTTAACGTCGTGAAAAACGGTCGTGTGTATGCGGCATTATAAAGATGGCCATACACTATGCAATCTGATTGTGTATTTAGTGAGAAGGGTGATCACTGATTGATTGCATTTCATTTAAAAAAACGTACATATGGGAATGGGTGGGTGGATGATGCAGGGTGTGTGCTAATGAGGTCATCTGGTCAATTCCTTCCTGTGTCATGACCTAAAGTCTAATCAGGAAGACAGATATTACAAATGGAAATGTCTGGATACATGGATGAGCACAAGAAAAGTAAGTGACAGTAGATTTAATGGAAAGCGTTGATTATTTTGCAAAATAAGTACATGAATGCTATATTGGTGCATAGGGGATCTGGAATTCAGAAAGAAAAAAGTGTACAAAGGTGAACTTACCCTTTAACCACTTCAGCCCTGGAAGGATTTGCCCCCTTAATGACCAGAGCCTTTTTTCGATACAGCACTGCGTCGCTTTAACTGACAATTGCGTGGTCGTGCGACGCTGTACCCGAACAAAATTTTCGGGTTTTTTTCCCTCACAAATAGAGCTTTATTTTGGTGGTATTTGATCACCTCTGCAATTTAAATTTTTTGCGCTAAAAAAAAAAGACCGGTAATTTTGAAAAAAATTTATATTTTTTACTATTTGCTATAATAAATATCGCCCAAAAATATATAAAAAAAAAAAATTTCTTTCTCAGTTTAGGCTGATATATATTCTACTCCATATTTTTGGACACTTTTGACACTATTTTGGGACCATTGACAATTATACAGCAATCAGAGCTAAAAATAGCCACTGATTACTGTATAAATGTCACTGGCAGGGAAGAGGTTAAACACTAGAGGGCGATCAAGGGGTTAACTGTGTTCCCTCAGTGTGCTCTAACTGTAGGGGGATGGGCTACCTAGAACATGACAGAGATCACTGCTTCCAATGACAGGGAGCAGTAGATCCCTGTCATGTCACTAGGTAGAACAGGGAAATGCCTTGTTTAATTAGGCATTTCCCCGTTCTGCCTCTACACGCCGCCATCGCAGGCCACCAGTGGACATCGAGCTTGCGTGACCCGCGTGCACGCTCCCGTGGAGCGTAACGTTGTGCGCACAGGCCGCTAGGTGGCTTACACGGAGGGATGTATGGGTGCGCCCTTTTACCCACCCGTGCCATTGTGCTGTATATCGGCGTGCGGCGGTCTGGAAGGGGTTAAAGAGGAGTTTATGTAATGCCTTTCAAGACTCTGCTAGGCCAGAGTTTAATGGAAAGACTAGTTTTGAGGCTTCTATTGGTCAAGAAAGGAGGAGTTGGAGAAGGGGGTTGCCTCAGTGATGCATTTCGAAAAGTTTTTAGTCCTCGACGCCCAGGGCTGTCAGCTTCCACATCCCATCGGCAACATCTGCATCATATGGTGGGAGATTATCTAGGGGCCGAAAACAGACACGGAGAGCTTTCCAGTTGACGATCCACTGTGTTACTGGGTCATGAGAATAGAGCACTGGCCAGAACTTGCCCAGTATGCAACTGAGCTGCTGGGCTGCTCTGCATCCAGCGTGCTTTCTGAACGGACATTCAGTGCTGCCAGAGGTTTTGTGACAGATAAAAGAGCACGTCTGTCCACAGACTCCATTGACTGGCTGACATTTATCAAAATAAATTATTCCTGGATTAGCAGCATCTATCAAGCCCCTGATGCCGATATTGCCAATTAGGCGTTTTTGGGATGGGAAATCTGTGCAAGACTGTCTAGGCTGCCTAGCTTTGTGGGTGTTGATTTTATTGTGAAAAAAAGTTTTGGTTTAGGTTTCATGGGCAGAATTAACACCCAAGGACCAATTTTTCCGCATCTGATTGACAGGTACATATCATTTAAATTTTGGCCTATTCTTGCTTTCATCAAGAGTACCTCTATAGGGTTACAGTGTGAAGGCACCACCAACACCCAAAGCCCAATTTTTCCACACCTGTTTGACTGGGGCATATCATTTCAATTTTTGACAGCAAGGCCAATTCTTGCTTTCATGAGTACCTCTATAGGGTTACGGTGTGAAGGCACCACCAACACTTGAAGCCCAATTTTTCCGCACCTGTTACTTCTAGCCATAGTCTGAAAAACAGGCACCAGAATTTATCCTGAGCTAACGAGAGACTATTAGTTCCTCGAGGAGTGATCCAGCAGAAGCTGTACAAAAAGGAACCAAGTTTGTGCAGGAGGAGGGAAGAAGAGTAATCTGAAAATAGGGAGAAAGTTGTCCCTGGTGTTGTTTGTTTGGACATTTTCAAGTAGGGCATCCCATAATCCTTTACCCTACCAAAGTTATCCCCTAATAAAACAACAAAAACAAGCCAAAAGACTGGTTTCTGTGTCTGGATGCAAGAAGAAAATGCTGTGCAACTGGCTGTGTAGCAGTGGGTAACCCTGACATCGGCAACTCCTATAGTGGTAGTGCTAAAGTTGTTTCAAAATAACAGAATATGCCTGAGCAAGTTCCTGAACAGGGACCTTTTATGGCATGATTATCAAGCATTATTTTATTAAAAGCAAAAAAAAATTTTAAGAAAAATCTAAATCACTTTTCAAATTACATAGCTGATAACTGTGGAATTGGAGAATAACTGTGTGATGTTTGCGGTCTTCTGGGTCCGCAATGTGTTGTGTATTCTGATAGGGGGGACCACGCTGACAGATTACAAGAGCGCACCAGGAGAGATTACCACACCCACATCACTTGGCCATGTACATGTAGCGGGGTCTCCTTTAAGACCCCAGAACTACGTTACCCAGAACCCCATCCGGCCTCAGGGTGAAAGTTTCCACCGCAGAGACTCATGGGAGGGGCTATTTAAGGAAAAGGGGAGGCGGAGCTCGACCTCTTTTTGGACACCGCGCTGCAAGCAACCAGTCTTCCTGTGCGGATCTGCTGCGGTACAAGGCCTGAAGCCTGGGGCCTTGCGTGACTTCCGAAGAGCCTTCCACCCCACTGCGGAGCCTGGGGGGATCCTGTCTTGTCGAGTGAGGACATCAGTTGGATCAGGGACCCGATCGTGGCAGACGCTTTGTGCGGATACACAGCAGGTGGAAGTCCCGGACTGGGATCGCGTCCGGAGTGGTGAGCGGGCACCTGCCCAGACCTATAGACTGTGTCGTGTTCAGGCCTATAGAACTGCATAGGCCCACAGTTCGTTTATCTGCTGTTCCACGGGTGGGGACCGGTAGCAGGACAGAGTTGAAGTGTCCCCCTCCCAGTATAGTTGTTCCAAGTTACTGCCGTTGTGGATTACAAACTATAATTTCATCAAGTGCACCACCGAAAGCTGGCATGCGAAGAAATCCTTATAGGAAGTGACTGAGATTTACTCCATGTCAGGCCTGACTCGGGTGGGGAGGTAGCATATTGTTTAATGCGCCATAGGGCGCGCACACCATAATAGCTACGCGTGGTGTAGTACCGCGCAGCGCCATTATAGTGTGCTGAATTGATGGCTGCAGGGCTCTGCAAGCCAGTTGCATGTGTGATGTTATACCTATGCTATTTACTATAAGAGTAAAACCGTTATAATCAATCTCTCGCCTTAGTGTGTTGTCTTACTGCTTAGAAATTAATTCATGCAACACAATTGAATGTGGTATGAGTATAGCCCTAGACTAACTGTGCCAGCGGGGGTCGAGTAAGATTGTCGGGGGTTGGCGGTACTGCACACAGGGCCCGAAAACAAACCAGTGGCTCTCTTAACTGGGGGTAGCGCTACACGTGGGGGCTCATCCGGGATCCTGGTGCAGCAAGTAACGCGCCAAAAAGTACCAGCATGGACCCATCGGAAGTATTCAAGTGGTGCAAGGTGGTCAGCACAGATCCAAGAGGGGTAGTAGTTATAGAACTCCCAGGGATCTGGCAAGAAGAAGAGGTGAAACAGCTAGTGATGTCGCTGTCCCCGCACCAGAAGGCATGGATAGTGGATGTCAGGTCGAATTCTTTGCTGACGCACGCACTGATAGAGTGGAAGGATGGAGTTCCGGAGGACTTCAAGAATCCAAGTATAAAAGCGACAGATGATCAAACCTATAGCCTAATACACGCATTACCACTCACCCCAAAAACAGTAAAAAGGGAGAAGAAAGAGAGTCCCGGGTCGCCGCAGGGCACCCTCAGCACCGAACTATGCGCGGTCCTAGAGGAAATTATAGCCCAGTGTAAGAAAGACCCTCCAGATTACCAAATGTCAGGATACCGAAAACTCTGAATGTTTTCAGGGAGGAAACCTGTACCTTCGGGTGAAGAGGGGTTTGAGGAGTGGCTAGACGGTGCCACTCAGGCCTTAGAAGAATGGGAAGTCCCAGACCACAGGAAGAAGCAGAGAATTGCTGAGAGCTTAAAGGGACCTGCTCTGGAGGCCATACGCAACCTTAAGATGAGCAAGACAGACTGTGATGCGCAGGACTATCTGGACATTCTGCAGAATGTGTTTGGTGGAACAGAGAAAATCACTGAACTCACTTACCAGCTGGAGCACTGCTACCAAAAGGCAGGAGAAAAGCTGTCAGATTTCATGAAGCGCCTGAATAAGATACTGCACAAGATGATCCTTAAGAAGGGGATTGATCCGCGGAAGGTGGATGAGGCCCGTGTTCAACAGGTGATGAGAGGATCTCAGCCCCTGGACCCCATCGCACTGGCGCTACGTACAAGACAGGATGGGAAGAGCCTGGAGTACCCTGACTTGATCCGAATAGTCAGAGAAGAAGAAGCTATGCTGGAGGAGAAGAAGAGGAGCCAACCAGTTGAGACGGTGAATCCTCCTCCAGTGATGGTCAGGACGGCCTTGACCCTGGAAAGAGACTCAGAGGTGGATACCTTGAAGTCACAGATGTCCCAAGTGTTGGGGATGCTGACCTCCCTGATGGAAAAGAAGTCAAGGGAACCAGAGAGGGAAAGTCCGAGGAAGGAGCTGTTTCCCAACACCTCAGCGCCAGCATCCCTGGAAGATTGGGGGGATGTGATTTGTTTCAGTTGTGGAGGAGCTGGCCATTTCGCCAAAGTGTGTGCCAGCCCGAAGAAAAAAAAGATGAATAACCACAAGCCGCCGGAAAACTTCAGCGGGACCCGGTGAAGGAGTCAACCGGGTGCCCATCATCTCCAGTGAGCTCCAAACTGAATGAGAAGCACATGAAAAGGGTGGAGAAGACCCCTCAGAAGGGACGCACCCCAAAGAAAGAGAGTAGTGTCCCTCAGCGGGTAGTTACACCCACCAAAAGGAGGGAGATCAATGCATACGAGGCCCAAGAGAGACTTAAGTCCAAAGAGAAATGGAGGAAAGAAAGCCAAAAGGGACAATGCAAAGATCAAAGGAAGGAGACCCCTACGAGGCGAGGTCCAGAGAAGCTGGTGGGTCCCTACCCGATAGTACCAGTGCAAGTGGAGGGGGTCTACATAAGAGCCATATTGGATACTGGGGCACAAGTGACCCTGTTGTACCGGGACTTTTATGACAAGCATTTAAGTCACCTACCCATCCAGAAGATTGAAGAGTTGGAGATATGGGGGATTGGGACAGAGAGTTTCCCTTATGATGGCTATCTGCCTATAAAACTAACTTTTGACCCGTCCATAGCCGGAGAGGCTGAAGTGTTCGACACCTTGGCTGTGGTGTGCCCCCGACCGCCTGGAGCTAGCAAGAGTTCCCTGATAATAGGGACGAACACGGATCTGGTCCGAAGACTCTTGGCCCCTCTGACAAGAAGGAAAGACCCCACAGCCACTGAGATCCACCCGATGTTAAAGACAGCCTACCAACGGCTGATCCTGGAACAGAAGGCCCCGGAAGAGGGGGTAGGGAAGGTCTGGAGGCTGGGAAGAAGGGGAATAGTGCTACAGCCCGGTGAAGTAACCTGCTTGAAAGCCACAGTGAAACTCACTTGGGAGCAGCCTGGTCCTTTTGTCATGTTGGAACCCGACCCAAGGGAAGAACATTCGGGCCTAGAAGTAGGGATGGGCCCGGTGCTCGATTCGAACCCATGTTCGAATCGAGCACCGGGCGTTCGCTCGCTCGTCGAGCCCAGAACTATTTGGGCCGTTCGCATCACATTCGTGTGATGCGAGCGGCCCCGCAATGCATTGCGGCCGGCGCGGCCGGCGCAGTGCATTGCTGGCTGATGATTGGCCAAGCATGCACTGTGACCCCGCATGCTTGGCCAATCACAGCGCCCGAAACTCGGAGAGCAATAATTGGCTACAGGCAGGACGCCTGTAGCCAATTACAGCTCAGGGGCTTTAGTACACGCCCCACCATTTAAAAGGCCGCCACGCCATCGGCCCCGGTCACATGAGTTCCGGCTTTAGGAGAGATCAGTCTGCTGTTTCTGTCTTTGCTTGATACTGAAAGATTTGCTCTTCTTTGCTAAACCATTGGCTATTTCTTTGCTAAACCATTGCTACCTAAGTCATTGATCGTTCATTGCTGCTGATTGCACAGTTAGTGTGTTATTAGCTGCTGCTGGGGATTAGTCTGGTGCGTGCTTACTGTTAGTACAGTATTGCAGTAGTACCAACCGCAGTGCTGTTAGCACAGCATTGCACCCCAACAGCACCCATAGGACTTCTAGTGTGTTAGTGGCAGCAAACAGAGCTCCTATATTTTCTTCTCAGCAGCACCCATAGGACTTCTAGTGTGTTAGTGGCAGCAAACAGAGCTCCTATATTTTCTTCTCAGCAGCACCCATAGGACTTCTAGTGTGTTAGTGGCAGCAAACAGAGCTCCTATATTTTCTTCTCAGCAGCACCCATAGGACTTCTAGTGTGTTAGTGGCAGCAAACAGAGCTCCTATATTTTCTTCTCAGCAGCACCCATAGGACTTCTAGTGTGTTAGTGGCAGCAAACAGAGCTCCTATATTTTCTTCTCAGCAGCACCCATAGGACTTCTAGTGTGTTAGTGGCATCACATAGAGCTCCTATATTTTCATCTCAGAAGCACCCATAGGACTTCTAGTGTGTTAGTGGCATCACACAGAGCTCCTATATTTTCTTCTCAGCAGCACCCATAGGACTTCTAGTGTGTTAGTGGCAGCAAACAGAGCTCCTATATTTTCTTCTCAGCAGCACCCATAGGACTTCTAGTGTGTTAGTGGCATCACACATAGCTCCTATATTTTCTTCTCAGCAGCACCCATAGGACTTCTAGTGTGTTAGTGGCAGCAAACAGAGCTCCTATATTTTCTTCTCAGCAGCACCCATAGGACTTCTAGTGTGTTAGTGGCAGCAAACAGAGCTCCTATATTTTCATCTCAGAAGCACCCATAGGACTTCTAGTGTGTTAGTGGCATCACACAGAGCTCCTATATTTTCCTCTCAGCAGCACCCATAGGACTTCTAGTGTGTTAGTGGCAGCAAACAGAGCTCCTATATTTTCTTCTCAGAAGCACCCATAGGACTTCTAGTGTGTTAGTGGCATCACACAGCGCTCCTATATTTTATTCTCAGCAGCACCCATAGGACTTCTAGTGTGTTAGTGGCAGCAAACAGAGCTCCTATATTTTCTTCTCAGCAGCACCCATAGGACTTCTAGTGTGTTAGTGGCATCACACAGAGCTCCTATATTTTCATCTCAGAAGCACCCATAGGACTTCTAGTGTGTTAGTGGCATCACACAGAGCTCCTATATTTCTTCTCAGAAGCACCCATAGGACTTCTAGTGTGTTATTGGCAGCAAACAGAGCTCCTATATTTCTTCTCAGCAGCACCCATAGGACTTCTAGTGTGTTATTGGCAGCAAACAGAGCTCCTATATTTTCTTCTCAGCAGCACCC
Source organism: Rana muscosa (assembly GCA_029206835.1). NCBI lineage: Eukaryota > Metazoa > Chordata > Amphibia > Anura > Ranidae > Rana > Rana muscosa. The sequence goes on from CM055117.1 coordinate 923,609,092, forward strand.
ATAGGACTTCTAGTGTGTTAGTGGCAGCAAACAGAGCTCCTATATTTTCTTCTCAGCAGCACCCATAGGACTTCTAGTGTGTTAGTGGCAGCAAACAGAGCTCCTATATTTTCTTCTCAGCAGCACCCATAGGACTTCTAGTGTGTTAGTGGCATCACACAGAGCTCCTATATTTTCATCTCAGAAGCACCCATAGGACTTCTAGTGTGTTAGTGGCATCACACAGAGCTCCTATATTTTCATCTCAGAAGCACCCATAGGACTTCTAGTGTGTTAGTGGCATCACACAGAGCTCCTATATTTCTTCTCAGAAGCACCCATAGGACTTCTAGTGTGTTAGTGGCAGCAAACAGAGCTCCTATATTTTCTTCTCAGCAGCACCCATAGGACTTCTAGTGTGTTAGTGGCAGCAAACAGAGCTCCTATATTTTCTTCTCAGCAGCACCCATAGGACTTCTAGTGTGTTAGTGGCAGCAAACAGAGCTCCTATATTTTCTTCTCAGCAGCACCCATAGGACTTCTAGTGTGTTAGTGGCAGCAAACAGAGCTCCTATATTTTCATCTCAGAAGCACCCATAGGACTTCTAGTGTGTTAGTGGCATCACACAGAGCTCCTATATTTCTTCTCAGAAGCACCCATAGGACTTCTAGTGTGTTAGTGGCAGCAAACAGAGCTCCTATATTTTCTTCTCAGCAGCACCCATAGGACTTCTAGTGTGTTAGTGGCAGCAAACAGAGCTCCTATATTTTCTTCTCAGCAGCACCCATAGGACTTCTAGTGTGTTAGTGGCATCACACAGAGCTCCTAAATTTTCATCTCAGAAGCACCCATAGGACTTCTAGTGTGTTAGTGGCATCACACAGAGCTCCTATATTTTCTTCTCAGCAGCACCCATAGGACTTCTAGTGTGTTAGTGGCAGCAAACAGAGCTCCTATATTTTCATCTCAGAAGCACCCATAGGACTTCTAGTGTGTTAGTGGCATCACACAGAGCTCCTATATTTCTTCTCAGAAGCACCCATAGGACTTCTAGTGTGTTAGTGGCAGCAAACAGAGCTCCTATATTTTCTTCTCAGCAGCACCCATAGGACTTCTAGTGTGTTAGTGGCAGCAAACAGAGCTCCTATATTTTCTTCTCAGCAGCACCCATAGGACTTCTAGTGTGTTAGTGGCAGCAAACAGAGCTCCTATATTTTCTTCTCAGCAGCACCCATAGGACTTCTAGTGTGTTAGTGGCATCACAGATAGCTCCTATATTTTCATCTCAGAAGCACCCATAGGACTTCTAGTGTGTTAGTGGCATCACACAGAGCTCCTATATTTTCTTCTCAGCAGCACCCATAGGACTTCTAGTGTGTTAGTGGCAGCAAACAGAGCTCCTATATTTTCTTCTCAGAAGCACCCATAGGACTTCTAGTGTGTTAGTGGCATCACACAGAGCTCCTATATTTTATTCTCAGCAGCACCCATAGGACTTCTAGTGTGTTAGTGGCAGCAAACAGAGCTCCTATATTTTCTTCTCAGCAGCACCCATAGGACTTCTAGTGTGTTAGTGGCATCACACAGAGCTCCTATATTTTCTTCTCAGCAGCACCCATAGGACTTCTAGTGTGTTAGTGGCAGCAAACAGAGCTCCTATATTTTCTTGTCAGCAGCACACATAGTACCTATAGTGTGTTAGTGTCAGCACCCATAGGACCTACAGTGTGTTGTGAGCACACATAGGAGTTCTATTTTTTATACTATATACACTACCGACTACAATGGCTGGAAGACCGCCAAGGAGAGGCAGAGCGTGCCGAGGCAAGAACACAGGGCAGGCAGGCTCTGTTTCTAGAGACAACAGTGCTGGCCGTGGACGTGGTCGTGCATCGTCATCAGCACGTGGCCATGGGACACGCTTGTCTTTGTTTTCGGCAGCTGGACATGTGGAGCCGCATCATGCCGAAGGCTTGGTAGAATGGATGACCAAGCCCTCCTCATCCTCCTCATCCTCTCTCACCCAGGCTCAGGGTACTGGCAGAGCAGCTGCCAACGCGTACTCAATGGCATCATCATCCACCCCTTCCCTAGACCCACCATGTCCTCCTGAGGAGTCCCCCGAACTGTTTGAGCACAGTGTTGGGTACATGCTCCAGGAGGATGCCCAACGATTCGAAGGCTCGGATGATGATACCCAGCTTGAGGAAGTCAGTAGTGTGCGCGCAGAGAGAGGGGATGCTGAAGGACAGCAATCTGGCAGTAGTGTTCCACCAGCTGCAGCTTACTGCCAGGTTTGCTCTAGTGGTGAAGAGGGAGGGGATGATGAGGTCACTGACTCCACGTGGGTGCCTGAAGGGAGAGAGGAGGAGGAGGAGGAGGAGGAGGAGGAGGATGCAGCGTCACATGTCCAACGAGGCAGGATGCCCCCTGGAGGCCAGCTAGAGGCCAGCACAGCAACTGTACCACACCGCAGAGCTCCGCCTGTGCAGGGCGCTGCCTCTGCACGTTATCACAAAAGTTCTTTGGTGTGGGCCTTTTTTGAGACGAGTGCATCAGATCGCACCACTGCTATTTACAATATTTGTCTCAAGCGTATCTCGCGTGGCCAAAACATCAGCCGCTTGGGCACCACAAGCATGAGCAGACATATGTCGACCTGCCATGCAGCTCGTTGGCAAGCACACATAAAAGACCCACACCAAAGAACAAAGCGGACCTCTCCTTGCTCCTCATCAGCTGGGATCTCCATCCCCACTATATCTTCAGTCCTCTCTGAAAGCTGCTCTGAGAGGACTGAAGGTGTAGAATTAGGTGTGTCACAACCAAGTACTTGCAGTACTCCGACGTCCGATTGTAGCAGGCAAATTTCCCTGCCCCAGCTGCTGGACCGTCGAAAGAAGTATACTCCCAGCCATCCACATGCCCAGCGGTTGAATGCTAGCTTGGCTAAATTGCTAGCACTTCAACTGCTGCCTTTTCAGTTGATAGACTCGGCCCCCTTCCGTGAGTTTGTTCAATGTGCGGTTCCTCAGTGGCAGGTTCCCAAACGCCACTTTTTCTCACGGAAGGCGATTCCGTCTCTCTACCGGCATGTGGAAGGCAATGTCCATGCCTCGCTGGACAGGGCGGTCAGCGGTAAGGTGCATATTACCGCTGACTCATGGTCCAGCAGGCATGGACAGGGACGTTATCTTTCTTTCACGGCCCATTGGGTCACTCTATTGGCAGCTGGGAGGGATGCAGGACAAGGTGCAGTAGTGTTGGAGGTTGTTCCGCCACCACGCCTCCAAAATGCTACTACTGGTTGTGACACACCTCTCTCCTCCACCCCCTCCTCTTCTTCTTCCTCCATGTCCTCTTCGAGTGCTCTGTCCTCGGAACCAGCGGTGCTCCGTAGGCGTACAAGGGGCTACGCGAGTACGCAGGCAAAAAGATGCCATGCCGTGCTTGCGCTGGTGTGTTTGGGGGACAGGAGCTACACTGGGCCAGAGGTTCTGGCAGCTCTGCAGGGGCAGGCCGAGAGGTGGTTGACGCCACGCCAGCTTAAGCCAGGAATGGTTGTTTCAGACAATGGCACCAACCTCCTCTCCGCCCTGCGACAGGGGCAGCTCACCCATGTGCCCTGTATGGCTCACGTCCTCAACCTGGTGGTGCAGCGGTTCTTGGGCAGGTTCCCAGGCTTACAGGATGTCCTGAGGCAGGCCAGGAAAGTCTGTGTGCATTTCCGCCGATCTTATAATGCCAGTGCTCGGCTGACTGAGCTGCAAAAGGAGCTGAACCTGCCCAAGAACCGCCTAATATGTGACATGCCCACCAGGTGGAACTCAACGTTGGCCATGCTGCAGCGACTGCACACGCAGCAGAGGGCCATCAATGAGTACCTTTGCGACTACGGCACCAGGACAGGGTCAGGGGAGCTTGGCTTTTTTTCCCCACGCCAGTGGAGCATGATCAGGGATGCATGCACTGTCCTCTCACCATTTGAGGAGGCCACAAGGATGGTGAGCAGTGACAGTGCATGCATCAGTGACACTGTACCTCTTGTCCACCTGTTGGAGCATACGCTGCGTGGGATAATGGACAGGGCACTTGAGGCAGAACAGAGGCAGGAAGAGGAGGACTTCCTTGTCTCTCAAGGCCCCCTTTATCCAGACAATGTTCCTTCTGTCCCACCCATCACACAGGAAGAGGATGAGGATGAGGAGGAGGAGGAGGAGGAGGATTGTGTGAGCATGGAGGTGGAGCCTGGCACTCAGCATCAGCAGCAGCAGTCTTTTAGGGATGATGTACAGTCCCAACAAACCAGTGGACTTGTACGTGGCTGGGAGGAGGTGGCTGGCGATCATGTCATCCTCAGTGACCCAGAAGACTCCGGACCGAATGCCTCAGCTAACCTACGCTGCATGGCCTCCCTGATCCTGCAAAGCCTGCGGAAGGATCCTCGTGTTCTTCGGATCAAGGAGAGTGACCATTACTGGCTGGCCACTCTCCTTGATCCACGGTACAAGGGTAAGGTTGCGGACCTTATCTTGCCGTCGCAGAGGGAGCAGAGGATGAGACATCTCAGGGAGGCCTTGCAGAAAGGTCTGTGCAACGCGTTCCCAGAAACTGGGAGGTTACAAACTCCTGGTCCTGGACGACGAGTTGCTGAGGCTTCGGTCAGTAGCAGAAGGAGCGGTGGGGAAGGTGGACGTCTGACCGATGCGTTCAGACAATTTTTTAGTCCGCAGCCCCAAGGTATGATCGGTTCCAGCAACCATCGCCAGCGTCTGATATACATGGTGCAGGAATACCTAGGGGCAAGGTCAGACTTGGACACCTTTCCCACCGAAAATCCTCTGGCTTACTGGGTCCTGAGGATGGATCACTGGCCAGAGCTTGCACAGTATGCAATTGAGCTACTGGCCTGTCCTGCATCCAGCGTTCTTTCCGAACGCACATTCAGTGCTGCTGGAGGATTTGTCACCGATCATAGGGTGCGCCTGTCCACCGACTCGGTTGATCGACTGACCTTCATAAAAATGAATCAGTCTTGGATCACCACCAGCTACCAGACACCTGAGGCGGATATAACAGAATAATTTATAATGTCACATCCCTTCAAGACTGCCTATGCTGATGCTGAGTGACTGTCCTGTTATGTTCACTGACTATCCTCTTCCTCCTCCTCAATGATCAATGCCACCACACCAGTGCCTAAGGCACAATTTTTCAGCCCCTGTATAACAGGGGCGTGTAATTACAATTTTTTAAAAAGATGCTTCGCAACAGGTGTGACTGCTGTGCTCCAAGTACAGTATCTGTGAGGGGTTGCAGTGTTGTGGCACCAGCACCAGTGCCTAAGGCACAATTTTTCAGCCCCTGTTGGGGCGTGTAATTACAATTTTTAGGCAATGCTTTGCAACAGGTCTCATTGCTGTGCTCAGAGTACAGTATCTGTGAGGGGTTGCAGTGTTGTGGCATGCCATTTTTCTCAAGGATTTTCAGCCATATGGCGGCCAGGACAAGACATGACATTAAAGCCGCAAGTGGTTTTAAATGGCTTCTTTTTTTCCTTTACAAATGTCATTTTGTGCAAGGACAGTTCTAAACACGGGAAACACATGCCACTTCACAGGCATACTTTTTTTTTCACTTTATGCATCATTAAAATGACTGCTCCCGAAAAAACTTTAGTTTTTAAAATTTCTTTTTGCATTGATATATGTCCCCTGGGGCAGGACCCGGGTCCCCAAACCTGTTTTATGACATTAACATGCATATTGGCCGTTGTAATTAGCAATTTTGATTTCGAACGTTCGCGTCCATTATAACGAATAGGGTTCGAAAATTCACGTGAACTTTCGGTCCGTTCGAAGGTTCTGGTGCGAACCGAACCCGGGGGTGTTCGGCTCATCCCTACCTAGAAGTAGTCCCAGAAGTGGTCCCAGTGAGGGCCCTGAAGAAGGTGCATTGTAAAGTGCCTGTGAGCGTCAGAAATACCACGGATGGTCCCATGGAAATCCCAGCTAGGCTGTTACTGGGCCGAGTGAGCCCAGCTACCCCAGTTGCTTCGCCAGATGTGGAGAAGACAGATGGAGAAAGTACTGTATGGGAGAAAATTTCCATGGAGAATCCAAATCTGCCCAGGGCTTGGAAGGAGAGAGCCAAGGCCCAGTTGGCCAGGTGGGAAAGGATCTTTTCCCAAGACGAATTCGATGTGGGGTGTGCTAGGAGTGCCACCCATCGGGTCCGCCTCCAGGAAGACAAACCCTTCAGGGAAAGGGTTAGGCGGGTTCCGTTAGCAGACCTCGAAGACTTGAGGGAACAGCTCGCCGAGCTCAAACAAACAGGGGTGATCCAAGAATCTAGAAGTCCCTATGCCTCCCCTATAGTGGTGGTCCGGAAGAAGAATGGATCACTGAGGCTGTGCATAGACTATAGGACCCTCAACAGGAGAACCATACCGGACCAGTATACCACTCCAAGGATAGAGGATGCCCTACAGAGCTTTTCTGGAGCCAAGTGGTTCAGTGTTATGGACCTCAAGAGCGGGTACTATCAGATCCCTATGCACCCAGAAGACAAAGAGAAGACGGCTTTCATAACCCCAGTGGGGTTCTTTGAATTTAACCGGATGCCTCAAGGTCTGTCTGGAGCTCCAGCCACCTTCCAACGTCTCATGGAGAAGACTGTGGGAGACATGAACCTCATCGAAGTCCTCGTATACTTGGATGACATCATTGTCTTCGGAAGAACCTTGGAAGAGCATGAGGAGAGACTGGAGAAAGTTTTGAAGAGACTGAGTGAGGAAGGACTCAACCTCTCACCTGAAAAGTGCCAATTCTATCAGTCATCAGTCAACTATCTGGGGCATATAGTGTCTGAAGATGGGGTAGCCACAGACCCCGAAAAATTGGAGGCAGTCACCTCCTGGCCCAGGCCCACCACGGTGACGGAGCTCAGATCCTTTCTGGGGTTCTGTTCCTATTACAGGAGGTTTGTGGAGGGGTTTGCTCGGATAGCCAGGCCTCTGAATGAGCTACTGAAGACGGAGGGGGAAGAGGATGACACAGGCCCCAGAAAGCCAGGGGAGTCAGTCAAGGACCAGTGGAACGAGAAGTGTGAGAATGCCTTTCAGATGTTGAAGAAGACATTAACCACTGCCCCTGTCCTGGCCTACGCAGACCCTAAGAAGCCTTATGAACTTCATGTAGATGCCAGTCATGATGGTTTGGGAGGAGTGCTGTACCAGGAGCATGAAGAGCAACTGAGGCCTGTTGCGTATGTGAGCAGAAGTCTGACTCCCTCCGAAAATAACTATCCTACCCATAAGTTGGAGTTCCTGGCCCTTAAGTGGGCGGTAGTTGACAAACTCAGAGACTATTTATATGGGACGGAATTCACAGTGAAAACAGACAACAACCCCCTCACCTATCTCTTCACCACAGCAAAGTTGGATGCCACAGGTCATAGGTGGCTGGCGGCGCTGTCCGCCTTCGACTTCGGCCTAAAGTACAGACCTGGGGCTGGAAACCGAGATGCAGACGCTTTGTCTAGAAGATCTCACGTCCCCACTTGCAGTACAGAAGACTGGGCCCAAGTGGCACCCGACGGGGTGCGGGCCCTCTGTCAAGGGGCTGAACTTCAAGCCAGTGGCGGCTCAAGAGCAGAAGAGATAGGGGTTACCATAGTAGGAGTTCCCAATCAATACTGTGGAGTAACCCAACTGGGGGAAGATAACTTACCAAGACTGTCTAAGAAGGAGCTGAGATCCGACCAGTTGGAAGACCCTATGGGGAGATTGGTCCTAGAGGCTCTGGAGAATCAGGACCTGAATAGGCTCTCACGCCACCCTTCAAAGGAAGCTTGCCTGTTGAGGAAGGAGTGGGACAAGTTACAGGTGCAGCAGGGAGTGGTCTACAGAAGGGGCCCCTCTGATGACCTAGAAGACAAATGGCAGCTGTTCTTGCCGGAGAAGCACAGAGAGACAGTCCTGGTTGCCCTGCATGACAACCATGGCCACCTAGGGGCGGAAAGGACATTCCAACTCGTTAGGGACCGTTTCTATTGGCCCTGCATGAGGGCTGAAGTTGAAGAATACTGCCACTCATGTGCACGATGCATCCAGAGGAAGACGTTACCTCGACAAGCTGCCCCAATGGGCCATCTGCAAAGCCAAGGCCCACTTGACCTGGTGTGCATTGATTTCCTCTGCCTCGAACCCGACCTGAGTGGACTAGGAAATGTTCTGGTAGTAACCGACCATTTCACCCGGTATGCCCAGGCCTTTCCAACCAAGGACCAGAAGGCTTCCACTGTGGCCAAAGTGCTGATGGAGAAATACTTTGTACATTATGGGCTACCACAATGGCTCCATTCAGATCAGGGAAGGGATTTTGAAAGTCGATTGATCCGGAAACTCCTGGATTCTTTGGGGATCAAGAAGACAAGGACTACCCCCTATCATCCACAAGGTGATGCTCAGCCGGAGAGGTTCAACCGAACCCTGCTCAACATGCTGGGGACCCTAAGTAGTGAAAAGAAGCAGCATTGGAGCAACCACATAGCAGAAGTTGTGCATGCATACAATAGCACCACCAGTGATGCTACAGGATACTCACCCTATAGACTCATGTTCGGGAGAGAAGCAAGACTACCCGTAGATCTGGCCTTTGGCACTTCCATAGACCATTATTGTTCTGCTGCTTCCCACAAGGGATATGTCGATAGGCTTAGACGCAATTTGAAATTGGCCTATGAACAGGCCCAGGCGGCCACCGAGCAAAGGGGGGCCCGCAACAAGAAAGATTTTGACTTAAAGGTTAGGATCCAAGATCTACAACCTGGAGATAGAGTGTTGTTGTGAAATTTGGGGATCCCTGGAAAACACAAGCTTGCAGACAGATGGAGACCTTAACCTTATGTTGTTTGCAAAAGACTGCCAGGCTTACCCGTCTACAGACTTAAACCAGAAGGAAAGGTGGGGCCACTGAAGACCTGCCACCAGAACCACATACTCCCACTAGCTGAGGTGGTTTGGATACCCCCTATGATGGATTCCCCTGAACCAACGTCCATTATGGACACTCCTAGACCAAACACTCGGTCTAAGACCCCTCCAACCGAGGATACAGAAGACTCGGAGATAAGTGGAGATAAGGGAGAAGAACTTGGTTGGTTTTGGCCTTCCCAGGCCCCGGCAACTTCAGCTATTGATCTTCCACCTGACGAAGATACCGAAGATCAAACACTGAATGCAGAAGCTACGGAGTTCATCCCGTCCAGTCCTTGGTCAGATGCTTGGGAGAGTGCCTGTGAGTTACTCCCAGAGGAAGATCCAAGGGAAGCCATGTACCTCCCTGCTCGGGAATCCAGGGCTCCCGAACCAGAGGAAATTCCTAAGTCAGTTACAGAAGAAGAATCTGTTTCAACAGAAAGTCCAAGGGGACAGAGGAGGAGAAGAGCCATAAAACCTCCCTGAAGACACTGTGGTCACTGCCAGAAGGAGTATGGAAGACCCTGACTTTCCCACTGTTCATTTGGTGGGAGGCAACCCCAACTCACTCTCTGGCACAGTTAGACAGGATACTGATGATAGTGTGTCCTGTGGGCAGGAGAGTTCTCTACCTTGGTTTTGGTGGGAATTTCCTCTGCCGTCATCATATGAAACTTTGATTGATGTTGTACGTTCTGTAGTTTAAGGTTATGTTATCTTTGGGGACCAAAGAGTTTAAGTGGGGGGAGTGTGTAGCGGGGTCTCCTTTAAGACCCCGGAACTACGTTACCCAGAACCCCATCCGGCCTCAGGGTGAAAGTTTCCACCGCAGAGACTCATGGGAGGGGCTATTTAAGGAAGAGGGGAGGCGGAGCTCGGCCTCTTTTTGGACACCGCGCTGCAAGCAACCAGTCTTCCTGTGTGGATCTGCTGCGGTGCAAGGCCCGAAGCCTGGGGCCTTGCGTGACTTCCAAAGAGCCTTCCACCCCACTGCGGAGCCTGGGGGGATCCTGTCTTGTCGAGTGAGGACATCAGTTGGATCAGGGACCCGATCGTGGCAGACGCTGTGTGCGGATACACAGCAGGTGGAAGTCCCGGACTGGGATCGCATCCGGAGTGGTGAGCGGGCACCTGCCCAGACCTATAGACTGTGTCGTGTTCAGGCCTATAGAACTGCATAGGCCCACAGTTCGTTTATCTGCTGTTCCACGGGTGGGGACCGGTAGCAGGACAGAGTTGAAGTGTCCCCCTCCCAGTATAGTTGTTCCAAGTTACTGCCGTTGTGGATTACAAACTATAATTTCATCAAGTGCACCACCGAAAGCTGGCATGCGAAGAAATCCTTACAGGAAGTGACTGAGATTTACTCCATGTCAGGCCTGACTCGGGTGGGGAGATAGTATATTGTTTAATGCGCCATAGGGCACGCACACCATAATAGCTACGCGTGGTGTAGTACTGCGCAGCGCCATTATAGTGTGCTGAATTGATGGCTGCAGGGCTCTGCAAGCCAGTTGCATGTGTGATGTTATACCTATGCTATTTACTATAAGAGTAAAACCGTTATAATCAATCTCTCGCCTTAGTGTGTTGTCTTACTGCTTAGAGATTAATTCATGCAACACAATTGAATGTGGTATAAGTATAGCCCTAGACTAACTCTGCCAGCGGGGGTCGAGTAAGATTGCCGGGGGTTGGCGGTACTGCACACAGGGCCTGAAAACAAACCAGTGTCTCTCTTAACTGGGGGTAGCGCTACATACATGAAAAATTTTAGTCAATTTCAACTATTGAGAGCTACCGGGAATTAACCGGGCAGTAACTAAGCAATCTACCACCCACAAGTTTGATTCAGAATTCGGTGGATTGTAGAGTTGAAACTGGGCAATCAGTTGACTGCTTCAATACAGTTTATCGACAGATCAAACAGGCAAAACTACAGTAATTTTGTCTAGTGCCTTCAGATTTTTCCACCATGATTGTTTGGGACAATTACAATCCCCTCTTTTTATCGTTGTTTTATATATTTGAATACCTTTTGATTTTGAGAAAAATGTGTGTTGAAAGTAAAATCATGCCACAAAAATTTGGCATCTATGATCAGCTTGGTGAACATAGGCTGGAATGACAGTTTCCTTCCAGGTTTAGACCAAACGCAAGCTCATCACTAGTGACAACGGAGGAGCACAACTTGAAGACGGTTGTCCTCGCATAACAAAGTACTGTATATACTCGAGTATAAGCCCAGTTTTTCGGCACATTTTTTTTGTACTGAAAATGCCCCCCCTCGGCTTATACTCAAGTCTGTGTCCATCTGCAGCTTTGTGCGCCTGATCTCCCGGTGCTGTGACGTCAGTCTAGTCGACGGCCGTGCAGTGTAACAAAGCCCCGCCTCCTCCTCATCCATGATAGGCGAAACACTGAACACTGACTCACTGCTGGGAAACTGAGTGTTCGTCTATCACGGACGAGGATGAGAGGGGGCTTTGTTACACTGGATGGTCGCCGACTGACTGCATGACAGGTATGCAGATCGGCACAGTGAGACATGCAATGGGCACAGTGAGACATGAAATGGGCACAGTGAGACATGCAATGGGCACAGTGAGGCATGCAATGGGCACAGTGAGGCATGCAATGGGCACAGTGAGGCTGCAGATGGGCACAGTGAGGCTGCAAATGGGCATTGTTTTCCACTTACAGTAGCTGCTGCTGCTGCATTTCCTACCCTAGGCTTAATCCCGAGTTAATAGGTTTTCCCAGTTTTTTTGTGGTAAAATTAGGTGCCTCGGCTTATATTCAGGTCGGCTTATACTCGAGTATATACGGTACCTGAACAAAAAGCTTTTTGACAGTATTGTAATAGATTGTTTTCATGAAAGCTGAACATTTTAAAAGATTGATATCTAAAGTGTAAATGAGAATTTTATTATTTTATAGGATTTATATAGCGCCAACAGTTTGTACTTTCCAAAATAAAAGGAGATAATACAGTTACAATACAATTCATGTTTAGAGGGCCCAGCTCGTGGGAGCTTAAAATCTGTAGGAGATTTCTGCAATTGGGCTTACTCTAATTGCAATTATATTCCAATGTGCCTGTATGTATAAGGCTAAAATGTCATTATCTCTCCTGCATGCTGATAATATCGCCACTTTATGCTAGATTTGAATTGTTTATATTGACTTGCCTGCATACGTGTTTATAGCGCATGCAGAGATAAAGTAAAATGTTGGGTGGGGTCAGTGAGCGAGGTGGAGGTGTGTTGGAATGTGAGACAACTAATGCCCAGCACACACCAGTAAAACAGGAATAACATCAAAGAGAAAGAAATTCCATCGCCATAAAACAACACCAAACATTAACCTTTTTACTCAAGCTTGCCTGGCAACCCACACAACACTATTATTATGCAAGAAATTTCAGAGAAATAAAAAAAAATGTGCAAAGAATCAATAAGGTTTTGAGTCAACATATTTGCGAAAAAAACGCAAAGTTTGTCACAAATACAGTTTCAGTTTCCGCAAAACAATCAGGTGTCTGCCAACTTTCTGTCACATTCTTTTTGGAATCCTAGGCTAAAAAACAATAAACCTGTTGTAGACTGAATGAATGGCCAGATAAGCATAAAAGATTTTCTTTTAACTCTTTTGTTCTAAATTGATGCTTGGCAGTATTAGCTTATCAAATAATCTATTTAAACCGTCTGTGTACTGTATGTTTTAAGTGATGCAATTTATGGTAATGTTATAGGAGTGACATCTAGTGACACCTGCAGACCTCCAGCGGTAGTGCTCATCATTATGTAAAACATTTACTAACCAGGTCATAACCATAGGCGTGCACACAGGGTGTGCCAGGTGTGCCCAGGCACACCCTAATCACTCCCTGCAGTGCAGATTTCCCCTGCTGCACGGTGCCCCCTCCCACAGCATGGCTGGCTTCCCTCCTCTCCCATTGGCTACTTTAGAGGGCACACAGATGATATTTCAGGATGAGTGGGGGAAGGGGTAATGTCATTTACCGGCCCCTTCCCTTTCTGAATGAACACAGTGAGAGACCGGTACCGTGTTTTTGAGCTGTCAGGTGCACACCCTAATGGAACATGCTGCGCACACCTATGGTCATAACTTTTGATTATCATATTTTTAGACATTTAGAATGTAGATTTAGAGCTTTATTTCTAAAGCATAAATATTGCTATGGTTAAAAAAAAAACAAAAACACGCACACCTTTGTCTGGCCACGGCTGGGTTCACATTTTCCCATTGCATTGCGGTTACCACAATTCACATTAACATTTGTCATGTATGTAGCGATACCCTCAGCTCTATGGTTAAATTCAGACACCAATGCAATGATAGAAGAATAACGAGTTTACTTTCTACTGGCAATAAAATCATTAGTTGTAACAGATCACATGAATCTATCTGCAGAGCCCTGCAGCAATCGCCACACTATAACTAGTAAGATATGGCGCACACGCGCCACGTGTAACAGTACCTCACTATGCGCCCTATGGCATAGTAACTAAATAAACTATCTGGATGGCCAGGCCTGACCATATAACTCAGTCTCTAGGGGATGAATTCTTTGCATGCAAGTCTTTAAACAGTGGTGCACATTTCAGGAACACATTTGTAATCCAAAGGGTAAAAGTGCTAATACAGAACACTCCACTAGAGATCCGTTTGACTCAGTTCTGCTATGGATCTCCAGTGGGGACTTAAATATGAACTGGTGGGCCACGGCAGTCTGTAGGCCTAACAATATGGTACAGTATATGGATTGAGCAGGTGCTCGCTCACCCCTCCGGACGCGATCCCAGTCCGGGAACTTCCACCTGCTGTGTCTCCACACACAGTGTCTGCAGCGGTCTGGTCTCCAGCTCAGAAGCGGTTGAGGAAACTGAGTCAGATGCCACCCAGGCTCGCGATGGGGTGGAAGGCTCTTTTGGGTAACAGCGCAAGGCCCCAGGCTTCAGGCCTGGCACCACAGCGGATCCGCAGAGGAAGATCTCTCCACTGAAGTCTCATGTCCAAAAGAGACCGAGCGCAGCCTCGCCTCCTCCTTATATAACCCCACCCATGAGTCTCTGGGGTGGAAACATTTCATCCTGGATGCCGAATGGGGTTCTGGGTAAGGTAGTCCTGAGAGTCTTAAAGGAGACCCCGCTACACACTCCCCCCACTTAAACTCTTTGGTCCCCAAAGATAATCCTAACATACACTGCGTACAACCCTAGACAACGTTGCGCATGATGTCGGCATAGGGAATTCCCACCAAAACAGAGGGGTTGAATTCCCTTGCCCACAGGTCACACTATCATGAGTGGCCTGCCTAACTGTGCCAGAGAGTGAGTGGGGGTTGCCCTCCACCAAATGAACAGTGGAGGGATCCGGATTCTCTACACTCCTCCTGGCAGTGACCACAGAATCTTCTGAGCTCTTCCCCATTTGTGGGTAAATCAACTTTTTGGGAGGCCTTATGACTCTTCAAGCCCTTTGCTCTCTTGGGGTTTCTGGCTCTGGCGCCACAGGCTCTTCTTCCGTAGCAGGTTCAGGCAACACGGCGGGCTCTGGAACATCTGCTTCAGGGGCCGAAGGATACATAGAGTCTCCAGGGTCCTCCTCTGAGCAAGTGTCCCAGACACCTTCCTAGTAATCTGATGAAGGACTAGATGGGATGAACTCAGTGGCTTCTGCATTCAGTGTTCCATCCACAGTATCTTCAGTGGCTGGAAGATCTATAGCAGAAGTTCTTGGAGTTGGGGAAGGCCACAGCCAGTCAAGTTCTCTTCCTTCATCTCCACTAAGTTCAGAAGCCTCTCCATCTTCAGCCCAAGTCTGGGACCGGGTGTTTGGCCTGGGAGTATCCAGAATAGAGACTGGTTCAGGGGAGTCCCTCACTGGAGGTATCCTGACTGCTTCAGCAAGTGGGAGCAGGTGGTTTCGATGCCACATCTTCAGTGGTCCTACCTTCCCTTCTGGCTTCAACTTGTAAACAGGCAGGCCCGGCAGCTTCCTACAGATGACATAGGGTTCAGATCTCCATCTGTCTGCAAGTTTGTGTTTTCCAGGGACCCCCAGATTGTGTAGCAGTACTCGGTCCCCGGGCTGCAGGTCTTGCACCCGGACCTTCAGGTCGAAGTTTCTTTTGTTTCGAGCTCCCCTTTGATCTGAGACCGCTTGAGCTTGTTCATAGGCTACTTTCAGGCTGTATCTGAGCCTGTCCACATATCCTTTGTGGGAGGTAACTGAGGAATGGTCTAAAGAGGTGCCAAAGGCCAGGTCCACAGGTAACCTTGCTTCTCTCCCAAACATGAGTCGATAGGGGGAGCAGCCTGTAGCATCACTTGTGGTGCAGTTGTAAGCGTGTACTATAGCTGCTATGTGTTTGCTCCAATGTTGTTTCTTTTCACTATCCAGAGTTCCCAACATGTTGAGCAGGGTTCGGTTAAACCTCTCTGGCTGAGCATCTCCCTGTGGGTGGTAAGGTGTGGTTCGGGTTTTCTTGATACCCAAAGAGTCTAACAGTTTCTTGATCAATCGACTCTCAAAGTCCCTTCCTTGGTCTGAATGGAGTCGCTGGGGTAGCCCATAATGGACAAAATTCTTCTCCATAAGTACCTTGGCCACTGTGGAAGCCTTCTGGTCTTTGGTTGGGAAAGCTTGGGCATACCGGGTGAAATGATCGGTTATCACCAGAACATTTCCTAGTCCACTCAGGTCGGGTTTGAGGCAGAGAAAATCAATGCATACAGGGGCGTGGTGACCGGACTCCAAGATGGACGCTTAGCCCAGGAGCTCCGCTTGTCAGCCTGAGATAGCATCAGCCTCCACAGCCCACCGGCGATCCTGCGAGCCCTGCGATCGGTCATCCGATCACTGACCTGCCGAGGAACAACCGGTGATGCCCAGGAATCGTAAATCACCGCTGCAGCCCCAGAAACTAGACAGCTTCTTCGGAGCAGCAGCGAGGGGAATGCAGCAAAATGGCGGCGACGACGGAGCGCGAGTCCCACAGCATGCCTCGCAGCCAGGAGCACTTACCACAGGCAACGGCCCGCCGTCCGTCGCCATCCGCTCGGCTACAGCACACAGCGCTTCCTCCTCAGGGACATCCAGCCCCTCAACGCGGAGCCCAGCCAAATCGAGGCCGAGGAGGGATTCCCCAGCTAGGCCGCAGCCGGATCTCAACATGGAGGTAAGCGGGCCGCAATCCACCAGCACTAGCCAGCGGCAACAGAGGGGGGACCCCATATCAGAATTCCCCACGGCAGATAGACCAGTATCCGACACCGTGCTGAAGGACATGCTCCTTTCACTGAGAACATCCCTGCAGTCAGATATATACAGTGGGATCACTGCATGCCAAAAAGAAGTACAGGCCATAGGACAGAGGGTCCATGTTGTGGAAGACAAAGTGGAAGAGCACACTTCTGCATTTAACATGATGGTGGATGCCATCAAGGCACAGGGGGAGGAAATAGTTTGGCTCAAGGATAAGATGGCGGACCTCGAGGACAGATCAAGAAGGAATAACCTCAAACTGAGAGGGGTCCCTGAAAATGTTCCCCCCACACAGCTCCTTCAATACACCCAGACTCTGTTCTCCACGTTGCTGCCAGATGCAACAGCACAGGATCTTATCATTGATAGAATCCATAGGGTCCCTAAACCGTCGTTCCTCCCTGACGAGACTCCCAGGGATGTACTGATGAGAGTACACTTTTTTCACGTCAAAGATCGCATACTACAAGCGTCACGTACCCCAGGGAAAGTCCCGCCACAATACGCCAACATCAGGATGCTACCTGACCTGTCCAGACACACTCTTCAGCGCAGACGCAATCTGCTCACTGTAACCAAAGCATTGAGGAATCACAACATACCGCATAAGTGGAAATATCCAGCCACTCTTATTATCACCTACAATGGGACCAGTGTCTCAGTGTCCAAAATAGAGGAAGGGCTGGCTGCTCTACGCCAATGGGGGATTCTCCCGGAACAAGTTCCTCAATCCCAATCCTCTGCAAGCCCACGGCCAATACAGAATGAATGGCAGGTAGTGTCACACAAGAAGGCTAGTAAGAAAAAATCCGGTGAAGCAACATAATTACTTACACTCACCAATCTCGTTTATCTCAGGTGCACAGGTACCGCAGTGAGGTACCAACTGTACACCCTCCGTTCTGCACTTGCAGCTACGTCTGCTCGAGGATCAATTTATGGATCCATTTCTTATGCAAATCCAGTTATATCTATTTTTTTTTTCTTATGTCTCCGTTGCTGTTTTCCTTTTTTCTCCCCAGTGTCCCTTTTGATATACACAGGAACGCTCAATGTATAATGACAGCGGTAAATGAAGAACATGTTAGACTACCCTCAGCATACCACAAGGATGGACGAAGCCAACCAACTTTCTCCGAGACGAGTAAGTGCCTAACCAGTTTCCTCACACACGATACCAATCCAATAACACTATGACGATTAAGATCCTATCTATTAATGCCCGGGGTCTGAACCACCCGGTAAAACGCTTCTCCATGTGGAAGGAAGCCGGCATTCAGAGAGCTGACATACTCTGTGTGCAGGAAACACATTTCCAAAAAGATGCTGCCCCGAAGTGTTCACATAAGGACTACCCTTTCATATATACGGCTTGTACGCCTGCCAACAAGAAGGGAGGAGTCCTATTAGCCATCAAAAACTCCCTATCATTCCAACCGAAAACGACTGTTCTGGACGAGGGAGGCAGGTATATAATCCTTACGGGAGACGTCAATTCCAAACCATACACGATTGTGTCAGTATATGCCCCTAACACTCACCAACTCCGCTTCTTGAGGAAAATCCTTACCAAAGCCCAAAATTTGCAATATGGCAACCTCCTGATATGCGGTGATTTTAACATGACATCGGACCCGCTACTGGATACTACCTCTGGCAAACCCAGGACCCACCTGTCTCTACAACCTTTGTTACACAAAGTGGAACTCTTTGATGTATGGAGATGTCTCCACGCCAACGAACGTGACTATACTTTTTTCTCGAACAGACACAGTTCATATTCTCGTATAGACATGTTCCTAACTGATAAATGGTTGCTGCAGAACGTTGAAAAAACTAGTATACACAATATTACATGGTCAGACCATGCTGCTATATCTTTGTCTATTATAGAAAAGGGTGTCTCCCCTTCTATCCCCATCTGGCGTAGTAACAATAGGGTTCTTCAAGAACCAATCCTCCAAAAGTCTATAGCCCAACACCTAACGAATTACTTCGCAGAAAATGCTGATTCTGTAACTGATCCAAACATTCTGTGGAATGCACATAAAGCCTATATTCGAGGGGTATTAATCCAAATTGGCGCTAGGGAAAAAAGAAAACTAACGCACTCACTTAACTCTACTATTGCTGACATACAGGTTCTAGAAACCATGCATAAGCAGTCACCGTCAGAACCCTTAACTAGTAAACTGTGCGCCAGCAGAGAAAAGCTTAGAGAACTTCTATCGCGCCAATTTGATAGGCACCTAAGACGCCTGAAACTCCTTCACTATGCCAACGCGGACAGAGCAGGCAAATATTTAGCAAATAGACTCAAAGCCACTCGTTCCAAAACTAGAATACAATACCTGAAACACCCATCCACTTCACCAAAAATTATTCACCCCCAAGATATAGCCGATCAATTTGCTGACTACTATAGCTCGCTTTACAACCTCCAGAGAGACTCCAATACCCCTCAACCGACAACAGAAAAAATACAAACGTTCTTGCACACGCTGAAACTCCCATCCCTTTCCCAAACACAACTGGAGGACCTAAACAGCCCAATCACGGCACTAGAAATAGAACACATAATTGACTCTTTACCAATCGGGAAATCCCCCGGCCCAGATGGCTTTTCCAATGAATATTTCAAAACATTTAAACAGATCCTTTCGCCCCACATGTCTAAAGTCTTCATTAAAGCCACAGAAACAGCGACACTTCCACAAGAATTGCTAAAAGCACACATAGTCACACTCCCTAAACCAGGGAAAGAACCCCACACACCAGCTAACTTCAGACCCATTTCACTCTTAAACACTGACACAAAAATATTTGCAAAATTACTAGCTAAAAGACTTACGCATATTATACCACTAATCATTAAAAAAGACCAGATGGGCTTTATAAAGGGGAGGCAGACCTCTGACGCTACCAGAAGAATCATCAATGTAATACATCAGGCTGAAAGAAATCGAACGCCTTCTCTGCTGCTCTCTATCGATGCAGAGAAGGCGTCCGACAGGGTCCATTGGACCTACATGGAAATGGTTCTGGAAAAATTTGGGTTCAAGGGATCAATTTTAAAAGCTATTCTATCTCTATATTCATGTCCATCCGCCCAGGTGTACTCTGCAGGCCTACTGTCTAAATCATTTGACATATCAAATGGGACCAGACAGGGCTGTCCCCTGTCCCCAACTATTTTTAATCTTATGATAGAACCACTAGCTGAAGCAATCAGATCAACGCCCTCGATCACGGGCTTCCAGTTTGGTTCCAATATGCATACCATTAATCTATTTGCGGATGATGTAATTCTACTTCTGACTAATCCTTTACAGTCCCTAAAAGAGGCGCACAAAATATTAACAACATTTGGGGATATATCCTACTATAAGGTCAACTTTACAAAATCTCTCATCCTAGACCTAGGAGTACAGTCTCAAATGAAACAGTCCCTTCAAAAACAATTACCATATACTTGGAGCGCGGGTAGTATCACGTACCTGGGTATCTCACTCACTAGTAAAATAGCTGCCCTCGCTAAAACTAACATGACTCCGCTGGTAACCAAACTGGAAGCCCAACTCAAGGCCATTTCGAGAACTGAAATCTCATGGATGGGTAGAATCTCCGCATATAAAATGTTCATCTTACCACAAATTTTGTATGTATTTCGCACTCTGCCTATTCATATCCCTATTCATTTCATCAATAGTCTCGCTAGAATGGGTTGGAAGTACATATGGAAGGGAAAAAGAGCTAGGTGTTCCAGGAACAACTTGACTTCACATAAACAAGCGGGAGGGGCGGGCTTCACGGACATTTATGACTACCTATGGGCGGTGCGCCTAGACCAAATTAAACTCTGGTTTCAACAATCCGACGCACCTCTTTGGGTTGACATAGAAACTTATTTATCCCCAACGAAAGATCTTACCCAATTACTCTTAGGAGACCGTTGGACTCCATGGAACATATCTCTTCTCCCGCCTACCATGCAGACATCACTGAGAGCATGGAGACTCCTTTTAGATAAGCGTTACACGGACGTACAAACCATGGACTTCGACCTTCCCCTGAATATATTGGAATCCAAGATCCCAATGTTGGACGTCACTGACATGATAGACAAAGGCATATATCACATATCGGACCTATATGAAGGCCCACGACTCAAACCCATAGAACAAATCATGACACAATATAAAATCTCCCCACAGGGCACTTACAAATGCCTCAGAATTACACACTTCTTGAGATGTCAGGCACCCTCATTAGCGACAATGCCGATTAAAATTTGGCAGTTCTATTCCAGTGCAGGACTAGACAAGAAGGGTATTTCCTTTTTCTATAACCTACTGCAAGACAGACTGACATTCAAGAAGACAAAAGCAATGCAGAAATGGGAGGTAGACATAGGCGATACATTCTCGGACAAACAATGGCACAGGGCCTTCATGGCAGTACACAAGTCTTCCCACTGTGTGAAGCACTGGGAACTGATGATCAAGATAACAAATAGATGGCACTATACTCCTTTCCGACTTGCCACGTTCTTTCCGGGAACATCCTCGCACTGCTGGAGGGACTGTGGGCATGTTGGTAACTTATTACATATGTTCTGGCACTGCCCCAGCATAAGAAGTCTATGGAACCAGGTTTTCCAGCAGATTTCCTCCATGACTGGCATACTGACACGACCCGATCCAGCTTTAGCATTACTGCACCTAAACATTGACAAATTCCCACGGACTGTTAGGCAAGTCGTGACACACATGCTTCTGGAAACACGTCTGCTGATATTGCGCAATTGGAAATCTAATAAAACTACAAACATCTCTGAAGTCATAGCAGCAGTTCATAGAAATTATACGTTCGAACGCCTACTAGCGATCAATTCTCTAACATGTAAAAAATTTGATGATGACTGGGCTATCTGGCCCAAGTCCCTTGGTTAAATTGTACACTTACCACAACTGTGTATCACCTTTTGTGTATATCTCTTTATGTACCCCTTGTTTATATTCTATCCTCTATCTCTGTCTATTATATGTAAAAGAAATTCTTCAATAAAAAACTATTGCTTTAAAAGAAAATCAATGCATACCAGATCCATTTGGCCTTGACTTTGTAGATGGCCCATTGGGGCAGCTTGATGGGGTAAAGTCTTCCTCTGGATGCAGCGTGCACATGAATGGCAGTACTCTTCTACTTCTGCCCTCATGCAGGGCCAATAGAACCGACTTGTGACGAGTTGAAAAGTCCTTTCCGCCCCTAGGTGGCCGTGATTGTCATGTAGGGCAATCAGAACAGTCTCTCGATGTTTTTCTGGAAGGAACAATTGCCATTTATCTTCCAGGTCATCAGAAGGGCCCCTTCGGTAGACCACTCCCTGATGCACCTGCAACCTGTCCCACTCTTTCCTCAACAGGCAAGCTTCCTTTGAGGAGTGGCGCAGGAGTCTGTTTGGATCCTGATTCTCCAGGGCTTCCAGAACCAATTTCCCCATGGGGTCTTCTAATTGGTCGCATCTCAGCTCCTTCTTGGACAGTTTCGGCAGATTGTCTTCCTCCAGTTGGGTTACTCCACAGTATTGTTTGGGGACTCCTACCAAGGTAACTCCTATCTCTTCTGCCCTCGAGCCTCCTCTGGCTTGTAATTCAGCCCCTTGACAAAGGGCCCGCACCCCGTCGGGTGCCACTTGAGTCCAGTCTTCTGTGTCACTAGTGGGGGCATGAGATCTCCTGGACAGAGCGTCTGCATCTCGATTTCCAGCCCCTGGCCTGTATTTTAGGCTGAAATTGCATCCAGACAGTGCAGCCAGCCACCTGTGTCCAGTGGCGTCCAGCTTGGCTGTGGTGAAAAGGTAAGTAAGGGGGTTGTTGTCGGTCTTCACAGTGAACTCCGCCCCATACAGGTAGTCTTTACGCTTGTCTACTACCACCCACTTAAGGGCCAGGAACTCCAGCTTGTGAGTGGGGTAGTTCTTCTCAGAGGGGGTCAGGCTCCTGCTCACGTAGGCAACAGCCCGCAATTGTCCTTCGTGTTCTTGGTAAAGTACTCCTCCCAGACCGTCATGACTAGCATCTACATGTAGTTCATAGGGTTTGGTTGGGTCTGCGTAGGCCAAGACTGGGGCAGTGGTTAGGCTCTTCTTCAACGCCTGGAAGGCCTCTTCACACTTCTGGTTCCACTGATCTCTGACCGACTCTCCCGGCTTCCTGGGCCCTGAGTTGTCCTCTTCCCCCTCGGTCTTGAGTAGTTCATTCAATGGTCTGGCAATTCGAGCGAATCCTTCCACAAACCTCCTGTAATAGGAGCAGAACCCCAAGAAGGATCTGAGTTCTGTTACTGTGGTGGGTCGTGGCCAGGAGGTAACTGCCTCCAATTTCTCAGGGTCTGTGACCACTCCTTCTTCAGACACTATGTGCCCCAGATAGTTCACAGAAGACTGGTAGAACCGACACTTCTCAGGCGAAAGCTTGAGTCCCTCCTCACTGAGTCTTCTCAACACTTTTTCCAGCCTCTCTTCGTGTTCTTCCAGGGTTCTCCCAAAGACAATGACATCGTCCAGGTATACAAGGACTTCAATAAGATTCATGTCTCCTACAGTCTTCTCCATGAGACGTTGGAAGGTAGCAGGAGCTCCAGACAGTCCCTGAGGCATTCGATCAAACTCGAAGAACCCCACTGGGGTTATGGAAAAATGTGTATATCCAGGGCGCTCCAAGCATTTGAATCCTGACAGATAAGGTCTGTGTTGGAGAGGATAGCAAATCTTCACACACTTTAGGCAGCACTCAGGGAGACAAGCAATCTCTAATGGAAACAGAAAAACAAACAAGGCGCCTCTAAGTGCAGAAGTATAAAACTTTTAATATCCCCTAAAAGGGTTAAAAACACTTACAAGATAGTTGATGAAACAGGCATGTAGTAGGCAAGTGCATCCAGGAGATGTTCCAGTGGCAGGGCAGTCCCAGTCTCTGATGGTAAAGCTTCCAGGAAAGTGCATGAGATAACAGCTGATTGTGCTGTGAATGTTCAGAGGACACAGTAACGCTGGAGCCTGGGGATGATGTCAGAGGAAGCGAGACAGAAACCAGCATGGAACACAAACAGGAAGTAAACAGGAAGTGTGTCATGGAGGCGGGACGCGTTTAGGAACAGCACATTGGTTCCTTCTTCAGCCAGTGACCAGCCAGTGACAGCGTTACTGTGTCCTCTGAACATTCACAGCACAATCAGCTGTTATTTCATGGACTTTCCTGGAAGCTTTACCATCAGAGACTGGGACTGCCCTGCCACTGGAACATCTCCTGGACGCACTTACCTACTACATGCCTGTTTCATCCACTATCTTGTAAGTGTTTTTAACCCTTTAAGTTTTATACTTCTGCACTTAGAGGCGCCTTGTTTGTTTTTCTGTTCCCACTGGGGTTATGAAGGCTGCCTTCTCCTTGTCTTCCGGGTGCATAGGGATCTGGTAGTATCCACTCTTGAGATCCATAACGCTGAACCACTTGGCTCCAGACAGACTCTGTAAAGCGTCCTCTATCCTCGGAGTGGTGTACTGGTTGGGGATGGTTCTCCTGTTGAGAGTCCTGTAGTCTATACATAGCCTCAACGACCCATTCTTCTTCCTGACCACCACTATCGGGGAGGCATAGGGGCTTCTAGACTCCCAGATCACACCAGTCCTCTTGAGTTCTGCGAGTTGCTCCCTTAGATCCTCCAGATCTGCTAGTGGGACCCGCCTGACCCTTTCTCTGAAGGGCTTGTCTTCTTGGAGGCGGATTCGATGGGTGGCACTCCTTGCACACCCCACATCGATCTCATCTTTGGAGAAGATCTTCTCCCATCTGGTCAACTGGGCCTTGGCTCTCTCTTTCCAAGCCCTGGGCAGATTCAGATTTTCCATGGACAGTATCTCCCAAACATCTCCTCCTTCACCCGTCCCCTTGACTTCTGACAGGGTAACCGGGGCAGCAGGGCTCACCTGGCCCAGCAGCATTCTGGCTGGGATCTCCATGGGGTCACCTGTAGTGTTCCTAACACTCACCGGGACTCTACAATGGGCCTTCTTCAGGGCCTTCAGCGGAATCACTTCTGGTATCACTTCTAGACCTGAGAACTCTCCCCTTGGGTCGGACTCCAGCATGACAAAGGGTCCAGGCTGCTCCCATGTAAGCTTCACAGTGGCTCTGAGACAGGTTACTTCGCCGGGCTGCAACACTACCCCTTCTCTTACAAGTCTCCACACCTTCCCTATCCCCTCTCCAGGGGTCTTCTGCTCTAGGACCAGCCGTTGGTAGGCCGTCTTCAGCATGGGGTGGATCTTGGTGGCCGCTTGCCCCTTCTCTTTCACTAGAGGGGTCAGGAGTCTTCGGACCAGGTCCGTGTTTGTCCCTACTATAAGGGAACTCTTGTTGGCTCCTGGCGGCTGAGTGCACACAACTGCCAGGGTGTCAAACACTTCGGCCTTCCCAGCCACAGATGGGTCAAAGTTCATCTTGATGGGCAGATAGCCATCGTAGGGGAAGCTCTGGGTTCCAATCCCCCATATTTCCAGTTCCTCTATCTTCTGGATGGACAGATGACTCAAGTGCTTATCGTAGAAATCCCGGTATAATAGGGTCACTTGTGCCCCAGTATCCAAGATGGCTCTGGTGTAGACTCCCTCCACTTGAATGGGCACTATAGGAGATGGGCCTACCAGCTTCTCCGGATATGGCCTGGCAGGGGTCGCCTTCTTCTGGTCCTTTCCCTTCGGACTCTCTCTCGTCCAACTCCCTTTGGACTTTAGTCTTTCTTGAGCCTGGTATGCATTGATTTCCCTCCTTTCAATGGGTGTACAGACCCGCTGAGGGATATTATTGTTTTTCTTAGGTGTGCATCCCCTCTGGGGAATGCTGTGCCTCTTCTGAGGGGTCTTGCCCCCTTTCTCTGGGGTGTATCTCTGTTGAGGAATGTTGTGTTTCCTCTGAGGGGTTTTGTCTCCTCTTTTCTTCTGCTTCGCATTCAGCTTGGAGCTCACTGAAGATGATGGGCACCCGGTTGACTCCTTCACCGGGGCCCTCTGGAGTTTCCCGCCGGCTTGCGGTTATCTGTTTTCTTCTTCTTGGGACTGGAACATGTAGCTGCAATGTGGCCAACTCCCCCACAGTTAAAACAGATTATGTCTCCCCAGTCTTGCAGAGATGCGGGTGCCGAAGCAGCTGGGAACAGTTCCTTTCTCGCTACCTCTTTCTCTGGACCCTGAGTGTCTTTCGCCATCAGAGAGATCAGCATCTCTAACACCTGAGACATTTGTGATTTCAAAGTGTCCACTTCTGAGTCTCTTTCTGGAGTCATCAGCGAGTTGACTATCACTGGTGTAGGAGCATGACTTGTCTTTATCATTGCCTGATCCTTCTGCAGTGCCTCTTCATCTCTGATGATTTTTATCAAATCAGAGTAAGTCAGTGACGTTCCTCCTCCCGAGGTTTTCAGGTGCAACCAGACTGGATCCGAGCGCAACGCTCCCTTTAAGACTTGCTTCCTTCTTGCCGCATCTGTATCTTGGCGCATCATTCCCTTCTTCAAGACAATCTTACACAGCAACCTGTTCAGTCTTCTGACATACTCTGAAAGCTTTTCATTCGGCTGTTGGAAAGTATGTTCAAATTGGTAGACCATCTCTGTCACCTTTTCTAACTGACCGAACTCTTCCTGTAGCATGGCTAGACAGTCTTGAGCCGTGCAGTCTGTATTCCCAAACCGGAAACTTTTCACTGCTTCTGCGCCTTTAAGGCTTTCTATCACTCGTTGCCTCTTCTGCGCTTCAGGCACCTCCCATGCCTCCACTGCTTGTAATGCCTGCTCCACACAAGTATCGAAGTCTTCCTCCCCTGCAAGGACAGGGAGCTTCCCTGAGAATGTCTTTAGTCTCCGGTAGCTAGTCTCTACATGCACTGTGCTTGTCTTCTGACACTTGGCTAGCAGATCCCCTATTGCATTTATCAGTTCTGGTGATATAGCAGTGACAGGTGCAGGCGCCACTGGAGGTGTCGCCCTGTCTCCTCTTTCAGGTGGAGTACGGGCCGCAGCCTGCAGTGATCCCGTTGGTGATGGCTCCTTCTTTACAGTTACTGCGTGCGCCAACCTATAGGTTCTGTTGTCTGGCGTCCGCACACACTTGCGCTTGCAAGCCTCTGGCATCCCGTCCCAGTACTCTACTAGTGCATACTGATATGAGATGTCTGGGTCTGACTTTATCTCCGTCACCCACGGTGTGTGATCTGGGGATACTGACTTCATTAACTTCAGTCGACCATTCCTCCCCAGGGAGGCTGATGACTATCGACTGGTTTAGTTCTGCCCTAGAGGCTTTGCACCACGCTTCTACTGCTTGCGGGTCCATGGGGTCCATGCCGGCACTTCTGGCATTCATCTGCTGCATCAGGATCGAGAACCCCCACGTGTAGCGATACCCTCAGCTAAGAGGGCCGCAGATTTAGTTTGGGCCCTGAAGACAGCTCCGCCAACCTCCGGCAATTCACTCGACCCCCTCAGTTAATCTAGGGTAATATGTATATATCTTATGCTCTATGGTTAAATTCAGACACCAATGCAATGATAGAAGAATAACGAGTTTACTTTCTACTGGCAATAAAATCAACAGTTGTAACAGATCACATGAATCTATCTGCAGAGCCCTGCAGGAATCGCCACACTATAACTAGTAAGATATGGCGCACACGTGTAACAGTACTTCACTATGCGCCCTATGGCGTAGTAACTAAATAAACTATCTGGATGGCCAGGCCTGACCATATAACTCAGTCTCTAGGGGAAGAATTCTTTGCATGCAAGTCTTTAAACGGTGGTGCACATTTCAGGAACACATTTGTAATCCAAAGGGTAAAATTGCTAATACAGAACGCTCCACTAGAGATCCGTTTGACTCAGTTCTGCTATGGATTTCCAGTGGGGACTTAAATATGAACTGGTGGGCCACGGCAGTCTGTAGGCCTAACAATATGGTACAGTATATGGATTGAGCAGGTGCTCGCTCACCCCTCCGGACGCGATCCCAGTCCGGGAACTTCCACCTGCTGTGTCTCCACACACAGCGTCTGCAGCGGTCTAATCTCCGGCTCAGCAGCGGTTGAGGAAACTGAGTCAGATGCCACCCAGGCTCATGATGGGGTGGAAGGCTCTTTTGGGTAACAGCGCAAGGCCCCAGGCTTCAGGCCTGGCACCACAGCGGATCCGCACAGGAAGATCTCTCCACTGAAGTCTTGTGTCCAAAAGAGACCGAGCGCAGCCTCGCCTCCTCCTTATATAACCCCACCCATGAGTCTCTGGGGTGGAAACATTTCATCCTGGATGCCGAATGGGGTTCTGGGTAAGGTAGTCCTGAGAGTCTTAAAGGAGACCCCGCTACATGTATGTTTGCATGTTGTGCTGCCATTCATTTTGATTTGTACCCCACCCCTTGCCATTTATTTATTTTTCGTTCATTAATGAAATGTAGCTGCAACTCACAGCTCAATACAACATATACCCATTATTTTGGACGTTTTGGTATATTAATAGCCCATTCATTTAAAAAAGTGCATATTAGTGCACATGTATTAACGCAACACACCGCACCGGCAATATGGTAACCCAGCCTAAAGCATAGCGATTTGCTTTTTTAAATGCTCAGTGGGCTCCACTTGCATTGAATTAACAGAAAAAAACCTGTGATGACAGTCATATGACTGGTCAAAGTAAAGTGATTAGCCCCTCCTTCAATCATGAAGTTCTCTTTGCAGCATCAAGGAGAAAGAACTCTGAGGAACACAGCATGTTCCTGAAAGTGTCCCACATTTTATGAATGGCACATACAATGCAGACCACGGTGTTGAGTTACATAATGGTGCCCTGC
Organism: Rana muscosa; assembly: GCA_029206835.1. Taxonomy (NCBI): domain Eukaryota; kingdom Metazoa; phylum Chordata; class Amphibia; order Anura; family Ranidae; genus Rana; species Rana muscosa. The sequence goes on from CM055117.1 coordinate 923,637,250, forward strand.
AGAGTCCGGGTAGCTCTCTGCTGCAAATAGGTTCCTTTGAGTGTGAAGTTAAAGTATCATTCTTCCCTCCTGAAGATATTGATGTTATGAATACCAGAAGTCTCATTTGGATTTGAACTTTATGGCCAGATGTAGGCATAAACATAAATGCTTAGGTCATCCAAGTTTTCATATTTATGACTAAAGGAAGAAGTAGTCGCTGCCAGTGCCAGCTTATCACCAGCAAGGGCAAAAGTGTTGGTGTGAGGTTAAAAAACGTTTCAATTAGTTCCTCCAAAGAAATTTGAAATGCTGATATCGACCTGAAGGCGTCCTTTGAAATTAGATGAGCATTTTCTCAGATCTCAAATCTGATATTTTTAAACAGCTCCACCATAACATTCTGCACAGGATACATGTTGTTATACATGTTTGTAGGCAGATGCAGTTAGCTAGTCTGCCACTAGGAGGTTCTGTTTCAGAATAGTGTCTGGTTACAGAAGGTAGTGTCATCAGGTACTATGCCCCTTTTTGTTAGAGCCCTCCTGTAGTGATGCCATGGGTGAGTCAGGACCCAGATATACATAAGTCAGCGGGTAGGATCCCTTGAGCAGTTGGGGCATGGGAACCAAACACCCCACATCTATGCAAATGTAGCCAGCAAGTGTAGGACCTGGATAGGGCTGGAGGCTGGGGAGAGAGACCTGTACCTGGGAGAGCCAGCTGTGGATTCCTGACCCTTATGAAGGTGGGGCTAGGAAAGGTTGTGAAAGGGCTTTCAGGCCTAGCCAAGAGTTCCCTTAGTGAGGCTATCTCCCTGGGGGATCCCGGGAGAGGTGTACCTATTGAGGAGGATACTGCAGAGATCCTATCCAATGAGTACTAATGACCCCATGTGGAGAGAGACTGTTTGAGTGACGATGGCTCACTTTAAAGGCTGCACAATGCTTTCACATATGACTGCTGCGGACTGTCCACTAAATGGGATTGGCAATGTACTGCCAAGTGACCCTGGATAGTATGTCAGTGTGATGGGACTGTTTGTGCCATTTTGCAAGTACTACCAGTAAAGTGCAGCGACTCTACTTATGTGTGGACATTCCTCCCTTTGGGGATATAAGGGTTAATGGCCAGGAATGTTGGGAGAGGGCCTTTGGCATAGAGTGGGGCACACAATGGCAGAGGGTGGAGCCTCAGCAGGAGGGTCACTGTTCTAGCAAGGAGAGGATAGTATGGGGCAGGGACTTGTACTCTTGGTGCCAACATCTAGCCAATCGCAAGTCCCAACTTACAAGTTTAAGAACTCGGTCCAATAGTAGCTGTTCCACAGCAGACAGTCTGGCAAAGGAGCTGCAGCTCCCCTGCCATAGACATAAAAATGTATAACTGAGCCGACAGGGTTGTCTGATGTCTGCAGATTAAGGTGTTTCTAAATGTAAGAATAAAAACATGATATATAGCTACTTAGCAGTCAAGGGCGTTCACTAGCACCTGCCACTTTTGTGGGGTGCCCAGGGTCCTGAGGCCACGATTGTCCAATATTTTTTTCCTAGATTTCATGGCACTACAGTGTGCAAACATGGCACAGCTGAGGACTTCACCTCATTCTGAACGGTTCCTGATTCTGAGATCTATATTGTATATAGGGGGTGAATTTAAAGGGACTGTAAACCCACCCTTGTTTTTTTTTTTTTACAAAAATAACAAATATGTCTGTACTTACCTGCTCTGTGCAATCGTTCTGCACAAAGCAGCCCTTATCCTCTTCTTCTGGGGTGCCCTGCCGACACTCCAAGCCCATCTTTTCATTGGGTGCCCCCACGAAAAGTCTTTCCCTGGTGGAACCCATGTGGGCTCGCTTCCGTGTCCCGCTGCTGCGCTTATTGACACAGACAGCGGGACTGGGCCCTGACACCGCTCATGTGTCACTGGAGTTGATTGATAGCAGCGGGAGCCCATCCCTCCTGCTGCTTTCAATCTGTCCAATTAAGAGAGAGACAGCGTCTGGAGCTGTTGCGCTCGTGCACATGGCTAGATCGAATCGGGCTCAGGTAAGAGAAAAAGGGAGGGGGGGGTCTGGGGGAGCTGCACACAGAAGGTTTTTCACCTATAGAATGCATTAAAGTGAAAAACATTGAGGCTTTACAGCCACTTTAACCACTTGACAACTGGGCACATAACCCCCTTCCTGCCCAGGTGAAATTTCAGGTTCCAGCGCCGTCACGCTTTGAATGACAATTGCACGGTCGTGCGACGTGGCTCCCAAACAAAATTGACGTCCTTTTTTTCCCACAAATAGAGGATTCTTTTGGTGGTCTTTGATAATTTTTGCGGTTTTTATTTTTTGCGCTATAAACAAAAATAGAGCGACAATTTTGAAAAAAACACAATATTTTTGAATTTTTGCTATAATTAATATCCCATTTTTTTTTTTTTTTTAAACTATTTTTTTCTTCAGTTTAGGCCGATACGCATTCTACATATTTTAGGTAAAAAAAAAAATCGCAATAAGCGTATAGTGATTGGTTTGCGCAAAAGTTATAGCGCCTACAAAATAGGGAATAGAATTATGATTTTTTTTAAATTATTTTTTTATTTATTTTTTTACTAGTAATGGCGTCGATCTGCGATTTTCTTTTTGTGACTGTGACATTACGGTGGACACATCGGACACTTTTGACACATTTTTGGGACCATTCACATTTATACAGCGAACAGTGCTAAAAATATGCACTGATTACTGTGTAAATGTGACTGGCAGGGAAGGGGTTAACCACTAGGGGGCGATCAAGGGGTTAATATGTTCCCTACTAGATGTTCTTACTGTGGGGGGGAGGGGACTGACTGGGGGAGGTGACTGATGGTTGTCCCTATGTACAAGGGACACACCATCCGTCTCCTCTCCCCGACAGGACGTGGATCTCTATGTTTACACACAGAGATCCACGTCCCTGGCTCTGTGACAGCCGATCGCTCGTACCTGGCGGACATCGCGGCCGGCAGGCACGCGCATTGGCACTCGCCTGACACGGCGGGCACAGTTTTTCCCCGACGCGCGCCCGCGGTGGCGCGCATCGCGGAAGTAAATAAGAGGACGTCCATAGACGTCCTATCAGCAATTTTTGCGGACGTCTTTTGCTTATAGCCCGGGCGCGAAGTGGTTAAGAGGTGAAGAGGTCCGCACTGATGGGGAGAAAGGAGGTCTGTACTGTGGGTCTGGCTGGTGCTCTGTATAGAGGGTAGTCTGTACTGAAGGGGTGGGCTAAGAGGGGGGGGGGGTCTATGCTGGGGAGAGTGAGTTAGGGTTCTGGAAGAAAATCTGTACTGAGGGGGAATTGGGGTTGTTGAATTGGGTTTGTTAAAAATAACAAACATGCCTATACTTAACTGCTCTATGCAGTGATCTTGCACAGAGCAGCCCGGATCCTCCTCTTCTCGGGACCCACTTCGGCGCCCCTGGCCCCTCTCTCCTGTAGAGTGCCCCCACAGCAAGCATGGGGGCACCCGAGCCGAGCCGCATTCAGAAACGGAGCCAAGTTTTGGCCCCGCCCCTTTCTCTCCTGATTGACTAACTGACTTTGATTGACAGCAGTGGGAGCCAATGGTGCTGCTGCTGTCTCAGACAATCGGGAGAGAGAGTTTTGGAAGGCTGAGGCATTCGTACACATCGCTGGATCGAGAGGGGGCTCAGGTGAGTATAATGGGGGCTGAGGCGGGCTGCTGCACACAAAAGGCTTTTTATCTTAATGCATAGAATGCATTAAGATAATAAAACCTTCTGCCTTTACAACAACTTTAACCACTTCCCATCCCAGCCATAGTAATATGACAGCCGCAAGGTGGCTCTGCCATCCCAGGCGGCCATCATATGATGCCCTCGGCTTCCTGGTCGCTAGGGGGCGCACGCACCCATCACGTCATTTGGGAGTTGATGCGCATGCCTGACGGCTGCGATGTCCGCCAGGCACCCGCGATTGCTTGTCACAGAGCATGGATGTGGATCTGTGTGTGTAAACACACAGATCCACGTCCTGTCAGGGAAAAGGAGACCGATCGTGTGTTCCTTGTATATAGGAACACCGTCATCTCCCCCAGTCAGTCCCCCCCCCCAAAAGTTAGAATCACTCCCTAGGTAACACATTTAACCCCTTGATCGCCGCCTAGTGTTAACCCCTTTCTTGCCAGTGACATTTCTACAGTAATTAGTACATTTTTATAGCACTGATCGCTGTATAATTGTCAATGGTTCCAAAATAGTGTCAAAAGTGTCCGATCTGTCCACCGCAATATCACAGTCCCGATAAAAATCGCAGATCGCCGCCCATACTAATAAAAAAATAATAATATTAATAAAAATGTCATAAATCTATCCCCTATTTTGTAGACGGTATGACTTTTGCACAAACCAATCAATATACGCTTATTGCGGTTTTTTTTAACAACAATATGTAGAAGAATACATATCGGCCTAAACTGAGGAAGACATTTGTTGTTTTTTTTTTTTTAAATGGGATAATTATTATAGCAAAAAGTGTTTTTTTCTAAATTGTCGCTCTTTTTTTATTTATAGCGCAAAAAATAAAAACCACAGAGGTGATCAAATACCACCAAAAGAAAACTCTATTTGTGAGAAAAATAATCAAAATTTTATATGGGTACAGTGTTGCATGACCGCACAATTGTCATTCAAAATGTTACAGCACTGAAAGCTGAAAATTGGCCTGGGCAGGAAGGGGGTGAAAATGCCCTGTATTGAAGTGGTTAAAAGAGAAGTAGGGTTTTTTTTTTCTTACAGATTGCTACTTACCTAGGTGAATGCAGCATTAGTCCGATGCTGTCCCCCGCCGCCTCTACACTGAGAACCGAGCCACTGAACACCGCCAATGGATCGGTTCTCACAGATCCCAGAGAGGAGAGCTGCTGCCTGACAGTCAGCGGCTCTCTGCTCTGCCCCCTAATGCTCCTTGGAGCACTGAGCTGTGGAGGGGCATTGAGCGGTCGTCTCAGGCTCTCATCGGCTCACTCATGCCGCGTACACACGACTGTTTTTCTCGACGTGAAAAACTGAATTTTTTCCTTTCGACGAGAAAAACGATCGTCTGTGGGCTTTAGGTCGTTTTTCTCGACGAGAAAAACGGCATTAAAAACGACGAGAAAAATTAGAACATGCTCTAATTTTTCTCGCCATTTTACACGTCGTTGTTTTTCTCGTCATGAAAAATGGTCGTGTGTAGGCTTTAACGACGTGAAAAAAGCGCGCATGATCAGAAGCAAATTCTTTTCTTCGTTCTAATGCTGCAATAATCCAATTCTCTTGCTGCTGATATTCTCACAGAGTTAGGAAAAAGTTTGGTCTTTAGTATTTATTGTTTTCTCATGATTAATCTATATTTATTGTAAGCCAGATCTCCCTAAATACCCAATATTTTAGAGTTTCCATCTTGTTTTGAAGATGTATTTTTTAGTTTTTTTTTAAATAATATTTTAGACTGTTTTTCCATATTATTTGATATTTTTGAGTGTGTCAAGTTACCACAACAACATTATTATTTATTCTAATTTACCCTCAAGGAGGTTAGTGTCCCTTGTTAATTTCTCAATTTTTTATCCACTGTCCCTGCCTACTCACTACCAAACTGTCTATTTAGAATAAAAACACATGTTCATTTTGTAACATCAAACAAAAATTCCATTTATTCTGGCCTAAAAACAAATTAAAGGGTAAGCCAAAACAAAACCAGATGTAAAGTAAATCTAAAGAAGCCAGGAAGACAGCACTGGAGACCCTGCTGAAATTAGTGCAGACCCAGATCACCACAGCAAACACCAAAGGATGAGAAGACGAAAATTGGGACCATCTGAGGGACATATCCTGGGCTCATTTTCTGCTTTTCTTTTTTGCCTTCCCTGCAGGCTTCCCTGCAGCCTTCCTTGGAGGCTGTGTCCGTGGAGGAGGGACTGGAGCAGGAGCAGGGACAGGAGCAGGGACTGGGACAGGAGCAGGGACTGGGACAGGAGCATGGAGTGTGGCAGGAGCAGGGAGTGTGGCAGGAGCAGGGAGTGGGGCAGGAGCAGGGAGTGGGGAGTGGGGCAGGAACTGGAGCAAGGACATAAGAAACGTCCACAACGTCCGTAAAATCATTCAGTTTCCCCAACATGCCCATATTTACAACCTTCCATATCAGGGTCTCGCTTTTTAGACGCTGGGCCATTTCCATTTGGGGCAGTTTGTCCCCAATAAGGGCAGCAAATCCCTCTACAGCGGTGGGGGGCTCTCTGAGGGCTGCAGTAGCCTCCCTAATTAGGGCCTGGGTCTCCTCCTCCATTTGAAGAAGCCTCCTTGCCCTTTTTGGTGGAATCCGCAGCGGAGGTATCTGGGGCCTGGTGTTGCGCTGTGTCCCACTGGGGCCTGCCTCCTCCTGTGTCCCACTGGGGCCTGCCTCCTCCTGGCTTTCACTGGGGCCTGCCTCCTCCTGGCTTCCACTGGCACCTGCCTCCTCGTGGGTCACACTGGGGCCTGCCTCCTCCTGGGTTCCACTGGCACCTGCCTCCTTGTGTGTCACACTGATGCCTGCCTCCTCATCCTGTTAAAAAAAGTTACATATAGTTATTTTAGCCTTCATCTTTCACACACATTTGTCACCTCATGACATTTGCTAATTGAATGCTAATAAATATTAAAGTTAATCATTCTGACACCAGCATTTTTCATTCTTGTCCCCCTAATTTTTGGCCACTGCTGTCTATTGATATGTCAGACACTTTGGTTTAACTGGTAAAATTTTTCACACAATTTTTTCAACTTTGACAACATTAGACTTTTGTTACTAGAAATATTTTGCAAAATATTATACCTGGCTCCAAATATTCAAATCCGGCTCCTCCAGGAGTTGAGCTTGTTCCTCCAAAGAGACCTCAACTTGGCTGGAGGGAAGGCTGGAGGGTTGGCTGCAGGGAATGCTGGAGGGAAGGCTGGAGGGTTGGCTGCAAGGAAGGCTGGAGGGTTGGCTGCAGGGAAGGCTGGAGCTCGTTCTGGGTGAAAGGGTGGAAAGGGATTCCCTGGATTCCAGGTGGTCATCAAGGAAACTGAGATGCTGGTAGTACCAGAGATTTGGAATATATCTGTCCTCTGCAGCTGCTCCTGACCGCATAGATGTTCGGACTTTGTTTCGTTGAGTCCGGTATGTCCCCCTAATGGTCCCAATTTTCGTCTTCACATCCTGTAGTGTTGCTGTGGGGATGTGAGTTTGCACAAATTCCAGCAAGGTCTCCAGTGCTCTCTTCCTGGCTTCTTTATTTTAATTTTTTTTGTTTTTGGTCTCCCATAAAACAGGAAGATTCTTCCATCTTTGCAGGAATTCCAACATGAAGTCGGGGTCCTTAAATACCTGCATTTTTGCTGCAAGTCAGAAAACACAACAAAAATCGAATGTCAGTCAAGACTACTCCAAATCTTTCTCACCATATATAGGCCACTAACGTAGCAATTGATCAGTCATCATAGAGTTGAGTGGACACCTGGATGTTTGTGTTGAACTCTTTTTTGTAAACTTGGTAAAAAGCTAGAGTTCGTGACGTGACTTGACCCGAACTTGACCCCGAACCCAAACCCCATTGAAGTCAATGTTGCCCCGAAAATCTGCGGACTAAAAGGACTCCAAAAAAGTAATGGAGTACCTAGAACTGTCCCTGCACAAAGTGTCATTTGTGCTTTTCCAAAATTAACTCAAAATTCACTCCTGGGTGTAATGAATTGTTGTCTCCCGTCAAATGCAATACATAGAAAAGTCATTGATACAAACATTGAGAAAGCATTGTGGTTCCCCCAAATTCTCTTACCAGGCCCTTCATGTCTGGAATGGATATTAAGGGAAACCCACCGCCCATGTTTTTCAAAATGCGTGTGGTCCCCCCAAATATCCATACCAGGCCCTTCAGGGCTGGCAAGGATTTTAAGGGGAACTCCACCCCAAACTAAAAAAAATATGGTGTGGAGTCCCCCCAAATATCCATACCAGGCCCTTCAGGTCTGGCAAGGATTTTAAGGGGAACTCCACCCCAAATTCTTGAAAAAAATGGCGTGGAGTCCCCCCAGAAATCCATACCAGACCCTTATCCGAGCACGCAACCTGGCCGGCCACAGGGGAAGAGGGGGGGACGAGAGAGCGGCCCCCCTCTCTCCTGAACCATACCAGGCCACATTCCCTCAACATGGGGAGGATGTCCCCATGTTGATGGGGACAAGGGCCTCATCCCCACAACCCTTGCCCGGTGGTTGTGGGGGTCTGCGGGTGGGGGGCTTATCGGGATCTGGAAGACCCCTTTAACAAAGGGGACCCCCAGATCCCGGCCCTCCCCCTATGTGAAATGGTAATGGGGTACATTGTACCCCTACCATTTCACCCCAAAACTTGACAAAATCCAAAAAATTACAATAGACGTTTTTTGACAATTCCTTTATTATTGTTTTTGTTTTTCTTCCATCTTCTTCCTTCTTCTTTTCTGCATTCGAGTTTCTTCCTCCATCTTCCTCTTCCTCTTCATCTTCATCTCCATCTTCATCTTCCTTCTTCCTTCTTGCTTCGGGCTTCTTGTCCGCATCTTGCTCCGGCTTCTTCTTTCTTCTCCTGCCACTCCGTTTGAATTTGAGTTTGCCGCTGTGTGACGCTTAAGTTATGCAGTTCTCCTCTAGGTCCGCTGCGAGCAGGTAGCCCCGCCCCCCTCTGACAGCACGGGGAAAATACCCGTGAAATCCATGTGCGTCAGAGGGGGGCGGGGTCCCCGGACCAAGAGGAGAACTGATGCACTGAAGCGTCACACAGCGGGAACCTCCAATTCAAACGGAGCGGCCAGAGAAAGAAGAAGCCGGAGCAAGATGCCAGAGCAAGATGCGGACGAGAACACAGAAGGAAGAAGGAAGATGAAGAGGAAGAGGAAGAGGAAGATGGATGAAGAAACACGAATCGAGAAAAGAAAAAGGAAGAAGATGGAAGAAGAAGATGGAAGAAAGCCAAAAAAATTAATAAAGGAATGGTCAAAAACCGTCTATTGTCATTTTTTAAATTTTGTACACTTTCTTCGTGAAATGGTAGAGGTACAATGTACCCCTTACCAATTCACCTGGGGGGGGGCCGGGATCTGGGGTCCCCTTTGTTAAAGGGGTCTTCCAGATTCCGATAAGCCCCCCGCCCGCAGACCCCCACAACCACCGGGCAAGGGTTGTGGGTATGAGGCCCTTGTCCCCATCAACATGGGGACATCCTCCCCATGTTGAGGGCATGTGGCCTGGTACGGTTCAGGAGGGAGGGGGGGTGCTCTCTCGCCCCCCCCCTCTTCCCCTGCGGCCGGCCAGGTTGCGTGCTCGGATAAGGGTCTGGTATGGATTTTTGGGGGGACTCCACGCCATTTTTTTCCAGAATTTGGGGTGGAGTTCCCCTTAAAATCCTTGCCAGACCTGAAGGGCCTACAAATAGAATTTGGGGGGACCCCCACGTTTTTTTTTTCTCTAAAACTGAGTTTTCAATGTATTGCCATTTGCCGGGAGCCGAGAATTCATTCTAGCCGCGATTGAGTTTTAAAGGATTTTTACAACTTCGAAAATGACACTTTGTGCAAGGCCAGGACTAACAGCACGGGAAGCAAGCGTGAAGTTACATGCATATTGCCCAACACCGGCCCCGAACATACAGTGAATGTTTAGGTTTCTGCTCCGGGACCCAGCCCAAAAACTAGGTCTGTACGGTCACTAAATTTTCTGTTCGGGGCCGCTCAACCCTCGACATATCAAGTATGAAAAATGTTACGTACCCGCGATCTACACGTTCGTTGCTTCCGACCTTCTTCCACTCACTGAACGTCGCTTTCAACAATGTTTTTTAACGTTATATACAGTGCGCATGCGTGACGCTCCGCACGCTTTCCCGCCCCTGACGTTCGTTAGACTACTTTCCCCGCCCCTTCTCGCTCGTCCTTAATGACGGAGACTGACAACATGGCAGAGAATCACCCAGATGAAGTGGAAAGTGTGGAAGGAGGCAGGCCCAGACACCGAAGATATAAAGCCACTAACATGTCGTTTGAGGAGATGGTGGATATGGTCACCATATTGCTGAGGGAGGATTATGACGCCAAACATGGGCCCTACAAAAAGCCAAATCAGGTGAAGGGCCAGATTATGGATAAAGTGGTCAAAACGCTGTTCCTGAAATTTGGGGTTCGCAGGTCGAAGGAACAGATCCGCAAACGATGGTCGGACATTAAATTGCGTGAGCCGGAGCAATATAAAAAAATTAAAAAAGTGATCCGAAAAAGTAAGTATATTTACATTTACTGTGATTTTTATTAATAGCGTGGTGCTGCATGTGCTTTTTCTTTAATGTATGTAGTACAGTTCAAGATGTCCGGGTTCATGTTCTTGGGCACACGAATCGATCGTAGAAATCCGCGTTCAAACGTTCACTAAATGACGATCTTTTGGTCCGATTCAGTGTTAACTACATTTGATCATTCCTAATAATAGGCATGTTCAAATTTAGTTAGCACTGTATTCCCCCAAAACATAGTTTTGGTGGTATTGAACAAGGATTTCGACGTTTGATTTGTGTGCCCAAGAACATGAAACAGGACATCTTTTACTGTTCATGATGTCCTGTTTCATGTTCTTGGGCACAAGAATCAAACGTCGAAATCCTCGTTCAATACCACCAAAACGATGTTTTGGGGGAATACAGTGCTAACTAAATTTGAACATGCCTATTATTAGGAATGATCAAATGTAGTTAACACTGAATCGGACCAAAAGATCGTAATTTAGTGAACGTTTGAACAAGGATTTCTACGATCGATTCGTGTGCCCAAGAACATGAAACAGGACATCTTTTACTGTTCAAGATGTCCTGTTTCATGTTCTTGGGCACAAGAATCAAACGTCGAAATCCTCGTTCAATACCACCAAAACGATGTTTTGGGGGAATACAGTGCTAACTAAATTTGAACATGCCTATTATTAGGAATGATCAAATGTAGTTAACACTGAATAGGACCAAAAGAGCGTCATTTAGTGAACGTTTGAACGAGGATTTCTACAACTGATGATTCTTGGGATGAAGAACATGAAACAGGACATCTTGAACTGTTTATGTGATAATTAATTAGAAACATGGTTGTGTAGGTGTTGGTAACTATATTTAACTAATGTAACTGGATTCAGTGTACAGTTACGAGAGTATGCTCAGCAGCTGCTTACACATCTGGACTCATTAGCACAAGTGTGGGCCACAAGAACAACCTTTTGATGGTGTCACACACAGGTGATCCAGTGGATACTTGGTGTGTTTCCATGTGTGAAACATGACCAAAATAGATTAATCTACCAGCTTGGGAAATGGATACAATCATGTGTTCATCTTCTAAATAATTTAAAAAAATACAATTGTAACACACTTCCAAAGAATGATTAATATTCCTCTTTCAGGCCTAAATATATTTAGTTACACAAGTCTACCTTTGGGTTCTATCTCCTAGGGCTTCAAAGAGCTAAGAGACAGGAGGCTGCAAACCCCGCACCACCAACCCAAGACTCACAACCGTAGGATGTGGCTGAAGAGGGAAATGCCAACTCAACAGGTCAGTGTCATACACCACAGCCTCAGGTAATAGATGTAGGCCTGTATATTTAGTAAGACGTTTTTATTTTTCTAATTTAAGTTACTTTAATGCCTGCGGCCCCAGCAACCTTCACCCGACACACTGCCCAGATGTTGCTGGAAGAACTGAGGGTCTGCTCTCATGAGCTGGAAACAATGAAAGCGAACTTGTTCCAGATGAGGCAAAATACTAAGCAGATGGAGCAAAGAATACTAAAAATAGAACATGTTCTTGGGAGGGTTTAAAAATTTGATATGTTTTCAAATTCTGTTTTCTTCTTTTTTTTGTAATTGTAGATTTGCACTTTTTTTGGGGAATCTTTTAATTTAGAAAATTAATATTGTACATGTTGTACATTTTTGTCCAGAGTTTTATCCAAAAAATGAGCTTTAACCACTTCCCTACTGTGCACGAAAACCCCCTTCCTGCCCAAGCCATTTTTCAACTTTCAGCGCTGTCACATTTTGAATGACAATTGCGCGGTCGTGCGATGTGGCTCCCAAACGAAATTTGCGTCCTTTTTTTCCCACAAATAGAGCTTTCTTTTGGTGGTGTTTGATCACCTCTGCGGTTTTTATTTTTTGCGCTATAAACAAAAGAAGAGCGTCCAGTTTGGAAAAAAAACACTATTTTTTACTTTTTGCTATAATAAATACCTATTTTTTTTTTTAAATAACATTTTCCTCAGTTTAGGCCGATACGTATTCTTCTACATATTTTTGGTAAAAAAAAAAAATCGCAATAAGCGCGTATTGATTGGTTTTGCACAAAAGTTATAGCGTCTACAAAATAGGGGATAGATTTATAGCATTTTTAATTTTTTTTATTTTTTATTAGTAATGGCGGCGATCTGCGATTTTTATTGTGACTGCGATATTGCGGCGGACACATCGGACACTTTTGACACATTTTTGGGACCATTCACATTTATACAGCGATCCCTGCTATAAAAATGCATTGATTACTGTATAAATGTGATTGGCAGGGAAGGGGTTAACCACTAGGGGGCGGGAAGGGGTTAAATATGTTCCCTCAATGTGTTCTTACTGTGGGGGGAGGGGACTGACTGGGGGAGGTGACCGATGGTTGTCCCTATGTACAAGGGACACACCATCGGTCCCCTCTCCCTCACAGGACGTGGATCTCTGTGTTTACACACAGAGATCCACTTTCCTGCTCGTTTCCCGGGCAATCGCGGGTGCCCGGCGGCAATCGCGGCCGCCGGGCACGCGCACTGGGGCCTTGTGAACGCAGCGGGCGCGCGCGCGCGCCGCCTCCTAGCTCGTTTTAAAGGGAGGACGTCATATGACGTCCTCCCAGAACGAGAGTGTCCTCCGCCCGCCGTCAATTGACAGTGGGCGGGGGACTAGTGGTTAAAAACCCCCCAAATGTTATTTTTATTTTTTATAAAAAATAAGACAAATTTTATGCTCCTATAATTTTTTTTTAAACTAAACAATGTGTGGCTTCTTATATCAATGTTGCACCCCCCCATAAAAAATGTGTGTGTTTACACTCTAAATGATGGTAATTTACTTGTTACAAAAACACATGGCACTACAACTGCACTAGTGTAACCTAGGACAGTGATGGTGAACCTTGGCACCCCAGATGGTTTGGAACTACACTTCCCATGTTGCTAAGGCACTCTGCAGTGGAGTTGAGCATCATGGGAAATGTAGTTGCAAAACATCTGGAGTGCCAAGGTTCACCATCACTGACCTAGGAGAAATAACAAATCCAACAAAATAAAAGCAAACAAGATGTTTTCATTATAATTTTTTTTATTAGTCCAAAAATTATTTTAAAAATGATCAGGCATTGCAATGGCCCCCTACCCATAAAATATTCCACATAGCATTGCCGCACATCACGGGCCAGCTACCTGGGCTGGCAATGGTCCATCCAAGAACTGTGTGCCCTGAAGGGCAACTGAAGAGAGATAATTGTTTGAATTTTTTTTTTAATAATTGTGAAGTATGCAACAGCACATGATTAAATGGTTCCATTTGTACTCCGCCATGTTGAGAGCAGTCTGAAAAATGCGGAAACGACTGGCCATGATGCCAAAGGCATTTTCGACCACCCTTCTCGCTCTGGCCAGCCTATAATTAAAGACCCTCCTCTCAGGGGTGAGGGTCCTTTGTGGAAAAGGCCTCATCAAATGGGGTCCAAGCGCAAACGCCTCATCTGCCAGGAAAACAAAGGGGAGGCCATGTTCATTTTCTTCAGCAGGTGGCAATGCCAGGTCCTCTGAAAGAAGCCGGTCGGCAAACTCGGTCTGGGCAAAAACACCACCGTCAGACATCCGCCCATTTTTCCCAACATCAAGATAGAGAAATTCATAGTTGGCAGACACCACCGCCATCAGCACAATACTGTGGAACCCTTTATAATTATAAAAAAAGGATCCCGATTGGGGTGGTGGCACGATGCGGACCTGCTTGCCATCAATGGCTCCTCCACAGTTGGGAAAGTTCCACCGCTGAGAAAACTCAGATGCCACATTCTGCCATTCCTGTGGCGTCGATGGTAACTGTGGAGTCAAACACAAAATAAAAATTAATATACTTTGCTAACTAAACATTGCAAGCATGTTAGCACAAAACACTCTGGGCAAAACATCAGTATAGTATTAATTTGGAAGGAGGATTTTAGAGCAGAGCTCCGCAGCCAAAATAATACCAAATTACCCAGCAGCTCCAGCTACAGCAGCTGCAGAGTTTTTAGAATTGGACACTTACCTGTCCTGGAGTCCAACAACATCCGCAGCAGAGGACGAACAATCTCTCGTCACTCTGTTGCCCCCTCCGCCATCCTCGGTGAGGGAACCAGGAAGAGAAGCCTTGCGGCTTCACTGCCCGGTTCCCTAGCGCACATGCACGAGAAGCGCTGCGCAGTTCTGACTGGTCCTCCTGTGTTCTGGGAGCCAAGTGTCTCCAAGAACACTATGGGTATTCTGCGGGAAGTGACTTGTCTCCGGCAGATTTGCCGCAGAGATGACTCCTGTCTTAAACAGGTATCTTCACCCCCCTCCCCCCTGAAAGGTGTCAATTTTGACACCGGAGGGGGGGGGAGGGTTACGATGAGCGGAAAATAAACTTTAGGGTGGAGCTCCACTTTAATAAGAGCTAAAAATGAGCACAAAAAACATCACCCACTCTGATGGACCTGTGAAATTCTTTTAGGGTGGGGGTGTTGAGATGAGTTGGGGACATCATAATTAAAAGCTCTAGTACTATGTCATTTATTTTGTTAGATTAGACAAAAGCAAATAATTAGGGGGGGGGGGGGGTCAGGCAATCTAAGCACTACAATGGAGCGGCCAAAAAACATTGGGTAGTGACTAGGCTAGGTGTGTTTGGGCCCAGGATATAATGCTGGAGAGGTTGGTTTTTGAAAATATGCATGTAGGCCCAAAAAAAGGAACATTCAAAGCTTACAACATGCATGGGGACAAAGGGGACATTCACAGCATATTCAAATCATGGTAATTAGAGACAGTTCAAAAAATACTATACATTAGCAAGCATAAAAAAACATAGATTGTGATGTTTATAAAGGAGAAAACTTACCTTAATATAGTCCTCCTGAAGGACCTGGATAATGGCAGAGCAGGTTTCTGGGATAATGACGCCCAGAGCCTGGGGGGAGATGCCTGTCGAGAACTTGAGGTCCTGCAAGCTTCTCCCAGTCGCAAGGTATCGCAACGTGGCGATGAGCCTCTGCTCAGCAGTAATGGCTTCCCGCATAACGGTGTCCTGCCTGGTGATAAAGGGGGACACCAAAGCCAAGAGCTGCTGAAAAACGGGGTCAGACATCCTAAGAAAATTCCTGAAGTCATCAGGGTTATTCTCCTGGATCTCCCGCAGCAGAGGCATGTGACAGAATTGGTCCCGCTGGAGCAACCAATTCTTGGTCCAAGAACTCCTCCTCACCCTGTTCATGGACCGGATCTGGGACATAGCAACAAGCCCAGAAGCAAGCACAGCACTATCTCTGCGACAAGAACGTACCCGCAACATGGCTTCAAAACGGTCGTCTAATCAGAACGAACTAAAAGAACGCACTGAAGAACAGCAAGGCCTCTGAAGAACGAGCTGAAAAACAGTAACGAGCGGACAAGAACGCACTGCAAAAACAGATACGAACTGACTACACGCACTGAAAGACAGATACAAACCCACAAGCACAAACTGAACTCCCGAAAACGATCTTTAAAGCACGAAGACTGAAAAGCGCGAATCGTCTCTTCCCAAACTTTTACTAACACGCGGAAACACGAAATCAGCAAAAGCAGCCAAAAGGGTGGCGCGAACATAATGAAACTTCCCCTTTATAGTGCCGTCGTACGTGTTGGACGTCACCGCGCTTTGCTAGATCATTTTTTTTCACGATAGTGTGTAGCCAAGGCAGGCTTGAGAGGAAACACGAAAAATAACGTCGAGAAAAACAACGTTTTTTTTCACGTCGAGAAAAACGGTCGTGTGTACGCGGCATCAGAGGCTGAGACAGGCATCTGTCCAGGCACCTGGCGGATCCAGACTTTATTGTCATGATGATGTGATGCGTGGACTAATTCCAGTGATGCCAGTGGAGAGCGTACTTCAGACCGTTCTCCGCTAAAAACAGGTCACAGGAGTGCAAAACTAATTGCACTCCTGTGACACAGAGGAGAAGCCCAGCCAAACAAGCTCAGGCTGGACTTCTCCTTTAAGTATTTCTGACCTCTGCACTCTGTATGTTATTTACGCCTGGCCCCTGCACTGTGTGTGTTACTCTCCTGACCCCTGCAATCTCTGCAAAAAACTCTTGATTCTTGTACTTTGTGCATTACTTATTCTTGACCCTTATGCTGCGTACACACGACCGTTTTTCATGACGAGAAAAATGCAATTTTTTAGATTGGTCGTGAAAAACGGTCGTGTGTATGCTCCATTGCATTTTTCTCAACGAGAAAACTGCCCGAAAAAAAATTAGAACCTGCTCTATTTTTTCTCGTCGTTTTTCATGTCGCTCTTTTTCACGTCGCGAAAAACGGTCGTGTGTACGCTTTTACGAGGGGGAAAAAAACGCGCATGCTCAGAATCAAGTATGAGACAGGAGCGCTTGTTCTGGTAAAACTAGCGTTCGTAATGGAGATAGCACATTCGTCACGCTGTAACGGACTGAAGAGCAACGAGGCTGAAAAGCGCGAATCGTCTCTCACCAAACTTTACTAACACGAGGATCAGCAAATGCAGCCCAAAGGGTGGCGCCATTCGAATGGAACTTCCCCTTTATAGTGCCGTCGTACGTGTTGTACGTCACCACGGTTTGCTTGAGCGTTTTTTTCATGAATGTGTGTATGCAAGGCAGGCTTGAGAGGAGTCACGACGAGAAAAACTTTGTTTTTTGGATGACATGAATAACGGTCGTGTGTACGCGGCATTACACTTTCTCCATTACGTACTTCTGAGTCCTGCATTCTGTGTTACATACTCTTAAACCTTGCATTTTACGTGATCTTGCCAGTAACACCTCCTGTATTAGGGTGCATACACTATGGGTGAAGAACAGCAGCGATAACTTTGGACATCAGCATTGTCAGTCTGGGGGGAGGTTAGTGTTAGATGCATCAGCACATCTACATCTACAGGATAGCTAAGTATGTGAAAAAAACAACAGACTTACTGGCTAAATAACCAGATCAAAATAAAAGAATGAAAGCCTAAAAAAAGAAAAAACGTATGCAGCCATCATATCTAAAGCCTCGTACACACGACCGGTTTTCTCTGCAAGAAAACTGCTGGGAGAGCTTTTTGCCGAGAAAACCGTTCGTGTGTATGGTTTCTCGTCGGGGAAACCTGCTCTTTATTTTCTCGTCGGGATACTCGTTGGCCTGTTTCCCGACGAGAAAACCGTGAGTGTGTATGCTTACCTTTCCAGGGAAACCCGCGCATGCTCGATGAGACTTCGACACATGCGCGGTAGCATACAAGGGTAGTGTAGGGTGTAGAAAGATGGCAACAACGGCATCGAATGTGACGAGCGCCGGCTCGGCGTAGTCGATTACGTCACCGCGTTCTTGCCATTCAAAAGAACGGTGGTTCTTTTGAATGGCGTGTGTGTACACAGGGCTTGGCAAGACAAGCTTGCCAGGAATCCCGTCGAGAAAACCAAGGTTTTTTTTTCGACGGGATTCTCGCCCGTGTGTTAGCTGCAACAAAATAATGTATTGGTTTTGGGTTTAATACTGCTTTAAAAAAATGCATGTTAAATTTTCATAAACAACCAAAAATATTTTGTACATACTATCCATAAAATATGCATTGGATTGTAATACTGTTTCCCAGTCCATATATCCTTATCATAAGGCACATGCTGTTAGGAGAGTCCTCCAAATCTGTCTGGAGGAATCTGCTGCCCTCTACTGTTAGCTGGTAATATCAGTGTTATGTACATGTAGCACTACCCCCGTAGGAGCTGCTGGTTTAATCTTGGGTCTTGCCGTTACCTGTCTGTTCCACCGCATCCGACATAGGGGTCCCATTGAAGAGTTTTCACAGATGTCAGCACCAACACATTGTCTCTTTTCAATGGTTTTATTTAAAGAAATGTCAATTAGAGGGATGGAGGGATAA
Source organism: Rana muscosa (assembly GCA_029206835.1). NCBI lineage: Eukaryota > Metazoa > Chordata > Amphibia > Anura > Ranidae > Rana > Rana muscosa. The sequence goes on from CM055117.1 coordinate 923,655,498, forward strand.
GGGAGATTCAGGTACCTTGCTTTGCGGATCACGGGTACTTCTTAATCCAGAGGACTAACAGTCTCCACACTGGATATAGCAACTACCAGGTAGGCCCCTCTCACTGGCCTAGCAGCCGGTGCGATGCTCGGCCAAAAGTCTCTGCCACAGACTTGAAGAATATAAATAGTCTCTGCCACAGACTTGAAGAATCGACAACTTCTTTTTGTAAAGTTTAAGTACAGTCACACAGTACTAGTTTCTTTCAGCCAATCCGTGATACTGTGAGGTAGATATGTAGGGATGCGTCCTCCAATTGAGTCTCCAGGCTCTTCCCGAGGCACCAGCCTTTTTGCTCAGTCCTCTCCTGGGAAAAGTCCTCCTCTGGTCTCCTCAATTGCTCGGCTTCTTCCCGCAGGCAAGACAGCAAAGGACCACCCCTGATTAGTAGGCCCCAGAAACTTTTGGGCCTACTTCCAGTAACAAGGCCTCGGGCCAGCCGGCCCCGAGGCAGGAAACTGCTACGACACACCTTAGGCCAGGAGGGCCATCTGGTCAGAGAGACCCGGAAGACGGTGTCTGTCGCTTAAGTACCCTATCCCAGAATGCACAGCGGGGGGACCAATCCCACTGAGCAGTTTCTGGGCAAGAGGTACTCAATACATCCAGCCTGCTGCATTTCCAACCTTGACCTGTGGTGACAGCGACACCCACAGTCAAGTGGAAATATGCGCAGCACAGCAGGACTGAAACAAAAACAGTAATTTACACAATTATTCTGAGCTAAACTACAGCTCAGACAACTAAATTTACAAATAGCGCCTACCCAATAGGAGCAGGGCGTAACATACAATTATGTATTCGCAATTCATGGAAGGATGCCTTAAAAATCCCAGAAGGAGGAAGTGGAGAGAGAGAATGGACCTGACAACATATGTCCACATATAGGAGCTGCATTACAGCAATGCTATATTTCATCCAAACAAGAATCAGTGACTATTAGGTAATTGTTCCTGTGTTCTGGCTGTTTAACCACTTAACGACCGCCCACCGCCGATTTACGTCGGCAGAATGGCACGGACAGGCAGAATCACGTAGATCTACGTGATCGCCTTTGTGCAGTTGGGGGGTCCATCCGGACCCCCCTTCACTGCAGTGAGCGGCCGTTAAGTGTTCGGGAGCGATCAGGCATGAGGGGGGGGGCGCTCGATTCCGCCCCCCCCCTCGCGATCGCTCCCGGCCAATGAAAATGCTTCCTCCGCCATGTGATGTAAACAAGGCTGGAGGAAGTGATGTCATCTCCCTCGCCGCGGTCTTTCCGTTCCCGGTGCCGAGCAGAGAGGAAGCAGGTTAGTGCACTAACAGTCCACTGACACGTAGGTACACATAGGCACACAAATCACCCCCCAGTCACCCCCAGATCACCCCCCAGGTCACCCCAAAGCCCCCAATCACAGTGTCACTGATTGCAGTGATCATTTATTTTACTGATCACTGCATTTAGTGTCATCTGTGATTGTAAAAAGTTGCAGGGCAGTTAGGATTAGGCCCCTTTAGGTCCAGGGTAGCCCCCTAACCCCCCTAATAAAGGTTTAACCCCTTGATCACCCCCCAGGTAACCCTTTCACCCCCTAACTTCAGCGTCACTAAGCGATTGTTTTTCCGATCGCTGTATTCGTGTCGCTGGTGTTTTAGATAGGCAGTTATTTTTTTTTAGGTTCGCCGCAGGTTTTTATTAGTGTCAGGTACCCCCATATATTATTTTAACCCCCTGATTGCCCCTAGAGTTAACCCTTTCACCAGTGATCGCCGTATAAGCGTCACTGGTGTCACTGGTTAGCCAGTAAGTTATTTAGTTATTTAGGTTACCCGTCAGGTTTTTATATAGTGTCAGGTACCCCCATATTTAACCTAATAAAGATTTTAACCCCCTGATTGCCCCTAGTTAACCCTTTCACCAGTGATCACCATATAAAGGTTACGGGTGACGCTGGTTGATTAGTTTGCTTTTTATAGCATCAGGGCACCCGCCGTATATAACCCAATAAAGGTTTAACCCCCCTGATCGCCCGGCGGGTGAGATCAATTAGGTTTTAGCGCCAGAGAGGGTCTGCGTCGCCCCAGGCAGTGTTAGGTTAGTGACAGTAACGCTAACACCCACGCGCAAAGCATACACCCCCCTTAGTGGTATAGTATCTGATCAGATCTGATCAGATCTATACTAGCATCCCCAGCGGTTTAGGGTTCCCAAAAACGCAGTGTTAGCGGGATCAGCCCAGATACCTGCTAGCGCCTGCGTTTAGCCCCTCCGCCCAGCCCAGCCCAGCCCAGCCCACCCAAGTGCAGTATCGATCGATCACTGTCACTTACCAAACACAACACACATAACTGCAGCGTTCGCAGTGCTTGGTTTTTGGGGCCCTGTACGCGGCTAGGCTCCCAAAAAGTCCCACACATGTGGTATCCCCGTACTCAGGAAAAGCAGCAGAATGTATTTTGGGGTGCAATTCCACATATAACCATGGCATGTGTGAGCAATATATCATTTAGTGACAACTTTTTGTACATTTTTTTTTTCTTTTTGTCATTATTCAATCATTTGGGACAAAAAAAAAAAATATTCAATGGGGTCAACATGCCTCTCAGCAAATAGCTTGGGGTGTCTACTTTCCAAAATGGGGTCATTTGGGGGGGTTTTGTGCCATCTTGGCATTTTATGGCCTTCAAAACTGTGATAGGTAGTGAGGAGTGAAATCAAAAATTTATGCCCTTAGAAACCTTGAAGGCGGTACTTGGTTTTTGGGGTCCCGTACGCGGCTAGGCTCCCAATAAGTCCCACACATGTGGTATCCCCGTACTCAGGAGAGGCAGCAGAATGTATTTTGGGGTGTAATTTCACATATGCCCATGGCATGTGTGAGCAATATATCATTTAGTGACAACTTTGTGCAAAAAAAAAAAAGTTTGTCATATTCCCGCAACTTGTGGCAAAATATAAAATATTCCATGGACTGAACATGCCTCTCAGTAAATAGCTTGGGGTGTCTACTTTCCAAAATGGGGTCATTTGGGGGGGTTTTGTGCTATTTTGGCATTTTATGGCCTTCGAAACTGTGATAGGTAGTGAGGAGTGAAATCAAAAATTTGCGCCCTTAGAAATCCTGAAGGCGGTGCTTGGTTTCCGGGGTCCCGTACGTGGCTAGGCTCCTAAAAAGTCCCACACATGTGGTATCCCCGTACTCAGGAGAAGCAGCAGAATGTATTTTGGGGTGCAATTCCACATATAACCATGGCATGTGTGAGCAATATATCATTTAGTGACAACTTTTTGTAATTTTTTTTTTTTTTTTGTCATTATTCAATCACTTGGGACAAAAAAAAAAAATATTCAATGGGCTCAACATGCCTCTCAGCAATTTCCCTGGGGTGTCTACTTTCCAAAATGGGGTCATTTGGGGGGGTTTTGTACTGCCCTGCCATTTTAGCACCTCAAGAAATGAGATAGGCAGTCATAAATTTAAAGCTGTGTAAATTTCAGAAAATGTACCCTAGTTTGTAAACGCTATAACTTTTGCGCAAACCAATAAATATACGCTTATTGACATTTTTTTTACTAAAGACATGTGGCTGAATACATTTTGGCCTAAATGTATGACTAAAATTGAGTTTATTCGATTTTTCTTATAACAAAAAGTAGAAAATATCTTTTTTTTTCAAAATTTTCGTTCTTTTTCCATTTATATCGCAAAAAATAAAAATCGCAGAGGCAATCAAATACCATTAAAAGAAAGCTCTATTTGTGGGAAGAAAAGGACGCAAATTTCATTTGGGTACAACATTGCATGTCCGCACAATTTACAGTTAAAGCAGCGCAGTGCCGAATCCCAAAAACAGGCTTGGTCCTAATGGCCCGAAATGGTCCGGGGCTTAAGTGGTTAACCATAACTTATTCATCTTAAAGCGGTTCTCCCGCGGCCAAATCGTTTTTTTTTTTCCTTGCCATTACAATGTATTCAGCCTATTACATCTGTACTCACGTCTCCATTTCTTTAAGTCCACCGCATCGCTATTCAGTTTGAAAGGATAACTTATATTATCTTTTCCTAAGGATTGCCATTTTGCTTGTGGGCATTAGAATCCCACAAGCATGTACTTCCTCCTTGCGGCGAATGCTGAACTCCCAGCATTCACCGCTTGTTCTCGCTCATGCAAATTCTTTGCAGCGAGCAGGGACATAAACATCCGGGTTATCCATTAATGGTGACTGTGTACTCACGTTGTTGTTTATGGAGCTTAAGAAACGCCCTCCGACCTTTCATGTTGTTATGCGTCACTTCCTCTTTTGGAAATAACGTGATATCTTGCAGCAAGGCTTGGCAATGAATACTGGGAGCTATGACAAATGCTCCCAGGTTACATTGCGTTAGAAGGATATGACGTAACTCCCGCAGAATTCCCAGAGCAGAGGAGACAGGAAACAGCGCTAAAATTGAGATTTAATAAGGTACTGTACAGAAAATTAAAAAAACAATGCCCGTTTGGACATTAATTACATTATGTGCATTGATTAAGATAATGTCTAAAAATCGGGTGGAGCTCCACTTTAATTCTAGTGACTGACAAGTCTCATTCCTATTGTCATCACACATGCTCAGTGTCAGATACCTAGGTCTGTGCTACGGTACGTATGTAGTGGTTCTAGTATATTGGTAGGTGAACCTGTTTATTGCAAAAGAGTTTATATGCAGCTGCTCTTATATTAATTAACCCTGTTCATTCTGGTCTGGGATTCTATAGCTAGTTTTAGTTTAGGGCTTGATAGCCTGCATAGGCTAGAGCCAGGTTAGGCATCTGACAGACACTTCTGGTAGTTAGTTAAAGGTCTGGTTGCATGTCAAATTAGAAACTACCAGGGAGGGATTAAAGCACAGAGTAGATTACATAAGTGTAGCGGGTATGTACTTTCCCGGGTGTAAATTTGAACTTGACAGAGACATTGGTGATGTGTAATTCCCTGCAGCCCAGCGGGTGGCGCTGTCGCCCTGGGCTGGGGTTGAATCATTGCTGTGTGTTGTGCTTCCTTCTTGTCCTCCATCTGCAGCGGTATGGAGGGGCGGGGAACCCGCCGTGCTTGCTGGGAGAGGGTATAAAGGGGCCGGCCATCTTTGTCACGGGGTCGGAGTCCAGGGCACCTTCAGCCTGTGGACGGTGGTTCATGTTGGTTCTCTAGGCAGGCCTAGGCCTAGAGGACAGCCGGAGGTCGTGTTCCATCCCAGGCACCTTTAGCCTGGGGTGAGGTACTCAGATGGAGGTCCGGAGCTCAGTGCCCAACACTGAGTTCCGCGAGGGAAGGAGATCCTAGGGAACCCCGGGAGTAGGTACCCGAATCCGGAAGGCGTAATGGACCGGGGGGAGCTCCTCATTCGAAGACCTGGTGCAGCATATTGCCAGTGACGGGTGAGTCTCTCACCGGAGACCGCTTGGAAGGAAATCCCCCCTCGTTCGGAGACTGCAACCCACTTTCAGGAAGGAAAGTGGAGAACACATTGTGTCTGGGTCTATTTGCATCCACACCTCCTTTTCTGTTCTGTTTCTACTAAGGGAGTTCAGCTGATTGTGTTCATTCGAGAAGAATAAAGGAGTGTTGAACTTTAATGGTGTGGGGCTCATTTCCTGACAGACATTGTTCAAGGTAACTCTCGGTGGAGGCTCCAGGTGCACAGCACTGACCCGAAGGTAAAAGAACTTTGCTTGTATCACACTGACACCTGTGACAAAGGCCTGGCATAGTGTCCCCGCTCCCTTCCCCTATAAAAGATACCCCTAGACAAGAGAGAGACGAGCTGAAGAGAAAGAGGGGAGTGAGGAGGCCGCTACACGTGGGGGCTCGGGTCCGGTATAGTGTTTGTGCACCACAGTATTAAACATGTCTGTTGGAAGAGTTACGCGAATAGGCAGGCCTTCACTGGCCGAAGTGCATCCCTGCTCGAAGTCGTGGACATGACTCAATGAAGGGAAAGGCCCGTGCAGAAGAGTGGAAAGAGGGGGAAGTTCAGCCGTGTGAAGTACTACACGTGGGGGCTTCTATTTGCACTGCGCCACCAGGCACACCCCCATCGTTTAGTTCGTGGGCGTGACTCAGAAACAGAAAAGAAGAAAAGCCAGCGAACTGGAGCAAAGGGGAGGAGTCCAATACGTGTGAATGACTACACGTGGGACATTGGCGCAAAAACTCTGCAGTGTGCAATGGATCAGCAACAGGTCGCCATGTTCAGACATACGTCGTGGATTCCAGTTCACCCTTCCACCACGACATTGACTGCTGCTGCTCCGGTAACAGATACGGGGATCCGGCTAAAGCCAAGGGGTCGATTCGCCCTGTATTCGTGCATGGACGTTGAGGCCCTGGGTGTGATTTGTCCCGGCTGTTCGGGACTGGTGTGCCAGCTGAAGCCATTCGGGCGATGTGAGGCCTGTGGGGAGTTCCTGTTCGAAGTGGATCTGGTAGTTGAGAAGCCGAGAACCATCTACCCCGGCCGTGCTGCGGGCAACACCACTCAGAGAGGAGGAATCACTGCTGTGACAGCCATCCCTGCGCACACAGCAGCGACCACGGAGGAGGTCGTAAAAACTCAACGGGAGAAATCCGAGGATGCTGACTTGGTCACCACGATCTCGCAGCGTCCACCACCGAAGAGAAAGACCGGCATGGTAGCCCCGACCAGCGGTTGTGGTGGACCGTCTCGCCCGCTTAAGCCCAGCCAGGATGGATCCGTCGACAAGAGTTCTGGACGTCCCATTTCAAGTAAAGGCCGAGGTAATCCTGACAGAGAGATTTGGTGTGCGGGAAGAGGTGAAAGCTCGGTCTCCACTACAGGGTACCTGCCTGCGGAGGAGTGTGACACCTCTGACCTAGAGTCGCTCTCGGACATGGGAGACGACATTGCAATAGATGAACTGTTTGCAGAGAAAGGCTGGGACAAAGTACCTCTTGCTTCATTCCGGAGGACCAGGGATCCACCCATGTCTACAGGGGAAAGTATACCCCGGGTGGAGGCATCAGTGCCTGAAGAGAGGTCCCATCTCCAGCCTGCTTCTACATCCCCGGTGCCATCTGTACCGAAGGCTGGGGAAAAGAGACTGTTGCTGCGGGCACCAATGCCCAGATCAGATGTGATCAAGGTCCCTCGCCACCCGGACTCGATAGTTTTGCCTGGCGAAGGGGACAAAGCTACCATGCCTCCTTTAGCAAGACTACAACGGCTATTTGGCCAGAAGGTTGCTGCGGACTACGGATGGGAGTACCCGTACTTGTTGAAGGAACTGCTGTATGAGGTGGAAGTGTGCCGGGAGCGCTGGTACAATGACTTTGTGTGGACCCACCTTCAGGTTCCCCACGCCCGCAGGTAACTGGCATGCTCTCCAAAGGCCTCTCAACGTTTTAAGGACTGCAAGGCAGAATGGATGTTAGGACGGCACATCCATGCAGACAAAGTGTTGATCCGGCGCAAAGAAGGAGAAGATGTGGAGTATCATCTGGAAACCATGGATCAGCACTTGAAGCCCCTTGTTCTGCCACATCCCCGTTTTTACCTGTAGGAGAAAAGAGACTCCGTTCTTATCATGCTGCTGAACTTTCTGGGGCCTGTTGCTTTTGTGCCTCAAAGGAATGAAGGATTGTTCCTGTTGTTCTTCACTTTCCGGCAAGAGATCATAGACTCTGGGTAGATAGGGCCAAAGGAAAGAGGAAAGTTCCACGAGTGCAGTTACCGCGGTGCTGTCACCAGGTGGCAGTGTTGCGCAACGTTAAAACACTTTTCATGCACTCACTCTTTGGAGAAAAGGGATTTCTTTCCGGAGAAGATTCTTTTCCATCACACGAATACAGATGTCAGGGTTATATGTGTTAATCCTTTCTTTTCCCTCTGCAGGAGAGCATCCCATCAAGTCCACTGAGAATGGGGTGGGTCGTAGTCAGGATGGGGGGGGGGAAAGAAAAAAGAAAAATTGTAAACATGTGATTCAAAGTTATGAGTCAATGCTGTTGTTTCTCTTTTGTCTTTATTCCCTTTTCTTTACAGGGCTCAGAAACAATGTTTTAGTTGGATAGTTTTTTCTAAAGTTTAATATTTTTGTACAATTGTTAGTCGATTTCTGGATTGGATTATGTCAGCCGTTGAGGGCATGATTTACTCCAGACACTGGGGACCAGTGTCAAACCACCAGGGGGAGAGTGTAGCGGGTATGTACTTTCCCGGGTGTAAATTTGAACTTGACAGAGACATTGGTGATGTGTAATTCCCTGCAGCCCCAGTGGGTGGCGCTGTCGCCCTGGACTGGGGTTGAATCATTGCTGTGTGTCGTGCTTCCTTTTTGTCCTCCCTCGGCAGTGGTATGGTGGGGTGGGGAACCCGCCGTGCTTGCTGGGAGAGGGTATAAAGGGGCCGGCCATCTTTGTCATGGGGTCGGAGTCCAGGGCACCTTCAGCCTGTGGACGGTGGTTCGTGTTGGTTCTCTAGGTGGGCCTAGGCCTCGAGGACAGCCGGAGGTCGTGTTCCATTCCAGGCACCTTTAGCCTGGGGTGAGGTACTCAGATGGAGGTCCGGAGCTCAGTGCCCAACACTGAGTTCCGCGAGGGAAGGAGATCCTAGGGAACCCCGGGAGTGGGTACCCGATTCCGGAAGGCGTAATGGACCGGGGGGAGCTCCTCATTCGAAGACCTGGTGCAGCATATTGCCAGTGACGGGTGAGTCTCTCACCGGAGACCGCTTGGAAGGAAATCCCCCCTCGTTCGGAGACTGCAACCCACTTTCAGGAAGGAAAGTGGAGAACACATTGTGTCTGGGTCTATTTGCATCCACACCTCCTTTTCTGTTCTGTTTCTACTAAGGGAGTTCAGCTGATTGTGTTCATTCGAGAAGAATAAAGGAGTGTTGAACTTTAATGGTGTGGGGCTCATTTCCTGACAGACATTGTTCAAGGTAACTCTCGGTGGAGGCTCCAGGTGCACAGCACTGACCCGAAGGTAAAAGAACTTTGCTTGTATCACACTGACACCTGTGACAAAGGCCTGGCATAGTGTCCCCGCTCCCTTCCCCTATAAAAGATACCCCTAGACAAGAGAGAGACGAGCTGAAGAGAAAGAGGGGAGTGAGGAGGCCGCTACACGTGGGGGCTCGGGTCCGGTATAGTGTTTGTGCACCACAGTATTAAACATGTCTGTTGGAAGAGTTACGCGAATAGGCAGGCCTTCACTGGCCGAAGTGCATCCCTGCTCGAAGTCGTGGACATGACTCAATGAAGGGAAAGGCCCGTGCAGAAGAGTGGAAAGAGGGGGAAGTTCAGCCGTGTGAAGTACTACACGTGGGGGCTTCTATTTGCACTGCGCAACCAGGCACACCCCCATCGTTTAGTTCGTGGGCGTGACTCAGAAACAGAAAAGAAGAAAAGCCAGCGAACTGGAGCAAAGGGGAGGAGTCCAATATGTGTGAAGGACTACACGTGGGACATTGGCGCAAAAACTCTGCAGTGTGCAATGGATCAGCAACAGGTCGCCATGTTCAGACATACGTCGTGGATTCCAGTTCACCCTTCCACCACGACATTGACTGCTGCTGCTCCGGTAACAGATACGGGGATCCGGCTAAAGCCAAGGGGTCGATTCGCCCTGTATTCGTGCATGGACGTTGAGGCCCTGGGTGTGATTTGTCCCGGCTGTTCGGGACTGGTGTGCCAGCTGAAGCCATTCGGGCGATGTGAGGCCTGTGGGGAGTTCCTGTTCGAAGTGGATCTGGTAGTTGAGAAGCCGAGAACCATCTACCCCGGCCGTGCTGCGGGCAACACCACTCAGAGAGGAGGAATCACTGCTGTGACAGCCATCCCTGCGCACACAGCAGCGACCACGGAGGAGGTCGTAAAAACTCAACGGGAGAAATCCGAGGATGCTGACTTGGTCACCACAATCTTGCAGCGTCCACCACCGAAGAGAAAGACCGGCATGGTAGCCCCGACCAGCGGTTGTGGTGGACCGTCTCGCCCGCTTAAGCCCAGCCAGGATGGATCCGTCGACAAGAGTTCTGGACGTCCCATTTCAAGTAAAGGCCAAGGTAATCCTGGCAGAGAGATTTGGTGTGCGGGAAGAGGTGAAAGCTCGGTCTCCACTACAGGGTACCTGCCTGCGGAGGAGTGTGACACCTCTGACCTAGAGTCGCTCTCGGACATGGGAGACGACATTGCAATAGATGAACTGTTTGCAGAGAAAGGCTGGGACAAAGTACCTCTTGCTTCATTCCGGAGGACCAGGGATCCACCCATGTCTACAGGGGAAAGTACACCCCGGGTGGAGGCATCAGTGCCTGAAGAGAGGTCCCATCTCCAGCCTGCTTCTACATCCCCGGTGCCATCTGTACCGGAGGCTGGGGAAAAGAGACTGTTGCTGCGGGCACCAATGCCCAGATCAGATGTGATCAAGGTCCCTCGCCACCCGGACTCGATAGTTTTGCCTGGCGAAGGGGACAAAGCTACCATGCCTCCTTTAGCGAGACTACAACGGCTATTTGGCCAGAAGGTTGCTGCGGACTACGGATGGGAGTACCCGTACTTGTCGAAGGAACTGCTGTATGAGGTGGAAGTGTGCTGGGAGCGCTGGTACAATGACTTTGTGTGGACCCACCTTCAGGTTCCCCACGCCCGCAGGTACCTGGCATGCTCTCCAAAGGCCTCTCAACGTTTTAAGGACTGCAAGGCAGAATGGATGTTAGGACGGTACATCCATGCAGACAAAGTGTTGATCCGGCGCAAAGAAGGAGAAGATGTGGAGTATCATCTGGAAACCATGGATCAGCACTTGAAGCCCCTTGTTCTGCCACATCCCCGTTTTTACCTGTAGGAGAAAAGAGACTCCGTTCTTATCATGCTGCTGAACTTTCTGGGGCCTGTTGCTTTTGTGCCTCAAAGGAATGAAGGATTGTTCCTGTTGTTCTTCACTTTCCGGCAAGAGATCATAGACTCTGGGTAGATAGGGCCAAAGGAAAGAGGAAAGTTCCACGGGTGCAGTTACCGCGGTGCTGTCACCAGGTGGCAGTGTTGCGCAACGTTAAAACACTTTTCATGCACTCACTCTTTGGAGAAAAGGGATTTCTTTCCGGAGAAGATTCTTTTCCATCACACGAATACAGGTGTCAGGGTTATATGTGTTAATCCTTTCTTTTCCCTCTGCAGGAGAGCATCCCATCAAGTCCACTGAGAATGGGGTGGGTCGTAGTCAGGATGGGGGGGGGGAAAGAAAAAAGAAAAATTGTAAACATGTGATTCAAAGTTATGAGTCAATGCTGTTGTTTCTCTTTTGTCTTTATTCCCTTTTCTTTACAGGGCTCAGACACAATGTTTTAGTTGGATAGTTTTTTCTAAAGTTTAATATTTTTGTACAATTGTTAGTCGGTTTCTGGATTGGATTATGTCAGCCGTTGAGGGCATGATTTACTCCAGACACTGGGGACCAGTGTCAAACCACCAGGGGGAGAGTGTAGCGGGTATGTACTTTCCCGGGTGTAAATTTGAACTTGACAGAGACATTGGTGATGTGTAATTCCCTGCAGCCCCAGTGGGTGGCGCTGTCGCCCTGGACTGGGGTTGAATCATTGCTGTGTGTCGTGCTTCCTTTTTGTCCTCCCTCGGCAGTGGTATGGTGGGGCGGGGAACCCGCCGTGCTTGCTGGGAGAGGGTATAAAGGGGCCGGCCATCTTTGTCATGGGGTCGGAGTCCAGGGCACCTTCAGCCTGTGGACGGTGGTTCGTGTTGGTTCTCTAGGTGGGCCTAGGCCTCGAGGACAGCCGGAGGTCGTGTTCCATTCCAGGCACCTTTAGCCTGGGATGAGGTACTCAGATGGAGGTCCGGAGCTCAGTGCCCAACACTGAGTTCCGCGAGGGAAGGAGATCCTAGGGAACCCCGGGAGTGGGTACCCGATTCCGGAAGGCGTAATGGACCGGGGGAGCTCCTCATTCGAAGACCTGGTGCAGCATATTGCCAGTGACGGGTGAGTCTCTCACCGAAGACCGCTTGGAAGGAAATCCCCCCTCGTTCGGAGACTGCAACCCACTTTCAGGAAGGAAAGTGGAGAACACATTGTGTCTGGGCCTATTCGCATCCACACCTCCTTTTCTGTTCTGTTTCTACTAAGAAAGTTCAGCTGATTGTGTTCATTCGAGAAGAATAAAGGAGTGTTGAACTTTAATGGTGTGGGGCTCATTTCCTGACAGACATTGTTCAAGGTAACTCTCGGTGGAGGCTCCAGGTGCACAGCACTGACCCGAAGGTAAAAGAACTTTGCTTGTATCACACTGACATCTGTGGCAAAGGCCTGGCGTAGTGTCCCCGCTCCCTTCCCCTCTAAAAGATGCCCCTAGACAAGAGAGAGACGAGCTGAAGAGAAAGAGGGGAGTGAGGAGGCTGCTACATAGTTATGTAGCGGGGTCTTCTTTAAGGCCCCGGGACTACGTTACCCAGAACCCCGTTCGGCACACAGGGTGCATTCAGCCACCGCAGAGACTGATGGGAGGGGCTATATAAGAGGAGGGCGAGGCGGAGCTCGGCCTCTTTGGACACCGCGCTGCAATCAACAGGGCTTCCTGTGCGGATCTGCTGTAGTGCAGGGCCTGACGCCTGGGGCCTTGCACACCTTCCAAAGAGCCTTCCAACCCATTGCGAGCCTGGGTGGCATCTGACTGTTCAAGTTGCTGACATTGTTGGATCGGAGACCCAACCGTTGCAGACGCTGTGCGCGGAGACACAGCAGGTGGAATTCCCGGACTGGTATCGCGTCCGGAGTGGTGAGCGAGCACCTGCTCAATCCAATAGACTGTACTGTTATTAGGCCTAGAGACTGCCTTGGCCCAACAGGCTTTATTTACTGTTCCACTGGAGACTAGTAGCGGAACTGATTTGAGAAGTCTCCAGTGAAGTGTTCTTCTTTGATTGCCTACCTTGTGGATTACAAATACTGTTCCTGTATGTGCACCACCATTCAAGTTGCATGCGAAAAATTATTACCCTAAGACTGAGTTAAATCTGTGTCAGGCCTGACCAGGGGTAGAACTTTTGATTGATGCTCCACATGGCGCATGTTTCATTATAGCTGCACGTGGCGTGTGATCGCATCTTCACTATTAGTGTGTGGTATAGTTACTGCTGCAGGGCTCTGTAAGCAACTTATGTGTTATGTTCTAACCTATGCCTTTTACACAAGAGTAAAACCGTTATACTTTACCATTACTATTAGTGTGTTGTCATTGCACATAGCGTTATCTCTCAGTACTGTTAGATTGTGTGTATAACCAGGTATAGGGTGTGAGAGGTACAAACCCTAGACAAACTGTGCCAGAGGGGGTCGAGTAGATTGCCGGGGGTTGGCGGAGCTGTATGCAGGGCCCGAAACAAATCCAGCAGCTCTCTTAACTGGGGGTAGCGCTACAGTTACATAGTAGGTGAGGTTGAAAAAAACAGTTTACATGTAAAATCCTTTTCTTGGAGTACATCATGCGACACAGAGGCTTAATCATTACATAATGGGTTATATCTCACCTTCAGGTGCTGGACACTGGTGTAATCAATTAGACAGGAAGTTTCCTCCCTATATGTAGCGGCCACCTCCACTCCCCTCTTTCTCTTGTCTCGTCTTTCTCTTGTCTAGGGGTATCTTAGAGGGGAGGGAGCGGGGACACCACGCCTGGCTTCCACCACATGTGTCAGTGCGGTATAAGCAACGTTCTTGTATTACCTTCGGGTCAGTGCTGTTCACCTGGATCCTCCCTCCAAGAGTCACCTTGAACAATGTCTGTCAGGAAATGAGCCCCACACCATTAAAGTTCAACACTCCTTTATTCTTCTCGAATGAACACAATCAGTTGAACTCCCTTGGTAGAAACAGAACAGGAAAGGAGGTGTGGATGCGAATAGGCCCAGACACAATGTAGTTCTCCACTTTCCTTCCTGAAAGTGGGTTACGGTCTCCGCACGAGGGGGAATTTCCTTCCAGGCGGTCTCCGACGAGAGGCTCACCTGTCACCGGCAATATGCTGCACCGGGTCTTCAAGTGAGGAGCTCCCCCCGGTCCCTTGCGCCTTCCGGATTCGGGTACCCACTCCCGGGGTTCCCTAGGATCTCCTTCCCTCGCGGAACTCAGTGTTGGGCACTGAGCTCCGGACCTCCATCCGAGTACCTCACCCCAGGCTAAAGGTGCCTGGGATGGAACACGACCTCCGGCTGTCCTCTAGGCCTAGGCCCGCCTAGAGACTTGACACGAACCACCGTCCGCAAGCTGAAGGTGCCTGGGACTTCGACCCCGTGACAAAGATGGCCAGCCCCTTTATACCCTCTCCCAGCAAGCACGGCGGGTTCCCCGCCCCACCATACCGCTGCCGAGGGAGGACAAAAAGGAGGCACAGCACACAGCAATGATTCAACCCCAGCCCAGGGCAACAGCGCCACCTACTGGGCTACAGGGAATTACACATCACTAATGTCTCTGTCAAATTCAAATTTACACCCGGGAAAGTACATACCCGCTACACTATCCCCATGGTGGTTTGACACTGGTCCCCAGTGTCTGGAGTAAATCATGCCCTCAATGACATAATCCAATCCAGAAACCGACTAACAATTGTACAAAAATATAAAACTTTTGAAAAAACTATACCATTGTGTCTGAGCCCTGTAAAGAAAGGGAATAAAGACAGAAGAGAAACAATAGCACTGATTCATAACTTTGAATCACATATTCACATTTGATTTTTCCCACCCATCCTGACTAAGACCCACCCCATCCTCAGTAAACTTGATGGGATGTTCTCCTGCAGAGGGAAAAGAAAGGATTAATACACATAACCCTGACACCTGTGTAGCGGGGTCTTCAATTTAGTGGGGTACACTTGGGGAGTAGTGTGACCCAAGTGTGTAATTATGTTAGGGTTCAGACCCCTTTTTCTTATTCGTGGAGGATTGGGTGGTGTAATATTCTCTTCGACCAGTAGGTGTCAGTGTACCTACTGGCTCGGGGTAGAATCACTACCGCAGTGCTACCCTTCTTTGTCCCTTCCTGGAGATGGTACGGCCGGGGCGGGGAACCCGCCGTGGTGTCGACGGGAGGAGATAAAAGGGGAGACGCCCTCGCCACGAGGTCTTCTTCGGGGATCATCTCTTCACGCACCCAGGCACCTTCAGCCTGGGTGCGGGCGGTTCAAGGTTCCGGCCTAGGCGCCCTAGGCCTGGTCGGGATGAAGATGGAGTCCATCCCAGGCACCTTCAGCCTGGGATGAGGTACTATTGAGGAGGCCTGGGACCCGGTGACTCCGACTGGGTCCCGTGAGGGTGGAGTTGCTCCAGGGCGCCCCTTGCGAGGGGACCCGCATCTGAGATGAGGAGGCTGGGGAGGTCACTCGTTCGAAGACCCGGTGTAGTGTCAACCCGGTGACGGATGGGCCTACAGTAACTCCCTTGGAGGACATCTTCCCCTGATAGAGGCCCGCAGCGCAACGGAGGTATTCATGTCGAGACCCCTATAGCCCTTGGTCATAGTATAGAGGGTGTAGGGATCCAGATCAGTATAGTGCCTCGACCTGCTCATTTCACCGTATCATGCCATCGCATTGCCTTGTAACTGAAGATACGAAATAAATCTAACCGTTGGACTGTGATTGGTGTATGGACTCTGTTAATGGGAGCAAAGGGAGGTTTCTGCACGACAGACTCGGTACATGTTCAGGACACCGGCCCGAGGAAACATTAGGTATTGGCCTTCACCTCGCCTGCAAGTAGTAGGGAGGACATGGGCCGTAGCGCACCCTCACCCCTGTCGCGTGACATACCCCTAGGCTAAAGAGGATGGGGTGAGGGGGTGGCCGCTACACGTGGGGGCTCGTCCGGGATATCGTGTGTCTTGGCGATGGAACTGAGAGCATCTATGTTTGAACTTTGCTGCCCGGAGGAGTTCCGAGCGGGTCGGCCATGTGATTGGCCAGAGTGCATCCCTGCTCGGAGTTGTGGACATGACCCTAAGTCGGGAAAGGCCCACGCAGAGGAGCGTAGAAAGGGAAAGGTCCAGCCGTGTGAAGTACTACATGTGGGGACTGTTAATGCACTGCGCCACGAGGCACCCCATGACTGTACAATTCGTGGGTGGAGGCTGGCGGAAGCCCGCGAAAACGTACAAGTTGTGGGAGGAGTCTGGCCACGTGTGGAGATACACGTGGAGACTCCGGCGCGTGGTCAGCGCGTGATGGAACAGCAAGTGGTCGGGATGGCCTCAAGCTCCCCGTGGATACCGGTACCTTACCCCACGAAGATGACTGCATTTGCTGCTCCCCTGACAGACACGGGGATAAGACTTAGGCCCCGAGGACAGTTGGCTCTGTATTCATGCAGAGACATGGAGGCTCTCGGTGTGATCTGTCCCGGATGTTCGGGACTGGTGGTCCAACTAAAGCCATTCGGGCGATGTGAGGCCTGCAAGGAATTCCTTTTTGAGGTTGAACCATACACGGAAAGGCCCCGGGCCCTACGCCTCAACTGCATCACAGGAACCGCCACTCCGGAGGGAGAGATCCAGGCCTCTGCGGAGGTCCCCGTACGCGCTGACCAGGGCGAAGTGACTGCCCAACCAGAGATTGAGAGAGAAAAATCCGAAGACACTGCTTCGGTCACCACAGACTCCCTGCTACCACCCCCGAAGAGGAAGATAGGCCTGGTGCAGGCCTCCTGTGGTCGTGGTCGAGCTTCACCCCGCCGCTTGCCTGGCCTGGATGGCGCCGGTAGAGAAGAGAGTCCCGGACATCCCAGTTCTTCAGTAGGTCCAGGTGAGCTAGGGGCTGGGACTGCGGTGTTGGTTGGAGGTGTCGGGAGTTCACAGTCGGTGGAGCCCGAAAGGGAGGGTAGCCTTCCGTCTACTAGAGACTACCTTCCCGCCGAGATGTATGACACCTCCGACTTAGAGTCGTTGTCAGACTATGGGGATGACGGGGAAATAGACGAGCTGTTTCAACGGAAGGGCTGGGACAGACGCCCGCTACCTGTGCTGAGTAAACCACAGGATTCCCCCATGTCCATAGAAGATAATACGCTCCGGGCGCAGACCCCGGAGTTCCAGAGGAAATCTAACCCTTCGACCAACTTTCCTCACTCAACTACATCATCCGCTTTGATGGTGAGGACGCAGCGCGCTTCGTTGCGGGCACCAAAGACCAAGCAACCTGAGATGGTGAAGGTACCTCGGCACCCGGAGGCCATCGTACAGCCAGGAGAAGGTGAGCGAGATGTGATGCCGCCTCTAGCCAGATTGCAGAGACTTTTCTCCCAGATAGTCGCCCGTGAATATGGGTGGGAGTACCCCTACTTGCCCCGGGACATATTGTATGAAGTTGAGGTCCTGCGACCAAGGTGGTATGACGAGTTTGTATGGGAAAAGCTTAAAGTACCCCATGCCAGGCGATACCTGTCATGTTCGCCGCCTGTGTCTAAAAAGTTCAAGGACTGCAGAGCTGATTGGAGACTTGGGCGCCATATTCATGCTGATAAGGTGCTCATCTGTAGGAAAGAAGGAGAGGATGTTGAGTACTCAGTGGAAGTGTTTGACGGGCACCTGAAGCCTCTGTTTCTGCCGGATCCAAGGTTCTACTTATAGGAGGAGTGAGCTCCTATCTTGTTGCTGTTGAAACTTTCTGGATGAGACATTCCCAGACGCCTGGAACTGTGCCCTATTTTTGTTTTGATTTGGGCTTTTCTTTTACTCACTGGAGACTTGGGAGCTGTTGTGTTTTTTTTCTCCCGTTTCTTCATGTGCCAAAGGCAGAGACTTTTGGTGTAGAGTCAGAGTAGGAAAGCAGGAAGCATGAAGATCTCACCAAGTGTCATTACCGCGGCTCTGTCACCAGGTGGCAGTGTTGCGCAACGAATGTTTGAAAATTTTACATATGCATTACTTACTTATTGGAGTGAGCGGGTCTCTCGGCTGTCGGACCCACTCATGCCAAGTTAACACAGAGTGTTAGGATGTGTTTTTTTTTTTGTTGTTTCCCTTCTGCAGGAGATTCATCGGTCAGGACTACTGAGAGTGGGGTGGTTCTTAGACAGCGATGGGAGGGATTGTACATGTGCACAGAACAGATGTTTTATACAAATGTTTATCGTTTTATATTTCCCCTTTTCCTTTTGAGCAGGTCTTGGCACATTTAGTATCCAGAAATTTGAGGGATAGCCTCTGGGGCCCACTTCATGTCACCACTTTTCGGGAGACATGGGTGTGCACCTGACGCTGGGGACCAGCGTCAAACCACAGGGGGGGGAGTGTGTAGCGGGGTCTTCAATTTAGTGGGGTACACTTGGGGAGTAGTGTGACCCAAGTGTGTAATTATGTTAGGGTTCAGACCCCTTTTTCTTATTCGTGGAGGATTGGGTGGTGTAATATTCTCTTCGACCAGTAGGTGTCAGTGTACCTACTGGCTCGGGGTAGAATCACTACCGCAGTGCTACCCTTCTTTGTCCCTTCCTGGAGATGGTACGGCCGGGGCGGGGAACCCGCCGTGGTGTCGACGGGAGGAGATAAAAGGGGGAGACGCCCTCGCCACGAGGTCTTCTTCGGGGATCATCTCTTCACGCACCCAGGCACCTTCAGCCTGGGTGCGGGCGGTTAAAGGTTCCGGCCTAGGCGCCCTAGGCCTGGTCGGGATGAAGATGGAGTCCATCCCAGGCACCTTCAGCCTGGGATGAGGTACTATTGAGGAGGCCTGGGACCCGGTGACTCCGACTGGGTCCTGTGAGGGTGGAGTTGCTCCAGGGCGCCCCTTGCGAGGGGACCCGCATCTGAGGTGAGGAGGCTGGGGAGGTCACTCGTTCGAAGACCCGGTGTAGTGTCAACCCGGTGACGGATGGGCCTACAGTAACTCCCTTGGAGGACATCTTCCCCTGATAGAGGCCCGCAGCGCAACGGAGGTATTCATGTCGAGACCCCTATAGCCCTTGGTCATAGTATAGAGGGTGTAGGGATCCAGATCAGTATAGTGCCTCGACCTGCTCATTTCACCGTATCATGCCATCGCATTGCCTTGTAACTGAAGATACGAAATAAATCTAACCGTTGGACTGTGATTGGTGTATGGACTCTGTTAATGGGAGCAAAGGGAGGTTTCTGCACGACAGACTCGGTACATGTTCAGGACACCGGCCCGAGGAAACATTAGGTATTGGCCTTCACCTCGCTTGCAAGTAGTAGGGAGGACATGGGCCGTAGCGCACCCTCACCCCTGTCGCGTGACATACCCCTAGGCTAAAGAGGACGGGGTGAGGGGGTGGCCGCTACACCTGTATTCGTGTAATGGAAAATAAACTTCTCCGAGAAGAAATCCCTTTTCTCCAAAGAGTGAGTGCATGAAAAGTGTCTTAACGTTGCACAACACTGCCACCTGGTGACAGCACCGCGGTAACTGCACCCGTGGAACTTTCTTCTTTTCTTTCGGCCCTATCTACCCCAGAGTCCATAATCTCTTGCAGGAAAAGTGAAGAACAAACAGGAACAGTTCTTCATTCCTCTGGGCACAAAAACAACTGGCCCCAGAAAGTTCAGCAGCATGATAAGAACGGTGTCTCTTTTCTCCTACAGGTAAAAGCGGGGATGCGGCAGAACAAATGGTTTCAAGGGCTGATCCATGGTCTCATGGACTTTATCTGCATGGATGTGTCGTCCCAACATCCATTCTGCCTTGCAGTCTTTAAAACGTTGAGAGGCCTTTGGAGAGCATGCCAGGTACCTGCGGGCGTGGGGAACCTGAAGGTGGGTCCACACAAAGTCATTGTACCAGCGCTCCCGGCACACTTCCACCTCATAGAGCAGTTCCTTCGATAAGTATGGATACTCCCATCCATAGTCTGCAGCAACCTTCTGAATAAACAGCCGTTGCAATCTCGCCAAAGGAGGCATGGTAGCTTTGTCCCCTTCCCCAGGCAAAACTATCGAGTCCGGGTGGCGAGGGACCTTGATCACATCTGATCTGGGCATAGGTCCCTGCAGCAGCAGTCTCTTTTCCCCGGCCTTCGGTACAGATGGCACGGGGGATGTAGAAGCAGCCTGGGGACCAGACCTCTCTTCAGGTGCTGATGCCTCCACCCGGGGTGTGCTTTCCCCTGTAGACATGGGTGGATCTCTGATCCTCCGAGATGAAGCGAGAGGCATTTTGTCCCAGCCCTTCCCGGCAAACAAATCGTCTATAGCAACGTCGTCTCCCATGTCCGAGAGCGACTCCAGGTCAGAGGTGTCACACTCCTCCGCGGGTATGTAGCCGGTTGTAGAAACGGAGCCACCACCTCCCACGGATTCGCTAGGCTATGACTTCCCGACACCTCCACCCACACACCAAATCTCTCCGCCTGGCTTACCTCGGCCTTTACTTGAAGCGGGACGTCCGGAACTCTTGTCGACGGATCCATCCGGGCCGGGCGTAAGCGGGCGAGACGGTCCACCACAACCGCTGGTCGGGGCTACCATGCCGGTCTTTCTCTTCGGTGGCGGACGCTGCGAGACATTGGTGACCGAGTCAGCATCCTCGGATTTCTCCCGTTGGGGTTTTACGACCTCCTCCGCGGTTGTTGCAGTGTGCGCAGAGGTGACTCTCACAGCAGTGATTCCTCCTCTCTGAGTGGTGTTGCCTGAAGCCCGGCCGGAGTAAATGGTCCTCGGCCTCTTCACCGCCGGATCCACTTCGAACAGGAACTCCCCACAGGCCTCACAACGTCCGAACGGCTTCAACTGGCACACCAGTCCCGAACACCCGGGACAAATCACACCCAGGGCCTCAACGTCCATGCACGAATACAGGGCGAATCGACCCCTTGGCTTTAGTCGGATCCCCGTATCTGTTACCGGAGCAGCAGCAGTCAAAGTCGTGGTGGAAGGGTGAACTGGAATCCACGAGGTGTGTCCAAACATGGCGACCTGTTGCTGATCCATCGCACACTGCAGAGTTTTTGCGCCAATGTCCCACGTGTAGTCCTTCACACGTATTGGACTCCTCCCCTTTGCTCCAGTTCGCGGGCTTTTCTTCTTTTATGTTTCTGAGTCACGCCCACGAACTAAGCGACGGGGGTGTGCCTGGTGGCGCAGTGCAATAGAAGCCCCCACGTGTAGTACTTCACACGGCTGAACTTCCCCCTCTTTCCACTCTTCTGCGTGGGCCTTTCCCTTCATTGGGTCATGTCCACGACTTCGAGCAGGTATGCACTTCGGCCAATGAAGGCCTGCCTATTCGCGTAACTCTTCCAACAGACACGTTCAATACTGTGGTGCACAAACACTATACCGGACCCGAGCCCCCACGTGTAGCGGCCACCTCCACTCCCCTCTTTCTCTCGTCTCGTCTTTCTCTTGTCTAGGGGTATCTTAGAAGGGAGGGAGCGGGGACACCACGCCTGGTTTCCACCACATGTGTCAGTGCGGTATAAGCAACGTTCTTGTATTACCTTCGGGTCAGTGCTGTGCACCTGGATCCTCCCTCCAAGAGTCACCTTGAACAATGTCTGTCAGGAAATGAGCCCCACACCATTAAAGTTCAACACTCCTTTATTCTTCTCGAATGAACACAATCAGTTGAACTCCCTTGGTAGAAACAGAACAGGAAAGGAGGTGTGGATGCGAATAGGCCCAGACACAATGTAGTTCTCCACTTTCCTTCCTGAAAGTGGGTTACGGTCTCCGCACGAGGGGGAATTTCCTTCCAGGCGGTCTCCGACGAGAGGCTCACCTGTCACCGGCAATATGCTGCACCGGGTCTACAAGTGAGGAGCTCCCCCAGGTCCATTGCGCCTTCCGGATTCGGGTACCCACTCCCGGGGTTCCCTAGGATCTCCTTCCCTCGCGGAACTCAGTGTTGGGCACTGAGCTCCGGACCTCCATCCGAGGACCTCACCCCAGGCTAAAAGGTGTCTGGGATGGAACACGACCTCCGGCTGTCCTCTAGGCCTAGGCCCGCCTAGAGAACTGACACAAACCACCGTCCGCAAGCTGAAGGTGCCTGGGACTTCGTCCCCGTGACAAAGATGGCCGGCCCCTTTATACCCTCTCTCAGCAAGCACGGCAGGTTCCTCGCCCCACCATACCGATGCCGAAGGAGGACAAAAAGGAGGCACAGCACACAGCAATGATTCAACCCCAGCCCAGGGCAACAGCGCCACCTACTGGGCTGCAGGGAATTACACATCACTAATGTCTCTGTCAAATTCAAATTTACACCCGGGAAAGTACATACCCGCTACATATATAACCCCTCCCATACTGGGAGCTCCTCAGTTTTGTAGCAAAGCAATAGGTGTCCCCATATCCCCAAATAAGAGGGGTGGGATCTCTGTGTCCCGTGATGTACTCCAAGAAAAGGATTTTACAGGTAAACTGTTATTAAAAATCCTATTTTCTTTTTCATACATCACGGGACACAGAGGCTTAATCATTACATAATGGGACGTCCCAGAGAAATGCTTAATTTGAGGGGAGGGAGACACAAATAACGCAGACCGCTATCAGACGTGAGGACCTATACTGCTGACTGCAGCATACTGCGCCAAAAGCGGCATCCTCTAATCGTCATACGTTCGCCTGATAAAAATTTGTGAACGTAAGCACCGACGATCAAGTTGGGGCCTAGCAAATCTGAGTCATAAAGGCTTGGTAATGCACCGCACACGAAGCGCTTACTGTTCTGGTAGAGTGCATTCTAAAAGAAACAGGGGGTACCCTCTCTTTAACCACAAGCCCGAATAATAGCCTGATGAATCAACATTGAAACAGTTGATTTAGACGCTGCCTGCCCTTTCCGGGGCCTCCGAGTAGCGCAACAAACATCAGTTTTCCATATCTGAGCAACCGCTTCAGATAGGCCTTGACTGCTCTCAATATAACGAGAGAGTAACCATTTTAACAGCTGATTAGAACGCTGCCTACCCATTTCTAGGGTCTTCTGGCAGCATAACAAAACGTCAGTTTCCTGTAACTGAAACTTTCAGATAGACCTCAACTATTCTCATCTATATTTAGAGAAAAGTAATAATTTTCTTTCCGTAAACCAAGTTTCTGGAAAAAAAGGGGAAGGCAAGAAGTGTTTTGATTAAAAAGAGAAACTAGATCCTTTTGGGAAAAAGGCTGGGTGAGGGTTCAACATCAGCCTAATAATAAGTATGGCTCTATACAAAGAGAGTTGCCAATACTGAAATTCTCTTGCGGAAGCTACCGCAACCAAGAACACCAACTCCCTTGAAGGAGGATGAAGGGAAATATGGTGCATCAGCCCAAGGAGCTGTCCGTCCAAGCCGACAAACCAGACTCAAATCCCCCCCCCCCCCGGGCACAAGGACGAACTGACTGGCGGACTTATATGCGTTACCTCTTGTAGAAAGGCCCGGATCAAAGAGTGCAAAGCAAGCGACCTTGAAAACACTGACAAGGTCGAGATTCGACTCTTGATGGAACTTAAGGCTAGCTCCATCCCTTTCCATGGAGTAGGAAGGTAAGAATTCTACCCGTGACATACTTCCGAGGATGCCATCCCTTGGTTTCACACCAGGAATACGAGCCTTCCAGATCCTATAATACATGGTCCTGGAGGCCTGCTCTCCTATATGAATCAGGGTAATCGTCCCTGATTCTGAAGCCGTGATCTTCAAGAATGCGGGCTAAACCAAGTAAACCATTAATTCCCATGTTTGCAAGACAGGATGGAATACCGGCCCTCGAAGTAGGTCTGGACAAGATGTAAGGGACACTGGGTCCTCTACTACCACCCTTGCGATCTCTGCACAGTAAGGCCGTCTGGGTCATGCCGGAATTATTAGGCCGGCTTCCATTCCCCTCTTATGTAGCATAGAGGCCACGCTAGTCGCAGCACTGGGGGAAGAGAATGGTTACTAATGCATCTTGTCTCCTATGCGAGTGGATCCTTTGTCCTAGACATAAAGCTGTCCAACTTCTTGTTGAAACTGGACGCCCATAAAACTGCCCGGGATACACCTTTCTCTGACTTCTGAACAAAAAAAAGATCGGGAAGTAGAGGCCATACACCCGGGAATAATTGTTGACGGTTCCAGAGAACCGCCTGCCAATTCTCCATTACATGAAATGAAGACCGACGACAGACAAGGCACAAGCTCCTTTGCCCAAGCCAGAAGCATGGCTCACTTCCTTCTGGCTGCCTGACTTCTAGTATCTCTTTGGTAAACAAAGTCAACTGCTGATGTGGCATTGTCGGATTGCACTCTGACAGAACAAACCTGCAACCTAAACGCCCAGGCCATTAAGATAGACGTGCCATCCGAAGCTTTCGTCCTTTAATGACTGTTGACGGACAAGGCTCTCTTGGAACTTGACCACCTCCCCTGGGCAGTGGTCTCTTCCAGGACTGGTCTCCATCCCTAGAGGCCAGCCTTCGTAGCCACTCCCTCTCAGGTAACCGGCATGACGGATCTTCCTTTCTGCCAACCTTTTGGTTAAGAACTACCAACTGAGATTCCAGCGTATCCGTGGGATCAGACCCTTTGGATAATGCCAGGTTTAGGATCAAGCAGCCTTGAAACTGAGCATAGGGAACCTTTTTGAATGAAGCCACCATACATAGCACCTTAAGCAAAGGGTGAATGTAAGGATCCCTTCCTTGCCTTGACCACATAGACCAGCTTTCTTGTAGCGCTGACTTTGTCTGAGGCAAGAAAAACTCTCCTTTCCTTGGGCTGTGTCCCAAATGCTCCAAGCTCCTTATCGAACTTACAAATGTACCTAAGCCCACGTTCACACTGGGGCTGCGGGAGTGAAGCCTGCGAGTTCAGCTGAACTCGCACAATTTCACTCCCACTGGCAGTCCCGATTTCAGACACGATTTCAAAGACATCTGAAACAGATGTCAATGTAAATCGTGGCTGAAATCGCAAAAAGTAGTACAGAAACTACTTTTTGTAATCGGTGCAGCGCCGCAAATGCGGCATCGCACCGATTAGGGCGTGGCCATTGCCCGCAATTTGCGGCAAATTTCGCCGATTTGACATGCGATTTGACGTGTCAAATCGCATGTCAAATCGCACCAGTGTGAACCAGG
Organism: Rana muscosa; assembly: GCA_029206835.1. Classification (NCBI taxonomy): domain Eukaryota; kingdom Metazoa; phylum Chordata; class Amphibia; order Anura; family Ranidae; genus Rana; species Rana muscosa. The sequence goes on from CM055117.1 coordinate 923,680,589, forward strand.
GCTTAGACTGGGATCCTAACCCAGTTCCAGATACCTGACCATGCTGGACACACTTAGGTCCAGCCATGCTACTGACTGATCTATCAGCAGCAGATTGCCTTGGTATGCCATTACTGCTATACCCTGGGCCTTTAGTCCTGCTAGAGGCGGGCTCTAGCACCTTGTAAACCCGGGCACGGTGGCTAACCCAAAGGGCGAAACCACCAACCGGAAGAGGTGCTGTCCCCCTGCGAAACGCAGACAACATCCTGCAGTCCCACATAAATAAACACAAATGGCTCCCCATATGTGTAAGTGGCAAGTGTTGAAGCAAAATGCTTCCATGGAAGCGTGCATTCATGGAAGCATGAATTTGTACAAATATGTTTTAACCACTTCAACACCGGGCTTTTTTTACCACATCAATACCGAGCCTATTCTGGCACTTCTCTCCTACATGTACAAATCATCATTCTTTTGGTAGAAAATTACTCAGAACTGTCACAGAAATTTCGGACCGACTCTCGTTACAAGTCAAGATTTTTTATTGCATATGCAGAGAAAATGGTTAAAGTATATTTGCGGCTTCAGAGATCCATTTTCTGCCTGTCATAGATTTACATTCTGCTTTTATAACCCTTAAACCTTCCCCTTTCCTGCTCGTAACGTCCTGATCATGTGTATAATTTCAACCTTTATTCTGACGTTTTAGCAGGAAAGAGGGAAATATCCTTTTTCAGCCTACACCTTATGACAGGATATTTCATACAATGGACACATAAATTATCTCATACAATGGACACATAAATTATTTCATGGTTCACAGCCCATGTTTGGCAGATGTAAGCAAAATACAGTTTTACTATAAGTCAGCACATCTTTTGCACAAATAGAATATGGTCATATGACTTATTCCAGTAATTAGGACTATTAGAGCTATTCAGCATATTTATGTATAATAGAGTTATATAAAACAAACATTTTAACTTTAGAAGATTAATATGCATCTTGATAGTTGACATATAAAGTATAATTTTTAATTTATCTAACATTCCCTCCTTATTATACTTATAATGTCAATACTTCAAATATCCAGGTTCTTTATTTTACCAGGTATTATCATTTAGACAAATAGGTCTTTTGAAAGGACTGTAAGTTCATCTTCATCAGGTTCCGGGTATAGTTCAGTGTTGTTCTGGAAAAACATAGTCTTTGTTAGTGATGTGTCAATCAGTCTTTGAAGAATTCCTCTAATACAAGGAATGCAGCAACATCCACACAGCTTAAGGACCGTGTCTGCCATGACAACAGAGATGAGCAAACCTTTTGCAAGATCACCCCATTTACCAAACCATTTTTCAAAGAGTCCTGTTAAGGGGTTCTCTACACCAGAGTACTCAGTTAGTTCCTGGGATAACATTTGTAGGCCTTGCAAAGCCTTGGTGATACTTCCATCAGGTGCCGTATTATTTGGAATAAAAGTGCAGCAGAAGGTGCCGAACATTTCGCATACCCCGCCCCTTTCTGCCAGCAACATATCCAATGCTATACGGTTCTGCCACGCTGTCAAAGAGGTGGCGTCCAATTGTGCTGCTATACCTTTGATAGCATCTCTGGTGTAATTCACAAACCTCTGCTGGTTGTAGTAAATGTAGTTTATCCAGTCGACATTCTTATTGGGCTGTACCCATAGGAAGAGTGAGGTGAGTCCTGCTGTTACTTGATTCTGTGCTTTAAATTCATCCGGAACTCCACGTGGAACACCTATTGAGTCTATATAAACCCGGTTGTCAAAGGATCCTTGGGGTGTTTCTCGCTTAAACCGTTTAAAATAGTGTTTACCTGGTAGTTTTATCAATTTGTTAGTCATAGGAACAATATAAAAGGGAAGCAACAGGCGGGTAAGGGCACAACTACCCTCCCATCTAGGTGGCAGTCTGGGTCTTAGTTTCATGTCCCCACACAGCCACCAAACATCAGCCAGTTGCCGTTTCTGTTCCTGAAACCATTTTAGTTGGTACTTAATGTCTGTAGTTGATGTTGTGGTCGCACAGTATTCAGGAGATAGGGTGCCAACCTTTGAACCATCCTTGTCTATGTTAGAGAAACAAGAAAAATTTCCTGGTAATGCTTGTACTGAAGGGGGTATACTTCGCATTTTAGTTTTAGGGTATCTCTTTTTCTCATTTGCACATTCAGACCCAGTAATATTTTCTGAAAACAGTCTTATTATGCAAGCTAAATCTGTTTCCTCTTCAGGGAGAGGAATGGTAGCTAGTTGTGGTCTTGGGTTTGCACAAGAAATACAATCACTTAACCCCTTAGATTGAGTTGTGTATCTGACCCATTCTATCCACTCATTTTTGTCTCCAAATCCTGTTTCTATACTTAATTGTTCCTTGTAGGTAAAATCTGTTTTAAACAAGGAGGGATTATGTTGAAACTGAGTGGGCTCTGGGACTGGGGTGTTCTGACCAGGGATTACAACCTTAATAGTAATTCTTCCTAGTAGATCACTCAGGCTGGGCCTATATACTCCTAGACCATAAACTCCAGCATCTGATACCTGTGGGTTTTTTATTGTCAAGGAGATGGGATTACATTTATTAGGTGTAAGCCAATCACGGGACTGGCAATCACCAGTCCACCCTCTTCGACTGTATATATATATACGTTCTACCTGATCCTTCCTTTGTTTAGGGATCACGGCAGAACTAGCAAGCCAACCATTATCATCTGTTGACCACCACACATCAGCCCACGCACTGCATTCTGGAGTAGAACATAAGTATTTGCCCGTAAAAACATATCTTTGATACCCAATGTCTATGACTTGACTTAGATCAAATTGTATTGTGGTGGTCTTACCCTGTATAACATTTATGGTGACACCATCTGGCCCCTTCATTATCTGTCTTTCCCCTCTATGACCCATTATGTTCAGTATTGGAATGAGGTCAAAAAGCATATAAATCCCCACAACTATGCCCCCTACTATCAATGTGATCAAAAGGATTCTCCCTGTCCATGTTTTAGTAAAATACCCTGGTTCAAACATTAGTCTCTCTCTGGGTCTTCCCTCCACCCCTATGAGTCCATAATGTACCATTCCCTTCTCCTGTGGTGTGGCAGTTATTCAGATTTTTTATTTAAATGATGTGCCTTCTTGCAGTGGGTGAGGTGTATCCAAGGTATTCGCTCCACAATTTTCACTGCGGTGGGTGTAGACAACAGTACTTGATAGGGTCCTTCCCACCTGGGGTCAGACCAAGTCTTTCTCTTTATTATTTTTATCCAGACCCAATCTCCAGGTTGTACAAGATCTTCTTGTTCTGTTTTAGTCTCTTGACCTGTAAGAGAATTTGGGCATAGGAGTTCTTTAGTTGTTAGCAACTTTCTCATATAATTTGCCAGTTCATAGTCCATTTCCTCATCATCTCGAGCAAATGCTCTGAGTTGTGGAATATAATAAGGTTTACCATACAACATTTCATACGGTGTTAGGCCCTTAGCAGTAGGGGTAATTCTTGTACTTAACAATGCCATTGGCAAACACTGAACCCAGTTTTTTCCTGTTTCCTCCATCAATTTTCTTAGTTTACTCTTTAAGGTACCATTATGTCTTTCCACTGTGCCTGCAGATTGTGGGTGGTAGACACAGTGGTTTTTCAGGTCAATATTATACCATTTACCAATCTGTTGTATTGTTCGGTTCACAAAATGGGAGTCATTGTCACTGTAAATTACCGAGGGGATCCCTTGTCGTGGAATCACCTCTTTGATTAGTACTTTGGCTACTGACTGCCCATCCGGGTGTGTCATAGGAAAAGCTTCCACCCACTTTGTAAACATATCAACAATAACCAGACAGCACTTTTTATTCTCACATTTGTTCAATTCAATAAAATCCATGCATATTGTGTGAAAGGGATAAGGGGGTTGTGGGAAATGACCTCGTAAGGGTCGTAGGGCACCTTGTGCATGGTATCTGTTACAAATCGGACATGTGAGACAAAAATGTTTTGAGTAGTTCGTAAATCCATATGTTGTGAATACCTTGTTGATCACCTGTACCATCCCTCCTTTTGAGGTATGGGCTTGCCCATGGCTCAATAATGCAGCATACCTAAATAATGATGTAGGTAAGATGGGTTTACCGTCTGTACTTGTATATACATCATTGACCAGTGTTGCCCCTTTTGATAACCACTTTTGTTTTTCACCTTCCGGTGATGCCTTCTGCATTTCTGATAACCATGTTTCATCAATAGCTTTCCGTACCTCACCATTTACTTGGAGATTTGTATAACATATGTACGTTATTTGCTGTCCTTCAGCAGCTGCTTTTGCTGTCTTGTCTGCTAGTGCATTCCCTAGGGTAATTGGATCTGTTCCCTGGTTTTTGTACATTTTCTAGAAGGGCAAGAATGAGATCTCTATGTGTGATCGGTTTACCTGTGGACGTAATCATACCCCTATTTTTCCATTGCTGGGCAAATATGTGTATAGTGGAGAAAGCGTATTGGCTGTCAGTATAAATATTTATTTGTTTCCCTTCCCCTAGACTGCAAGCCCTAGACAGGGCTATAATTTCAGCTTGTTGTGCAGAATAGGAATTGGGAAGGGATCTGGCTTCAATGACCTGGTCATGTGTCACTATAGCATAAGCTGTTTGATTTATCCCTTTATCGTTTTTTTCTACACGACCCATCAACAAATAAGGTAATGTCAGCATCTAGAAAGGGAACATCAGTAAGATCCTTTCTAGGGAGTACCCGTTCATCAATTTGAGCTATACAATCATGTGGATCCCCGTCACCAGGTGTTGGCATTAGTGTAGCGGGATTCAATGTACTGCACCTCTCAATTGTAAGGTGTGGCTGTCCCAGAAGTGTAGTCATGCATGATAAATGTCTGGCTGGAGATAAATAGGAGATCTTGTCTTGTAGTAAGATCACTGAGATGGCATGTGGGACCTTAAGTACCAGGGGATGGAACAATACTATCAATGCAGAGGACCGTATGGCCAATGAGGCTGCTACTACAGCTTGTACACAGTGGGGCAAACTCCGTGCCACTGGATCTAATTTAGTTGAGTAAAATGCAATTGGTTTGTGTTTGTCCCCATAAACCTGAGTGAGAACAGAAGTCATGTACCCCTCTTTACAGTCTACAGTCTGATAAAATATTTTACTGTAATTGGGTAAGCTGAGCACAGAGGAACCCACAATGAGGTGCTTCACTTTTGTAAATGCATCCTCTGCTTGTACATTCCACTGGATGCAATCTTTCGCAGACATTTGTGTACCATAGATGAGATCAGAAAGAGGTGCCACCTCCGTAGCATAATTAGCTATCCATGCTCTACAAAAATTTGCCATACCAAGAAATTACATCATTTCTTTTTTGGTGCGTGGTTTGGGGACTTGAAGGATGGCTTCTTTTCGGATCTCATCCAGATGTCTGCCTTCTTGAGACAAAATATAACCCAAGTATGTCACCTTTTCTTTCCATAGTTGTAGTTTATGCTTGCTGACCTTGTGACCTTGTTCTGTGAGGAAATGCATCAGAGCCAAGGTGTCAAGTTTGCATTGTTGCTCCGAAGGAGCTGCTACCAAAATGTCATCCACATACAAGAGAATTTGACTCCCACAGGGAGGTACAAACCGAGACAAATTATTGGACATTTCTTGTGAGAAAATAGTTGGACTTTCACAATATCCCTGGGGTAACCTGGTGTATGTGTATTTTTTCTTTTTATGTGTAAAAGCGAACCAGAACTGACTGTCTTTGTGTAAGGCAATAGAAAAGAAAGCGTTACTGATATCAATGACAGAAAATACCTTGTTATCTGGGTGAAGGTCGTTCAGAAGTACATGCGGGTCTGGGACCACCGGGGCCCTCGGTAATACGGCCCTATCGACCGCCTGTAAATCCTGTACAAGTCTCCACCCATCTTCCCCTCCCTTCTGCTTCCTGACTGGGAACAGGGGCGTGTTACATGGTGAATCCGGACATTCAATGATGACACCATTTTTTAGTAATTCCATTATCAAGTGGTCTGCTCCCTCTTCGGCATCTTTCCTTAGTGGTATTGTTTTTGATGAGGCCTCATTGTACTTTTAGGGGTTATTTGGACCTCACTGGCTGTTTTAATTAGTCCAACGTCTGTTTTTCCTTTTGACCACAAGAAATCGGGGATGTCTTTTAAGGCATCCTCTTCTTCTTGGGTCAAAAGTGTCAGTCACTGTCTTTTGTCACAAACTTCAATCATGTGGATTCTGGGTGTACATTCAACAAACCATGCTAATCTGCACCTCCGAATCCCTTTGGATTCTAGTTCCTCATCTGTTAGTAGAACCCAGTGTGTGATAAGTTCTCCCAGCTCATACCATGATACCCCAGGGTTCCGGGTGACCGAAACATGAGGTACAGTATCCTGCCTGTATATTTGCAGAATTGGTTGTGGTAGGAGACAAGTAGCCACACTATTTCCTTCCTTATCACAGTACAGGTATCTTAAGAGCACTTCAGTGTTAGTGAGACTCATTAACTGTTTCTCATAAGACTTATCAGGCCCTGAGGTCTTTTTGTAGTACATAGTGCAATGGAGGTTCGTCTGGACCTTGTACCCGCTCCTCACAGGCTCTTCTTCAACTATTTCTGTCAGGGTTTTGGGCATCTTTAACCCCTCAGTTTGCAAATCCAAGCTATACCAGTATCGGGGCTCATTATCCACGGCTGTGATTCGTTTTTCACACAGCCGATGGGCTTTGAGGCCCCCCTCCACTGGTATGACAGAAATATCGAGAGCATGCAACATGTCTCTACCCAACAAATTAACAGGACATTTAGTTGAAATTACAATTTTACAATGAGCCTTTTTACCTGTCTGTGGATCTTCCAGAGTAAGGCCTTCAGACACGGCCTCCTGGTGCATTAACCCATTTGCAGACTTTACATATACTACACCTGTTTTCTTTACCCCTGGTGGCATATCCAGTGGGTGTATTAGGGTCCTGCAAGCCCCGGTGTCACAGAGAAATGTTACCCAACTACCCTTTACAATCAATGTTATTTCTGGCTTGACTTCAGCATGCAAACAAGCTTCAACATTACACACATCCAAGATCTCAGACTCTTTCTCCTCATTTCCCTCTGTATCTCTCTCTGTGGACATACCAACATTTTCTAGTCATGCTTCTTCCTCTCTGTTTGACTCACATGCTCTCGCTAAGTGACCTCTTTTACCACACAGGAAACACTCCCCCCTCTTCTTTTTCCCCTCATAATCCTGAATGCGGGGCCTTGTTCGAGTGTTCCCCAATCTTTTGTTCCGATTCTCAACAACATACACATCATTACTTTCACCCATCATAAACACCTTCCCTTTTTTTACTTTCTTTTTTGATTGGAAGTGCCTTTCAGCATGCCTTGCATACTCAATTAGCTCCTGAAGTCTGCAAATCCTATGGTTAATCATGTGTTTGGTAACAAAACTTGATATAGGGGCTATCAGCCCCTTCAGGATTGCATTCTTTAGCTGTTGCTCATATGGGCTATCGTTCACTTGATCTGCTTGGATTTCTATCCCAGAGTGGTTATTGAAAATCTCCCTCATCCTAACAATGAAATTATCCACTGTTTCCTCTTCTCCTTGCATACACTGATTTATAATGGACCAGTCAGCCCGACGTACCCATCTATTTTCTATCCTTGCTATAAGAGCATTTCTCCTGACTTCGAGTGCTGCATCATCATGAGGCAACACCCTTCCCTGGTTGTTTAATCCACTCCAATCTCCCACTACATGATGCCAGTCAGGTCCCAGTACCTGTCAGATGACCTGCTCTATTTCCCTCCCATTGAGATGATAGCTAGCAATCATTCCCATGATACCATCCCTGAATTGAGCTATGTTAACTTTGGGATGTGGTATCCCTTCAATAGCTTTCTTAACATCCTCGGGGGTCCAGGGGCGATAGACCATCATAGTGTTGGGGGCTGGTACACCTCCTACATCTTGTCCTGCCCTAGGGTTGGGAACTTCAATTAATGGGAACTCTTCCTCCCCAAATTCTGTTTGTTCCCCAGCTGCGGGGGATATTAATTTATTGAGCAGGTGGCCGATGAGTTTTGTAACCGTTGCTGTAAGGGGGGTCCCTTGTGGACTTCTCTGGACAGCAAGGGTCATTCTGAGTGGGGGTTTTGCTGCAGCCGTAGGAGAAACGGTTGCATCTGGGGGTGACCCAGGTGACCACGAAGGGACAGCAAACAGTGGGGGGTCACATTGCATGGAAAAAGGGTTGTTTGCCGATAGTCGGGGGGTCAGTCGAGGTGGCCTATTGCATGCCTCTGTCCCGTATGGTGGTGGGGAATGTAAGTCTGCAATAGGGTATAGGGATTTGGGAGTGGGAGTTGTGGTTAAAGGGGGAGCGGCAACTGTCAGTGGGTTTGGGGTATCTTCTAAAGGGTGTGTGGGGGCTGTTGGGTGCATTTGATTTGTTGAGTTTTGTTCAGTGAATACTTGCTGAACTAAGCTTCGGAGGACGGTCATATTATTGTCCTCCTCTTTGTCTAAAAACATAGTTTTTTTATGGTTTTCTGAATTTAACCTACGATTAGCCTCCTCAAGCCATTTTTTTGCCTGGGGAAGACCTAATTTCTTCTGTTTCCTTTTTTTCGGGCCGGCCTTATTTTTAGGCTTTCTACACAGCATTACACAACCATCCTTATTTAAGGAAGTATCAAAATCATATTTTGTTTCCCACATCTTAAGAAATTTCACATTCTCTTTGTCTAGACTACACATATACTTAGCATCTTCATTCAAACCAACAGATTTTCCATGGATCACCATTTTAACGTGCACACGGAGTTTTTTTTTTTGTAAGGTCTTCTCACACTGACACAATACCTGCACACAGTATCTTATCACTTCTGCAGCTACTCACAAACTTTCTAGTCGTGACATATCACTTCTAGATTATTGATCTTGTGTGCTGCTATAATACTGGTGTCTTGTCTTCTTACTTAATGTTTTATTCATTTATAGGGAGAATGAACAGAATTACAAGGCGAACGTAAATTCACCTGACTGGTCAACCCTCCCTGATCAAAACATTAATATTTCAGTAAACTGTAGGGAGCATGAACAGAATTACAAAAGAGACTTAATTTCTCTCGACTGTTGTTCCCACACTTTATCAAAACATTAATATTTGTTGATTCAACGGTATTTATAAATGCCTGTACAGGTTTTTTACACAACAAACGAGGCTGGCTGAGCGCAAGGGCTCGTCAAATTACCTCTATTTGTTACCTGGAAATCTATCAGGCCATACCTTTGTATTAACAGGGGTTCATGTTTTTGATGTAGGAATATTTATGTGTCCCCCACGGGAATTCCTGCAGTTTACAAGGCTGTCAGGACCTAGGTCCTTTGTCGACAAATTTCCTTTATCTGCACCCGGGTATTAGAATGGGACCATACACCTATATCAAAGGGATTTAAACTACGGACGTATCTACTTATATTCCCTCAACTCGGATAAAGCAAAACATATACACAACAGATAAATACATATAATATAGAGATGAATTGAATGTTTAACAAAAATCCCTTAATTCATTAAATCCCTAATCACATTTAGGCCTAAAGGTATAATATAATAAATTAAAATATCTTACCTTGCCCCGAGAGCGGTCTCTTGTGCTGATCCGGTAAGTCGCTGCCCGGGAGGCACTAGTTCAGTGAGCCGGCCTCTGTTAACGTCAAATTTAAGACGGAGGACTTACAGTTTTTTGCCGTACGGACATCGGTTCACTGGGTTGTTGGCTAGTGCTTTCCAGGAATTTGGACTTCCGGTCCGAAGGACCAAAATGTCACAGAAATTTCGGACCGACTCTCGTTACAAGTCAAGATTTTTTATTGCATATGCAGAGAAAATGGTTAAAGTATATTTGCGGCTTCAGAGATCCATTTTCTGCCTGTCATAGATTTACATTCTGCTTTTATAACCCTTAAACCTTCCCCTTTCCTGCTCGTAACGTCCTGATCATGTGTATAATTTCAACCTTTATTCTGACATTTTAGCAGGAAAGAGGGAAATATCCTTTTTCAGCCTACACCTTATGACAGGATATTTCATACAATGGACACATAAATTATCTCATACAATGGACACATAAATTATTTCATGGTTCACAGCCCATGTCTGGCAGATGTAAGCAAAATACAGTTTTACTATAAGTCAGCACATCTTTTGCACAAATAGAATATGGTCATATGACTTATTCCAGTAATTAGGACTATTAGAGCTATTCAGCATATTTATGTATAATAGAGTTATATAAAACAAACATTTTAACTTTAGAAGATTAATATGCATCTTGATAGTTGACATATAAAGTATAATTTTAAATTTATCTAACAAGAACCCCCAAACATTATACATGTTTTTTTTAGCAGACACCCTAGGGAATAAAATGACGGTCATTGCAACTTTTTTTCTTACAATATTAATTGGTGGGAAGGGGGGGGAGGGGAGGGGGGGAAGGGGGAATGGAAGAAAGGGGATCAGTCTGTTTAGAGCAGACCGAAAGCGGTTACTATAGGCAACAGATTATAGATCCAGAGGCGGAAATGATTTTAAAATTAATCATTTATTCCTGTTATCATTTCAAATAGATGTAAGAGGAAACATATGAAAGTGCAGCATTATTTTCAAAAGGTGAATGATCATACATTACATGAATTAATTGGAAACATCTAGTAGACAGACAAGACAAACAAATAACTAAAACATATAACAACACACTTGTCCGGACGTATGGTTCAGTCTTATATAAGTATGTGACCCAGTGAAGGATAATATTGTTTTATATATTGATTACCGCCCACCAGGGAATATAGGGTAATCTCGGCCACCTGCTAGTAAGTGGATTTATTAATTAAGGTCAAATGGGTTTAACATTTAATATAAGACTGAACCTGATGGGGTGGGAAAGGGGAACCGGGGGAGGAGGGTATTAGCGCTGAGGGCATGCATTAGGACTGGTACAAATCGAAGCCGTTTGCCTAAATGCAGTATTTGCATTGGGTATACTCATCAATACTATTACCTTACCAATATCTTTCCTTGATAGTTGAACTATATAATCAATTAATTCAAACATTGTTCATTTATTATTATGTTTTTGCTTTTTCTACTTTTTTCTTGCCATTCCCTATACATAAGGGTCTTTCAAGTATTTCTAATAACACATCAAATTAAGCTTAGGAAAATGATTAATATTAGATCATCATTATGTGTGGCTTTTCTTTTACCTAAATCCCTCCCTTTCCTTCCCTCCCCCTTTCCCCCTCTCCCCCCCCCCCCTTTACCAAAATGTACTCAATATGGGCCGTTACCAGCATTGACCTCCTCTATATATGCACCAAGTGTCCATCTCCTTGTTTTCCTCCTTTGTAAAATACATTGAAAATGTATAAAGTCCCTCTTGTCAATACGTTCAGTGACTCTCAGCAAAAAAACAAAAAATGAGAATTCAACTGACCCCCCTATGCGCGTTGCAATGAAGATTAACCTCAAACAGGTGAATGTCACATAGGAAATTGGAATAAATCCAGACAGGACGCAACTAAGGGTTGTCTTTCACAAAACCCAACCCCCTAATGATGCGCGTCACTGGTTTCAGTGAAACATAAATATGGGTCCTGTCCAGTGACGTGATACGTCCAGACGAAGCTACGCCACAGAGCACGGCGAAACGCGTTGACGTCACATCCCACACAGTCACGTGACGTTGTTCTGAATGGAGTGGGCGGATCGACATGGCACGGAGCTCGTAAGCCATAGTCAGTACATACGATAGCGGCTACGACCGCGGCAACTGACACTAGGCATTTGCAAAGCAGCCACATTGGATCCCATTTTGATACCGGCGCAGGTAACGCTTGGGGGACCTGGACTTTACCACAATATCCGTTCGGGTTGACGGCCAACACAACAAATAGGTATGGCCAAAATAACACCCTCAAATCAGCTGCCAAATACCAGGTAACCCGGGACCTATGGTTAAGTACTTTGACTTGTAGGTTGAAATTGAGCTGCAGACAATGATAAAGAGACTAATTACACACTGCCTATATGTGCAAACCAGAGCTATGTTGTAAAAGCATCACAGATTTCTGTACTAATAACCGTATTGATGAACTTTCTTTGCTAGCAACTTTTGGAGGACATTTATTCATTACCATTGTGCCAATACAACAGCCCTTTTACTAACATCAATTAACCCTTTCAATCTTCAAAGAACTTTTCCATTAGTGGATTCCCAGAGTATACCCAATGCAAATACTGCATTTAGGCAAACGGCTTCGATTTGTACCAGTCCTAATGCATGCCCTCAGCGCTAATACCCTCCTCCCCCGGTTCCCCTTTCCCACCCCATCAGGTTCAGTCTTATATTAAATGTTAAACCCATTTGACCTTAATTAATAAATCCACTTACTAGCAGGTGGCCGAGATTACCCTATATTCCCTGGTGGACGGTAATCAATATATAAAACAATATTATCCTTCACTGGGTCACATACTTATATAAGACTGAACCATACGTCCGGACAAGTGTGTTGTTATATGTTTTAGTTATATGTTTGTCTTGTCTGTCTACTAGATGTTTCCAATTAATTCATGTAATGTATGATCATTCACCTTTTGAAAATAATGCTGCACTTTCATATGTTTCCTCTTACATCTATTTGAAATGATAACAGGAATAAATGATTAATTTTAAAATCATTTCCGCCTCTGGATCTATAATCTGTTGCCTATAGTAACCGCTTTCGGTCTGCTCTAAACAGACTGATCCCCTTTCTTCCATTCCCACTTCCCCCCCTTCCCCCCCTCCCCTCCCCCCCTTCCCACCAATTAATATTGTATGCTTATATGGTTACAGCAACTATACCTTATCAGGTAAAAACGATCCCCAGTGGGTGACATTTCTTTTCACCCACTCACTAGCGGAACTTGCGCAATTCCCCATCCCCAAACCCTAATATGTTTACAACTTTTTTTTCTTGCACGGTATTTGCGCAATAATTTTTCAAACGCCTTTTTTGGGGAAAAAAAAGGGTTTCGTGAATTAAAAAATTAAAAAACAGTAAAGTTAGCCCAATTTTTTTGTAAAATATGAAAGATGATGTTACGGCGAGTAAAAAGATACCTAACATGTCACGCTTTAAAATTGCGCACACTCATGGAATGGCGCCAAACTTCGGTACTTAAAAATCTCCATAGGCGACGCTTTAATTTTTTTTACAGGTTACCAGGTTAGAGTTACAGAGGAGGTCTAGTGCTAGAATTGTTGCACGCGCTCTAACGCACGCGGCGATACCTCACATATGTGGTTTGAATGGCGTTTACATATGTGGGCGGGACTTAGGTGTGTGTTCACTTCTGACCGCGAGCTACCGGGGACAAGGGCGTTTTAATTTTTTTTTTTTTATTTTTTTTTTTTTTTTTTTTTACTTTTTTTTTTTTTTAACACTTATTTAACTTTTTTTTTTTTTTGATCACTTTTATTCCTATTACAAGGAATGTAAACATCTCTTGTAATAGGAATGTGTGTGACAGGTCCTCTTTATGGAGAGATGTGGGGTCAATAAGACCCCACATCTCTCCTCCAGGCTGGAAAGTATGAGATCAGTGACATTTTTTTCACCGATCTCATACTTACAAGCCGCAATGGCGGCTTTGTTTACATCTGAGGACTCGGGCGTGATGTCCGCCACATCGCACCCGGGCCTCCGACGATCATAGAGATGACTGGTGACCATCTGGTCACCAGTCACCTCTATGCTCGTCATGTGACCCACCAACGACGCCGGAAGATTCGCTCCGGGTCGCCGATCGCACGGGAGAGCCCAGAGAAGCACCGGATGGCGGCGGGAGGGGGGGATGTCCCCTCCCACCGCCTATAAGAACGATCAAGCGGCGGAACCGCCGCTATGATCATTCTTATGGTGCGCAGAATCGCCGGCACAAAAAATGGATATCTGAATGATGCCTCTAGCTGCAGGCATCATTCAGATATCCCCCCTCAAAGCAGAGGACGTCATATGACTATGGGCGGTAAGGAAGTGGTTAAGCAACAACATAAAAAGTGTGTACTGTATACACGCATATATATATATAGCACGTGTGCTATGGGACGGGCATCTTGCGAGCAAGTATACGTTTATGAACGTATTTATGCAACATCACCAAACATGTATCCATGCAGACACGTATTCTTATGTGAACATAAAGAATCCTGTATAATTTAAGGAATCCTTAAATTATCATGCCTTATTATGCAACCATGCAAAAATCTAGGCGATCATGCAACTTATATGTGATTTAGCTTCTTATTGCGATCAAACATTTAATGCATCTTAAGCACTATTGTGCGGACAAGTACCCTTGTGAGACCAAGGATTCCTGAGTGATCAGGCACCCTTGTGCGATTCAGCAACTTTTATGCAATCAAGCATTTTTATGCGATTTTAGGCATCTTTGTGAAAACAAGCCCCTCTGTGTGATCAAGTATCCTTGAGTAATCAAGGACTCTTGTGTGACCAAGCATGTTTATGCGGTCAAACATCTTTTTGGTACTAAGCACTTAAATGTGACCAAGCATCCTCATGCGACTATGTAAAAACCATGAATATCCATACAAGCAAAAAAAACATGCATCTTTATGTGATTAATCATAAACATGTTCTGTTTTTACCCCACATGCATCTTTGTGCGATTAAGTACTCATGGGTAACCAAGGACTTTGTGAGATCAAGCACCTTTGTGCGACCCCGCATCTTTATGCAAACAAGCATCTTTATGTGATTTTAGGCAAGACATGTCAATCCATCAACAGAAAACATGTAAACGTGGGCTGGTAAAAGAGGAAGTTATCCTCCGCAAACGTGCGTTTCCGCAACCATGCAATTTAGCTTTTTAGCAACAATGTGCACCAACAAAGAGAACAAAAGGGGGGAAGGTTTGGGGGAAGCAAGTTGGTTGTCACTGATACACGATCAGTTAGTGGACTAATCTGTGGTAGACCATTCGCCTTGTAAGGCGTTGTTGCTGTAACCAAGCAGCATGTAAGGAAGGAGGGGGGACAGTCTGGTGTTAGGCAGGTTGTGAAGGGGTTACTTGTAGCAACAAAATTAATGATCAAAACTTGAATAATTCGAAATGCGATTAATTTGTTCTGTAGCGCCAGCCCAAATGGTCCACGCTATATTTAAATTTAGGGGATAGTCTGAGCCAATATTTGGGCTCAGACTTGCTGATTTCTCTAGATTCTTGCTTCTGCTCTTGTTGTGATACTGCCTGGCAGTTATTTTCCCTATTCGCCCATAGGTGGCACTGCCACCGCTGGCCCATGTTGGAATACAGGTGTATCACAGCGTATTGGGTGTCCCTTCTCGGCAGCCATGCAGTGGGAGTGGTTGGCCCGCGGTGCATGCTGGGGAGGGGTACATAAGGGGCAGACGCTATTGAATGGGGTCTTCCGTGTGCGCCTCGTGGCCCTCATGGCAGATGTAAGCAAAATACAGTTTTACTATAAGTCAGCACATCTTTTGCACAAATAGAATATGGTCATATGACTTATTCCAGTAATTAGGACTATTAGAGCTATTCAGCATATTTATGTATAATAGAGTTATATAAAACAAACATTTTAACTTTAGAAGATTAATATGCATCTTGATAGTTGACATATAAAGTATAATTTTAAATTTATCTAACAAGAACCCCCAAACATTATACATGTTTTTTTTAGCAGACACCCTAGGGAATAAAATGACGGTCATTGCAACTTTTTTTCTTACAATATTAATTGGTGGGAAGGGGGGGAGGGGGAGGGGGGGAAGGGGGGGAAGTGGGAATGGAAGAAAGGGGATCAGTCTGTTTAGAGCAGACCGAAAGCGGTTACTATAGGCAACAGATTATAGATCCAGAGGCGGAAATGATTTTAAAATTAATCATTTATTCCTGTTATCATTTCAAATAGATGTAAGAGGAAACATATGAAAGTGCAGCATTATTTTCAAAAGGTGAATGATCATACATTACATGAATTAATTGGAAACATCTAGTAGACAGACAAGACAAACAAATAACTAAAACATATAACAACACACTTGTCCGGACGTATGGTTCAGTCTTATATAAGTATGTGACCCAGTGAAGGATAATATTGTTTTATATATTGATTACCGCCCACCAGGGAATATAGGGTAATCTCGGCCACCTGCTAGTAAGTGGATTTATTAATTAAGGTCAAATGGGTTTAACATTTAATATAAGACTGAACCTGATGGGGTGGGAAAGGGGAACCGGGGGAGGAGGGTATTAGCGCTGAGGGCATGCATTAGGACTGGTACAAATCGAAGCCGTTTGCCTAAATGCAGTATTTGCATTGGGTATACTCATCAATACTATTACCTTACCAATATCTTTCCTTGATAGTTGAACTATATAATCAATTAATTCAAACATTGTTCATTTATTATTATGTTTTTGCTTTTTCTACTTTTTTCTTGCCATTCCCTATACATAAGGGTCTTTCAAGTATTTCTAATAACACATCAAATTAAGCTTAGGAAAATGATTAATATTAGATCATCATTATGTGTGGCTTTTCTTTTACCTAAATCCCTCCCTTTCCTTCCCTCCCCCTTTCCCCCTCTCCCCCCCCCCTTTACCAAAATGTACTCAATATGGGCCGTTACCAGCATTGACCTCCTCTATATATGCACCAAGTGTCCATCTCCTTGTTTTCCTCCTTTGTAAAATACATTGAAAATGTATAAAGTCCCTCTTGTCAATACGTTCAGTGACTCTCAGCAAAAAAACAAAAAATGAGAATTCAACTGACCCCCCTATGCGCGTTGCAATGAAGATTAACCTCAAACAGGTGAATGTCACATAGGAAATTGGAATAAATCCAGACAGGACGCAACTAAGGGTTGTCTTTCACAAAACCCAACCCCCTAATGATGCGCGTCACTGGTTTCAGTGAAACATAAATATGGGTCCTGTCCAGTGACGTGATACGTCCAGACGAAGCTACGCCACAGAGCACGGCGAAACGCGTTGACGTCACATCCCACACAGTCACGTGACGTTGTTCTGAATGGAGTGGGCGGATCGACATGGCACGGAGCTCGTAAGCCATAGTCAGTACATACGATAGCGGCTACGACCGCGGCAACTGACACTAGGCATTTGCAAAGCAGCCACATTGGATCCCATTTTGATACCGGCGCAGGTAACGCTTGGGGGACCTGGACTTTACCACAATATCCGTTCGGGTTGACGGCCAACACAACAAATAGGTATGGCCAAAATAACACCCTCAAATCAGCTGCCAAATACCAGGTAACCCGGGACCTATGGTTAAGTACTTTGACTTGTAGGTTGAAATTGAGCTGCAGACAATGATAAAGAGACTAATTACACACTGCCTATATGTGCAAACCAGAGCTATGTTGTAAAAGCATCACAGATTTCTGTACTAATAACCGTATTGATGAACTTTCTTTGCTAGCAACTTTTGGAGGACATTTATTCATTACCATTGTGCCAATACAACAGCCCTTTTACTAACATCAATTAACCCTTTCAATCTTCAAAGAACTTTTCCATTAGTGGATTCCCAGAGTATACCCAATGCAAATACTGCATTTAGGCAAACGGCTTCGATTTGTACCAGTCCTAATGCATGCCCTCAGCGCTAATACCCTCCTCCCCCGGTTCCCCTTTCCCACCCCATCAGGTTCAGTCTTATATTAAATGTTAAACCCATTTGACCTTAATTAATAAATCCACTTACTAGCAGGTGGCCGAGATTACCCTATATTCCCTGGTGGACGGTAATCAATATATAAAACAATATTATCCTTCACTGGGTCACATACTTATATAAGACTGAACCATACGTCCGGACAAGTGTGTTGTTATATGTTTTAGTTATATGTTTGTCTTGTCTGTCTACTAGATGTTTCCAATTAATTCATGTAATGTATGATCATTCACCTTTTGAAAATAATGCTGCACTTTCATATGTTTCCTCTTACATCTATTTGAAATGATAACAGGAATAAATGATTAATTTTAAAATCATTTCCGCCTCTGGATCTATAATCTGTTGCCTATAGTAACCGCTTTCGGTCTGCTCTAAACAGACTGATCCCCTTTCTTCCATTCCCACTTCCCCCCCTTCCCCCCCTCCCCTCCCCCCCCTTCCCACCAATTAATATTGTATGCTTATATGGTTACAGCAACTATACCTTATCAGGTAAAAACGATCCCCAGTGGGTGACATTTCTTTTCACCCACTCACTAGCGGAACTTGCGCAATTCCCCATCCCCAAACCCTAATATGTTTACAACTTTTTTTCTTGCACGGTATTTGCGCAATAATTTTTCAAACGCCTTTTTTGGGGAAAAAAAAGGGTTTCGTGAATTAAAAAATTAAAAAACAGTAAAGTTAGCCCAATTTTTTTGTAAAATATGAAAGATGATGTTACGGCGAGTAAAAAGATACCTAACATGTCACGCTTTAAAATTGCGCACACTCATGGAATGGCGCCAAACTTCGGTACTTAAAAATCTCCATAGGCGACGCTTTAATTTTTTTTACAGGTTACCAGGTTAGAGTTGCAGAGGAGGTCTAGTGCTAGAATTGTTGCACGCGCTCTAACGCACGCGGCGATACCTCACATATGTGGTTTGAATGGCGTTTACATATGTGGGCGGGACTTAGGTGTGTGTTCGCTTCTGACCGCGAGCTACCGGGGACAAGGGCGTTTTAATTTTTTTTTTTTTTTTTTTTTTACTTTTTTTTTTTTTTAACACTTATTTAACTTTTTTTTTTTTTTGATCACTTTTATTCCTATTACAAGGAATGTAAACATCTCTTGTAATAGGAATGTGTGTGACAGGTCCTCTTTATGGAGAGATGTGGGGTCAATAAGACCCCACATCTCTCCTCCAGGCTGGAAAGTATGAGATCAGTGACATTTTTTTCACCGATCTCATACTTACAAGCCGCAATGGCGGCTTTGTTTACATCTGAGGACTCGGGCGTGATGTCCGCCACATCGCGCCCGGGCCTCCGACGATCATAGAGATGACTGGTGACCATCTGGTCACCAGTCACCTCTATGCTCGTCATGTGACCCACCAACGACGCCGGAAGATTCGCTCCGGGTCGCCGATCGCACGGGAGAGCCCAGAGAAGCACCGGATGGCGGCGGGAGGGGGGGATGTCCCCTCCCACCGCCTATAAGAACGATCAAGCGACGGAACCGCCGCTATGATCATTCTTATGGTGCGCAGAATCGCCGGCACAAAAAATGGATATCTGAATGATGCCTCTAGCTGCAGGCATCATTCAGATATCCCCCCTCAAAGCAGAGGACGTCATATGACTATGGGCGGTAAGGAAGTGGTTAAGCAACAACATAAAAAGTGTGTACTGTATACACGCATATATATATATAGCACGTGTGCTATGGGACGGGCATCTTGCGAGCAAGTATACGTTTATGAACGTATTTATGCAACATCACCAAACATGTATCCATGCAGACACGTATTCTTATGTGAACATAAAGAATCCTGTATAATTTAAGGAATCCTTAAATTATCATGCCTTATTATGCAACCATGCAAAAATCTAGGCGATCATGCAACTTATATGTGATTTAGCTTCTTATTGCGATCAAACATTTAATGCATCTTAAGCACTATTGTGCGGACAAGTACCCTTGTGAGACCAAGGATTCCTGAGTGATCAGGCACCCTTGTGCGATTCAGCAACTTTTATGCAATCAAGCATTTTTATGCGATTTTAGGCATCTTTGTGAAAACAAGCCCCTCTGTGTGATCAAGTATCCTTGAGTAATCAAGGACTCTTGTGTGACCAAGCATGTTTATGCGGTCAAACATCTTTTTGGTACTAAGCACTTAAATGTGACCAAGCATCCTCATGCGACTATGTAAAAACCATGAATATCCATACAAGCAAAAAAAACATGCATCTTTATGTGATTAATCATAAACATGTTCTGTTTTTACCCCACATGCATCTTTGTGCGATTAAGTACTCATGGGTAACCAAGGACTTTGTGAGATCAAGCACCTTTGTGCGACCCCGCATCTTTATGCAAACAAGCATCTTTATGTGATTTTAGGCAAGACATGTCAATCCATCAACAGAAAACATGTAAACGTGGGCTGGTAAAAGAGGAAGTTATCCTCCGCAAACGTGCGTTTCCGCAACCATGCAATTTAGCTTTTTAGCAACAATGTGCACCAACAAAGAGAACAAAAGGGGGGAAGGTTTGGGGGAAGCAAGTTGGTTGTCACTGATACACGATCAGTTAGTGGACTAATCTGTGGTAGACCATTCGCCTTGTAAGGCGTTGTTGCTGTAACCAAGCAGCATGTAAGGAAGGAGGGGGGACAGTCTGGTGTTAGGCAGGTTGTGAAGGGGTTACTTGTAGCAACAAAATTAATGATCAAAACTTGAATAATTCGAAATGCGATTAATTTGTTCTGTAGCGCCAGCCCAAATGGTCCACGCTATATTTAAATTTAGGGGATAGTCTGAGCCAATATTTGGGCTCAGACTTGCTGATTTCTCTAGATTCTTGCTTCTGCTCTTGTTGTGATACTGCCTGGCAGTTATTTTCCCTATTCGCCCATAGGTGGCACTGCCACCGCTGGCCCATGTTGGAATACAGGTGTATCACAGCGTATTGGGTGTCCCTTCTCGGCAGCCATGCAGTGGGAGTGGTTGGCCCGCGGTGCATGCTGGGGAGGGGTACATAAGGGGCAGACGCTATTGAATGGGGTCTTCCGTGTGCGCCTCGTGGCCCTCATGGCACGGGGTGCGTGTGTGTGTTCTAGCCCCGGGCACCTTCAGCGGTTACATCTCTGCTCGCTGGGCCCGGCTCTGCTGGGTTGGGCCTACACTTCTGAGGGTATCCCAAGCTGTCCAACCGTGGGGAGGAGGCTCTTAAGAAGGGGATCCAGGGGAGGACCTGCCCTGGAGAAGACTGGCAAGACGCCGATGTCTCGGGAAAGGCCTGGCAACTCATTCAAGGAGGGATCCACTATACACTCAAAGCTCTATTATTGTTGGGCTGGAGGTTCAGGACGTTTGAAATCCTGTGGCAGAGGATTCCTGGACACGTTCTAAAGTTCATCAGGTCTGTGGTAGAGACCCAAGTTCATCAGGTCTGTGGCAGAGACCTTCGTTCACCTATGGCAGTTTGTGGCAGAAACTGTCTAAAGTCTGATCACTGCATCATTCTGGTTGCTAGGACCGTGAGAGGGGACTATCCGGGTGAGCAATACCCACTCAGAGTGGCGAATATACTGACTGTTGGCATCTCTTGTACCGCGTGCCTGAACCTTCCCCTACTTCTCTAATTTCTCACTTTCTCTCACGTTCTACAGCAAAAGAAAATAAAGCCTTATTGTTGAGGTTTTACATCTGTTTGGACATTGACTTTTTTAAAAACTCTTTACCCTGACAACGGGAGCCATGGATGTAGTTTGCATGACCCAAAATTAATCAGCAGCTCCTTCGGGGGTCAGTGCTACAGTTCTTATATCAAAAGTTAAATATATTGAGAAAATATACTTATTAGAAAAGTGCAGTTATTAAAAACCTTATGAAAAAATGTCATCAAACGGAAAATTATTGCCATGGACATAAATGACAAACAGGACACACAATTAACAATACATATACACTAATATCGTCCAGACACACTTGTTTAGCCCAAGTTTGCACACAGTTTCAATTGGAATAGTAATTTTTCTTTTGGGAGGGTACCCAAGGGAAAGAAGGGGGGGGGGGGGTTTCCCAAATAAGACCAATGTGTGTGATTCACTATGGGCTAAACCAAGTGTAGAGGAGGGGAGGGAAGAAAGGGAGCATCATTGGTTATCACTTTCAAGAATATAAATCATGTCAGGGTTGGTGATCACTCATTACAGATACATTTTTGGTAGTGACACTAGGAGTACTCAATCCTGGTATGTTGAAATGGACACTTTAATAATTGTCCATGGGGACTGCCAGCGGAGCTGAAATGTTCAATTTAAGATTGCAAATTTGTTCAGTCAGCATCAAGACTTCCAAAAGTTAGTCCAGTTAACCCATCATGGACATAACCTGTTCAAGGTTAGATTTGGAAACAGTCCGTAATGAATTTAAACCTAATCACCACGAGCAGTGCTGGACTGCACCAATTATTGTCAGCATTCAGGAAATGGTACCACAGGTTTAGCAGCTTGAGACTGTTGTATCAATAAACGGTAAGTTTAAGTAATTGTATTCAGTCATACGTTACCGCTGTCCCTCGTATGTCATTAGTTGTGGTTGTTCATCCAAACTGTTGCTTGCTGGAGCTACTCACATGACCATACTGTGTTAAGGTGTGGGGGAGAGGAGCTGTTCCCTGTCTCTGCCTGGGGGCTCCAAACGTGCCAGCAATGTGTGCTTCCAGTCACAGATGTGAAGGCTCCTGGAAACGGACAGTCTTCCCGATTTTCACTGCTGATATGGAGCGAGCTCCGTGGTGTCCCGGCTTCCTCTGCCTACTCCACACTTGGCGGCGTCACGTGATGATACAGGGTGATGACGTCAATGCGTTTCGCTGTACTCAATAGTGTAGCTTCATCTCGAACGTTCTATTCGGCCCTCGGCCACTCTCTCTTATATTGCAAGGTGGCTAATGTTAGGTGGCAATGTAAAAATTTTAGATAATTTGAAAAGGCTTGGACCTGTTTGAGAAAGACAAGTAGTCCAGATGACAGCTTTCCACGGTTCGTGTATTACTTGTGCTGTTTATATTTAAATGAATGGAGGTATAGCCTGATTAAAGCAGACGCCGCCTATTATTGAGTCAATACAGCACATATAAAGCTTATCTAGTGTACATTCCTATTAGTGTCTATGTATTGTTAATTGTGTGTCCTGTTTGTCATTTATGTCCATGGCAATAATTTTCCGTTTAATGCCATTCTTTCATAAGGTTTTTAATAACTGCACTTTTCTAATAAGTATATTTTCTCAATATATTTAACTTTTGATATAAGAACAAATTAATCGTATTTCGAATTATTCAAGTTTTGATCATTCATTTTTTTGCTACAAGTAACCCCTTCACAGCCTGCCTAACACCAGACTGCCCCCCCCCTCCTTCCTAAAATGTGCACCAGCAACTGTGCACCCCAGCAGCTTGGGTGTTTGGCTTGAGGATCCTGTGGAGATTTCTAACAATCTATACTCCTCGACTAAAGTTTTTAGGAGGAGAAAAAAACAGCTTATGCGGGTGCCCAACCAGCAGGTATAAATTGTTGCAGTAATGGAGTGGGAAGGTACAAGCAACCTATGGGAAATTAAAAAAAAAAACCCAAGGAGGAGACAGAGGCTTTCAGCCGCCTGGGCTGAGGGTAAGTTATACGCAGCATGAATCTCTGTAAAAGATTGCAGCTGCAACTCCAGAACTTCTGAGGCATCTGATACCTCCGCCTCGTCAGATTGCACCTGTTCTCTGACCTCTGACGGTGAACTTTCATCCTCAGGACTTTAATCCTCTTGTTTGAGGATTCAGAGCAGGGGAAGGGGCATGCCCCGCTTTCTGCTCTTTGTAAGGATGCTGCGATTATAGCACTTACCTCTCTTATAAACCAACAAATGCAAATGCAAAGAAGCGTCCAAAAATGACATATGCAGAGTGGCTGCAATGTTGGGGGAGGCTGCAATGCCTGACAGGGCATGGCTTAACCTGTGCAGCTGCCTCAAGTCTCTCAGGGGAGGATGGTATCATGCTTTCCTGCCCCTGAATCTTTTTTACAGGGAGACATAGTCCTAAGCTAAAAGCAGAGGAACTTAACACAGGTGCATCAACAGCTGAACTTAGTCTAGCAAAAAAACAATACTTGCTAATCTGCACAGCCTGATGCTGAGTAGGCGTCTTAGGTATGTCTGTATCCAACACACAGGAGGTGCTTACGTACCCCAAGCTGCTGTGTCCCTCTGGCTTTACAGAGCTCTGGCGTCTTTTTTTTTTTTAAAGGGCCCGCTCTGTGCCTGCACTGTGAGCCGGCGTGCACGCGCGCGCCAGCGGCAACCACATCCCCCCCGATTACCAGGCGTTTTGGCTTGCAGCACGTGTGCATAGGGAAATGGCGGGGGCGAGGGGGGAGAGAGAGATCCCCCAAAGGAGCACCATGGACCCCGGACTACGAGGGACCCCCCCACACAACTGTGGCAGAGCCTGAAGCAGAGGAAGTGAGCCGCTCAACAGACCAGCTGACACTTGAGCTTTCGTTCCTGGAGAGCATGGTAAGTAAAACACCAGGTATGTCTCTTTACTCCCTCTAGTGGCGGAAAGCAGATAAGACATGCAGCTACTCATGGAAGATAATCCTTAAGGTATTTACCTAGGATTGTCTTCACTTACTTTATCCCTGCCGCAGGATACTGCTAAGCACAGACAGATCCAGCCTTCACCCATCACGGCGGGTAGTGTTGTGCCAACCTTCAGGGTTCTGGGTTCCTATTTAAAGGAGGCCTCTTCCCTGGACCTTGTAAAAGACTCTGACAAAAACTTTTGAGCATTTTTGACATATTGCGAAAGTACTGGATCCCAGAGCCCAGTCCTCAAAAGAGAGACATTACAGGCAAAACCTTGTTCTTCTGTGAGGCCCGGGTACCATCCCTTTTAGCGTATTTATTTAGCTTTTGGATGGATCCAGTTGCATAGCTCCTTGTCCCCCAGAGGGATCTTTTAGTACATCCTTAGTTGTGACCAACACCCTAGACACTGATGAAAAAACTGAGGAGCTCCCAGTATGGCAGGGGTTATATAGGGAGGAAACAGGTACCCCTAGGGGCTTTGAGTTGCAGCGATGAATGAAAATATTGATAGAAATGGTTTTTATATGAAAAAGTATACATTTTTATTCGGTAGAAAAAATCACATAAATACAATAGGAATCAGGACATGAGCTCCAAAGAACAACAATAGAAGCTAACACATATGTCTAAAAACAGCCAGTAGAAAATGATACAACATTATTAATATTTGCTATGGGTGCAAAAGCCCCAACGCGTTTCGACCTTAGTAGTAATGGCGGTCTTCTTCAGGGGGAAAAAATCATTGCGAACATAGATTCTATAATGAAATATATGCATGTCAATGAAAAATTGTTACAAAAAACAACCAACAAAAAACAACACATATACACCAGTGTACATAGGTGCCTATACGTGTGTGTATAATATTAGCATATTGGATACAGTTGACATAAATGATAGTTGTAAAATACATACCCAAATGAATGTCAACAGCCGGGACTGATGGTCAGCCAGTGGCCCTGCCGCCAGGAGCAAACCTCTCCCAAGAAAGCAAACGGAGGAGGTCAGGATGGTATCATGGACCAGGTTGCGGAGAAAAGGAGGAGACCACCCCCAGGCCTACGAGAGGTCGCAACCCACGACCCCGCAACACTGAGAAGGCAGGGGGAGGGGAGGGGCAGGCAGGGGGGGGGGGAGAGGGAGGGGGGGCAGCCCGGAGCGGGCAGATGCAGGAAAATCTTCTCCTTATTTTCCTGTATTGGACGTTGGGCCTCTGTATGTGGCCAGGCTGTGTAAAACTCTCACACATGTGGTATCGCCATACTCAGAATGAGTAGCAGAATGTGTTTCAACTTTCCAAAAAGGGGTCATTTAGGGGATATTTGTACTGTCTATAACTGACTAAAAAATATCCACTAATTTGTGTTATTTTTACCAAGGACATGTAGCAGAATAGATTTTGGTCCAAATTTATTCAAAAATAAATACTTATTTGCTAAATTTTACAATAGAAACTAAAAAAAAGTGTTTTTTTTTCAAAATGTTCTCTCTTTTTTCACTTATATAACAGAAAAAAAAAAAAAAAACAGTGGTGATTAAATACCACCAAAAGACAGCTCTATTTGCGTGAAAAAAAATTATAACAATTCTTTTTGGGTACAGTGTTGCATGACTGAGTAATTGTCATTCAAAGTCTGAGAGTGATGAAAGCTAAAAATTGGTCTTGGCAGGAAGGGGGTTAAAGTGCCCTGTATTGAAGTGGTTAATTACCTACAGGTTTAACACACTATCCTGTTTATGGAGGGCCATTTCTCATAACCCCTCCCACCCCCCCAAAAGAACGCTACATGTAATTTGTACTTATGAGACTATTTATAATGTGGAGCGCCAGTGTGATATAAAAACATTGACATAAGTGCATTCTTAACAATGCTGTATGCCTATCAAGTGTCCAATTTATCAAAACTCAAGATTCATTAGCACCATTAAAGGGAAGCTTAAGATATTTGCTAGGTGGTTGTCAAAAATGAAAAGTAAATTTGGCAATGAGCCAATGGGACAAAAACTGTATAAAAACAATAGACGTTATTATTTTAACATTCACTATTGTTCAGTATACAATAGACACCATTTAAAGTAGAATACCTAAAAGCATAGCTGACTGCCAAAGGATTTTAATTCCATTTGACCACTCCTGCTTTTCCCAGACATGATAGGCATTTGGTGACACCACTGTTCAGAATATGTACTCTGTCACCTCCAGGCCTCCACCTCATTGGACAGTAAATGAGTATCACCCCACTTGAGATGTCCTCTCTGTGCTTCATAAACATCCACCTAAGACATTTGCAGGATGGCAGTACTGTGACGTAGAATAAAGCCTAACTGGCTCATACTGCAGACAGAATTATCTAGAGAATTAATTCAAGTAACTATATTAGCAGACTTTAAAAACAAGTTTAAAACCCCACTTCAGGCAATGGGATCCCCACCCTGCAAAGTTACATTTTTAGGTGTAGCGGAAAAATAAGTAATACTCTCCTCGCCATCCGGGTAGTGGACAGTAAAAGGAGAAGCGGTGATCTCATTTCTTTGTCACTCTGCTCTCTCTTCCTTAAAGTGGAACTAAACCTCTCAATCAACTTTAACTATATATGTGGGTGAGTGCAACGGTAATAACTCACACAGTCTGGGTGCAATCAGTAGAACTTGTATTGTGACAAAGGCAGAACTTGTATAGCAGTAAAGGAAGAACAGTTCACAACAAACTTGGCAGGGGAGAACCCAACCGGGAGCACTCATAAATGCCAACAGTGGGGTTGATTTACTAAAAGCAAATAGACTGTGCACTTTGCAAAGTGCAGTTGCGCCAGGATTTAGTAAATGAGGAAAGCTTCACTTTGAAAATTATACCTAATCACTTGCAAGAAAAAACAAACAAAAAAAATGCATTTTTGCTTGCACATGATTGGATGATGGAAGTCAGCAGAGCTTCTGCTCATTTACAAAGCTCTGGAGTAGAGTGCAACTGCACTTTATAAAGTGCACAGTCTATTTGCCTTTAGTAAATCAACTCCATTGTGTAGTGGAGCAGGTACAGTATCAGCTGAACTGACAGCGTCTGTCTGGAGGGGCAGAATGTGGCCTGGCTGTCTTGTACCCAAACTGGAAAATGTCCAAGGAACTTCTTTCTCTTATCATCTGGAACCTTTCCCTGTCGCTAATACTGTTCCTGCCAGACAGGAGACCTGTCCCTACACTTCCCACATGCGAATGCATGCCAAAACCTGGGAAGCAGGGACTTACAATGACTATGCTGACCCAATATGGCCACCAAGGGTCACCTGGATTCAGCACAGCCCACAGGAAGGCTGCCTCCGGGAACCAGGAAACCACAGAGAAGCAGAGTTTCCCCTGACTTCCTCTCCAAGTTGTGATGCCTCTCCAGTTAGGAGGAAGCAGACTGCACTTGCCTACATGTATTTAATCCTTATGCTGCTAGCATTATTAAATAGATAGGAAGATGTAGCACCCTGATTTTTAGGCAGGGCTGCTATTAAATTTAGTTGCCAGGCGATAGTTGCCTTGGCCAATTGTTAGGAGATCAATTGATTTACCCCTAATTCTAGAATTTCTGCACTTTCTCTTCTGTCACTGGGTGGCCCAGTATCTGGTGATATTGGATAAGACAAGGGCATAGCAAGGACAGATTATGAGTGAATGGGGTGTCTCAGCCAATGGGCAGGGATTTTCTTTGGTCCCTTGGCCTGCTGGGAGACCATATTTATTTGGGTGGAGTCAGGTGATCGGGGTTCTGTGCCACCTGGATGGCTGTCTTGGTGGACGTGTGTCGTATTGCCCCGGCTGCTAGGCCAGAAACCTAAGGCCTATGCCAGGGACATTGGGCTGCTAGGCTGTCTAAGGGCCTAACCCGGAAGCAGGAGAGCAGCGTACAGTTGGGACTACGGGCTTGCAGTCCAACCAGAATTAACGGTTCTGCCAGCCAGGGAACCAGTTGTGGTCGGAGGTGGAGGGGAAGCTGTCGCCACTAAGGGACCATCCACCTTGTTACCGGAGACCACTGTGAGTAAGCAGAGGCCAGTACCAGAGCAGACTTCTCACCAACCGGGGACGGTGAAGAAGTGGGAAAACTACAGCAAGTGCCAAGTCAGGAACCCAGCGGGACAGCAGAGGTGACGCTTGTGGAGCATCTGTAAGTGCCAAGCCAGGAACCCAGCAGGGAAGTGGGGGTGACGCTTGAGGAAGATACTGAGTGCTAACAGTGGAAGAGCTCAGGGGATACAGTGGCTATTGGATCTAAAGTCTAGTGAGAGAGACTGGGAGCTCATTGAGCAAAGAACCACAGTGAGTGACTGTGGGGAAAGTAGAGAGCTGTTTGAGTTGCAAATAGGAGGATACAATTACAGTTAGTAACTTTTATAAGACTGTTGCCATAGGACACAGCGTCCTACCTATACAGAAGTGGTGCCCAGCTGGAGGCTTTCACCTGTATAGCTGTCTACCTATAGAAGTCTCAGAGTCTGCCAATTAACATTGCATCTACCTAAGGGTGTCTTGCCCCTAACCCTCTCTCCCGCAGTTCTGTTTAAGAGACAATAAATCTCTTTTGCATTCTAAAAGTGTCTGGCACCCACCCTTTCATCTTGCATTACACCCACCATGCCTTGCAACTCACTCTACACAGAAGGATGTCAGCTGTCCCTAACTCTGGAGGTCACCATTGGGCTTCAGGGGCCTGGGACTTTGCTACAAAGGTATAACATATTTTTATTACATTTCTATAGTTGCCTCCTGGTTTCTGGCCTAGGCAAAAATGATGGCATACATCCCAGGAGTCTTCATAATCAGGAGAGGCTTTCTCAGCTAAGACTGCCTTCCTGGCTGATTGCCTGAGCTAAGGGCAGATGGATTTCAGGAAGTAAATGATACATGAATCATCTGCCCTTACTCAAGAGGGCCACAGCTATAAATGTTAGGAAAGTGTTCTTCAAAGAGATTTCTCAACAAAATAAAGCATGGAAACATGGATGGGTAGGTGAGTTTGCTTTGAAAATTTAAAATTAATCAAATATAATTTTCAGTTTGTGGTGATCGGATACAGTTTAATTCCAGTTTAAGGGCTCAGTCACCCTTGTCTTTGCCTCTGAAGAGCGATCCAAACACAGCATTTGACAGGTAGTAAGGAAGCATTGTATCACCTCCGCATGGCCTGTCAGACGCGAGTAGAGGAGAGCCTAA
The DNA here is from genome assembly GCA_029206835.1 of Rana muscosa. Lineage (NCBI taxonomy): Eukaryota > Metazoa > Chordata > Amphibia > Anura > Ranidae > Rana > Rana muscosa. The sequence continues at coordinate 923,710,268 of CM055117.1, forward strand.
TGGATGCCAATCAGTGCCCACAATGGATGCCAATCAGTGCCCACAATGGGCACCACTGATTGGCAGGCATTATTGTTTGGCACTGATTGGCATCCATTAGTACAAAACATTACAGTACAGTGCCACCTATCAGTGCCCATCCATTCCACCTATCAGTGCCCATCTATGCCCATCCGTACCACCTATCAGTGCCCATCCATGCCGCCTATTCGTGCCCATCCGTGTCGCCTATCCGTGCCGCCTATCTGTGCCCATCCATGCCTCCTATCTGTGCCCATCCGTGCCGCCTATCTGTGCCCATCCGTGCCGCCTATCTGTGCCCATCTGTGCCGCCTACCAGTGCCCATCTGTGCCACCTATCTTGCCCATCCGTGCCGCCTATCCGTGCCCATCCGTGCCGCCTATCGGTGCCCATAAGTGCCACCTCATCGGTGCCCATCAGTGCCGCCTCATCGGTGCCCATCAGTGCCGCCTTATCAGTGCCCATCAGTTCAGCCCCATCAGTGCCCATTAGTGAAGGAGTAAACGTACTTATTTACAACGTTTTGTAACTGAAACAAAAAAGAAAACTTTTTTTTTCAAAATTTTCGGTCTTTTTTTTTTTTTTTTGCAGAAAATAAAAATCGCAGAGGTGATCAAATACCACCAAAAGGAAGCATGACCGCACAATTGTCATTCAAAGTGCAACAGCGCAGAAAGCTGAAAATTGGTCTGGGCAGGAAGGTGTATAAGTGCCCAGTATGGAAGTGGTTAAAGGGAGACTCTTTACCACGTGATCAGCCGTGTCCAATCACAGCTGATCACGATGTAAACAGGAAGAGCCGTTGATCGGTTTTTCCTCCTCGCATCTGACAGACGCGAGTAGAGGAGAGCCAATCGGCTGCTCTCCTGACAGGGGGGGTATGTGCTGATTGTTTATCAGCGCAGCCCCCCTCGGATGCCCACCCAGGACAACCAGGATGCCACCAGGGATGGCCATCACACTGGACCACCAGGCATGCCACCCTAGACCACTAGGGATATGCCAATCAGTGCCCAGGCAGCTGCCAATCAGTGCCTAGGCAGCTGCCAATCAGTCCCCATCCGCAATGCCTGCCAGTGTCAGTGCCACCAGTAATGCCTATCAGTAAAATCTATCAGTGTCAGCCATCAGTGCCCATCAGTGCCACCTATCAGTGCCCAGCAGTGCCATCTATCAGTGCCACCCATAAGTACCCATCAGTTCAGCCCTTCAGTGCCCATCAGTGTCGCCTATCAGTGCCCACCAGTGCCACCTATGAGTGCCCATCACTGCCGCCTATCAATGCCCATCAGTGCCACCTATCAGTGCCCATCAGTGCCGCCTATTAGTGCCCAGCGTCAGTGCCCATAAGTGACATCTCATTGGTGCCACCTCATTGGTGCCGCCTTATCAGTGCCCATCAGTGCAGCTTATCAGTAAAGGAGAAAACATATTTATTTACAAAATTTTATAACAAAAACAAAGAAAAACGTTTTTTTATTCAAAATTTTCGTTTTTTTTTATTAGTTTAGCAAAAAATAAAAACCGTAGAGGTGATCAAATACCACCAAAAGAAATCTCTCTTTGTGGGAACAAAATGATAAAAATGTTGTTTGGGTACAGTGTAGCATGACTGCGTAATTGTCATTTAAAACGTGACAGCACTGAAAGCTGAAAATTGGCCTGGGCAGGAAGATGTGAAAGTGCCTGGTATTAAAGTGGTTAACCTTAATCAAGCAGACTAAATAATTTACACCTATTTGTTTTCTTTTTTTTTTCTTTTTTTTTTCAATAAAAGAAATGTAGCCAAATGCATTGTGGCCTACATAATGGAAAAAGATTGGCCTAAATAATGAAAAAATATTATTTATTTGCCAATTTTTATAACGGAAGCTAAAAAAATTAGGTTTCTTATTTTCAAAATGTTCAGACTTTTTTCTTTTATATAGCAAACAATCATAAAAAAAAGTGGTGATTAAATACTACCAAAAAAAAGCTCTGTCTAAAAAAATTATAATTTAATTTGGGTACACTGTTACATGGATGAGTAATTGTCCTTTAAGATGTGACAGCACTAAAATCTGAAAAATGGCCTGAATTGGAAGGGGGTGAAACAGTCCGGACTTGAAGTGATTAAGAGAACTATTGTCAGATTTTTGTGGCCACACAGTTTGGAACACCACATATAAAATCACAGCATCTATATCTTCCAAAATGTAAATTTCCCAATGTAATTTTCTTCCATAATTATGTTAGAATGAAATTTAAAGCCCAATGACAGACTAAGCTTTTACAGCTTTGTCCCATGAGTACCTGTGTGCAACACAAGAAGCCATCTAGGAAATGCGAGTGACACAAGAAGCCATCCAGGGAATGCACGTGACACAAGCCATGTAGGGAATGAGTGTGACACAAGAAGCCATCTAGGGAATGCGTGTGACACAAGAAGCCATAATGCGCGTGACACAAGAAGCCATCTAGGCAATGCGCGTGACACAAGAAGCCATCTAGGGAATGCGCGTGACACAAGAAGCCATCTAGGGAATGCGTGTGACACAAGAAGCTATCCAGGGAATGCGCGTGACACAAGAAGCCATATAGGGAATGCGTGTGACACAAGAAGCCATCTAGGGAATGCGTGTGACACAAGAATCCATATAGGAAATGCGTGTGACACAAGAATCCATATAGGAAATGAGCGTGACACAAGAAGAAATATAGGGAATGTGCGTGACACAAGAAGCCATCTAGGGAATATGCGTGACACAAGAAGCCATCCAGGGAATGCGCGTGACACAAGAAGCCATATAGGGAATGCGTGTGACACAAGAAGCCATATAGGGAATGCGTGTGACACAAGAAGCCATCTAGGGAATGCGTGTGACACAAGAATCCATATAGGAAATGCGCGTGACACAAGAAGCCGTATAGGGAATGTGCGTGACACAAGAAGCCATATAGGGAATGTGCGTGACACGAGAAGTCATATAGGGAATGTGCGGGACACAAGAAGCCATATAGGAAATGCGTGTGACACAAGAAGCCATATAGGGAATGCGCGTGACACAAGAAGCCATATAGGGAATGCGTGTGACACAAGAAGCCATATAGGAAATGCGCGTGACACAAGAAGCCATCTAGGGAATGCGTGTGACACAAGAATCCATATAGGAAATGCGCATGACACAAGAAGCCATATAGGAAATGCGCATGACACAAGAAGCCATATAGGGAATGTACGTGACACAAGAAGCCATATAGGGAATGTGCGTGACACAAGAAGCCATATAGGAAATGCGCGTGACACAAGAATCCATATAGGAAATGAGCCTGACACCATGCCCCATTGTCTAAATAAATTTGACCTCCCTGACTCTGAAAAATTTAGATTTGAACAGATTTCACAATTCTTGAATGATATTTGGACGGAGAAACCTCTTCCTCCCAAATTTACGGACTATGAGATCTGGTGCGGATCGGCCGTGGGACAAAGGGGGGGCATTTCTGTCATCTACTCTTCACTTACTTGTACAGCTACTAAAACCTCATACATGAAAGCATGGGAAGATGACCTCCAGCTAAATTGGGATCTAGGATCCTGGCAAAAGGCCAACTTTCGCTCATTCCAAAGTATTTTGAACACCTCCCTCATGGAAGCTAACTTAAAAGTTGTCATGAGATGGTATATGACTCCCATCAGGCTTGCATCCATCTACCCAGAATCAGATCCCAACTGCTTTAGAGGCTGACATTTATTGGGCTCGATGGTGCATATCTGGTGGGAATGTCCTAGGATCAGGCCGATCTGGAAGAAAATTTTTAATCTCATATTTAAGGTCACTTCGTGTTCAATACCTAGGTCGGCTTCTGTTGCTCTTCTCAATGACAATATTCCCAACGTTTCTAAACCAACTAGAAAACTGATTCACTTTATACTTCTGGGGACTAAAATTATTATTGCTAGATCTTGGAGGAAGCCCAGGGTATCCATTAAGGCTATACACAATAAGATCTCTTGGATTATGGCTCAAAAGAAGATGGTTAGCATATCAACTAATTTAATCCCTAAATTTGAGGCAATATGGGAACCTTGGGCAGTTTTCTGTGGCGTTTCTTTGAAGGTCAGGCATGACCCTGACCGCTCTAATTCCTAAAGGGCCTCATGTTCGGCATGTGATTTCTTCTTATTTCTTTCTTCTTCTATTCTATCTTTTCTTGGTTCTTTTATCTTTTGTTCTATTTATTTTTATTTTATTTTTGTTTCGATACTTAAACATGATTCAAAGATTTGATATCATTATTTACTGTGTTCTTATTGTGGTATTTCCGAGTCTTAAATTTGATGGGCGTTATTGTATATGAGTGTAGTACTGTTCTTCATTAAGATTCCGAGTTCCTTTTTATTGGTTTCATATGAGGATGGCGGGCCGGGGGGGGGGCCTGACCTGGGCGCAGGATGATCCCGTTAGGGGCGTCCAGGTGGGGTGTGACTTCCCTGAATGCCTATTTTTCATTTTTTTTTTTTTAATCTCTTGATGAGAACATTGTGACATAAACAATTGGAAATAACCCTTTGTCATGTTTAAACAACAATTTTTTAAGATTTTCTGTACATGTCTTGAATTGAAAAATAAAAATTTATTGAAAAAGGAAATGAGCCTGACACAAGAAGCCATATAGGGAATGCGTGTGACACAAGAAGCCATCTAGGGAATGCGCGTGACACAAGAAGCCATCCAGGGAATGCGCGTGACACAAGAAGCCATATAGGGAATGCGTGTGACACAAGAAGCCATCTAGGGAATGCGTGTGACACAAGAATCCATATAGGAAATGCGCGTGACACAAGAAGCCGTATAGGGAATGTGCGTGACACAAGAAGCCATATAGGGAAAGTGCGTGACACGAGAAGTCATATAGGGAATGTGCGGGACACAAGAAGCCATATAGGAAATGCGTGTGACACAAGAAGCCATATAAGGAATGTGCGTGACACAAGAAGCCATATAGGGAATGCATGTGACACAAGAAGCCATATAGGAAATGCGCGTGACACAAGAAGCCATCTAGGGAATGCATGTGACACAAGAATCCATATAGGAAATGCGCATGACACAAGAAGCCATATAGGGAATGTACGTGACACAAGAAGCCATATAGGGAATGTGCGTGACACAAGAAGCCATATAGGAAATGCGTGTGACACAAAAAGCTATATAGGCAATGCGCGTGACACAAGAAGCCTTATAGGGAATGCGCGTGACACAAGAAGCCATATAGGGAATGCGCGTGACACAAGAAGCCATATAGGGAATGCGTGTGACACAAGAAGCCATATAGGAAATGCGCGTGACACAAGAAGCCATATAGGGAATGCGCATGACACAAGAAGCCATATAGAGAATGCGTGTGACACAAGAAGCCATATAGGAAATGCGCGTAACACAAGAAGCCATATAGGAAATGCATGTGACACAAGAAGCCATATAGGGAATTAATCTCATACATCCTTTAGAGAGTAACATTTGCAACAATAGCCAGTACCATAGAAGAGTCTATAGCTACTTGAGAGCTGAGTACAGTCAGTTCCTCATTTAGGAAGGGATCAGCAAAAACTGAGTATTGTCAACTTATAAATCAAAACAGTCTCTCAGAAGAGAGACGGGGGAAGGATAATTAAAGTAGACCCTCCCCCTTTCCCAAAAAATTCACATCAGAATGCATCCCTGCATGTTAATGTGAACAATCCTGACATTGCTTTCTTAATAACAAAAATAAAGAAAATATTTGCCTTACTTTTTTTGATTTCCACTTTCTGGCTTCCCTGAAGACAGTGGTAACATGGCCACTAGGGATGAGCTTCGTGTTCGAGTCGAACATACGTTCGACTCGAACATTGGCTGTTCGATCGTTCGACGAAGATCGAACGATTTGGGCCGTTCGCGCCAAATTCGAGTGACGCGAACGGCCCACAATGCACTACGCCATCGCAGTGTCATCCAGGCGCTGTGATTGGCCAAGCATGCACTGTGACCCCGCATGCTTGGCCAATCACAGCGCCGGCAGCGAGGAGAGCAATGATTGGCCACAGGCAGGATGCCTGTGGCCAATTATTGCTGAGGGTGTTTAGTACACGCCCCACACTATAAAAGGCCGCCAGCACGGCGGCCTAGTGTAGTGTGTTCCGGAGCAGGGATAGAGTAGCATAGGCAGGGACAGTGACTGTTATTTCTTTCTTGCTTAACCTGGATTCCTTTAGTTTAGGGAAAGAGAAGGATAGGTAGGGAGAGTGTCAGTGTGTTTTGTGCTTCTGCTATAGTGTGCTTAAAAAAAAACATTTATTCTAGGGACAGAAAACTCTAGGTAGGGACAGTGTCAGTTTCTTTCACTCTGCAAGTCCTTGTTTCCAGGGACCTGGAAGGACAGTGAGTGAATTGTCCTTTTGCTATATTGTGATTAAAAAAAACATTTATTCTAGGGACAGAAAACTCTAGGTAGGGACAGTGTCAGTTTCTTTCACTCTGCAAGTCCTTGTTTCCAGGGACCTGGAAGGACAGTGAGTGAATTGTCCTTTTGCTATATTGTGATTAAAAAAAACATTTATTCTAGGGACAGAAAACTCTAGGTAGGGACAGTGTCAGTTTCTTTCACTCTGCAAGTCCTTGTTTCCAGGGACCTGGAAGGACAGTGAGTGAATTGTCCTTTTGCTATATTGTGATAAAAAAAAACATTTTTTTCTAGGGACAGAAAACTGTAGGTAGGGAGAGTGTTTTTTTTCTTTCACTCTGCAAGTCCTTGTTTCCAGGGACCTGGAAGGACAGTGAGTGAATTGTCCTTTTGCTATATTGTGATTAAAAAAAACATTTATTCTAGGGACAGAAAACTCTAGGTAGGGACAGTGTCAGTTTCTTTCACTCTGCAAGTCCTTGTTTCCAGGGACCTGGAAGGACAGTGAGTGAATTGTCCTTTTGCTATATTGTGATTAAAAAAAACATTTTTTTCTAGGGACAGAAAACTGTAGGTAGGGAGAGTATTTTTTTTCTTTCACTCTGCAAGTCCTTGTTTCCAGGGACCTGGAAGGACAGTGAGTGAATTGTCCTTTTGCTATATTGTGATTAAAAAAAACATTTTTTTCTAGGGACAGAAAACTGTAGGTAGGGAGAGTATTTTTTTTCTTTCACTCTGCAAGTCCTTGTTTCCAGGGACCTGTAAGGACAGTGAGTTAATTGTCCTTGTGCTATATTGTGCTGAAAAAAACATTTATTCCAGGGACAGAAAACTCTAGGTAGGGACAGTGTCAGTTTCTTTCACTCTGCAAGTCCTTGTTTCCAGGGACCTGGAAGGACAGTGAGTGAATTGTCCTTTTGCTATATTGTGATTAAAAAAAACATTTATTCTAGGGACAGAAAACTCTAGGTAGGGACAGTGTCAGTTTCTTTCACTCTGCAAGTCCTTGTTTCCAGGGACCTGGAAGGACAGTGAGTGAATTGTCCTTTTGCTATATTGTGATTAAAAAAAACATTTTTTTCTAGGGACAGAAAACTGTAGGTAGGGAGAGTATTTTTTTTCTTTCACTCTGCAAGTCCTTGTTTCCAGGGACCTGTAAGGACAGTGAGTTAATTGTCCTTGTGCTATATTGTGCTGAAAAAAACATTTATTCCAGGGACAGAAAACTCTAGGTAGGGACAGTGTCAGTTTCTTTCACTCTGCAAGTCCTTGTTTCCAGGGACCTGGAAGGACAGTGAGTGAATTGTCCTTTTGCTATATTGTGATTAAAAAAAACATTTTTTTCTAGGGACAGAAAACTGTAGGTAGGGAGAGTGTTTTTTTTCTTTCACTCTGCAAGTCCTTGTTTCCAGGGACCTGTAAGGACAGTGAGTTAATTTTCCTTGTGCTATATTGTGATTAAAAAAAACATTTATTCTAGGGACAGAAAACTCTAGGTAGGGACAGTGTCAGTTTCTTTCACTCTGCAAGTCCTTGTTTCCAGGGACCTGGAAGGACAGTGAGTGAATTGTCCTTTTGCTATATTGTGATTAAAAAAAACATTTATTCTAGGGACAGAAAACTCTAGGTAGGGACAGTGTCAGTTTCTTTCACTCTGCAAGTCCTTGTTTCCAGGGACCTGGAAGGACAGTGAGTGAATTGTCCTTTTGCTATATTGTGATTAAAAAAAACATTTTTTTCTAGGGACAGAAAACTGTAGGTAGGGAGAGTATTTTTTTTCTTTCACTCTGCAAGTCCTTGTTTCCAGGGACCTGTAAGGACAGTGAGTTAATTGTCCTTGTGCTATATTGTGCTGAAAAAAACATTTATTCCAGGGACAGAAAACTCTAGGTAGGGACAGTGTCAGTTTCTTTCACTCTGCAAGTCCTTGTTTCCAGGGACCTGGAAGGACAGTGAGTGAATTGTCCTTTTGCTATATTGTGATTAAAAAAAACATTTTTTTCTAGGGACAGAAAACTGTAGGTAGGGAGAGTGTTTTTTTTCTTTCACTCTGCAAGTCCTTGTTTCCAGGGACCTGTAAGGACAGTGAGTTAATTTTCCTTGTGCTATATTGTGATTAAAAAAAACATTTATTCTAGGGACAGAAAACTCTAGGTAGGGACAGTGTCAGTTTCTTTCACTCTGCAAGTCCTTGTTTCCAGGGACCTGGAAGGACAGTGAGTGAATTGTCCTTTTGCTATATTGTGATTAAAAAAAACATTTATTCTAGGGACAGAAAACTCTAGGTAGGGACAGTGTCAGTTTCTTTCACTCTGCAAGTCCTTGTTTCCAGGGACCTGGAAGGACAGTGAGTGAATTGTCCTTTTGCTATATTGTGATTAAAAAAAACATTTTTTTCTAGGGACAGAAAACTGTAGGTAGGGAGAGTGTTTTTTTTCTTTCACTCTGCAAGTCCTTGTTTCCAGGGACCTGTAAGGACAGTGAGTTAATTTTCCTTGTGCTATATTGTGATTAAAAAAAACATTTATTCCAGGGACAGAAAACTCTAGGTAGGGACAGTGTCAGTTTCTTTCACTCTGCAAGTCCTTGTTTCCAGGGACCTGGAAGGACAGTGAGTGAATTGTCCTTTTGCTATATTGTGATTAAAAAAAACATTTATTCTAGGGACAGAAAACTCTAGGTAGGGACAGTGTCAGTTTCTTTCACTCTGCAAGTCCTTGTTTCCAGGGACCTGGAAGGACAGTGAGTGAATTGTCCTTTTGCTATATTGTGATTAAAAAAAACATTTTTTCTAGGGACAGAAAACTGTAGGTAGGGAGAGTATTTTTTTTCTTTCACTCTGCAAGTCCTTGTTTCCAGGGACCTGTAAGGACAGTGAGTTAATTGTCCTTGTGCTATATTGTGCTGAAAAAAACATTTATTCCAGGGACAGAAAACTCTAGGTAGGGACAGTGTCAGTTTCTTTCACTCTGCAAGTCCTTGTTTCCAGGGACCTGGAAGGACAGTGAGTTAATTTTCCTTGTGCTATATTGTGATTAAAAAAAACATTTTTTCTAGGGACAGAAAACTGTAGGTAGGGAGAGTGTTTTTTTTCTTTCACTCTGCAAGTCCTTGTTTCCAGGGACAGAGAAGGACACCTGAAGGTAGCCCTTATTGCTTTTTTCCCATCTCCCTGCAGGCCATCTATTAGAATGTCTGGAAGGCAAACAAGGAGAGGCAGACAGTCAGGAGGCAATAAAAGAGGGCAAGCAGGCTCTGTGTCTGGGGGCAACAGTGCTGGTCGTGGACGCGGTGCATTGTCATCAGCACATGGCCATGGGACACGCTTGTCCTTCTTTTCGGCAGCTGGACATGTTGAGCCACATCATGCCGAAGACTTGGTAGAGTGGATGACCAAGCCCTCCTCCTCCTCCTCATCCTCTCTCACCCAGGCTCAGGGTACTGGAAAAGCAGCTGCCAAAGCGTCGTCTTCCCTGGTATCAATGTCAGACAAATCATCAGTCACTCCTTCCCTAGACCCACCATGTCCTCCTCCTGAGGAGTCCCCCGAACTGTTTCAGCACAGTGTTGGGTACATGCTCCAGGAGGATGCCCAGCGTTTCGAAGGGTCTGATGATGAAACCCAGCTAGAGGAAGGCAGTAGCGTGAGAGCAGACAGAGGGGATGCTCAAGAAGGACACCAATCTGGCAGTCATGTTCCAGCAGCTGCAGCATACTGCCAGATTGGCTCCAGTGATGAGGAGGGAGGGGATGATGAGGTCAATGACTCCACGTGGGTGCCTAATAGGAGAGAGGAGGAGGAGGAGGATGAGGAGGAGGCACATCTCCAACGAGGCAGGATGCCCTTTGGTGGCCAGCGTAAGGGCAGTACACCGACGGAATCACACCGCAGAGCTCCGCCTGTGCAGGGCGCTGCCTCTGCCCGTCATTCAAAAAGTTCTTTGGTGTGGGCCTTTTTTGAGGCTAGTGCATCAGATCGCACAGCTGCTGTTTGCAACATATGTCTCAAGCGTATATCGCGTGGCCAAAACATCAGCCGCTTGGGTACCACATGCCTGACCAGACATATGTTGACCTGCCATGCAGCTCGTTGGCAAGCCTACCTCAAAGACCCACACCAAAGAACAAAGCGGACCTCTCCTTGCACCGCATCAGCTGGGATCTCCAACCCCACTATAACTTCAGTCCTCTCTGAAACATGCACTGAGAGGAATGAAGGTGTAGAATTAGGTGTGTCACAGCCAAGTACTTGCGCCCACTCTGCTAGCAGTACACCGACGTCCGATTCTAGCAGGCAAATTTCCCTGCCCCAGCTGCTGGACCGTCGAAAGAAGTTCACTCCCAGCCATCCACATGCCCAGCGGTTGAATGCTAGCTTGGCTAAATTGCTAGCGCTTCAACTGCTGCCTTTTCAGTTGGTAGACTCGGCCCCCTTCCGTGAGTTTGTGCAATGTGCGGTTCCTCAGTGGCAGGTTCCCAAACGCCACTTTTTCTCACGGAAGGCTATTCCGGCTCTCTACCGGCATGTGGAAGGCAATGTCTTGGCCTCGCTGGACAGGGCGGTCAGCGGTAAGGTGCATATTACCGCTGACTCATGGTCCAGCAGGCATGGACAGGGACGTTACCTTTCTTTCACGGCCCATTGGGTCACTCTTTTGGCAGCTGGGAAGGATTCAGGACAAGGTGCAGTAGTGTTGGAGGTTGTCCCACCGCCACGCCTCCAAAATGCTACTACTGGTTGTGACACACCTCTCTCCTCCACCCCCTCCTCTTCTTCTTCCTCCATGGCCTCTTCCTGTGGTTTGTCCTATGAACCAGCGGTGCTCCGTAGCCGTTCACGGGGCTACGCAAGTACGCAGGCAAAAAGATGCCATGCCGTGCTTGCGCTGGTGTGTTTGGGGGACAGAAGCCACACTGGGGCAGAGGTCCTGTCTGCTCTGCAGGGCCAGGCCGAGAGGTGGTTGACGCCACGCCAGCTTAAGCCAGGAATGGTGGTTTGCGACAATGGCACCAACCTCCTCTCCGCCCTCCGACAGGGACAACTGACCCATGTGCCCTGTGTGGCTCACGTCCTTAACCTGGTGGTGCAGCGGTTCTTGGGCAGGTACCCGGGCTTACAGGATGTCCTGAGGCAGGCCAGGAAAGTCTGTGTGCATTTCCGCAGATCTTATAATGCCAGTGCTCGCCTGGCTGAGCTGCAAAAGGAGTTGAACCTGCCCAAGAACCGCCTTATATGTGACATGCCCACCAGGTGGAACTCAACGTTGGCCATGCTGCAGCGGCTGCACACGCAGCAGAGGGCCATCAATGAGTACCTGTGCGACTACGGCACCAGGACAGGGTCAGGGGAGCTTGGTTTTTTTTCTCCACGCCAGTGGGGCATGATCAGGGATGCATGCACTGTCCTGGCACCATTTGAGGAGGCCACGAGGATGGTGAGCAGTGACAGTGCATGCATCAGTGACACTGTACCTCTTGTCCACCTGTTGGAGCACACGCTGCGTGGAATAATGGACAGGGCACTTGAGGCAGAACAGAGGCAGGAAGAGGAGGACTTCCTTGCCTCTCAAGGCCCCCTTTACCCAGACAGTGTTCCTTCTGTCCCACCCATCGCACAGGAAGAGGAGGAGGAGGAGGAGGAGGAGGAGGATTGTGTCAGCATGGAGGTGGAGGCTGGCACTCAGCATCATCAGCAGCAGTCTTTTAGGGATGATTTACAGTCCCAAGAAACCAGTGGACTTGTACGTGGCTGGGAGGAGGTGGCTGCGGATCATGTCGTCCTTAGTGACCCAGAGGACTCCGGAGCGAATGCCTCAGCAAACCTACGCTGCATGGCCTCCCTGATCCTGCAAAGTCTGCGGAAGGATCCTCGTATTCTTCGGATCAAGGAGAGGGACCATTACTGGCTGGCCACTCTCCTTGATCCACGGTACAAGGGTAAGGTTGCGGACCTTATGTTACCGTCGCAGAGGGAGCAGAGGATGAGACAACTCCGGGAGGCCTTGCAGAAAGGTCTGTGCAACGCGTTCCCAGAGACTGGGAGGTTGCAAACTCCTGGTCCTGGACAACGAGTTGCTGAGGCTTCGGCCAGTCAAAGAAGGAGCGGTGGGGAAGGTGGCCGTCTGACCGATGCGTTCAGACAATTCTTTAGTCCGCAGCCCCAAAGTATGATTGGTTCCAGCAACCATCGCCAGCGTCTGATAAACATGGTGCAGGAATATCTAGGGGCAAGGTCAGACTTGGACACCTTCCCCACCGAAAATCCTCTGGCTTACTGGGTCTTGAGGATGGATCACTGGCCAGAGCTTGCACAGTATGCAATTGAGCTACTGGCCTGTCCTGCATCCAGCGTTCTTTCGGAACGCACATTCAGTGCTGCTGGAGGATTTGTCACGGATCACAGGGTGCGCCTGTCCACCGACTCGGTTGATCGACTGACTTTCATCAAGATGAACCAGTCTTGGATCACCACCAGCTACCACACACCTGATGCTGATATAACAGACTAATTGATTTTAAAATGTCACATCCCTTCAAGACTGATGCTGATGCTGAGTGCCTGTGCTGTTATGTTGACTGCCTATCCTCCTCCTCCGAGTCCTCAATGATACGATTGATGATGATAGCTTGGAAGATCATTTTTGTTTATGGGTGCCGCCACCAGTGCCTAACGCCCAATTTTTCAGCCCCTGTTTAACAGGGGCGTGTAATTACAATTTTTGAAGCAATACTTTGCAACAGGGCTCATTGCTGTGCTCCAAGTACAGTATCTGTGAGGAGTTGCAGTGTTGTGCCACCAGTGCCTAAGGCCCAATTTTTCAGCCCCTGTTTAACAGGGGCGTGTCATTACAATTTTTGAAGCAATACTTTGCAACAGGGCTCATTGCTGTGCTCCAAGTACAGTATCTGTGAGGGGTTGCAGTGTTGTGCCACCAGTGCCTAAGGCCCAATTTTTCAGCCCCTGTTCAACAGGGGCATGTAATTACAATTCTTGATCTAATAATTCACAGCAGGGCCCATTGCTGCACCCACCAAGAGTAACTGTCAGGGCTTACAGTGTTGTGGCACCAGCACCACCATCAAAGGCCCAATTTTTACTACCACTGTTCAACAATTATATGTAATTAAAATTCCTGATATAATAGTTGACAGCAGGGCGTTCCAGCACCAACCAAGAGTAACTGTGAGTGCTTACAGTGTTGTGCCAACACCAACAACTAAGGGGCCTATTTCTGCAGAGTATATACGGCAGGTCCCTACTTTCAAACATCCAACTTACAAACGACTCCTACTTGCAAACGCAAGAAGACAACAGGAAGTGAGAGGAAATCTACCACTAGGAAGGAAAATTCTCTCCTGTAAGAATAAATATGGGAGAAAGGTGTCTCCTCTGTACTGATGCTTTATCAGCAATCCTTGTTTCAAGAAAAACACCACATTTCAAAAACAGTTGTCATTGGGACGGAAAGTGAGGTGAAATGTTCTGAACAGGGGCACAGACAGCAAAACAAATGTTACAGGGGTGATAACCCTTACCTATGTTTTCCAAAAAGTTTAAAAATAGATTTTTGGGCTGGAGCTACACTTCAACAATGTACCTGTTCAAAATTACAAACAGATTCTACATAAGAACAAACCTACAGTCCCTGTCTTGTATGCACCGCCTGTATACGGCTGTTCAGAGTATATAGGGCCTTTTTTATTTTATGTGCGGGGTTCCCCTTAATATCCATACAAGACCCAAAGGGGCTGGTAATGGGCTGGGGTAGGGGGGGGGGTCATGGGGTAGCTATGCCATTTTTCTTAAAGAATTTCATCCATATTACCGGGACCAGACATTACATTAAAGCCGCAAGCAGTTTTAAATGGCTTTTTTTTCCTTTAGAAGTGTCATTTTGTGCAGGGACAGTTCTAAACACGGGAAACACGTGGCACTTCACAGGCATACTTTAGACACCCCCCAGGTACGATATTTAAAGGAATATTTGACTTTTTTTTTTTCACTTTATGCATCATTAAAATGACTGCTCCCGAAAAACGACCGTTTTTAAAACTTCTTTTTGCATTGATACATGTCCCCTGGTGCAGAACCCGGGTTCCCAAACCCTTTTTAGGACAATAACATGCATAATAGTTGTTATAATTAGCACTTTAGAATTCGAACGTTCGCATCCATTGTATTTAATAGGGTTCTAATGTTCGTTCGAACTTCCGGTCCGTTCGCGGGTTCTGGTGCGAACCGAACCCGGGGGTGTTCGGCTCATCACTAATGGCCACATATAAGTCCCCTGAGAAGACAACATCACCATTGCCTTCAGTGAAATCTCATACCTAAACTGTGAAATCTCGCATTATGTCATGCGCCTCATACTGCACAAAATTACACTCATTTGCTGGTAAGTAAAAAAGAAAGTTCCCTCTGAGATCTTGGTAAAAATGGAAAAAATCCACGCTAACCGAGACTTGAAATAAATTAGTGAATTAAATTACTAAAAAAGTGACTATTGAAAATATATGTGATAATAGTCAGTGTGATAAGGTGAATTGTTGGGTGCTGCTAAAGTGAGTAATAGCTGGAATAACCGCTACATAAATATATGCAAAAAACAGAAAATAACAACGCGCTACCCTTAAACAAGCAAACAAAGTGCCACTGGTTCATATGTGTTCGCACACAAATAGAAATACAAATAAAAATAAAAATAAAAAACACCAAAGGAAACAAAGTCCTGTGCAAATGACAATAGTGTCACCTATAAAAACTACCAATATATATGAAAAAATTTAATATATAGAAAGTTCCAAATGAGATTGATTCTCAAGTAAGCCGAGCAATCACATCTGCTGGTATATGTGTGATATAATCTTCTAAGCAGTTGTACGTGAAGACTCCACATCCAAATTGTTCAAATAAGGTATAGAAGAAATAGCAGCTTACCGAATCCGGTGGATCTCTATGACAGAGATCAATAGGGGCTCAAGCTCATATATTCCTCCCACCGAACTATCAGCCAACGGACACTGGAATCGGACGATATCTCCCGCTTGTTCCAAGGCAGAAAAATCTCCCTCCCAGTACCAGCTGGCGTGCTTAACAAATTGCTCTGCAAAATGCAAATGCTCCAATGTATAGAGTACCAATATGGGGCCTATGTAGTGCCCATCGCAGTCCCATGCACAGTTTTGTAGGGGAACTTCCAGAGCCCTTGCTGAATCTTTCCAAGCTCCCAGCAAACAGACAGCTCCTCTCCACAGGTGCAATCCTCATACTCCTTTCCCTCTGAGATCTTGCAGTAGGGTATTTTTTTCCAACAGATGCGGATGGTGTCATGCCCTTCATCTCGAAAATGTGCAGTATTACATAATCTTGGAACAGATCTTCAATATGGTGGCAATGGAGTGGGGGCACAGGCAGCAGAATGAAAGCTCTTAAAAATGTAGAAAAAGTCACATGAACATAGGAAATTATACTTACAAACATAGAACAGTGGTCATGGGACTTTGAGTGAGGCAGGTCACTTGAAAACAGACTAGATGGAGTTAAAAATGATTTATTACACCTTCCATAATAAACAAAAATGCATAAAATCAATATCCAAATATGATACAGACATATGTACAAAGAGCTGACACACAGAGATTCATATAAAAATACAATTCATGTTATAATTATTAAGTAGTATTTCATAAAAAAGTCCATGATCAATCTTACAATTGTATATCTAGGCATCTATGGGGCTCTACGCGTTTTGTGGATCCCTGACCACTCATCAGGAGCTTGATGCAAAAAGATACAGTTGTGCTCATAAGTTTACATACCAAACAATTTTCCTGGCAGTTGTGGCTGAAATTTTAGTTGGTCTACTTGACTATGGCTTGGTTTCAACAGAACCCCTCATTTTCCACTTCTTGATTAGAGTTTGAACACTGCTGATTGGCATTATTAATTCCTTGGATATCTTTTTATATCCCTTTCCTGTTTTATACAGTTCAACTACCTTTTCCCTCAGATCCTTTGACAATTCTTTTGCTTTCCCCATGACTCAGAATCCAGAAACATCAGTGCAGCACTGGATGAAAGATGCAAGGGTCTGCCAGGAGTCCAGAAACACATTGACCTTTTATACACACACACACACTATTTACAAGCAAACAGATCACAGGTGAGGATGGTTACCTTTAATAGCCATTCAAACCCCTTTGTGACAACCTGTGTGCATGTTATCAGGCCAAAATCACCAGGGTATGTAAACATTTGATCAGGGTCATTTGGATATTTGGATAGTTTCTTTTGCCATTATGTTTTAAAAAGAGTAAACACAGTTAATTGATAAAAAATTGCTTCAGCCAAACAGTAACCATGAGTGAAAGAAAAGTCTTTGTGTTATCATTCATATTCTCTGAAAAATAGCTGAGAAATCATAAATACTGCCAGGGTATGTAAACTTATGAGCACAACTTTATCTGTAAATGTAGGTTTACATAACAATGGAAAAATGCTGTGTGTGTGTGTATGTGTGTATATATATATATATATTGTGACAGCAGGAAGGTAAAGTCACCTGGTTGCATCCAGGGGGGTAGATATATTTCGCCCAGATTCAGGCTTTACGCCGACTTATACAACTAGGTGGAGAATTGTATAAGCCCAGCTAAGGCTAGTGGGCTCATGGATGACTCATACCTCTAGGGAGAGTGTGGGGCGTCGTACAGACAGGGAGTTGATGAGGAGACCAGCTGAACCTTGTCAGCTCATAAAGGCCTCTATAAAAACTCCCAGCTTCATTAGATGTTAGCTCATGCCTGGAAGCAGACCTGTGTGGACTTCCTGGAGAGAGTGAACCCTTGTCCGGTGAGACAAAGCCTGTGTGGCTATTTGCTTGGACATTTAAAACCAGGGACTTAGGGACTAGGACAGCACTAGGCTGATCCCAGTTGTTAGTTAGGAAACCTGTATGTTTAGTCAGAGGTCAAGTTGACCAGGATTTAAGTTGTTTATGTTTCTTTTGGCTTTGCTGTGTTTTGTCACTGTAAATAGAAAATAAACCGCACCTTTTTTTTTTGATTTTGAAAACCACAACCTCCGTTTGCTGGGCCTGTTTTTGTGTGGGGAGCCCATCCCGGGGGTCACACACACCCGCTGCCAAGCTAACCCCCTCACAGTTGGTGGAGAACCAGTGGCAGTTTTTTTTTAAGCCAGCATGGAGGAGATACTGAAGCAGCTGGCTCTAGCAAATGCCAATCAACAGCAGACAAATGCAGGTTTGCAAAAGAGCCTTGCAGCTCAACAACAGAGCCTTGCAGCCCAGCAGCAAGCTCACCAACAGAGTCTGGAAGCTCAGCAACAAGCCCAGCAGCAATCTGAGGCCCGCTTCATAGACCTGTTACAGAAGCAAGAGCAGAGACTACAACAAATGGAAGCAGTAATGCAGCAACGTCCGCAGACCAGTGAGGAAAGCCGTCCCACTAATACCGCGTCCTTTGGGGTGAGTCGTTTATTGACAAAAATGACTGGAGAGGATGATCCAGAGGTATTTTTGACCACATTTGAAAGGACTGCTGAAAGAGAAAAGTGGCCTGAGGAGCAGTGGGCTGGACTGGTGGCTCCTCTGTTAACTGGTGAATCACAGAAGGCTTACTATGACCTAGAGCCTGACCAAGCAAAAGACTATGTGATGCTAAAAGCTGAAATATTGGCAAGGCTGGGTGTCACCCAGGCTGTCCGGGCTCAGCGTGTGCATAACTGGACTTTCCAGCTTGGAAAACCCCCCAGGTCTCAAATGTATGATCTCATTCACCTGAGCAGAAAGTGGCTACAGCCAGAGACTTTGTCCGCACCAAAGATTGTGGAACGTGTTGTAATGGATCGGTTTTTGAGAGCTCTTCCTACTGCCATCCAAAAGTGGGTAAGCCATGGAGACCCAGAGACGGCCGATGGTCTTGTGGATCGTGTGGAGAAATACTTGGCTACAGAGAACCTGACGGCCTCTTCCAGAGACACTCGGACTTTCCACCCTAAGACCAGATCATCCCCAGGGGCGGATAAGAGGATTCCAAGGGGTGAGGGTGGAGAGAGTGAGAGGGTGGGAGCTCTACCCCAAGTTTGGCGAGAACAGCCTGGGAAATCAGCGGCTCAAGAGGCGGCAAGAAGGATCGTTTGCTACCGCTGCCGGCAAGCGGGACATATTGCAGCCAATTGCCCGGTTGTGGAGGAACCCATGCAGTGTGACTTTCTGATGGGCAGACGTCAGTCGCTGTGTGCGACAGTCGCATGCACTGCCATTCGAGGAACTGAGAAACATTTATGCAAAATGTGTGTTAATGGTAGAAATGTTGTGGTATTGCTGGATTCAGGTAGCCTTGTGACCCTGATAAAGGCTGAGTTAGTTAAAACAGAGGTCTCTGGGAATAGCAAGGTAGCTGTTATTTGTGTGCATGGGGACACCCGAGAGTATCCAGTGACTACAGTGTGTTTCGAGACCCCCAAAGGTACCCTCTCTCATCCAGTGGGCTTAGTATCTCAGTTACCGCATGACGCCATTGTGGGAAGGGATTTTCCGAAGTTCTGGGAACTGTGGGATGATCCTGAGCCCCCCACTGGTGCCCCTATGTACCAGGAATGGGATAGCCAGAACTCCCCTGAGAGTGGTGAGGACTCTCCGGAATTTCCCTTATCAGTATTGGCAGGGGAGACTCAAGAAACTGGAGAGGAGCCCACCTCCTCAGACGAAAACCTACCGTCTGTGGAGTTTTCTGATCTTGAGGTTCACAGGGAAAACTTTGCCACAGAACAGTTGAAAGACCCCGCCCTAATAAAGGCACGGGAAAACGTAGTGAAAATAGATGGCGAGTTAGTGAACCCAGATAATACCTGCACTTACCCATACTTCAGCGTAGAGAAGGACCTACTGTATCGGGTGGCAAAAAGGGCAGAAGAAACCGTTGAGCAGCTTGTGGTGCCCAAACCTTACAGGAAGTTGGTGTTGGAGTTGGCCCATGGGCACATTCTTGGAGGTCATCTGGGGACAGAGAAAACCTGAGAGAGGGTATTACAGAGATTCTATTGGCCGGGGGTGATAAAGGACATAGAAAATTATTGTTCCTCCTGCCCTGTGTGTCAGAGGTCGGCCCCGATGCCACATTTCCGTAGCCCGCTGGTCCCTCTACCCATCATTGAGGTCCCGTTTGAGAGGATCGCCATGGATTTGGTAGGTCCTATAATCAAGTCCGCTAGGGGGCACCAGTACATATTAGTTATAATGGACTATGCCACCCGTTATCCAGAAGCGATCCCTCTCCGAAATACCTCGGCCAAAACCATAGCCAAAGAGCTATCTCTTGTGTTTAGCCGGGTGGGTATTTGTTGAGAACTGCTTACGGACCAAGGTACACCCTTTATGTCCCGGGTTATGAAGGAGCTGTGTAAATTGTTCAAAGTGACGCAATTACGTACATCTGTGTATCACCCCCAAACCGATGGGCTGGTTGAAAGATTCAACAAAACCCTAAAGCAAATGTTGAAGAAAGTGGTGGATAGAGATGGAAAGGATTGGGACTGTCTACTTCCTTATCTGATGTTTGCTATTAGGGAGGTGCCCCAATCCTCTACGGGATTCTCCCCCTTTGAGTTACTGTATGGGAGACACCCAAGAGGGCTGTTGGATATTGCCAAGGAAACTTGGGAAAGTGAGAGTTCTCCCCACAGGAGTGTGATTGAGCATGTCGCCCTGATGCAAGACCGAATTGCACAGGTAATGCCCATCGTGAAGGAACATTTGGCCCAAGCGCAGTTAGCACAGCAGAGAGTGTACAACCGTGGAGCCAAGACCCGTACCTTTTCCCCGGGGGATAGGATACTGGTACTTGTCCCTACGGTTGAAAGTAAATTCCTTGCCAAATGGCAAGGCCCCTACGAGATAATGGAAAAAGTGAGCGAAGTGAATTACAAGGTCAGACAACCAGGAAGGCGAAAGCCCGAACAGATCTATCACGTTAATCTGTTGAAAGCCTGGAGGGATAGAGAGTCCCTAGTCGCAGACACTTGGTCACCAGCTCAAACTGGTTGCGTGATTCCTGAGGTTGGAATAGCAGCCACCTTGTCACAACCCCAACAACAGGAGGTTAAGGAGTTTGTGCTTCGCAACAAGGAGGTATTCTCTGAGCTGCCGGGACAAACATCTGGGGTAGAGCATGACATCATTACCCCGCCCGGTGAAAGGGTGAAGTTAAAACCCTATCGGATCCCAGAGGCCCGACGGGAGGCAATACGGGAGGAAGTACAGAAAATGCTGAACTTAGGGGTGATAGAGGAGTCCCAAAGTGATTGGTCTAGTCCCATTGTGTTGGTGCCTAAACCGGATGGGAGCTGGCGATTTTGTAACGATTTTCGTCAGTTGAACAAAGTTACAAAATTTGACACCTACCCCATGCCACGTATAGATGAGTTGATCGACCGGCTGGGAACAGCCCGATACATGACGACTCTTGACCTCACAAAAGGGTATTGGCAAATCCCCCTGGCCAAATTGGCCAAAGAGAAAACCGCATTTGTAACCCCAGACGGGGCGTTCCAATATAAAAGAATGCCGTTCGGGTTACAGAATGCGCCGGCCACATTCCAGCGGAAAATGGACCAGATGCTGAGGCCCCATCGGAAGTATGCTGCGGCTTACCTGGATGACGTAATTGTCCATAGCACAGATTGGGCCTCACATCTGCCAAAAGTGCAAGCAGTCCTGGACTCTGTTCGGGAAGCGGGGTTTACCGCTAACCCCAAGAAGTGTACCATTGGGCAGGAGGAGGCCAAATATCTTGGGTACACCATTGGGAGGGGAGTAATAAAACCCCAACTCAACAAAGTCGAGGCCATCCAGAGTTGGCCACGTCCCAACAGCAAGAAGCAGGTACGAGCCTTTCTGGGAATCGCTGGGTATTATCGGCGATTCATTCCCCACTTTGCCTCTAAGGCTGTGCCCCTAACCAACCTAACGAAGGGGAAAGGGTCGGTCATGATTAAATGGAACCCCGAGGCTGAGGCAGCATTCCAATTCTTGAAACAAGCCTTATGTAGCCAGCCAGTGTTGTACTCACCCGACTTCTCTAAAGACTTTGTCGTACAAAGTGATGCGTCAGATGTGGGGTTAGGAGCAGTATTGTCCCAGGTCTGGAACGGGGAAGAGCACCCAGTCATTTACCTCAGCAGGAAGTTGAAGTCCCATGAGGTAAATTACGCCACCGTTGAAAAGGAGTGTTTAGCGGTGAAGTGGGCTCTAGATTCCCTTCGGTACTACCTGCTAGGTAGGCACTTTGACATGGTTACGGATCACGCTCCGTTAAAGTGGATGGCTCAAAACAAGGAAACAAATAGAAGAGTGAATAGGTGGTTCCTGGCCCTCCAGGAATTCAACTTCACAGTAAAGCATCGCCCTGGCGTTCAAATGGGGAATGTGGATGCTTTGTCTCGAGTACATGAATGCCTGATTGCTGGTGTTCCAACCCCGAGGTTAAAACAAGAGGGGGGGGTATGTGACAGCAGGAAGGTAAAGTCACCTGGTTGCATCCAGGGGGGTAGATATATTTCGCCCAGATTCAGGCTTTACGCCGACTTATACAACTAGGTGGAGAATTGTATAAGCCCAGCTAAGGCTAGTGGGCTCATGGATGACTCATACCTCTAGGGAGAGTGTGGGGCGTCGTACAGACAGGGAGTTGATGAGGAGACCAGCTGAACCTTGTCAGCTCATAAAGGCCTCTATAAAAACTCCCAGCTTCATTAGATGTTAGCTCATGCCTGGAAGCAGACCTGTGTGGACTTCCTGGAGAGAGTGAACCCTTGTCCGGTGAGACAAAGCCTGTGTGGCTATTTGCTTGGACATTTAAAACCAGGGACTTAGGGACTAGGACAGCACTAGGCTGATCCCAGTTGTTAGTTAGGAAACCTGTATGTTTAGTCAGAGGTCAAGTTGACCAGGATTTAAGTTGTTTATGTTTCTTTTGGCTTTGCTGTGTTTTGTCACTGTAAATAGAAAATAAACCGCACCTTTTTTTTTTGATTTTGAAAACCACAACCTCCGTTTGCTGGGCCTGTTTTTGTGTGGGGAGCCCATCCCGGGGGTCACACACACCCGCTGCCAAGCTAACCCCCTCACAATATATATATATACACACACACACATTATCTCACAAAAGTGAGTACACCCCTCACATTTTCGGAAATATTTTATTAGATCTTTTCATGTGACAACACTGAAGAAATGACACTTTGCTACAATGTAAAGTAGTGAGTGTGCAGCTTGTATAACAGTGTAAATTTTCTGTCCCCTCAAAATAACTCAACACACAGCCGTTAATTTCTAAACCATTGGCAACAAAAGTGAGTACACCCCTAAGTGAAAATGTCCAAATTGGGCCCAAAGTGTCAATAATTTGTGTGGCTACCATTATTTTCCAGCACTGCCTTAACCCTCTTGGGCATGAAGTTCACCAGAGCTTCACAGGTTGCATCCATGTTGCATGACATCATGGAGCTGGTGGATGTTAGAGACCTTGCGCTCCTCCACCTTCCGTTTGAGGATGCCTCACAGATGCTCAATAGGGTTTAGGTCTGGAGACATGCTTGGCCAGTCCATCACCTTTACCCTTAGCTTCTTTAGCAAGGCAGTGGTCATCTTGTAGGTGTGTTTGTGTTCGTTATTATGTTGGAATACTGCCCTGTCTTGTCTTGTCCCTGTCTAAATGTCTTCAGGACGGTCACGTGAGGCACTGTGTCTGCTTTCGGTACTGATTTTCTCCAGCAGTGGGTGGTTCTTGATAATGAAGATAGCAGAGCTGAGTAGATAACATCAGCATTGTGCTTTCTATCATTGGCCTGTGAGTACAGAGCATTGTGGTGATGTCCTCCCAAGATGCACTGTGCTCACAATATGTCCTCAGTCTTCTGGGTTGAATGATGCTGAGTGGGACATCTTGTGGCGAAAATTATTTACAGCAGGGGAGGTGGGCATTTTTAAGCTGCTGGGAGACTTTTCAAATGAAACAATATGTCTGGAGTTGGGCAATAATTATTTAAGGCTGGGTTCACATATTTGCGAATTGGATGAGGCTTCCCTGCATCCAATTCGCATGACAGGCAATTGTGACCGGCTCTCAATGGAGCGGGTTCACACAGGTTTGGGGCGGCCGCGGATTGCAAAAGGGTCCTGTGCCTGTTTGGGTCCGGTTCAGGTGCGAATTTAAGCAAAAATTCAGACCTGAATTGCACCTGAACCAGTGAACAGACACGCATCGGACCCCAGGCACGAACCCGGGGGCCGCACATATGTGTATTCCTTTAATGGTGCAACTGCATTACTCCAAACTCCCCTTCTCTGGCAGCCTGCAGCAATCTATCTCCAGTGGTCAGACACCTCCAAACTGCACAGTTTTGACTATTGTGCTCCAATCAGCAATGCTCATGATCACTACTGCATAGCTCCCAACTGTCCCTGATTTGGAGGGACTTCCCCTGATTTAAAGCAATGTCCCTCTGTCCCTCTTTCTTCCTCATTTTGGTCTGATCTATATAGATGTATATAAAAAGCACTTTTTATCTATCAAAAAGTGTTTCCCAGCGCTAAACTTTCATACAATTTCTAAATTGTTGTATTTGTAAATTTACAAAAGCCAGTATAAATAAATAGTAGTGGTATAAAAAGCACTTGTGGGTTTAACCAATCTTTTTGTACAATTCTCCTTTAAAGGGGCGTGGTAAGGGGCGTGTCCTATGCCTGCATACTTTTGCTGATAGGTGCCCCTCATTCCCATCTCAAAAAGTTGGGAGGTATGCTACTGATTGTAGATATGTAGTGATGACTGTGTGTGTATGTGTATCAACCAGCTCGAGGTAGACGGCTGCTCTCACACAGTATGATGGTCCTCATAAGGAATGAAGATAAAGGTTTGGGCCAAATCCAAAAAGCAGCGGTTACGCCTGCCCACCAATTAACTACAGAAAGGGCATTCCCTGCTTTGCAGCTACCTATACACAAAGGGGAGGGGATGCTTGTGACATCATTGACCTACTATGGTCATGGTAAAATCTTAGCTCACAATTGAGTTTAAAAAAAATAAGCAAATTCATCAGCAAAACTTTTTTTAGTTTAAATAGTTTTTGTGTAAAGTATAAGCCCTGCATCCATACCTTGAAACATAATAGTGATATATGATATATATGATAGATCCAGGAATGTATGGAATATATGGGCTGCAGGGGGTGCTGCGCCCTTGTTTGAGCAGCTAACAAAGAGGAGAATTGTGGGCTCCAGATACATAATACAACCCTGTGTTTGTGTACAGTGCCCTGAAGCCAGGCTTATCCTCATTATTTCATCCATCAATACCTTCTCCATGTTCCCAGAAATGCAGGTTTCGGCAGCTTGTGTCTCAGACATCGTGACATATACCAAAATATTCACATGTGGTTGTGTTTTTAAATGGTGTAAGAATAAAGTGTAATACAGTATTGTTTTAATAGTATTGTTTGCGGTTTGTGATTTTGAAAATAACAAAGTTGATCTAAACAGGATCTCTAAATTCTTTGCTGTCAAAATGGTTTTGCATTTTTTGCACACGTTTAAAAAATCATTTTAGAACCGAAGATTACATAAAACCCGCAAACATATATATTTTCTGAAAGCAGACACCCTAGAGAATAAAATAGTGGTAGTTCCAATTTTTTATAAAAGATGAGGTTGCACCGAGTAAACAGATACCCAACACGTCAAACCTTAAATTTGTGTGCGCCCGTGAAATGGCGACAAACTTCAGTACCCTATATTTTCCAGAGGCAACACTTCAAAAGCCCCCTATAGGCCATCAGTTTAGTGTTACAGCGGAGGTCTTGTGCTATACTTGTGCTATAATTATTGCTCTTACTCTGGCGCATGCAGCGATATGTAACATGGGCCTGCAGATGGGCAAACGGAGCCTGGAATACATGGCGGGGCGTTGGTACCGGGGGTGTGTGGAGCTGCCCGAATGCATCCACCTGACAGGCAGGAGTCTGCTGCAGCCACCGGGATTGTGTGTGAAACTAGCAGCGAAAGGGTTAATAAAATGTTTTAATTTGTTTTCAGGTAAGCCTATAATAAGGCTTACCTATAGGTATGGTAAATAACGGTGCACGTTTAGGAGATCTTTTCTTGTGAATGCGCCGATGACATCACCGGTGCACGTGCTCTAAAGGAACGGCATACCCGTGTAGTTTCTTCAGAGCCCTGTGCCGTGAACAACGGCTCCGGCTGCGCGGGAGTGAAATTATCGTGGCTCGTTCAATCAAAAGAATCGGAGCTCTACCAACCTGGATGGAAGACCGGCTGAAGATAGAATGTGAAAAAGGAAGGAAAAAACACATCCAAGAAGGCCACAATTGCAGGACACTACGGTTGACGTAAATAAATTTTATTGTAGAAAAAACACCATGATATTGTAGCGGGGTATTCCCCTATATTGGGAAGAAACTACATTACCCATAACCCCATTCTTCAGATGTTCCACCGCAGAGACTCATGGGAGGGGTTATAAAAGGAGGAGGCGAGGCCGGGCTCGGCCTCTTTGGGGACACGAGACTTCACAGACGGATCCTCCTGTGCGGATGTGTCGGAGTGCAAGGCCTGAAGCCTGAGGCCTTGCTCTGCACCAAAGAGCCTTCCACCCTTCCCTCTGCGAGCCTGGGTGGCATCTGACTTTGTGAGCTACAGCCTTGTCGGATCGGGGGCCCGATCGTTGGAGAGATCGAGTGTGTGTGACACGGCCGGTGGAGGTTTCCCGGACTGGATCCGTAGTCCGGCGGGTGAGAGGGCGTAAGCCCAGCTAAGATACTGTTACTGTATATAGGCCTATAGACTGCCGTGGCCTACAAGTTATTTTCATACCCCTTGGATTACAAAGTTATGCTCTGTTTAAAGTGCACCACCATTACAGACCTGCCGGTGAAGAAAGAAGGACTAAGCTAAATATTAGAACCAGGCCTGGTGGGGATTCTAGCGTGTTTGATTACTGCGCCATAGGGCACTTAGTTAACGGTCGCCCGTATGGCGCACCTGTAGCGTGTGTTACTATATAGTGTGTTAGAGTGGCAGGACGCTGCCCTTAGGAGTGATTATCTTGAACTGTGATTACTGTTACCCCTTTATCCATATTGAAAAAAATGAGTAAAACACTTTACCTATTACAATTCATTACTGTGTCCTTGCTTAGTTATTCTATTGCATAGGACATATCATTGATTGTTAGTACTAGCTGTGCCAGAAGGGAGTAGAGCCTATTGCCGGGGGTTGGCGGAGCTGCACTCAGGGCCCAAATCTAATTCTGCGGCCTCCTTAGTTGGAGGTATCGCTACACGTGGGGGTTCTCGTCCGGGATCCTGATGCAGCAAGCGAACGCCAGAAGTGCCGGCATGGACCCCATGGATCCAAGAGCGGTAGAAGAGTTGTGCAAAGCCGCTAATACAGAGCCAAAACAGTCGATAGCCATTAGCCTCCCTGGCGAGAAATGGTCAAGTGAGACGGTAGAGGAACTGATGAGTTCAGTGTCCCCAGATCACACACCGTGGGTGATAGACATGAAGACAGACCCAAACATCTCATATCAATACGCATTAGTGGAATATTGGGACGGGATGCCAGAGGCTTGTAAGCACAAGTGTCTGCGGACGCCAGACAACAGAACATTTAGGCTGGCGCACACAATAACTGTAGAAAGGGAACCATCCCCTACGGGATCGCCACAGGCTGCGGCCCGAACTCCACCTGAAAGAGAAGACAGGGGGACACCCCCGGTGGCACCTGCACCGGCCACTGCTATATCACCAGAACTGATAAATGCAATAGGGGATTTGCTAGCAAAATGTCAGAAGACAAGTACGGTGCATGTGGAAACTAGCTACCGGAGACTAAAAATATTCTCAGGGAAGCTCCCTGTCCCGGCAGGGGAAGAAGATTTTGATACCTGGGTGGAGCAGGCATTACAGGCGGTGGAGGCATGGGAGGTGCCGGAGGCACAGAAGAGGCAGCGAGTGTTAGAAAGCCTTAAAGTTGCAGCAGCAGAAGCAGTGAAAAGTTTCCGGTTTGGGAATGCAGGGTGCACGGTGCAGGATTGTCTAGCTATGCTGCAGGAAGAGTTTGGTCAATTAGACAAGGTGACAGAGACGGTCTACCAGTTTGAACACACTTTCCAAAAACCGGAGGAGAAACTTTCCGAGTATGTCAGAAGGCTAAACAGGCTGCTGTGCAAGATTGTGTTAAAGAAAGGGATGAAGCCCCAAGATGCCGATGGGGCAAGAATGAAGCAAGTCTTAAAGGGAGCGCTACGCTCCGATCCAGTCTGGCTGCACCTGAAAACCTTGGGAGGAGGAATGTTGCTGACTTATGCTGATTTAATAAAAATTATCAGAGATGAGGAGGCGCTGCAACAGGACCAGCAGAAGGATAAGACAAATGTTGTACCCGCACAGGTGCTGGTCAATCCAGTAATGACCCCTGAAAGAGAGGCGGAGATAGACACCCTAAAAACTCAGATGTCCAAGGTGTTAGAGATATTGACCTCTCTGATAGCAAAAGACACAGAGTGTCCCAAGAAGAAGGAAAGTCCAAGAAAGGAATTGTTCCCGATTGCCTCAGCACCCGAACCTTTACAAGAATGGGGAGATATAGTCTGCTTCAACTGTGGGGGAGTTGGCCACATTGCAGCCACATGTTCTAGTCCGAAGAAGAAGAGACCAGACAACCGCAAGCCGGCGGGAAACTCCAGAGGGCCCCGGTGAAGGAGTCAACCGGGTGCCCACCATCTTCAGTAAACTCCAAGCTGAATGCGAAGAAAAACAAAAAGAGAGATAGAACACCAAAGGGGAAACGCAATACCCCTCAACAAAGCTATACTCCAAGAAGGGGGGAGACCCCTCAGGAGAGGCACGGCACCCCCCAAAGGGGGTGCCCACCCAAAAAAAATAATAGTACCCCTCAGCTAGGCTCAAGAAAGGTTCAAGTCCAAAGGGAATAGGACAAGAGAGAGTCCAAAGGGAAAAGGTCTGAAGAAGGCGGCTCCTGCCGGACCATATCCAGAGAAGCTGGTAGGCCCATCCCCTATAGTGCCCATTCAAGTGGAGGGAGTCTACACCAGGGGCCTCCTGGATACCGGGGCACAAGTGACCCTACTATACCGGGACTTCTACGACAGGCACCTGAGTCATCTGCCTATCCAGAAGATAGAAGAGCTGGAAATATGGGGAATTGGAACCCAGAGTTTCCCTTACGACGGCTACCTTCCCATCAGAATGACCTTTGACCCATCCGTGGCTGGGAAGGCCGAAGTGTTTGACACCCTGGCAGTTGTGTGCCCTAGGCCGCCTGGAGCCAACAAGAATTCCCTTATAATAGGGACAAACACGGACCTGGTCCGAAGACTCCTGACCCCTCTCGTGACAGAAGAAAGACAAGCAGCTACCAAGATCCATCCCATGCTGAAGACAGCCTACCAACGGCTGGTCCAAGAGCGGGAGACCCCTGGAGAGGAGATAGGGAAGGTGTGGAGACTTGGAAGAGAAGGGGTAGTGTTACAGCCCGGTGAAGTAACCTGTCTCAGGGCCACTGTGAAGCTTACTTGGGAGCAGCCTGGTCCCTTTGTCATGCTGGAGTCAGACCCAAGGGGTGAGTCCTCAGGCCTGGAGGTGATACCGGAAGTGATTCCGCTGAAGGTCCTGAAGAAGGCCCATTATAGAGTTCCAGTGAGTGTTAGGAATACTACCAAAGACCCCATGGAAATCCCAGCCAGAATGTTGCTAGGCCAGGTGAGCCCGGCGGCCCCTGTTACCCTGTCAGAAGTGAAGAGGACAGGTGAAGAAGGGGATGTTTGGGAGAAGCTGACCATGGAAAACCCGAATCTGTCCAGGGCTTGGAAAGAGAGAGCCAAGGCCCAGTTGAATAGATGGGAGAAGATCTTCGCTAAGGATGAGTTTGATGTGGGGTGTGCAAGGAGTGCCACCCATCGGATCCGCCTCCAGGAAGATAAGCCCTTCCGAGAGAGGGTCAGGCGGGTCCCGCTAGCAGATCTGGAGGATCTGAGGGAACAACTTGCAGAACTCAAGAGGACTGGTGTGATACGGGAGTCCAGAAGCCCCTATGCCTCTCCCATAGTGGTGGTCCGAAAGAAGAATGGATCATTGAGGCTCTGTATCGACTACAGGACTCTTAACAGGAGAACCATACCTGACCAATACACCACTCCGAGGATAGAGGATGCCCTACAGAGCTTGTCTGGAGCCAAATGGTTCAGCGTTATGGATCTCAAGAGTGGGTACTATCAGATTCCGATGCACCCAGCAGACAAGGAGAAGACAGCTTTCATAACCCCAGTGGGGTTCTTTGAATTCGACCGGATGCCCCAAGGTCTGTCTGGAGCCCCAGCTACTTTCCAACGCCTCATGGAGAAGACAGTAGGGGACATGAACTTGATCGAAGTCCTTGTATATCTGGACGATGTCATTGTCTTTGGGAGAACCTTGGAGGAACATGAAGAGAGGCTGGAAAAAGTGTTGAGAAGACTCAGTGAGGAAGGACTTAAGCTTTCGCCTGAGAAGTGTCGGTTCTACCAGTCTTCTGTGAACTATCTGGGGCACATAGTGTCTGAAGAAGGGGTGGCCACAGACCCTGAGAAATTGGAGGCAGTTACCTCCTGGCCACGGCCCACCACAGTAACAGAACTCAGATCCTTCTTGGGCTTCTGCTCCTACTACAGGAGGTTTGTGGAGGGATTTGCCCGAATTGCTAGACCATTGAATGAACTGCTCAAGACTGAAGGAGAAGAGGATGGCTCGGGGCCCAGGAGGCCAGGAGAGTCCATCAGAGATCAGTGGAATCAGAAGTGTGAAGAGGCTTTCCAGGAATTGAAAAGGAGCCTGACCACTGCACCAGTCTTGGCCTACGCAGACCCAACCAAACCCTATGAACTGCACGTGGATGCTAGTCATGACGGTCTGGGAGGAGTACTTTACCAAGAACATGAGGGGCAATTGCGGCCTGTTGCCTATGTGAGTAGGAGCCTGACCCCCTCTGAGAAGAACTACCCCACTCACAAGCTGGAGTTCCTGGCCCTCAAGTGGGCGGTAGTAGACAAGCTCAAAGACTACCTGTATGGAGCAGAGTTCACTGTGAAGACCGACAACAACCCCCTTACCTACCTGTTCACCACGGCCAAGCTGGATGCCACTGGACACAGGTGGCTGGCCGCACTGTCTGGATTCAACTTCAGCCTTAAGTATAGACCAGGAGTGGGGAATCGAGACGCAGACGCTCTGTCCAGAAGATCTCATTCCCCGACCATTGAAATAGAAGATTGGACCCAAGTGGCACCGGACGGGGTGCGGGCCCTTTGTCAAGGAGCTGAATTCCAAGCCCGAGGAGGCTCCAGAGCAGAGGAAATAGGAGTTACCACGGTGGGAGTCCCCAAACACTACTGTGGAGTAGCTCAATTGGAAGAGGACAACCTACCAAGACTGTCCAAGAAGGAATTGAGGTGTGACCAATTGGAAGACCCCATGGGGAGATTGGTCCTGGAGGCCTTGAAAAATCAGGATCCAAACATACTCATGCGTCAACCTTCAAAAGAAGCTCGCCTGCTGAGGAAGGAGTGGGATAGGTTGCAGTTACATCAGGGAGTGGTCTACCGAAGGGGCCCCTCTGATGACTCAGAAGATAAGTGGCAGCTGTTCCTCCCAGAGAAACATCGGGAGACTGTTCTGATTGCCTTGCATGACAATCATGGCCACCTAGGGGCTGAAAGGACCTTTCAACTTGTCAGAAGTCGGTTCTATTGGCCCTGCATGAGGGCAGAGGTAGAGGAGTACTGCCACTCATGTGCGCGATGCATCCAGAGGAAGACTTTGCCCCATCAAGCTGCCCCAATGGGCCATCTACAGAGCCAAGGGCCCATGGACCTGGTGTGCATTGACTTTCTCTGCCTCGAACCCGACCTGAGTGGACTAGGAAATGTTCTGGTGATAACCGACCATTTCACCCGGTATGCCCAGGCTTTCCCCACCAAAGATCAGAAGGCCTCCACCGTGGCCAAGGTACTTATGGAGAAGTACTTTGTCCATTATGGGCTGCCACAGAGACTCCATTCAGACCAAGGGAGGGACTTCGAGAGTAAGCTGATCCGGAAGCTCTTGGATTCTTTGGGAATTAAGAAGACTCGAACTACACCTTACCATCCTCAGGGAGATGCTCAGCCGGAAAGGTTCAACCGAACCTTGCTCAACATGTTGGGGACTCTGGAAAGCGAGAAAAAGCAACATTGGAGCAAACACATAGCAGCCATAGTACATGCTTACAACTGCACCATCAGTGATGCTACAGGCTATTCCCCATATCGACTCATGTTTGGGAGAGAAGCGAGACTACCGGTGGACCTGGCTTTTGGCACCTCACTGGACCATTCCTCAGCCACATCCCACAAAGGATATGTGGACAGGCTCAGACACAGCCTGAAAGTAGCATATGAACAAGCTCAAGCGGCCTCAGATCAAAGGGGAGCTCGGAATAAAAGAAATTTCGACTTGAAGGTCCGGGTACAAGACCTACAGCCCGGGGATCGAG
The DNA here is from genome assembly GCA_029206835.1 of Rana muscosa. Taxonomy (NCBI): domain Eukaryota; kingdom Metazoa; phylum Chordata; class Amphibia; order Anura; family Ranidae; genus Rana; species Rana muscosa. The sequence continues at coordinate 923,742,344 of CM055117.1, forward strand.
TACTGTTGCGCAATCTGGGAGTCCCCGGAAAGCACAAACTTGCAGACAGATGGAGATCTGAACCCTATGTCATCTGCAGGAAGTTGCCGGGCCTACCTGTCTACAAGGTGAAGCCAGAGGGAAAGGTAGGCCCACTGAAGACATGGCATCGAAACCACCTGCTCCCACTTGTGGAGGCAGTTAGAATACCTTCCGTGGGAGACTCCCCTGCACCGGCCTCTATCTTGGATACTCCTAGGCCGCACACTCGGTCACAGACCTCCCGAGCTGGAAATGGAGAAGCCTCCCAACTTAGTGGAGATGAAGAGGGAGAGCTTGATTGGCTGTGGTCTTCCCCAACTCCAGGAACTTCTATCATAGATCTTCCAGTCACCCAAGATACCACAGATGAAACACTGAACCCAGAGGCTACAGAGTTCATCCCTTTCAGTCCTTCAGCAGATTACTGGGAAGATGCCCATGATAGTTGCTCCGAGGAAGAGGAGCCTGTGGCGCCAGAGCCAGAGATTCCAGGAGAGCAAAGAGCTCGAAGAGTCATTCGACCTCCTAAGAAGCTGACCTACCCCCAGATGGGGAACAGTTCGGAAGACTCTGTGGTCACTGCTAGGAGAAATGCTGAGATTCCGGAACCCTCCACTGTCCATTTGGTGGAGGGCAACCCCAGCTCACTCTCTGGCACAGTTAGGCAGGCCACCCATGATAATGTGACCTGTGGGCAAGGGAATTCAACCCCTCAGTTATGGTGGGAATCCCCTATCCCAACATCGTTTTCAGAATTGTCCAGTGTTATATATAGTTGTTGCTAAAATTTTATCTTTGGGGACCAAAGAGTTTAAGTGGGGGAAGTGTGTGGCGGGGTATTCCCCTATATTGGGAAGAAACTACATTACCCATAACCCCATTCTTCAGATGTTCCACCGCAGAGACTCATGGGAGGGGTTATAAAAGGAGGAGGCGAGGCCGGGCTCGGCCTCTTTGGGGACACGTGACTTCACAGACGGATCCTCCTGTGCGGATGTGTCGGAGTGCAAGGCCTGAAGCCTGAGGCCTTGCTCTGCACCAAAGAGCCTTCCACCCTTCCCTCTGCGAGCCTGGGTGGCATCTGACTTTGTGAGCTACAGCCTTGTCGGATCGGGGGCCCGATCGTTGGAGAGATCGAGTGTGTGTGACACGGCCGGTGGAGGTTTCCAGGACTGGATCCGTAGTTCTGCGGGTGAGAGGGCGTAAGCCCAGCTAAGATACTGTTACTGTATATAGGCCTATAGACTGCCGTGGCCTACAAGTTATTTTCATACCCCTTGGATTACAAAGTTATACTCTGTTTAAAGTGCACCACCATTACAGACCTGCCGATGAAGAAAGAAGGACTAAGCTAAATATTAGAACCAGGCCTGGTGGGGATTCTAGCGTGTTTGATTACTGCGCCATAGGGCACTTAGTTAACGGTCGCCCGTATGGCGCACCTGTAGCGTGTGTTACTATATAGTGTGTTAGAGTGGCAGGACGCTGCCCTTAGGAGTGATTATCTTGAACTGTGATTACTGTTACCCCTTTATCCATATTGAAAAAAATGAGTAAAACACTTTACCTATTACAATTCATTACTGTGTCCTTGCTTAGTTATTCTATTGCATAGGACATATCATTGATTGTTAGTACTAGCTGTGCCAGAAGGGGGTAGAGCCTATTGCCGGGGGTTGGCGGAGCTGCACTCAGGGCCCAAATCTAATTCTGCGGCCTCCTTAGTTGGAGGTATCGCTACAATATTAAAAAACAACAAAGGCAATCTAAGTGTATACCTTCCAAAACAATTATTAAAAAGACAACGTTGTCATTAAAAGAGGGATCGCAGCTGCGCATACATCCATTCTAACAGTCACACTGACACACTACCAGCTCAAGGGTTTAGGGACTATCTATAGTATTGGTTGCAAAGAACTACACAAGTTACTATCATATTCCCAGTATAATCCCAGTTTGCAATTAACCCAGGGGGGAGTATTATCTGATAGCTGGTTGAGGTGTTGATGCAGTTAAGCAGGTAGGTTATCCAGGGCCGCCCTATAGTCATGTACTAAGTATTGCAGTCCAGTAATAATTGGAAGTCCTTAGAATCAGGGACTCGGCTCTGGTTTCCCTACAAGAGGCATTAGTGATTGGCTTGCATAGGCTATAGTGTCCAGGGATAAATTGCGGGGGATCGCCTTGTTGAAATAGTATTCTCAGAGAAGGTCATTCATCCGTGCATTTGAGGATGGGGAGGGAGGATTAAAGCAGAGAGAGAAAAAAAAAACGGAACTTGCCTGTCCACAGCTGATCAACAGATTCTGTACAGTAAAGCAGGTAAAGATACTCTCACCATTTTGTCTGCTTCATCTGCTTCCTCGTACCTCCACCCATTCCTCCGGTTCGAGCTCCGCTCTATGGATCACCAGGAGATTTCCACAAGGAGTCTGTCCGTTTCTCTGAGGGAGGCACCATCCCTGCCGCCAATGGGCTTTCAGCTATCACTTTCCCATCGCCTTCCCATTATCGGGCACGAGCGTGCTGACATCACCCTGGCGCATTTCGTTAGCCAATAACAGGTAACTTCTTCAGAGTGGTTGATAATAGAAGCCCTGTCAGCAGCGACAGGGCACCGCTGGAGGGCTTTTTTTTTAGGTAAGTTTCACATAATGTGCTAGTATGCAATGCACACTAGCACATTATAACATTGCCTTGCAGGAGGAAATTTATTTATTTTTCTTCACCGAGTTTACTTCCGCTTTAAAGACCAACTCCAGCCAAAACGTTTTGAATTGTTAAAACCTCTGTAAGGCCTCATACACACAATCAGACTTCAAACAACCTTTTCCGTGGATTTTTGCCCAAAGGGAGTTGGCCGGGAACGCCCATAGCATACACACGCTCTGATTTTTTCGGCAACAAACACGAACGTAGTGACGTTTCAACGTACTAACGTCACTTCAAAAGAAGAAGTTCAATTCTCCGGCGTCACCCTTTGGGCTCCTTCTGCTAATCTCGAGTTAGTAGAAGTTTGGTCAGTGTTGATTCGCGATTTTCATTTTCACTAGAACACAAATCCTTTGTAAATACGTTTGTCATTTCTCCGTATCATCAGCAAAGCAGCTTTTTTTATCATCCCATTATTAAAGAAGAAGAGAATGTGCGCTGCATTTCGAGATTTCATAACTTGCCACGTCACGAATGTGATATCTACATTACGAACGCTAGTTTTACAAGACAGAACCCCTCAGGCTGGTCTTTGCCTCTGAGCATGCGTGTTTGTACTTCGGACTAAAGTCCGATGGATTTCTGTACACACGATAGGACTTTGCACCATCAGACTTTTGTTGCTGAAAAGTTTGTCCGTTTGCAGAGCGAACTTTTGTCCGATGAAAACCGAAAAAGTTTGTCCGATGGAGCGTACACACGGTCGGATTTTTTAGAAAACCTGCTCATTTTGAAGTTTGTTGTCAAAAAGTCCGATCGTGTGTATGGGGCTTTAGATTTGCATTGCTTCTCTGAAGAGATTTCTCGAGACAGTGAACCCAACCCAATATACTTAACCCAGGCATAAACTGTTAGATTTCGAACATATTCCTCCATGTACACAAAACAGTGTGGCTGGACGAATCTACCTTCTGGACCATTGCATTCTGACTGCCACCAGCGGCTGCTGTCAGAATACCCAAACATCCGCTGCATCTGATTGGCTGAAACATTTCCAGGAGACATCTTCAACAAAAGCACTTTTGTCAAATTCAGTGAAGCTGGCAGGGCCACCCACTGATCGGACATCAGCCGGTTCATCAGAAACCAGATACAATTTGCTCAGGGTATAGCCAACTTTGCTCTGTCACGAACAGGATCTCAATAAGTATTAGGCAATAGGCATTACATCATTACATTAGTGACTCTCTAGCCTGCAGAGAACAAAAGTCCACCCATCTCGATCTCTCTTTTGAAGACCTCATCTGCCAATAGGACAAGCAGTAGGGAAATAATGATGAACATGACCTTTCTACCAATAACACATAAGCCTAAAAGCCTAAAATAATCCCATGCAGGTTTAGAAATGACAATTTTAGTAAACTGTACACTAATATCAGCCATATAATTACAGTCTTAACTAGGGACTGATCTCCTCCATTCTAATCTGCCTTACTTTCTTAACAGCTGCAAGACACAGACTATACTGGGTGACACTTTGTTCCCTGCGGTTCCATAATTTCAGTGATCTCATTAGCTACTTTAAAAAAGCAAATGTGTTAACTTAAATTTAAGCAATATAGAATAAATTATTATTTAATATTTAAAAAAATAAAATATTCCCATACTATGGCATGGCATGAAATTTCGCAATAACTTTCACTATTGAAAGTCTATTGAAAGTCCCTGTTGTTTTTTTTTTTTATACACTCCTGGGATATTAGTTAATGCTAATGTGATATTTATGTTCTTTGAAGAACATCAGAAAATTACTTATAATTAAAGCTGAACTCCGGGCACAAAAGTATTTATTTACACATATTCTGCAACGGACAGAGAAGATAAAAAATCACTTTGTGTATACCCAACACCTCTGCAAACCCAGATTTCTCCATATAAATGTTGTTTGTGTCCCTCTCCAGATAAAGTTAAGTCTAGTACAAACGTTTTCGTTTAGCCAAGAGGGTTAAAGGAAAAAAAAAAGCTGAAGAGCTCGGGAGGAGTCACTGTACTTACTAACCAATGTTAGTACATCGATCTCCCCCGTTAAGCTATTGTGTTCTGAGAGGGGGACTGCCCCCCCCCCCGCCACAACACACCATTGGCTAAGAGCGCTGATCGGATTCCAATCGGCAGACCTTTTTGGTTATGCCCCTTAAACAAAAGCCAGCCAAATGACTGGCTTCTGTCCGACCGGCTGACGTACACATGGGCCGAATGTCGGCCAGCTTCTGTTGAAACGGCCGATGCCGCTCGATATTCGAACTGTGTGTACGGCCCTTTAAGCTGATCATAGATGGATTAAAATTTGTCAGGGACTGTCTGAACTTCGATCAATGTGTGGCTGTTCGATCCTTGAACTGTTTTCTGTGGAACGGGAATGTTGGAAACCTTTTGTCAATCAGTGGCTGCAGCTTATACGTGTATCCTGGCAAAAAGTCCCACTGCCAGAACACAAGGTGCCAGAAGGGGAGATGGGGGTGATGGGGAGGGTATTTCTCCATACATCTGGATGGAAGGAGGATTCAGTTCTTCTTTTCTTTTTTTTTTTTTTATTAATCCTCTTGAGACAGTTTTACCTTTCAACTTGTCATGGTGACAATTGTCACTAATATGTAAATTGATTGGAAATCCAAAGCTTTAAAATTACCGGTTTTATTGTTGTTCTACTCTTTCTAAAACAGAGCAAAAAATCTTTAGCCTTACATACTCTTTAATATGTGATATAACATAAAAAAACAGCACTTTAAAAACTCTTTGTTTTGTTTGTAAATACCGTTACCATGTTTTGTGTAGCCTGATTGTCAGGTCACCTGTGGCCAGATGACAGATGCACACCGTAGGGGGTCAGGAGTGCACCACAAGGTAGTGAACCCTATGGCTGACTGCTGCGGATAGGATACTGGGTGGTTGTGGAAAGCGGGACCAGAGGAGCACAACCGGAATCCACAGGAAGCTAGAGCAGAGATTCCCTAGGGCGCGGAGTTTAAGACCCAGCAGGTCTTCACCAGAGCCTCTAGTGGTGAGGATGTTATGCTGCAGCTAGGTCCAGATCGTGACCCCTAGAGTCTCCTAGCTCACACCTCGTAGGGTAAGGAGGAAAGAGGGGAAGCAGCAGCACAGGATACAAGAATAGTGAGGGGAAAGGCCAAGGTCAGGGTAATAAGCAGACAAGGATAAACGAAGGACAAGCCAAAGGTCAAGGGTCACAAGCAGACAGGGATAGTCAGGAACAAGCCAATATCGTAACAGACGTAGCACACGGCAGGCAGGAACCCAAACACACAATGCTTAAACAAACACGTTGATCAGCAAAGCAGGCTTGCAGTGCACAGGTTAATATAGTGTTCTGTGATAGGCCCTGGGGTGGAGTCAGGCTGGGAGGAGATTATAAAGGAAGCCAGGTGAAAGGGTCTGGCCTCTAAGATGAACACATGAGGAGGAAAGGTAAGATGGCAGACAGAAATTAGTGCATATCTATGACAGTACCCTCCCTCTTACGAGGCCTCCCCCTTCCCCGCCTGGGCCCAGGTTTAGAGGGAAACTTCAGATGAAACTCCTTTAACAGACGAGGTGCAAAGACCTCAGATGCAACGATCCAAGACCTCTCCTCAGGACCAAACCCCTTCCAATGAATGAGGTACTGAAGAACGCCTTTACAGAGTCGGGAGTCCAGAATTTGACTGACCTCGTACTCCTGATTATCCTCAGAGACAGGCGCCACGGTAGGGAGAGGACGAGAGAATTTATTGAGGACTAAAGGCTTTAGAAGGGCAACATGGGGGGGCGTGGCCAAGCTATGGTGGAGTGAGGACGTGTGTGCTCTCAGCTCCGCTCACGCCGCAGCATTTTTCAGCTTTCCCCGGGGGATATTTGACGGGGAACTTACCTGAGTATGTCCCAGCGAACGAGGGCGTCCTCCCAGCCTCCGAAGGCAGACCGGGCGGCACAGGGAAACGATGGATTCGTTCTGCATGGAGCCGCGGCGGACCGGGAGAACAGACTCCAAGATGGCGACGGAGAGGAAAGGCCCCAAACAGCACGGGGATGCAGCTTCTGGCTCGGCGGCCTCTCTTACTCCATCTGCTCAGCTGGTGAGTGACACAGCCCCCCTGCATCCCCAGGCTCCCCTTCCCCGCAGGGATCAGGCCCGGATCCTATGGACTTGCTGGGTGATGAAAACCTGAAGAGACACATATGGTCTCTCCCTACCAGGGAGGACCTGGAGCGTTTCACTGCCAGGATAGAGAAGGCTTTCACCCAGGACATAGCCCAGCTTAAGACAGACACTGCACACTTGGGGGGCAGGCTGGAGACCTTAGAGCAGCGCTTTGAGGACTCTCTCCCTAGCATAGCCTTACTGCAAGAAACCTGTAATGCACAGAGCCACAAGATGGAGACCTTAATATCCCAATTGGATGATTTTGAGAACCGCAGCAGGCGAGCTAACATACGCATCAGAGGTATGCCGGAAGCCACTGGGCCGCGGGATATAATCCCTTCTTTGGAGGGGGTGTTCAGGGAAATACTGGGACTTCCAGCCACCACTCCGATAGAGATTGATCGGGCTCACAGAGCTCTGAAGCCACCTTCCCAGGACCCTGAATCCCCACGGGACATTATTTGTAAACTTCATAAGTACACTTTAAAGGATCGCATAATGCAGAAAATGAGGAACAAGCCTTATTTTGACTTTGATGGAGCTAAACTTTTCTTCTACCAAGATCTCTCCCGGCGCACTCTTATGCAACGCAGGGCTCTGCGACCCCTGTTGTCAGCTCTTCAGACTGCAGGCCTCTCCTACCGCTGGGGCTTTCCCTTTAGTCTCCAAGTAATGCATGAGGGGCGTCAGGAGACGCTGCGTACTAAAGATGATCTGCCACACTTCCTCAGGGCCCTGCACCTCGGGGATGTGGACTTTCCGGATTGGAGAGGAGCTCCAGTCTCAACGGCTATCCCTCCCTCGCAGCCCTGGCAAACTGCACCAGGTCGGGGACGCAGGAGGAATAACAGGCGCCGCAATGTCAGCACCTCTTCTGGCCCTGCATCCACCAGAGACTGAGGTGTCCTTGCCCCTTGCTCTTCTATATTAGATGATCCATCTGCACCTTCTTCCTTAACTGGGGGCGACGGACCCTGGGATAGTTTTGTTTTCATTACAGGAACTTTTTGTCTCGTTTTGTTTTGGGTGGTCCTGGCCTCCATAGGCTGCACCGTGGGCTGTCGGACTCCCATAATTTTTTAAGGGGGTTGGGGGTGGGGTTTTGTTTGGTGCTTTGTAGCCCCCTGTCATCTGCAGAATCACCTCTTCCTGTCTAGGAGATTTGGCTTGGGACATGCACCGAGAGTGCCCCCGGATAGTACTTTGCTGCTTCATAAGAGGCGGCGTGGGGGGAGTGAGGTTCTTATCTCTCTCATGTTGGTCTATGTTCCCCCAGTAGGCCTACCCACAGTGGGTGTTTTCCCTTTAAGGGTTGGTGGGCTGCGACCAGGGGCCTTCCTTGTGGTGGGAGGACACACCTGGTCGGGTTCGCTTCGAGTGTCTTTCTTGGATGGGTTGGCTAGACATGGCTCGCTTAGGCGGGCTATGCCTCCTGACCCGCTTAACAATGTTCTTTCTTTTGTTCTCATGTTGTTGCTTATTGTGTGTCTTTGTGTTGTCTCCCCTACCTGCCCTAATCTTTTCCTCTCTTCTTCCCACTTCCTCCTTTCTTTTCGTCTGAAGTTCTCTCAGGTACTCCTTCCACGGATCTGCTCCTGTTGGGTTCAACGGCTATTCCTTGGCTCTAGCGGACATCCTCGGTCCCCATGGCTTCTGTTAAGATAGTGTCTTATAATGTTCGGGGTCTTTGCTCTCCACACAAAAGGGGCAGGCTGTGGCTGGAATTGAAACGCTTGGGGGCGCAGATAGTATTTCTGCAGGAGACCCACTTTACAGTCCAATCCACCCCGAAACTCCCGACTCATTTATTCAACCAATGGTTCCTTAGCGCGTCCACGGTTCCTAAGGCCAAGGGAACGGCCATAGCCGTCCACAAGTCCTGCCCCTTCCGCCTTAAAGCACATTTCTCTGATCCTATGGGTAGGTTCGTCCTTTTGAAAGGGGAGATAGCTGGGACTCTTTACACCTTTGCTAACGTATATGCCCCTAACGCCAACCAGTTGGCCTTTGTGGATGCCGTACTGGATCGCCTTACTGATTTCCGGGAGGGCCGCCTGATCTTGGGGGGGGGACTTTAATATCAGCCCAGATCCTTTATTCGACACTTCTCATAGTCGCTCAGCTCATTCTCATGCGTTCCTAAAAAGGTTTAAGAAAACTATACAATCCCATTTCCTGTTCGATAGCTGGCGGGTGCTCCACCCTTCAGTGAGAGACTATAGCTATTATTCTAGAGTGCATGATGTGTACACTCGTATAGACCTCATTTTTGTAGATCAGCACACCCTCGAGCTACTGTAGGCGGCATCCATAGAGAACATAACTATTTCTGACCATGCTGCGATCACAATCACCTTTGAGGTGTCTCAGGGCGCGCAGCGCCCATGGTCATGGCGCCTAAACGAGAATCTATTGGATGACACTGTAGTAGTGGCGGAGGTCTCGGAAGTCATGTCGCACTATTTTAAGGAAAACACTACGGATGGTGTACGTGAGGGGATGGTCTGGGAGGGCCACAAAGCTGTCATGAGGGGGGAGCTGATTTCACAAGGGGCTAGATGCAAGAGGGCGCGACAAGCAGATTTTCAGAGGATCTTGACCAATCTCCAACAGGCAGAGCTTCGTCATAAGCGTTGTGGGGACCCGGAGGCTTTGGAGAGACTGCTGGAGCTTCGGGGACTTTTTTCTCAATACTTGGACCGTAGGGCTTGCAGACAGCTCCGTTACCTTTCTCATAAGTATTATGAGCATGGTAACAAATGCAGTAGGATGCTTGCTAGGGCCCTCAGAAAACGCAGGGCCCAGACTTATATTCACAGACTTCAATCTGCTTCGGGTGGAGTTGTGTGTCAATCCTCCAAGATTGCCTCTCTGTTCCGGGACTACTATGCAAAGCTCTACTCTTTGGATTCGGATGCTACACCGGAGTCCGCGGCTTCTAGATACAGTGCTGTTAAGGAATATTTGGTAACTTCGGGGCTCCCCTCCTTGTCGGAGGCACAGCAGGCGGAATTGGAGTCCCCTGTGCAGCCCTCCGACATCGAGGCGATTGTTAAATCCTTGCCGAATGGGAAAAGTCCGGGGCCAGATGGATACTCAAAGGCGTACTACAGTACATTTCTCCCGATTTTAGTCGGCCCCATGTGTAGATATTTTAACTCGATTGCAGGAGGAGACCCGATCCCTCCTGAGGCCTTGCTGGCTCATATATCGGTTCTCCCCAAAGAGGGCAAGGACCCTTCTCTGGCACAGAGTTATAGACCAATATCGCTACTGAACCTGGATGTTAAAATCCTTGCTAAAATATTGGCTAATCGCCTTAAACATCTAGTTCCAAATTTAGTACACCCAGACCAAACAGGGTTTGTCACGGGGCGCGAGGCCCGAGACAACTCGCTGCGAGCTATACACCTGATTCATTGGGCGCGCTCTAATCCAAAACAGTCCCCATACCTGGTCCTCTCAACGGATGCGGAGAAGGCTTTTGACCGGGTTGACTGGTCCTTTCTGCGTGCGGTCCTGGAGTCTGTGGGTCTGGGCCCATTCATGTTGACTTGGATCATGGCCTTCTACGCTACCCCAAGCGCCCAAGTCAGAGTGAATGGCATCCTCTCCTTGCGGTTTCCGATTAAAAATGGTACGAGACAGGGCTGCCCCCTCTCGCCCCTCCTGTTTGCCCTTACCCTGGAGCCTCTGTTGCGCAGGGTGAGGGCCAACCAGGACATTAAGGGATTGACAGTGGAGAGCATGGAGCATAAGCTATCGGCTTATGCAGATGACGTCCTGTTTCATCTCACCGAACCCCTTATCTCGTTGCCGAACCTCATGAAAGAACTCCATGAGTTTGGAGCATTGTCCAATTTTAAAATCAACTACTCAAAGTCTGAGATTCTGCCGATAGTGCTTCCCCTGTCACTCAAAGAAAGCTTGAAAGCAGCGTTCCCTTTCAAGTGTCAGGGTCACCTGTGGCCAGGTGACAGATGCACACCGTAGGGGGACAGGAGTGCACCGCGAGGTAGTGAACCCTATGGCTGGCTTCTGTGGATAGGAAACTGGGTGGTTGTGGAAAGCGGGACCAGAGGAGCACAACCGGGATCCCAACGGAAGCGAGAGCCAAGATTCCCCAGGGCGCGGAGTCTAAGACCCAGCTGGTCTTCTCCAGGGCCTCTAGTGGTGAGGATGTTACGCTGCAGGCTGGGACCAGGTCGCGGCCCCTGGAGTTTCCTAGCTCACGCCCCGTAGGATAAGGGGAAGCAGCAGCACACGATAGAGAGAACCGAATAACAAGCCGAAGGTCAGGGGCCACAAGCAGACAAGGATAACGAAGAACGAGCCGAAGGTCAAGGGTCACGAGCAGACAGGGATGGTCGGGGACAAGCCAATAACGTAACAGAGAGACAGACGTAGCACACGGCAGGCAGGAACCCAAACACACAATGCCTAACAAACACGTTGATCAGCAAAGCAGGCTTGCAGTGCACAGGTTAATATAGTGTTCAGTGATAGGGCCTGGGGTGGAGTCAGGCTGGGAGGAGATTATAAAGGAAGCCAGGTGAAGGAGGTCTGGTCTCTAGATGAACACATGAGGAGGAAGGTAAGATGGCAGACAGACATTAATGCATATCCATGACAGTACCCTCCCTCTTACGAGGCCTCCCCCTTCCCCGCCTGGGCCCAGGTTTAGAGGGAAACTTCAGATGAAACTCCTTTAACAGACGAGGTGCAAAGACCTCAGATGCAGTGATCCAAGACCTCTCCTCAGGACCAAACCCTTTCCAATGAACGAGGTACTGAAGAACGCCTTTACAGAGTCGGGAGTCCAGAATTTGACTGATCTCGTACTCCTGATTATCCTCCGAGACAGGCGCCACGGTAGGAAGAGGACGAGAGAATTTATTGAGGACTAAAGGCTTTAGAAGAGCAACATGAAAGGAGTTAGTGATTTTAAGGCTCTTAGGAATCTGGAGTTTGAAACAAACCGGATTCAGTTTAGCAGTTACCGTGTATGGACCGATGAATCGTGGAGCAAACTTCAGAGAAGGAACTCGGAGCTTGATGTTCCTGGTAGAGAGCCAGACTTTGTCCCCTGGCTGAAGAGAAGGCGGTTTACGCCTGCGGCGGTCGGCAAAGCCTTTGAATTTTTCAGCAGCTGCCCGGAGGGAATCATGAACGTGACCCCAAACGGAATTGAGAGACTCCTGAACCGAAGCCAAAGCTGGAATGTCTGGAGAACAGATCATAGGAAGAGGAAGTTGAGGGTGTTTTCCATAAACTGTGAAAAAGGGTGTCTTCTGCGAACTGGTATTCACATGATTGTTATGGGAGAATTCTGCCCACGGGAGTAGAGAGGACCAATCGTCATGGTGAGAAGACACAAAGGTGCGAAGAAAGACCTCTAACTCCTGATTAACCCTCTCAGTCTGTCCATTGGATTGGGGATGGTAAGAAGAAGAAAAATCCAAGACAATATTGAGGGATTTGCAAAAGGCTCTCCAAAAACGAGACGTGAATTGGACTCCCCTGTCGGAAACAATATGAGAAGGGACCCCATGTAGGCGGAGAATTTCTCGAATGAAAATGGGAACCAAGGCAGGGGCAGAAGGAAGACCAGGAAGAGGAACAAAATGAGCCATCTTGGAGAATCGATCGATTACCACCCAAATGACTGTATTATTCTCAGACAGTGGGAGATCGGTGATAAAATCCATGGCAATATGGGCCCAGGGTTCCTTAGGAATAGGCAAGGGCATGAGGAGACCAGCAGGAGCTTGTGTGGAGGATTTGGACTGAGCACAGACATGACAAGCTTTAACGTAGTCTTTGACGTCTGAGCGGAGATTAGGCCACCAGTAGTGACGACTGATGAGTAGGAAGGATCGGAGGAATCCAGAATGCCCTGCCACCTTGGAATCATGTCCCCAACGAAGGATCTTAGCTCTTAGCTCAGTGGGGACAAAGGTCTTACCAGGCGGAATTTTAGACTTCAGGGTGGTAGAGTGGGCAACAATGCATGAGGTGGGAATGATCGGCTCAGGTTCAGGGGCGGACTCCTCGTCCAAAGTGTCAAATGACCTAGAGAGCGCATCAGCCCGACCGTTGCAGGAACCAGGTTTGTAGGTAATCGTGAAATTAAAACGGGCAAAGAAGAGACTCCACCTGGCCTGTCTAGGATTCAGACGTTTAGCATTCTGTAGATACTGTAAATTCTTGTGATCGGTAAAGATCGTTATGGAGTGAGGGGAACCCTCCAAGAGATGACGCCACTCCTCTAACGCCAATTTAATTGCGAGAAGTTCCCGATCACCGATGGCATAATTCCTCTCTGCCTGAGAATTTTTTTTGGAGAAGAACGCACATGGTTGGCGTCTCTTCTCAAAGATTTGAAGAAGCACAGCTCCCACCCCCATTGAGGAAGCGTCCACTTCAATAAAAAATGCATTCCCAGGATTTGGTCTCCTCAAGAGGGGGCCAGAAACAAAGGCCTGTTTCAGGTTGTGAAATGCAGAGACAGCTTCGGGAGGCCAGTCTCTGGCATTCACACCCTTCTTGGTCAAAGCGATAATAGGCGCGGCAATGGAAGAGTAATTCCTTATGAACTGCCTATAATAATTAGTGAAGCCAAGAAAGCGCTGTGTGGCCTTGAGGCTAGCAGGAAGAGGCCAGTTGGTGATAGCCAAGACCTTCCCAGGGTCCATACGAAGCCCCGAACATGAGACAAAGCACCCCAAAAACAGGACCTCAGAACATTCAAAGGAACATTTCTCCAGCTTGGCATAGAGATTGTTCTCTCTAAGACGTTGAAGTACAGTGCGGACATGGTTTCTGTGGACGAGCAGATTTTCAGAAAAGATCAGAATGTCATCCAGATAGATGACAACAAACTGGTACAGCAGATCTCTGAAGATTTCATTGACAAAGTTTTGAAACACGGCTGGAGCATTACACAGACCAAAAGGCATCACCAGATATTCGTAATGCCCGTCTCTAGTGTTAAATGCAGTCTTCCATTCGTCACCCTCCCGTATTCGAATGAGATTGTACGCGCCTCTGAGATCCAACTTGGTGAAAATGGAGGCACCCTTCAACCTATCGAATAGCTCAGATATTAAGGGTAAGGGGTATCGATTTTTAATAGTAACCGCATTTAAACCCCGATAATCGATGCAGGGTCTTAAGGTACCATCCTTTTTGGCAACAAAAAAGAACCCTGCCCCTGCAGGCGATGAGGATTTCCGGATGAACCCTCTCTCCAGATTCTCTGCTACATACTCCGACATGGCCTGGGTCTCTGGGATGGACAGAGGGTAGGTACGACCCCTGGGTAGAGTTGCTCCGGGGACAAGATCAATAGCACAGTCAAAAGACCTGTGGGGAGGAAGCACCTCAGCTGATTTTTTACAGAACACATCCCGGTAATCGCTGTATGCGGCGGGAAGATCAGAAGAAACAGAAGTGGCAGCAACCGGAAGACTCTCCTTGGGGGTCACCTTGAGAAGACACGACGAGAAACATGAGGAACCCCAGGCCAGGATCTGCCCAGAGACCCAGTCCACATGTGGAGAGTGGAGCTGTAGCCAAGGGAGGCCCAATACAACTGGGGTAGAGGCCTTGGGTAGAATAAGAAAGGATATCCACTCCTGGTGGAGAATCCCTACCGACATCCTAATGGGTAGCGTCTGGAAGCGAATAGGGCCCCCTGGGAGAACAGTGCCATCAATTGCCGAGACTACCAATGGGGTAGTGAGAGGTGAAAGGGTAAGCTTCATAGAAGAAGCAGTTCTCCAATCCATGAAATTGCCGGCAGCCCCGGAATCCAGGTATGCAAGGGTTGACTGAGGAGAAGTGCCTACATGAAGGGACACCGGCAAGAGCAGGCGAGAAGGTGATGTTTCTGGGTCCAATACTCCACCTTCCAAATGTATTAGACCCGAGCGTTTCCCGGACGAAGCGAGCAGGAGTCACGAAAATGACCCTTGCCCCCACAATAGAGGCACAAGCCCAGAGTTCTGCGCCTAGCACGTTCTTCGGGGGTTAGTCTGGTCCGGCCCAGCTGCATAGGTTCTTCAGCAGGTAGAGGATGCTCCACGGAATGAAGGGAGGGGAGCTCAGACTGGCTAGGACCCAGAGAGTGCTGGCGTCTTTTTTCTAAGGACCTCTCTTGAAAACGAATGTCGATCTGGTTGCATAATGAAATTACATCGTCCAGACCGACGGGAATGGCTCTTCCCGCTAATTCGTCTTTCACTCGGTCAGAGAGGCCATGTAAAAAGGTAGCGACCAGGGCCTCATTATTCCAGCTCAATTCAGCTGTGTGGATACGGAACTGAAGAGCATATTGCCCCACTGAACTAGATTCTTGGCGAAGACGTAAGACAGCACTAGCCGCTGAAGAAGCCCGAGCCGGCTCTTCGAAGATATTACGAAAGAGCTTCAAGAATTCGGACAGACTGGAAACCACCGGATCGTTCCTCTCCCACAGGGGGGCAGCCCAGGCCAAAGCTTCACCGGAGAGGAGGGAAATGATATAGGCTACCTTAGCCCGGTCAGATAGGAAGCTTTGAGGCTGAAGCTCAAAATGAATAGTGCATTGGCTGAGAAACCCCCTGCAGGCCTTGGAGTCCCCAGAGAAACGGAACGGAGCTGGCAATCTTAGTGAGTGTGAGGCTGCGACTGGTGCGATAGGTACAGCCGCTGGTTGTACTTGGGGTTGCGGATTCGGGGTTCCCAAGGAGACCTGAAGCTGCTCGAATCGAGAAGCCAGATCCTGGAGGAATCGCATCACCTGGGTCTGATTTGATTCCTGGGTCTCAAGTCTGCGAACTATGCCCTGCAATGGATCATCCGCGGGAAGCGGGATGTCAGCCGGGTTCATGGCTGATCAAACTGTCAGGGTCACCTGTGGCCAGGTGACAGATGCACACCGTAGGGGGACAGGAGTGCACCGCGAGGTAGTGAACCCTATGGCTGGCTTCTGTGGATAGGAAACTGGGTGGTTGTGGAAAGCGGGACCAGAGGAGCACAACCGGGATCCCAACGGAAGCGAGAGCCAAGATTCCCCAGGGCGCGGAGTCTAAGACCCAGCTGGTCTTCTCCAGGGCCTCTAGTGGTGAGGATGTTACGCTGCAGGCTGGGACCAGGTCGCGGCCCCTGGAGTTTCCTAGCTCACGCCCCGTAGGATAAGGGGAAGCAGCAGCACACGATAGAGAGAACCGAATAACAAGCCGAAGGTCAGGGGCCACAAGCAGACAAGGATAACGAAGAACGAGCCGAAGGTCAAGGGTCACGAGCAGACAGGGATGGTCGGGGACAAGCCAATAACGTAACAGAGAGACAGACGTAGCACACGGCAGGCAGGAACCCAAACACACAATGCCTAACAAACACGTTGATCAGCAAAGCAGGCTTGCAGTGCACAGGTTAATATAGTGTTCAGTGATAGGGCCTGGGGTGGAGTCAGGCTGGGAGGAGATTATAAAGGAAGCCAGGTGAAGGAGGTCTGGTCTCTAGATGAACACATGAGGAGGAAGGTAAGATGGCAGACAGACATTAATGCATATCCATGACATCAAGTGGGCTAGGTCCTCCATAAGGTACCTGGGTATCCAGCTGACCGACCGGTTTGAAACCCTGTATCAGGCCAATTATCCCTCCCTATTGACGACCATCAAAACCGACCTATCTCATTGGACTAAAACGGCCTTTACGTGGCTCGGGCGGGTTAACATTGTTAAGATGAATGTGCTCCCCAGGGTCCTTTTCTACTTGCAGATGTTGCCGGTTCCTCTGCCGAGCACCTTCTTCACTTTAATTAATAGCATGCTCATAGATTTTGTGTGGAGTGCAAAGAAGCCTAGAATAGCCATGAGGGTGCTTAAGCGCTCTAAGAGGGCTGGGGGTCTGGGGATCCCAGACATTCGACGGTATTACAGGACCATTGTCCTTCAAAGGATTCTGAACTGGAGGTTCCACACCCGTACTAAACTTTGGGTTCCCCTGGAGAAGAGCATGGCGGGGAGAGATTTGGCCTATGCCCCATGGCTAGCGAAGGAGCATAGGGGGCTGTCTGATTTGTCATCCCCCCTAACGAGACAGGCCCTTAGGGTTTGGGACAGGATTAACATGCTATACTCTTTAGCTCCTCCTGGGTCCCCATTGGCCCCACTAGGGGGCTTTTGTTGGTTCCCCCCGGGGGAGCAGAGAGCCTTTTTTAGGAACTGGTTGGATGACCCTAATGCTCCCTGTGGCAAACTTTTGGAGGGTGGGAGACTCCCCCCGTTGGACTCGTTTAGGGCACGCCATGGGACTTTTCCAATGGATTTCTGGCGATACGCGCAGCTTAGCCATTTTTTTACAACGCAGGTCACCCCTATTCGTACCCCATCTCAACTCTAGCCCTTTGAGCTTCTCTTTGTTGCGGAGGAGCCCATCTCCCACATGATATCCGAGCTCTATCAGCTACTCAGTTCATCCGTGACGGAGACTAAGCCGGCCTACATCAGGGAATGGGAGCGTGATCTGGGGACAGAGTTCACGGAGGCGCAGCTGGCTCCCCTGTACCGACTAACCCACTCTAGCTCCATAGAGTCTAGAACGCAAGAAACGAATTACAAGTTACTGACAAGGTGGTACAGGGTGCCTGCTGTGCTCTCACGCATATACCCCATTGTATCTGATCGATGCTGGAGAGGCTGTGGCCTCCGTGGCACTTTGATTCATATATGGTGGGAATGCCCGAAAATTCAGCCCTTTTGGGAAACAATTCAGCAACAAATCAAGGCCATACTGAATATAGATGTCCCACTTTTGCCCATACATTTCCTTCTCCATGTGCCGTCTGTGTCGACCAGTAGTTACAGGGGATGCGTACTGCCACATCTCCTGAACGCCGCTAGGCGTTTGATCCCTATTTACTGGAAGCGGGCTCATGTTCCGGGGCTCGAGGATTGGTCCAAGAGGGTACGGGAAATTAAGGAAGCTGAAGAATGGGTGGCGAACTGTAGTAGCAAGAGTGAGCGCTTTCAGGTCATCTGGGCTGCCTGGTTGCAGCACACTTCAGGTGAGGAGTTGGATCCATCTAATCTAGATACTGCCCTGTTGGAACTTGCAGAGCCCTCCCTTCGGGGACGTAGGGTTGTAGTGGCGCAGGCCCCGGAGACGGAGTCTGATGATGTGGGAGCCCGGCTAGTGGGATAAGCACTGCCAGCCTTTTCTGGGCTGGCGGAGTCACATGACGCAGGGGGAGCATGCCTGATGGAAGAGGTCCTATTTCCCTATACTTCTCTCTTCTATTCCCCTTTTCTGGCTTTCTTACCCTGCTGTTTCCCGTTTATGTTTGTTTGTCTTGTCTGTGCTTTTATTTTTATTTTTATTATTAACTCAATATGTGGATCCTCACTTATTTGTTCTGCTCAGGTTGTTTACTGGCTGCAGGGGTCGGCCCCATGCTCGGGTCAACTCTTATTAAGCAGGGGGAGTCTCCTCTCCTTCTGCTTGGGAGGGGAGGCTCCTAGACGAGCAGGGTTCCCCCACCTCTTTGTGTTTTGGCCCGGGGAGGGTTTGATGGAGGCTACTTGGGCCCCCTCTCCCCATATGGGGCACGGGGATGTGGGATCCCCTTGATAAGCTCAGTCCATGACCCCGGTAATTGTTAGCGGACTGGTAAGCAAGTTACGGGGGTGAGGTTCCCCCCGATGGTTTCATTACATTGTCTGGCAAATGGTACCTGTCTCTTTTGATGCCGAGTTATACCTTTTGCACCGTACAGGATTGTATGCTTGATGTGGACCATGTATGCCATAAGTTGCACTTTTGTTTATGTGTATATGTTTTTGCTCAATAAATACAGAGTATACAAAAAAAAGAAGGGCAACATGGAAGGAGTTAGTGATTTTAAGGCTCTTAGGAATCTGGAGTTTGAAACAAACCGGATTCAGTTTAGCAGTTACAGTGTATGGACCAATGAATTGTGGAGCAAACTTCAGAGAAGGAACTCGGAGCTTGATGTTCCTGGTGGAGAGCCAGACTTTGTCCCCTGGCTGAAGAGAAGGCGGTTTACGCCTGCGGCGGTCGGCAAAGCCTTTGAATTTTTCAGCAGCTGCCCGGAGGGAATCATGAACGTCACCCCAAACGGAATTGAGAGACTTCTGAACCGAAGCCAAAGCTGGAATATCTGGAGAACAGATCATGGGAAGAGGAAGTTGAGGGTGTTTTCCATAAACTGTGAAAAAGGGTGTCTTCTGCGAACTGGTATTCACATGATTGTTATGGGAGAATTCTGCCCACGGGAGTAGAGAGGACCAATCGTCATGATGAAAAGGCACAAAAAGGTGCGAAGAAATACCTCTAACTCCTGATTAACCCTCTCAGTCTGTCTATTGGATTGAGGATAGTAAGAAGAGGAAAAATCCAAGACAATATTGAGGGATTTGCAAAAGGCTCTCCAAAAACGAGACGTAAATTGGACTCCCCTGTCGGAAACAATATGAGAAGGAACCCCATGGAGGCGGAAAATTTCTCGAATAAAAACAGGAACCAAGGCAGGAGCAGAAGGAAGACCAGGAAGAGGAACAAAATGAGCCATCTTGAAGAACCGATCGATTACCACCCAAATGACTGTATTCTTCTCAGACAGTGGGAGGTCGGTGATAAAATCCATGGCAATATGAGCCCAGGGCTCCTTAGGAATGGGCAAGGGCATGAGGAGACCAGCAGGAGCTTGTGTGGAGGATTTAGACTGAGCACAGACATGACAAGCCTTAACGTAGTCTTTGACATCTGAGCGGAGATTAGGCCACCAGTAGTGACGACTGATAAGTAAGAAGGATCGGAGGAATCCAGAATGACCTGCCACCTTGGAATCATGTCCCCAACGAAGGATCTTAGCTCTTAGCTCAGTGGGGACAAAGGTCTTACCAGGCGGAATTTTTGACTTCAGGGTGGTAGAGTGGGCAACGATGCACGAGGGTGGAATGATCGACTCAGGTTCAGGGGCGGACTCCTCGTCCAAAGTGTCAAATGACCTAGAGAGCGCATCAGCCCGACCGTTGCAGGAACCAGGTTTGTAGGTAATCGTGAAATTAAAACGGACAAAGAAGAGACTCCACCTGGCCTGTCTAGGATTCAGACGTTTAGCATTCTGTAGATACTGTAAATTCTTGTGATCAGTAAAGATCGTTATGGAGTGAGGGGAACCCTCCAAGAGATGACGCCACTCCTCTAACGCCAATTTAATTGCGAGAAGTTCCCGATCACCGATGGCATAATTCCTCACTGCCTGAGATTTTTTTTTGGAGAAGAACGCACATGGTTGACGTCTCTTCTCAAAGAATTGAAGAAGCACAACTCCCACCCCCATTGAGGAAGCGTCCACTTCAATAAAAAATGCATCCCCAGGATTTTGTCTCCTCAAGAGAGGTCCAGAAACAAAGACCTGTTTCAGGTCGTGAAATGCAGAGACAGCTTCGGGAGGCCAGTCTTTGGCATTCGCACCCTTCTTGGTCAAAGCGATAATAGGCGCGGCAATGGAAGTGTAATTCCTTATGAACTGCCTATAATAATTTGTGAAGCAAAGAAAGCACTGCGTGGCCTTGAGGCTAGCAGGAAGAGGCCAGTTGGTAATAGCCAAGATCTTCCCAGGATCCATACGAAGACCCGAACATGAGACAAAGCACCCCAGAAACAGGACCTCAGAACATTCAAAGGAACATTTCTCCAGCTTGGCATAGAGAGTGTTCTCTCTAAGATGCTGAAGTACAGTGCGGACATGGTTTCTGTGGACGAGCAGATTTTCATAAAAGATCAGAATGTCATCCAGATAGATGACAACAAACTGGTACAGCAGATCTCTGAAGATTTCATTGACAAAGTTTTGAAACACGGCTGGGGCATTACACAAACCAAAAGGCATCACCAGGTATTCGTAATGCCCGTCTCTAGTGTTGAATGCAGTCTTCCATTCGTCACCCTCCCGTATTCTAATGAGATTGTACGCGCCTCTGAGATCCAACTTGGTGAAAATGGAGGCACCCTTCAACCTATCGAATAGCTCAGATATTAAGGGTAAGGGGTATCGATTTTTAATAGTAACCGCGTTTAACCCTCGATAGTCGATGCAGGGTCTTAGGGTACCATCCTTTTTGGCAGATAAAATTTCTCTCCAGATTCTCCAGATTCTCTGTGACAAATTCGTTGCTCCGGGGACAAGGTCAATAGCACAGTCAAAAGACCTGTGGGGAGGAAGCACCTCAGCTGATTTCTTACAGAACACGTCCCGGTAATCGCTGTATGCAGCGGGAAGATCAGAAGAAACAGAAGTGGTAGCAACCGGAAGTCTCTCCTTGGGGGCCACCTTGAGAAGACATGACGAGAAACATGAGGGGCCCCAAGCCAGGACCTGCCCAGAGACCCAGTCCACATGTGGAGAGTGTAGCTGTAGCCAAGGAAGGCCCAATACAATGGGGGTAGAGGCCTTGGGTAGAATGAGAAAGGATATCCACTCCTGGTGGAGAATCCCTACCGACATCCTAATGGGTAGCGTCTGGAAGCGAATAGGGCCCCCTGGGAGAACAGTGCCATCAATAGCCGAGACTACCAATGGGGTAGCGAGAGGTGAAAGGGTAAGCTTCATAGAAGAAGCAGTTCCCCAATCCATAAAATTGCCGGCAGCCCCGGAATCCAGATATGCAAGGGTTGATCGAGGAGAAGTGCCTACATGAAGGAACACCGGCAGGAGAAGGCGAGAAGATGATGTTTCTGGGTCAAATACTCCACCTTCCAAATGTATTAGGCCCAAGCGTTTCCCGGACAGAAGCGAGCAGGAGTCACGAAAATTACCCTTGCCCCCACAATAGAGGCACAAGCCCAGAGTTTTGCGCCTAGCACGTTCCCTCAGGGGTTAGTCTGGTCCAGCTCAGCTGCATAGGTTCCTCAGCAGGCAGAAGATTCTCCACGGGATGAAGGGAGGGGAGCTCAGACTGGCTAGGGCACAGGGAGTGCTTGCATCTTTTTTCTAGGGACCTCTCCTGAAAACGAATGTCGATCTGATTGCACAAAGAAATTACATCGTGCAGACCGACGGGGATGGCTCTTCCCGCTAATTTGTCTTTCACTCGGTCAGAGAGGCCATGTAAAAAGGTAGCGACCAGGGCCTCATTGTTCCAGCTCAATTCAGCTGTGTGGATACGGAACTGAAGAGCATATTGTCCCACTGAACTAGATTCTTGGCGAAGACGTAAGAGGGCACTAGCCGCTGAAGAAGCCCGAGCTGGCTCCTCGAAGATGTTATGAAAGAGCTCCAAGAAGTCGGACAGGCTGGAAACCACCGGATCATTCTTTTCCCACAGGGGGGCAGCCCAGGCTAAAGCTTCACCGGAGAGGAGGGAGATGATATAGGCTACCTTAGCCCGATCAGACAGGAAGTTTTGAGGCAGAAGCTCAAAATTAGGGATGAGCTTCGTGTTCGAGTCGAACATACGTTCGACTCGAACATCGGCTGTTCGATCGTTCGACGAAGATCGAACGATTTGGGCCGTTCGCGCCAAATTCGAGTGACGCGAACGGCCCACAATGCACTACGCCATCGCAGTGTCATCCAGGCGCTGTGATTGGCCAAGCATGCACTGTGACCCCGCATGCTTGGCCAATCACAGCGCCGGCAGCGAGGAGAGCAATGATTGGCCACAGGCAGGATGCCTGTGGCCAATTATTGCTGAGGGGGTTTAGTACACGCCCCACACTATAAAAGGCCGCCAGCACGGCGGCCTAGTGTAGTGTGTTCCGGAGCAGGGATAGAGCAGCATAGGCAGGGACAGTGACTTTTATTTCTTTCTTGCTTAACCTGGATTCCTTTAGTTTAGGGAAAGAGAAGGATAGGTAGGGAGAGTGTCAGTGTGTTTTGTGCTTGTGCTATATTGTGCTTAAAAAAAACATTTTTTCTAGGGACAGAAAACTGTAGGTAGGGAGAGTGTGTCAGTTTCTTTCACTGTCAAAGTCCTTGTTTCCAGGGACCTGGAAGGACAGTGAGGTAATTCTCCTTGTGCTAAATTGTGCTTAAAAAAAACATTTTTTCTAGGGACAGAAAACTGTAGGTAGGGAGAGTGTGTCAGTTTCTTTCACTGTCAAAGTCCTTGTTTCCAGGGACCTGGAAGGACAGTGAGTGAATTCTCCTTGTGCTATATTGTGCTTAAAAAAAACATTTTTTCTAGGGACAGAAAACTGTAGGTAGGGAGAGTGTGTCAGTTTCTTTCACTGTCAAAGTCCTTGTTTCCAGGGACCTGGAAGGACAGTGAGGTAATTCTCCTTGTGCTAAATTGTGCTTAAAAAAAACATTTTTTCTAGGGACAGAAAACTGTAGGTAGGGAGAGTGTGTCAATTTCTTTCACTGCCAAAGTCCTTGTTTCCAGGGACCTGGAAGGACAGTGAGGTAATTCTCCTTGTGCTAAATTGTGCTTAAAAAAAACATTTTTTCTAGGGACAGAAAACTGTAGGTAGGGAGAGTGTGTCAGTTTCTTTCACTGTCAAAGTCCTTGTTTCCAGGGACCTGGAAGGACAGTGAGGTAATTCTCCTTGTGCTAAATTGTGCTTAAAAAAAACATTTTTTCTAGGGACAGAAAACTGTAGGTAGGGAGAGTGTGTCAGTTTCTTTCACTGTCAAAGTCCTTGTTTCCAGGGACCTGGAAGGACAGTGAGTGAATTCTCCTTGTGCTATATTGTGCTTAAAAAAAACATTTTTTCTAGGGACAGAAAACTGTAGGTAGGGAGAGTGTGTCAGTTTCTTTCACTGTCAAAGTCCTTGTTTCCAGGGACCTGGAAGGACAGTGAGGTAATTCTCCTTGTGCTAAATTGTGCTTAAAAAAAACATTTTTTCTAGGGACAGAAAACTGTAGGTAGGGAGAGTGTGTCAGTTTCTTTCACTGTCAAAGTCCTTGTTTCCAGGGACCTGGAAGGACAGTGAGTGAATTCTCCTTGTGCTATATTGTGCTTAAAAAAAACATTTTTTCTAGGGACAGAAAACTGTAGGTAGGGAGAGTGTGTCAGTTTCTTTCACTGTCAAAGTCCTTGTTTCCAGGGACCTGGAAGGACAGTGAGGTAATTCTCCTTGTGCTAAATTGTGCTTAAAAAAAACATTTTTTCTAGGGACAGAAAACTGTAGGTAGGGAGAGTGTGTCAGTTTCTTTCACTGCCAAAGTCCTTGTTTCCAGGGACCTGGAAGGACAGTGAGGTAATTCTCCTTGTGCTAAATTGTGCTTTAAAAAAACATTTTTTCTAGGGACAGAAAACTGTAGGTAGGGAGAGTGTGTCAGTTTCTTTCACTGTCAAAGTCCTTGTTTCCAGGGACCTGGAAGGACAGTGAGGTAATTCTCCTTGTGCTAAATTGTGCTTAAAAAAAACATTTTTTCTAGGGACAGAAAACTGTAGGTAGGGAGAGTGTGTCAGTTTCTTTCACTGTCAAAGTCCTTGTTTCCAGGGACCTGGAAGGACAGTGAGTGAATTCTCCTTGTGCTATATTGTGCTTAAAAAAAACATTTTTTCTAGGGACAGAAAACTGTAGGTAGGGAGAGTGTGTCAGTTTCTTTCACTGTCAAAGTCCTTGTTTCCAGGGACCTGGAAGGACAGTGAGGTAATTCTCCTTGTGCTAAATTGTGCTTAAAAAAAACATTTTTTCTAGGGACAGAAAACTGTAGGTAGGGAGAGTGTGTCAGTTTCTTTCACTGTCAAAGTCCTTGTTTCCAGGGACCTGGAAGGACAGTGAGTGAATTCTCCTTGTGCTATATTGTGCTTAAAAAAAACATTTTTTCTAGGGACAGAAAACTGTAGGTAGGGAGAGTGTGTCAGTTTCTTTCACTGTCAAAGTCCTTGTTTCAAGGGACAGAGAAGGACACCTGAAGGTAGCCCTTATTGCTTTTTTCCCATCTCCCTGCAGGCCATCTATTAGAATGTCTGGAAGGCAAACAAGGAGAGGCAGACAGTCAGGAGGCAATAAAAGAGGGCAAGTAGGCTCTGTGTCTGGGGGCAACAGTGCTGGTCGTGGACGCGGTGCATTGTCATCAGCACATGGCCATGGGACACGCTTGTCCTTCTTTTCGGCAGCTGGACATGTTGAGCCACATCATGCCGAAGACTTGGTAGAGTGGATGACCAAGCCCTCCTCCTCCTCCTCATCCTCTCTCACCCAGGCTCAGGGTACTGGAAAAGCAGCTGCCAAAGCGTCCTCTTCCCTGGTATCAATGTCAGACTCATCATCAGTCACTCCTTCCCTAGACCCACCATGTCCTCCTCCTGAGGAGTCCCCCGAACTGTTTCAGCACAGTGTTGGGTACATGCTCCAGGAGGATGCCCAGCGTTTCGAAGGGTCTGATGATGAAACCCAGCTAGAGGAAGGCAGTAGCGTGAGAGCAGACAGAGGGGATGCTCAAGAAGGACACCAATCTGGCAGTCATGTTCCAGCAGCTGCAGCATACTGCCAGATTGCCTCCAGTGATGAGGAGGGAGGTGATGATGAGGTCACTGACTCCACGTGGGTGCCTAATAGGAGAGAGGAGGAGGAGGAGGATGAGGAGGAGGCACATCTCCAACGAGGCAGGATGCCCTTTGGTGGCCAGCGTAAGGGCAGTACACCGACGGAATCACACCGCAGAGCTCCGCCTGTGCAGGGCGCTGCCTCTGCCCGTCATTCAAAAAGTTCTTTGGTGTGGGCCTTTTTTGAGGCTAGTGCATCAGATCGCACAGCTGCTGTTTGCAACATATGTCTCAAGCGTATATCGCGTGGCCAAAACATCAGCCGCTTGGGTACCACATGCCTGACCAGACATATGTTGACCTGCCATGCAGCTCGTTGGCAAGCCTACCTCAAAGACCCACACCAAAGAACAAAGCGGACCTCTCCTTGCACCGCATCAGCTGGGATCTCCAACCCCACTATAACTTCAGTCCTCTCTGAAACATGCACTGAGAGGAATGAAGGTGTAGAATTAGGTGTGTCACAGCCAAGTACTTGCGGCCACTCTGCTAGCAGTACACCGACGTCCGATTCTAGCAGGCAAATTTCCCTGCCCCAGCTGCTGGACCGTCGAAAGAAGTTCACTCCCAGCCATCCACATGCCCAGCGGTTGAATGCTAGCTTGGCTAAATTGCTAGCGCTTCAACTGCTGCCTTTTCAGTTGGTAGACTCGGCCCCCTTCCGTGAGTTTGTGCAATGTGCGGTTCCTCAGTGGCAGGTTCCCAAACGCCACTTTTTCTCACGGAAGGCTATTCCGGCTCTCTACCGGCATGTGGAAGGCAATGTCTTGGCCTCGCTGGACAGGGCGGTCAGCGGTAAGGTGCATATTACCGCTGACTCATGGTCCAGCAGGCATGGACAGGGACGTTACCTTTCTTTCACGGCCCATTGGGTCACTCTTTTGGCAGCTGGGAAGGATGCAGGACAAGGTGCAGTAGTGTTGGAGGTTGTCCCACCGCCACGCCTCCAAAATGCTACTACTGGTTGTGACACACCTCTCTCCTCCACCCCCTCCTCTTCTTCTTCCTCCATGGCCTCTTCCTGTGGTTTGTCCTATGAACCAGCGGTGCTCCGTAGCCGTTCACGGGGCTACGCAAGTACGCAGGCAAAAAGATGCCATGCCGTGCTTGCGCTGGTGTGTTTGGGGGACAGAAGCCACACTGGGGCAGAGGTCCTGTCTGCTCTGCAGGGCCAGGCCGAGAGGTGGTTGACGCCACGCCAGCTTAAGCCAGGAATGGTGGTTTGCGACAATGGCACCAACCTCCTCTCCGCCCTCCGACAGGGACAACTGACCCATGTGCCCTGTGTGGCTCACGTCCTTAACCTGGTGGTGCAGCGGTTCTTGGGCAGGTACCCGGGCTTACAGGATGTCCTGAGGCAGGCCAGGAAAGTCTGTGTGCATTTCCGCAGATCTTATAATGCCAGTGCTCGCCTGGCTGAGCTGCAAAAGGAGTTGAACCTGCCCAAGAACCGCCTTATATGTGACATGCCCACCAGGTGGAACTCAACGTTGGCCATGCTGCAGCGGCTGCACACGCAGCAGAGGGCCATCAATGAGTACCTGTGCGACTACGGCACCAGGACAGGGTCAGGGGAGCTTGGTTTTTTTTCTCCACGCCAGTGGGGCATGATCAGGGATGCATGCACTGTCCTGGCACCATTTGAGGAGGCCACGAGGATGGTGAGCAGTGACAGTGCATGCATCAGTGACACTGTACCTCTTGTCCACCTGTTGGAGCACACGCTGCGTGGAATAATGGACAGGGCACTTGAGGCAGAACAGAGGCAGGAAGAGGAGGACTTCCTTGCCTCTCAAGGCCCCCTTTACCCAGACAGTGTTCCTTCTGTCCCACCCATCGCACAGGAAGAGGAGGAGGAGGAGGAGGAGGAGGAGGAGGAGGAGGAGGATTGTGTCAGCATGGAGGTGGAGGCTGGCACTCAGCATCATCAGCAGCAGTCTTTTAGGGATGATTTACAGTCCCAAGAAACCAGTGGACTTGTACGTGGCTGGGAGGAGGTGGCTGCGGATCATGTCGTCCTTAGTGACCCAGAGGACTCCGGAGCGAATGCCTCAGCAAACCTACGCTGCATGGCCTCCCTGATCCTGCAAAGTCTGCGGAAGGATCCTCGTATTCTTCGGATCAAGGAGAGGGACCATTACTGGCTGGCCACTCTCCTTGATCCACGGTACAAGGGTAAGGTTGCGGACCTTATGTTACCGTCGCAGAGGGAGCAGAGGATGAGACAACTCCGGGAGGCCTTGCAGAAAGGTCTGTGCAACGCGTTCCCAGAGACTGGGAGGTTACAAACTCCTGGTCCTGGACAACGAGTTGCTGAGGCTTCGGCCAGTCAAAGAAGGAGCGGTGGGGAAGGTGGCCGTCTGACCGATGCGTTCAGACAATTCTTTAGTCCGCAGCCCCAAAGTATGATCGGTTCCAGCAACCATCGCCAGCGTCTGATAAACATGGTGCAGGAATATCTAGGGGCAAGGTCAGACTTGGACACCTTCCCCACCGAAAATCCTCTGGCTTACTGGGTCTTGAGGATGGATCACTGGCCAGAGCTTGCACAGTATGCAATTGAGCTACTGGCCTGTCCTGCATCCAGCGTTCTTTCGGAACGCACATTCAGTGCTGCTGGAGGATTTGTCACGGATCACAGGGTGCGCCTGTCCACCGACTCGGTTGATCGACTGACTTTCATCAAGATGAACCAGTCTTGGATCACCACCAGCTACCACACACCTGATGCTGATATAACAGACTAATTGATTTTAACATGTCACATCCCTTCAAGACTGATGCTGATGCTGAGTGCCTGTGCTGTTATGTTGACTGGCTATCCTCCTCCTCCGAGTCCTCAATGATACGATTGATGATGATAGCTTGGAAGATCATTTTTGTTTATGGGTGCCGCCACCAGTGGCTAAGGCCCAATTTTTCAGCCCCTGTTTTACAGGGGCGTGTCATTACAATTTTTGAAGCAATACTTTGCAACAGGGCTCATTGCTGTGCTCCAAGTACAGTATCTGTGAGGGGTTGTAGTGTTGTGCCACCAGTGCCTAAGGCCCAATTTTTCAGCCCCTGTTCAACAGGGGCATGCAATTACAATTCTTGATCTAATAATTCACAGCAGGGTCCATTGCTGCACCCACCAAGAGTAACTCTGAGGGCTTACAGTCTTGTGGCAACGCCACCACCACCACCACCACGAAAGGCCCAATTTTTCAGCCCCTGTTCAAAAGGGGCATGTAATTACAATTCTTGATCTAATAATTCACAGCAGGGCCCATTGCTGCACCCACCAAGAGTAACTGTCAGGGCTTACAGTGTTGTGGCACCAGCACCACCATCAAAGCCCCAATTTTTACTACCACTGTTCAACAATTATATGTAATTAAAATTCCTGATATAATAGTTGACAGCAGGGCGTTCCAGCACCAACCAAGAGTAACTGAGTGCTTACAGTGTTGTGCCAACACCAACAACTAAGGGGCCTATTTCTGCAGAGTATATACGGCAGGTCCCTACTTTCAAACATCCAACTTACAAACGACTCCTACTTGCAAACGAAAGAAGACAACAGGAAGTGAGAGGAAATCTACCCCTAGAAAGGAAAATTCTCTCCTGTAAGAATAAATATGGGAGAAAGGGGTCTCATCTGTACTGATGCTTTATCAGCAATCCTTGTTTCAAGAAAAACACCACATTTCAAAAACAGTTGTCATTGGGACGGAAAGTGAGGTGAAATGTTCTGAACAGGGGCACAGACAGCAAAACAAATGTTACAGGGGTGATAACCCTTACCTATGTTTCCCAAAAAGTTTAAAAATAGATTTTTGGGCTGGAGCTACACTTCAACAATGTACCTGTTCAAAATTACAAACAGATTCTACATAAGAACAAACCTACAGTCCCTGTCTTGTATGCACCGCCTGTATACGGCTGTTCAGAGTATATAGGGCCTTTTTTATTTTATGTGCGGGGTTCCCCTTAATATCCATACAAGACCCAAAGGGGCTGGTAATGGGCTGGGGTAGGGGGGGGGTCATGGGGTAGCTATGCCATTTTTCTTAAAGAATTTCATCCATATTACCGGGACCAGACATTACATTAAAGCCGCAAGCAGTTTTAAATGGCTTTTTTTTCCTTTAGAAGTGTCATTTTGTGCAGGGACAGTTCTAAACACGGGAAACACGTGGCACTTCACAGGCATACTTTAGACACCCCCCAGGTACGATATTTAAAGGAATATTTGACTTTTTTTTTTTCACTTTATGCATCATTAAAATGACTGCTCCCGAAAAACGACCGTTTTTAAAACTTCTTTTTGCATTGATACATGTCCCCTGGTGCACAACCCGGGTTCCCAAACCCTATTTATGACAATAACATGCATAATAGTTGTTATAATTAGCACTTTAGAATTCGAACGTTCGCATCCATTGTATTTAATAGGGTTCTAATGTTCGTTCGAACTTTCGGTCCGTTCGCGGGTTCTGGTGCGAACCGAACCCGGGGGTGTTCGGCTCATCACTACTCAAAATGAATCGTACATTGGCTGAGAAACCCCCTGCAGGCCTTGGAGTCCCCAGAGAAACGGAACGGAGCTGGCAGTTTTAGTGAGTGTGTGGCTGCGACTGGTGCGAAAGGCGCAGCCGCTGGTTGTACTTGAGGTTGTGGATTTGGGGTTCCCAAGGAGGTCTGAAGCTACTCGAACCGAGAAGCCAGAACCTGGAGGAATCGCATCACCTGAGTCTGATCTGATTCCTGGGTCTCAAGTCTACAGACTATGCCCTGTAATGGATCATCCGCTGGGAGCGGCATGTCAGCCAGTCCATGGCTGATCAAACTGTCAGGTCACCTGTGGCCAGATGACAGATGCACACCGTAGGGGGTCAGGAGTGCACCACAAGGTAGTGAACCCTATGGCTGACTGCTGCGGATAGGATAATGGGTGGTTGTGAAAAGCGGGACCAGAGGAGCACAACCGGGATCCACAGGAAGCTAGAGCAGAGATTCTCCAGGGCGCGGGGTCTAAGACCCAGCAGGTCTTCACCAGAGCCTCTAGTGGTGAGGATGTTACGCTGCAGCTAGGTCCAGGTCGCGACCCCTAGTGTCTCCTAGCTCATGCCTCGTAGGGTAAGGAGGAAAGAGGGGAAGCAGCAGCACAGGATACAAGAATAGTGGGGGGAAAGGCCAAGGTCAGGGTAATAAGCAGACAAGGATAAACAAAGGACAAGCCAAAGGTCAAGGGTCACAAGCAGACAGGGATAGTCAGGAACAAGCCAATATCGTAACAGAGAGACAGACGTAGCACACGGAAGGCAGGAACCCAAACACACAATGCTTAAACAAACACGTTGATCAGCAAAGCAGGCTTGCAGTGCACAGGTTAATATAGTGTTCTGTGATAGGCCCTGGGGTGGAGTCAGGCTGGGAGGAGATTATAAAGGAAGCCAGGTGAAAGGGTCTGGCCTCTAAGATGAACACATGAGGAGGAAAGGTAAGATGGCAGACAGACATTAGTGCATATCCATGACACTGATCCATCCTTTGGTGAGTATAAGGCCATGCGTTTTGGACCCTGTTGACTAATTGTCACAATACCATCTCTGTGTTGATACTCATTTGGTTCATTATACCCCCTACAGATGTACTACACAAGCATCTACCCCTGATGAAGTGAGCATGGTCTTGCGAAACGCGTTGGGAACTTTTAATGCCTGTGTACTTTGCAATTTACATTTTAATGTGTATGTACCATTTCAGTGGCTTGGCTATAATTCATGTTTATGTTTGCATGACAATTTTAATAAATTTTGAGACTGCATTTACTCTGTCAATTGTTGGCTAACCGCATTCACCTCATTTAAAGTCCCGGGGCGATCTCCTATTTTTTGTTGCATATATTGGGATGGAGGTGGTTTGTGGGTGACACCAGACCTTTTCTTTTCTTTTTTGTTTATCCTTAACCACTTAACGACCGCCCACTGTAAATATACGTCGGCAGAATGGCACCGACAGGCAGAATCACGTACATATACGTGATTGCCTTTGTATAGTTGGGGGGTCCGATCGGACCCCCCTTCTTTACAGTGGGTGGTCGTTTTACCTTCGGGAGCGATCCGGCATGAGGGGACGGCCGTTCGATTCCGGCCCCCCTCTCGATCGCTCCCGGCGAATGAGAGCTTCCCCTGCCTGTGTACTGTTTACACAGGCGGGAGGAAGTGATGTCATCTCTCCTGCGGCGCTCACATATACCAAGCGCCGTACAGGAGAAGATGCAGGTTAGTGCACACAACACTACACTGACACCAGGACACATAGGCACATAAATCGCCCCTCCAGGCCCCCCCAGACACCCCCAGATCACCCCCCAGCCCCCAGTCACAGTGTCACTTATTGCAGTGACCATTTATTTAGTGATCACTGCAATCAGTGACATTTGTGACTGTAAAAGTGTCAGTACATTCAGTTTTAGGTCCAGTGTAGCCCCCTAACCCCCCCTAATAAAGGTTTAAACACTGATCACCCCTCAGATAACCCTTTCACCCCCTAGCACCGTCGTCGCTAAGCGATCATTTTTCTGATCGATGTCTTAGCGTCGGTGATGCTGATCGGTAGCCAGTAATTTTTTTTAGGTTCGCCGCAGGTTTTTATAGCGTCGGGTACCCCCATATATTACCTAATAAAGGTTTAACCCCCTTTATCGCCCCCCAGGTAACCCTTTCACCCCCTATCACCACTGTCGCTAAGCGATAATTTTTCTGATCGATGTCTTAGCGTCGGTGATGCTGATCGGTAGCCAGTAATTTTTTTTAGGTTCGCCGCAGGTTTTATAGCGTCGGGTACCCCCATATATTACCTAATAAAGGTTTAACCCCCTTGATCACCCCCCAGGTAACCCTTTCACCTCCTAGCACCGCCGTCACTAAGCGATCATTTTTCTGATCGATGTCTTAGCGTCGGTGATGCTGATCGGTAGCCAGTAATTTTTTTTTAGGTTCGCCGCAGGTTTTCATAGCGTCGGGTACCCCCATATATTACCTAATAAAGGTTTAACCCCCTTGATCGCCCCCCAGGTAATCCTTTCACCCCCTATCACCACTGTCACTAAGCGATAATTTTTCTGATCGTTGTCTTAGTGTCGGTGATGCAGATCGGTAGCCAGTAATTTTTTTTAGGTTCGCCGCAGGTTTTTATAGCGTCAGGTACCCCAATATATTACCTAATAAAGGTTTAACCCCCTTGATCGCCCCCCAGGTAATCCTTTCACCCCCTATCACCACTGTCGCTAAGCAATCATTTTTCTGATCGCTATCTTAGCGTCGGTGATGCAGATCGGTAGGCAGTAATTTTTTTTAGGTTCGTCGCAGGTTTTTATAGCGTCAGGTACCCCCATATATTATCTAATAAAGGTTTAACCCCCTGATTGCCCCCCAGGTAACCCTTTCACCCCCTATCACCACTGTCGCTAAGCGATCGTTTTTATGATCGTTGTCTTAGTGTCGGTGATGCAGATCGGTAGCCAGTAATTTTTTTTTAGGTTCGCCGTCAGGTTTTTATATAGCGTCAGGTACCCCCATATATTACCTAATAAAGGTTTTAACCCCCTAATTGCCCCTAGTTAACCCTTTCACCAGTGATCATCATATAAGTGTTACGGGTGACGCTGGTTAGTTAGTTTGCTTTTTATAGTGTCAGGGCACCCGCCGTATATAACCCAATAAAGGTTTAACCCCCTGATCGCCCGGCGGGTGATATCAATTAGGTTTTAGCGTCAGAGAGGGTCTGCGTCACACCCCAGGCAGCGTCAGGTTAGCGCCAGTAACGCTAACACCCACGCGTGAAGCATACACCCCCCTTAGTGGTATAGTATCTGTACAAATCAATATCTGATCTGATCAGATCTATACTAGCGTCCCCAGCAGTTTAGGGTTCCCAAAAACGCAGTGTTAGCGGGATCAGCCCAGATACCTGCTAGCACCTGCGTTTTGCCCCTCCGTCCAGCCCAGGCCACCCAAGTGCAGTATCGATCGATCACTGTCACTTGCAAAACACAACACACATAACTGCAGCGTTCGCAGAGACAGGCCTGATCCCTGCGACTCCAGTGCTGTAGGAGGTGATTTCGCCACCACAGTTAAAAAAAAAAAAAGCATATATGCCGAAGCATTGGGGCAGCAGGAGCGGAGGAGCGATTTTGCTCCTAATGCCGCGTACATACGGTCGAAATTCTGACGGAGGCTTGCCCGTGGAAAAGTCTGACCATGTGTACGCGGCATAACTTTTGCGGGAAGATGCCCCCATGCTTCGGCATATATAAATGGTGCATGTATGCCCATTATTAGAAGTGGGTGGATGAAGGGCGGTATTCTAATGGTGGGCATACCCACCGATCAATCTTTTTTTTTCGTTCAGCCAACAGGCTGCATGAAAAAAAAGATTACAATACATGTCCAACAAGGACCAGCAACGTACTGGTATGTTGCTGGACTTTGAATGTTTATACCAGAATGATGCCTGCAAGTTTAGGTATCATCTTGGTATCATTCTTTTCAGCCAGCGGCCGGCTTTCATGTAAAAGCAATCCTAGTGGCTAATTAGCCTCTGGACTGCTTTTACAAGCAGTGGGAGGGAATGTTGCCCCCCCGGATATAAAAAGCGCCATTGGGAAATTGGGAAAGCATTTTATCACACCGATCTTGGTGTGGTCAGATGCTTTGAGGGCAGAGGAAAGATCTAGGGTCCAATAGACCCCAGTTGTTTAAAAAAAGAGTACCTGTCATTACCTATAGCTATCATAGGGGATATTTACATTCCCTGAGATAACAATAAAAATGATAAAAAAAAAAATATATGGAAGCAACAGTTTAAAAATAAAATAAAAAAGCAAAATTAATAATAAAAAAAAAAAAAAAAAAAAAAAAGCACCCCTGTCCTGCCCTGCTCTTGCCCAATGGTGAACGCAAGCGTCGGTCTGGCGTCATATGTAAACAGCAATTGCACCATGCATGTGAGGTATCACCGCGAAGGTCAGATCGAGGACAGTAATTTTGCAGTAGAACTCCTCTGTAAATCTAACGGGGTAACCTGTAAAGGCTTTTAAAGGCTTTTAAAAATGTATGTAGTTTGTCGCCAATGCGCGTTTGTGCGAAATTTTAAAGCATGTCGTGTTTGGTATCTATGTACTCGGCCTAAGATCATCTTTTTTATTTCATCAAACATTTGGGCAATATAGTGTGTTTTAGTGCATTAAAATTAAAAAAAGTGTATTTTTTCCCCCAAAAATGCGTTTGAAAAAACGCTGCGCAAATACTGTGTAGAAAAAAAAATGCAACACCCACAATTTTATTCTGTAGGGCCTTTGCTTTAAAATATATATATAATGTTTGGGGGTTCAACATAATTTTCTTGCAAAAAAATATATGTTTTCATGTAAACAAAAAGTGTCAAAAAGGGCTTTGTCTTCAAGTGGTTAGAAGAGTGGATGTAAGCTTCCTAATGTTGTGTATAAAATGCCAGAACAGTTCAAAACCCCCCCAAATGACCCCATTTTGGAAAGTAGACACCCCAAGCTATATACTGAGAGGCATGTCGAGTCCATGGAATATTTTATATGTTGACACAAGTTGCGGAAAAAATACATTTTTTTTTTTTTTTTTTGCACAAAGTTGTCACTAAATGATATATTGCTCAAACATGCCATGGGCATATGTGGAATTACACCCCAAAATACATTCTGTTGCTTCTCCTGAGTACGGGGATACCACATGTGTGAGACTTTATGGGAGCCTAGCCGCGTACGGGACCCCAAAAACCAATCACCGCCTTCAGGCTTTCTAAGGGTGTAAATTTTTGATTTCACTTCTCACTGCCTATCACAGCTTCGGAGGCCATGGAATGCCCAGATGGCACAAACCCCCCCAAATGACCCCATTTTGGAAAGTAGACACCCCAAGCTATTTGCTGAGAGGTATTGTGAGTATTTTGCAGATCTCGCTTTTTGTCACAAAGTTTTGAAAATTGAAAAAAAAAAAGAAAAAAAAAAAATGTTCTTTCTTCATTTTCAAAAACAAATGAGAGCTGTAAAATACTCACCATGCCTCTCAGCAAACAGCTTGGGGTGTCTACTTTCCAAAATGGGGTCATTTGGGGGGGTTTTGTGCTATTTTGGCATTTTATGGCCTTCGAAACTGTGATAGGTAGTGAGGAGTCAAATCAAAAATTTGTGCCTAGAAATCCTGAAGGCGGTGATTGGTTTTCGGGGTCCCGTACGCGGCTAGGCTCCTACAAAGTCCCACACATGTGGTATCCCCATACTCAGGAGAAGCAGCAAAATTTATTTTGGGGTGCAATTCCACATATAACCATGGCATGTGTGAGCAATATATCATTTAGTGACAACTTTTTGTAATTTTTTTTTTTTTTGTCGTTATTCAATCACTTGGGACAAAAAATAAAAATATTCAATGGGCTCAACAGGCCTCTCAGCAATTTCCTTGGGGTGTCTACTTTCTAAAATGGGGTCATTTGGGGGGGTTTTGTGCTATTTTGGCATTTTATGGCCTTCAAAACTGTGATAGGTAGTGAGGAGTGAAATCAAAAATTTGCGCCCTTAGAAATCCTGAAGGCGGTGCTTGGTTTCCGGGGTCCCGTACGTGGCTAGGCTCCTAAAAAGTCCCACACATGTGGTATCCCCGTACTCAGGAGAAGCAGCAGAATGTATTTTGGGGTGCAATTCCACATATAACCATGGCATGTGTGAGCAATATAACATTTAGTGACAACTTTTTGTAATTTTTATTTTTTTTGTCATTATTCAATCACTTGGGACAAAAAAAAAAAATTATTCAATGGGCTCAACATGCCTCTCAGCAATTTCCTTGGGGTGTCTACTTTCTAAAATTGGGTCATTTGGGGGGGTTTTGTACTGCCCTGCCATTTTAGCACCTCAAGAAATTAGATAGGCAGTCATAAATTTAAAGCTGTGTAAATTCCAGAAAATGTACCCTAGTTTGTAAACGCTATAACTTTTGCGCAGACCAATAAATATACGCTTATTGACATTTTTTTTACTAAAGACATGTGGCTGAATACATTTTGGCCTAAATGTATGACTAAAATTGAGTTTATTCGATTTTTCTTATAACAAAAAGTAGAAAATATCATTTTTTTTCAAAATTTTCAGTTTTTTCCGTTTATATCGCAAAAAATAATAATCGCAGAGGCAATCAAATACCATTAAAAGAAAGCTCTATTTGTGGGAAGAAAAGGACGCAAATTTCGTTTGGGTACAACATTGCATGTCCGCACAATTTACAGTTAAAGCAGTGCAGTGCAAAATTCTGAATTCACCTCTGGTCCTTTAGCTACCAAATGGTCCGGGGCTTAAGTGGTTAAAGTACTTCAGAGGTATATTTATAAGGCAAAGATTCTGACATTTACCAAACATTCGTTACAATTCAATCTTCCTGGTTCTGAAACAATGAGGAACACCTATAAATACGCATAAATGCGCCTAAATGCTAGTAGCGTTTAGGCGCGTTCGAGCATAAATGAATTCTAACAGCCAGAATAAATTCACATTCTGGATAAAAGAATGCATGAATGTGCATACGCGTGAGAACGTGCATAAATGTATGCGCATTTACCTCAAAAACC
This sequence comes from Rana muscosa, assembly GCA_029206835.1. NCBI lineage: Eukaryota > Metazoa > Chordata > Amphibia > Anura > Ranidae > Rana > Rana muscosa. The sequence goes on from CM055117.1 coordinate 923,779,380, forward strand.
TTGTTTTTTTTAGGCAACTTTTCTCCTTCCAGGAGAATGGGCATTTAGAGAAGCTAAACAAACACTCAGTGCGCCTACAGAGGTGTGGTAGCTGACATCACACAAAGAATACATCAGCTTTTTGTCGGTATATTGGTGATGGACAAGGTCGGTACACTAATTAGTACAACTTATGCCGCGTACACACAGTCGGAATTTCCAACAACAAATGTTCGATGTGAGCTTGTTGTCGGAAAATCCGACCGTGTGTAGGCTCCATCGGACATTTGCTGTCGGAATTTCCGACAACAAAAATTTGAGAGCTGGTTCTCAAATTTTCCGACAACAAAAGTTGTTGTCGGAAATTCCGACCGTGTGTACACAATTCAACGCACAAAAATTCTACGCATGCTCGAAATCAATTCGACGCATGCTTGTAATCGTTGAACTTAATTTTTCTCGACCCGTCGTAGTGTTGTACGTCACCGCGTTCTTGACGTTCGCAATTTCCGACAACATTTGTGTGACCGTGTGTATGCAAGACAAGTTTAAGCGAATATCCGTCGGTAAAAAATCCATGTTTTTTTTGTCGGAATGTCCGATCGTGTGTACGTGGCATAAGGCCCCTTTCGCATGGGCTGTCCAATCAGTTCTGTCTGTCAGTTTTTCAGGTGGACCTGATCAGACCCTCCAGTTTCTTCTATGGAATGGTCGGATGTCAGTGGCTGATACCCACCACCATCCGATCTGTTCTTGCCCGCCAAAAACAGACGGTTGGTGGTCCTATACCCCATCCACCCGGTGGATTGGATGGAAACGGACCGCCTGTTCATTTCCATCCGATTGCCCCACAGAGGAGAGCGGGACTGTGTCAGTGTGTGCTTTGCATAGCGGAGCGGACACGGACCTGCCATCCACCTGCTCAGGGGGGTCAGTGGAGAGATCCCCCGCTGAGCAAGCAGATTCTGTTTACCAGAAGCGCCAGTGTGAAAGGGGCCTAAAAGAGGTGACGACCGAGGTGGAAGAAAAGGAATGATTCATCTACTCAAAACTGAAATGTATTGAATTTGTTTGGTTGCGCTAAGAACATATAATGATTTATGGAAATTTTTGACAATTTTTTAAGTATATAAATTTTTTTAAAAAAAGGATGTTTTCCAATTTCTTTTAATTTTCCTCAGAGCAATATAGGGTTCCTAAAAAGAGATAGTATATCCGTAGTTCTTCTATTTCAGGCATGCGGTTTATCATTTACCCACTTGAGCTTCAGAAGGTTTTACCCATCTCATGACCAGGGCATATTTTGCTATTCAGCACTGTGCTACTTTAACTGGCAATTGCTCAATCATGCAACACTGTACGCAATTTAAATGTTTATCATTTTTTCACGCAAATACTGCTTTCATTTGGTGGTAATTGGTCACCACTATTTATTTATTTATTTTATTAAAAAAATTAAAAAAGACCAACATTTTTGAAAAAAAAACCAATATTTTCTACTTTCTTTTTTCAAGACAATTTTTATTCGAGAAAAGTAGAGTATACGATGTGTACAAACAGTTGTCATACAATAAGATATGGAAACCTTTGGTAGGACAGTTTATGAATACAGGTAGGCCCTGTTCATACAGTTACAGGAATACATAGGCCCATCTTGAACAATGAAAAATCATGATCCAAGAGGCAAGAAGGCCTCCAAGAAGGCAACGTTGATAGGTCAGGATAGGTAATCTAGGACCAGGATTGAAAACATATACAGTAAAACCTTGGTTTGAGAGTAACTTGGTTTGAGAGCGTTTTGCAAGACAAGCAAAATTTTTAAATAAATTTTGACTTGATATACAAGCGATGTCTTGATATACAAGTAGCGTCAAGTCACAACTGTGTATAAAAGAGAAGAGAGGTGTCTTTAAGTGTAGCAATATGGTTACATTTAATGAAGGTACAACATTTAGCAACTCACATGGTTGATGATTAAAACAGGCACATATAAGTGTAGCGGATGGTTGCTACTAGTTACTATCATCCACCATATCACCCTGCTGCCAGACCTCCATCTATCACTCTCAGAGACAATGAACAGTAATTTTGCTATGTTTTGTTTTTGTTTTTTTGGGGGATATAACTTGGTTGGGGAAAGGGAATATGGGATGCCCATAGGACAGATCACTTTGCCATCATAAATAAAGAATCATTGAATAAACTGAGCTTTGAAGAACTGATGGACTCTAACATTCACAGTCACTTCCCCTGCAGGCCGTTACTCCTCATCTGCACCACTCCTGCAGACTATTACTCCCAGGACTCTTCTCCTCCTGCACAAAACTTCACTGTGCAATGCTAGTTTCTCCGCCCCATCATCTTCGCATTACACCAGGGATCACTCTGAATGGTCCCAAGTATTTGTTGAACTTGCTGAATTGTTAATAGGCCAGGGGCCTGCAGTACCCCTTCTTGGCGGCCTAGCGTTTAGCAGCTTTAGAAAGTTGGTGGACTACTGATCCCAGCTAGCCCGACTTGCAAATCCTGTGCCCGCAGGCCACATCGATTTGACACAAAACCCAGCAGTCTCTTCTCTGGCCTTGCACCCAGCTCCCCTGGCATGCCTCCTCCAGATATCCACTGTGCCTCACTCACCGACCTTCTCCTGCCCTGAGTCCAAGGTGAAGAACTTAACCGGACATGCGTACCGACCGCTTCTCCAGCCCCTCTGTTGCAGGACACCTCCTCCATGACCGTGGAAGAACAAGGCTCCCTCCCAGCTCCCGGGCTCCTCCACCGAGGCGCGCACCCCCCCCCCCCTCACATGGGGATGGGCCTCCTGCTGCGATCTAACGCTCCATTCTTCACTTCTCCCAGCCGACAACTCCCCTCCAGTGGGCAGGACCTGAGCTTATGAAGGAGGCCTACCCCCTGCCAATTCCAGTTGGGGATTGGTCAGGGCTCCTCACATGAGCTCCCTGTCACTCCAGCTCCCTGATGGCCTCCTTGCAAACTGCGTCTGTGCTGTAGCATACCTCCCAACTTTTAAAAGTCCCACCGCGGGACATTGATGAGCTCCCCTCTCCCCTGCAAACAAATTCGACTTTAAAACGAAAGTTGTTGAGCGGGGCAGGGGGGGGGGGGTTTGTGCAGTGGGAGAATTGAGAAAAAAAATTGACATTAAAACAAAAGTCGTTGAGCGGGTGGGGGTTTGTGCAGTGGGGAGAATTGGAAAAAAAAAATTGGCATTAAAACGAAAGTTGTTGAGCGGGGGGGGGGGCTTTGTGCAGTGGGGAGGATTGGAAAAAAAAATTTGACATTAAAACGAAAGTTGTTGAGTGGGGGGGGGGGGTGCAGCAGGGCGAATTTAAAAAAAAAATTTGACTTTAAAACGAAAGTTGTTGAGCAGGGGGGTTCAGCGGGAGAATTGAAAAAAATTTCTTCCTCCACTTCCTGCTGTGCCTGCTCTGCGGGAATTATACAACTATCGCGGGAAGGAGGTGCCTATGCGGGAAAAACCCGCAGAATCCGTGCCTGTTGGGAGGTATGCTGTAGCCGTCTTCCGGATATAGTGCGATCGCGAAGGGGTTAAAGGAACTGTAAATATTGAGAAGACAGTTTCATAAACTGTAAGAAGTTTAGCTATGCCTTGAAGTTATGTATACCTTTAAGTTATTTACTCATTTCCAGGATTAGGCTGCTCACATATGCAAGCTGGTAGCAAAGAGATCTTATTGCCAGTGCTTCCAAAATACAAGCATTTCTGACCCCAGAAGCGACGTGTATTTCACTGCTTCCGGGATCACAGCTGTCATTCCTCGGCTGGAGTAGTCGAGGCTGCAGGTATTGAAGCATGCTATGTGTTTGAATAGCCACATTTTTTTAAATAGTAAAAAAAAAAAAAAAGAATGATATAAAATAAATTTTAACCGCTTGCCGACCAGCCGTAGTCATTATACTGTGGCAGGTCGGCTTGTTCCCACGAGCCGTCGTAGCTGTACGTCGGTCCCTTTAAGCGGGATAGAGTGTGCGCCCACTGCACAGCAGGGGTGCCGATGCTCACGACCGGCGGGCACGATGACCTCCGGCTACGAGCGATCGCGGGTACGAGAGGCGGAACAGGGACGTGTTTGTGTGTGTGTGTGTAAAAATACACATCCCTGTTCTGTGAGGAGATGTAGATCGTGAGTTCCTACAAGCTGGGAACCACGATCTCTCATCTCCTATAGTGAGTCCCATCCCCCCTTCAGTTAGAACACATATTAGTGAACACAGTTAACCCCTTGATCACCCCCTAGTGTTAACCCCTTCCCTGACAGTGACATTTACACAGTAATCAGTGCATTTTTATAGCACTAAATCGCTGTATAAATGCAAATGGTCCCAAAAATGTGTCAAAAGTGTCCGATATGTCCGCCATAATGTTGCAGTCCTGATAAAAATCGCAGATCAACGCCATTACTAGTAAAAAAAATAATAATAATACAAATGCCATAAATCTATCCCCTATTTTGTAGACACTATAACTTTTGCGCAAACCAATCAATATATGCTTTTTGCGATTTTTATTACCAAAAATATGTAGAAGAATACATATCGGCCTAAACTGAGGAAAAAAATAGCTTTTTAAAAAAAAAAATTGGGGCTATTTATTTAAGCAAAATATACAAAATATTGTGTTTTTTTCAAACTTGTCGCTCTTTTTTTGTTTATAGCGCAAAAAATAAAAACCACAGAGGTGATCAAATACCATCAAAAGAAAGCTTTATTTGTGGGAAAAAAAGGACGTCAATCGCGAATAATGAAGTGAGAGTAATAATTATTTTAAAGTGTCATCTGTGGAGAATTTTTGGTATCATAGTTTTTTGTGATGCATAATTTTAAGACTTGACATGTTTCATATCTATCTACTCAACACTACCCCATCTTTATATTTTAACAAAAATTGGGTTTAATATTGTGTTTGTTTGCACTAAAATAAATTTTAGTGTATTTTTTTAAAATATGCGTTTGATAAATAACTGCGCGATTATCATGCAACATACGAATTTGCAACTACCACCATGTTATTCTCGAGGATCTTTGCTTTTAGAAAATATATATTTTTGAAGAAGGGTACAGTAATTTCTATAAAAAAAAAAAAAAAAAAAACAGATTTTAACGTGTGCAGTGCAAAAAAATGCCCAGGTAGGCAAGTGGTCAATGACAGCCTGATGCCACGTACACACTATCGTTTTTCCTGTCATGCAAAAAAACGATGTTTTTCTTGATGTGATTCCTCTCAAGCCTGCCTTGCATACACACGTTCATGAAAAAATAACGCTCGAGCAAAGCGCGGTTACGTACAACACGTAAGACGGCACTATAAAGGGGAAGTTCCATTCGAATGGCGCCACCCTTTTGCTGATCTTGTGTTAGTAAAGTTTGGTGAGAGGTGATTCGCGCTTTTCAGCCTCGTGTTTTTCAGTCCGTTACAGCGTGACAAATGTGATATCTATTCTCCATTACAAACGCTAGTTTTACCAGAACGAACGCTCCCACCTCATACTTGATTCTGAGCATGCACGTTTTTTTTCCCCTCGGAAAAGCATACACACGCCCGTTTTTCGCGACGAGAAAAAGAATGACGGGAAAAACGACGAGAAAAAATAGAGCAGGTTCTAATTTTTTTGGGGGCAGTTTTTTAGTCGAGAAAACTGCTATGGAGCATACACACGACTGGTTTTCACGACCAATCTAAAAAATTGCAGTTTTCTCGTCATGAAAAACGGTCGTGTGTACGCAGCATGATTCTGCTGTAACCATGTGTGCTGGCCCCACCTCCAAGCTCCTCCTCCAGGTGAAGCAGCTTCCAAAGCTGGGTCCTTTGACATGATCATACATGCATTAATACGGGCACAAGGCATGATGGGATATACAGTATCAATATTTGTAGCTGCTGACTCATTTGTTTCTGAAGGAGCCTTGAGCTCTGCTTTAATCCAAAATAGTAATTACTACTTGATGCTTCAGCATTCACACAGTCATCACAAATAATCCTCATATTGCGTCTAATGTGTATATTTCCTATGATCGTCAACTCCATCTAGCGGCCATAATGCAATATAATCCTTAAATACCTCAGTCAGGAAAATACCACATTATGGCCACTAGATGAAGCTGACGATCGTAGGAAATAAACATATTCGATACATTATGGGATTATTCGAGGCTGCTATGTGAATGCTGAGGCATTCACACAGTTAATTTTGGATAAATGGACTACAACATTTTTCTTAATATGGAAATGGTTGCTGAGATAAAATCTCTGCAAAGTGAGAAAAATCTGCTCCTATGCAGTTGTCATCATACTAGGTGCCCCATTAAAAGGTTTACACTCTATTTCTGTTTTGGTGATCATAATAATGATGGGTTTTCTCTTTCTTTTAGTCTTGGTGATATTGATCGCCAGGACAATCAAAGGTGGTAAAACCTCTCTAAAAGTAAAAAATGAAAAGGATTTCTGACCGTTCCCTATTCAAGACTAAAAAAAGCATTTTGACTTTAGACACACATAAATAATTCTTAATCTATATGATTATATGGATACAGATACAAACACGTCTTGGAACAGCACAATAGCCTCTTCTGTTCATATAACTCTACAGCAACCCTTCATATTGCCTTTGGCACTGGAACACACAGTATTTCCAAGGCTCTCAGGGTTGTCAGTGGTACTATTTGTTAGTGTTCCTCCTTCATAAACAAAGTGTCTGGCTTTCCGTCAGCTTCACACAGCATCAATAAGGGAAACATTTTGTAGTTCCCTACAGATACTGTAAAAAACATGAAGACACAGCTAGGGGCACTGGTCAATTAACATAGACATGGAATATTTTCAGGTTTTCAAAAACTTTGCCTAACCTTTGTTCCTTAGTTACCTGATGCTATCACTTAAACCAAAACTTCACCTACAAATGGAAGTTCCGCTTTTTCTCCTCCTTCTCTACTACCTTTGGAGTTTTTTTTTTGGAGCGGGTACCTATTTCTGGTAGGTACCCACTCTACTTCTGTTCAGATTGCCTTGGCGATCCGAGCAGAAGTGCTCTCCCACCCGCAACCTCCTGGGTCATGTCACAGGTGCCAGGAGGCTGCTGGTTAATTGAGAACCACATGTACAGTGGGAAGCTGGGTGTGAAGATGTGGTTTCGGGGACCCAAAGACCAGTGAAGAACAGGTCCGGGTGAAGACAACACTGGAGTCCTGGGCTGGTAAGTGTATGTTTATTAACCACTTCAGCCCCGGACCATTTCGCTGGTCAAAGACCTGGCCACTTTTTGCGATTCGGCACTGCGTCGCTTTAACTGACAATTGCGCGGTCGTGTGACGTGGCTCCCAAACAAAATTGACGTCCTTTTTTTCCCACAAATAGAGATTTCTTTTGGTGGTATTTGATCACCTCACGGTTTTAATTTTTTGTGCTATAAACAAACAAAGAGCGACAATTTTGAAAAAAAAAAGCAATATTTTTTGGTTTTTGCTATAATAAATATCCCCAAAAAATATATAAAAAAAGTTATTTTTTTCTTCATTTTAGGCCGATACGTATTCTTCTACATATTTTTGGCAAAAAAAAAATCTCAATAAGCGTTTATTGATTGGTTTGCGCAAAAGTTATAGCGTCTACAAAATAGGGGATAGTTGTATGGCATTTTTATAAAAAAATTTTTTTTTACTAGTAATGGCGGCGATCAGCGATTTTTATTGTGACTGTGACATTATGGTGGACACATCGGAAACTTTTGATGCCATTTTGGGATCATTGTCATTTATACAGCGATCAGTGCTAAAAAAAAATGCACTGATTACTGTAAAAATTACACTGGCAGGGAAGGGATTAACCAGTAGGGGGCGCTGAATAGGTTAAGTGTGTCCTAGGGATGTGTTCTAACTGTGTGGGGGATGGGCTACGTGTGACACGACACTAATCACTGCTGTGATCAGTGTCCTTGTCACTAGGCAGAACGGGGAAATGCTTGTTTACATTAGCATTTCCCCGTTCTTCTTCTCCGTGAGACGATCGTGGGACTCCCGACCGACATCGAGTCCACGGGACCCACGGTCAGACTTACGGAGCTCGTGGCGGGCGTGTGTCCACAATCCCGCGTCTTAAAGGGAGACGTATATACAGGTCCTTCTCAAAAAATTAGCATATTGTGATAAAGTTCATTATTTTCTGTAATGTACTGATAAACATTAGACTTTCATATATTTTAGATTCATTACACACAACTGAAGTAGTTCAAGCCTTTTCTTGTTTTAATATTGATGATTTTGGCATACAGCTCATGACAACCCAAAAATCCTATCTCAAAAAATTAGCATATTTCATCCGACCAATAAAAGAAAAGTGTTTTTAATACAAAAAAAGTCAACCTTCAAATAATTATGTTCAGTTATGCACTCAATACTTGGTCGGGAATCCTTTTGCAGAAATGACTGCTTCAATGCGGCGTGGCATGGAGGCAACCAGCCTGTGGCACTGCTGAGGTGTTATGGAGGCCCAGAATGCTTCGATAGCGGCCTTAAGCTCATCCAGAGTGTTGGGTCTTGCGTCTCTCAACTTTCTCTTCCCAATATCCCACAGATTCTCTATGGGGTTCAGGTCAGGAGAGTTGGCAGGCCAATTGAGCACAGTAATACCATGGTCAGTAAACCATTTACCAGTGGTTTTGGCACTGTGAGCAGGTGCCAGGTCGTGCTGAAAAATGAAATTTTCATCTCCATAAAGCTTTTCAGCAGATGGAAGCATGAAGTGCTCCAAAATCTCCTGATAGCTAGCTGCATTGACCCTGCCCTTGATAAAACACAGTGGACCAACACCAGCAGCTGACATGGCACCCCAGACCATCACTGACTGTGGGTACTTGACACTGGACTTCAGGCATTTTGGCATTTCCCTCTCCCCAGTCTTCCTCCAGACTCTGGCACCTTGATTTCCGAATGTACTTTGGACCACTGAGCAACAGTCCAGTGCTGCTTCTCTGTAGCCCAGGTCAGGCGCTTCTGCCGCTGTTTCTGGTTCAAAAGTGGCTTGACCTGGGGAATGCGGCACCTGTAGCCCATTTCCTGCACACGCCTGTTCACGGTGGCTCTGGATGTTTCTACTCCAGACTCAGTCCACTGCTTCCGCAGGTCCTCCAAGGTCTGGAATCGGTCCTTCTCCACAATCTTCTTCAGGGTCCGGTCACCTCTTCTCGTTGTGCAGCGTTTTCTGCCACACTTTTTCCTTCCCACAGACTTCCCACTGAGGTGCCTTGATACAGCACTCTGGGAACAGCCTATTCGTTCAGAAATTTCTTTCTGTGTCTTACCCTCTTGCTTGAGGGTGTCAATGATGGCCTTCTGGACAGCAGTCAGGTCGGCAGTCTTACCCATGATTGCGGTTTTGAGTAATGAACCAGGCTGGGAGTTTTTAAAAGCCTCAGGAATCTTTTGCAGGTGTTTAGAGTTAATTAGTTGATTCAGATGATTAGGTTAATAGCTCGTTTAGAGAACCTTTTCATGATATGCTAATTTTTTGAGATAGAATTTTTGGGTTTTCATGAGCTGTATGCCAAAATCATCAATATTAAAACAAGAAAAGGCTTGAACTACTTCAGTTGTGTGTAATGAATCTAAAATATATGAAAGTCTAATGTTTATCAGTACATTACAGAAAATAATGAACTTTATCACAATATGCTAATTTTTTGAGAAGGACCTGTATTAGTTGATCTGCCCAGCCGTGCCATTCTACCGACGTATATCGGCGTGAGCTGGTCGGAAAGTGGTTAACACCTGTGTTGAATATCTTTCCTCTGAGGCCTCAGCACACAAACCGGCATACAGTGCACAGCATATACATACAGTAACACAAATCAGATTCAAAGGATATCTCACAAAATAGCTCCCCCTAGGTTGTAATTTGGTGATTAGCCTTAAAGGGGTTGTATAGGTTTTTTTTTTTTTTAAATAACAAACATGTTATACTTGCCTCCACTGTGCAGTTTGTTTTGCACAGAGTGCCCCCGATCCTGCTATTCTGGGGTCCCACGGCGGCTGTCTCGGCTCCTCCCTGCTAAAGCTAACCCCCTCTGGGAAGCTCTTTCCTGAGGGGGTTAGCTTGCGGGCGCGCTCCCCTGTCATACAGTTGGCGTCCATAGACGCCAATTGTATGACTCAGTCCCGCCCCCCCCGGCGGCCGCGTCATTGGATGTGATTGACAGCAGCGGGAGCCAATGGCTGCGCTGCTATCAATCTATCCAATCAATGGCCAGACTCAGTGGAGAAGAGGACGCCAGGGGACGCGTACAGCAGGTGAACGGGCTCAGGTAAGTAAAGTGGGGGCTGGGGGGCCCATGACAGCGAGGTGTTTTTTTACCATAATGCATAGGATGTATTAAGGTGAAAAAACACAAACCTTTACAACCCCTTTAAAATGGAAAACAGTAAAGCACAATAAAAGAAGAAGCTGGTGAATGTTCTTTAATCTCCGGACAGCAGTGGCGGCTCGTCCATAGGGGGCGCCTGTGGTCACCCAAAAAAAAAAAAAACGGGCCCTTTAAGGTTTTTTTTTTTTTTAATGTCTTTTTTTTACACATGGCGGCGCGACCATAGTGGGCGCAGAAGCGCCGCTACCGCTCGCTTCTGCGCCCGGCCGTCACTCACCACAACAATACATAGGTTCATGCATTGCATGAACCTATGTATTGCTGCCGCCCACTATTCAGATGGCCGGCCCCTTGAGCGCCGGCCATCTGAATCACAGCATCTGATTGGCCTTTAGAAGTGCCTATCAGAGCCAGCAGGCTCTGATAGGCTTCCCGACTACAGCCTGAGGGCTGTAATCGGCTTCTAAATACCTAATGAGAGGACGCACAGGGGTGCGTTCCCTGACCAATCAGGTTCACCGGGTCTGGTTACCGGTAACCTGATTGGCTGAAGTGACTTCGAGGGCAGGAGAAGACATCGAGGACGGAAGAAGGACGGCGCTGACTCAAGGAAGGTAAGTGCAGGGCTGGGGGGGGGGGAAGCTGGCTGTATTATGAGGACAAACTGGCTGCATATGGGGGAGAAACTGGCTGCATATGGGGGAGAAACTGGCTGCATTTGGGGGAGAAACTGGCTGCATTTGGGGGAGTAACTGGCTGCATATGGGGGAGAAACTGGCTGCATTTGGGGGAGAAACTGGCTGCATATGGGGGAGAAATTGGCTGCATTTGGGGGAGAAACTGGCTCCATTTGGGTGAGAAACTGGCTGCATTTGGGGGAGAAACTGGCTGCATTTGGGGGAGAAACTGGCTGCATATGGGGGAGAAACTGGCTGCATATGGGGGAGAAACTGGCTGCATATGGGGGAGAAACTGGCTGCATTTGGGGGAGAAACTGGCTGCATATGGGGGAGAAACTGGCTGCATTTGGGGGAGAAACTGGCTGCATTTGGGGGAGAAACTGGCTGCATTTGGGGGAGAAACTGGCTGCATTTGGGGGAGAAACTGGCTGCATATGGGGGAGAAACTGGCTGCATATGGGGGAGAAACTGGCTGCATATGGGGGTGAAACTGGCTGTATTGTGGGGGAGAAACTGGCTGCATATGGGGGAGAAACTGACTGTATTATGGGGGAGAAACTGTCTGTATTATGGGGGAGAAACTGGCTGCATTTAGGGGAGAAACTGGCTGCATTTGGGGGAGAAACTGGCTGCATTTGGGGGAGAAACTGGCTGCATATGGGGGAGAAACTGGCTGCATATGGGGGAGAAACTGGCTGTATTATGGGGGAGAAACTGGCTGTATTATGGGGGAGAAACTGGCTGTATTATGGGGGAGAAACTGGCTGTATTATGGGGGAGAAACTGGCTGTATTATGGGGGAGAAACTGGCTGCATATGGGGGAGAAACTGGCTGCATATGGGGGAGAAACTGGCTGCATATGGGGGAGAAACTGGCTGCATATGGGGGAGAAACTGGCTGCATATGGGGGAGAAACTGGCTGCATTATGGGGGAGAAACTGGCTGCATTATTGGGGGAGAAACTGGCTGTATTATTGGGGGAGAAACTGGCTGTATTATGGGGGAGAAACTGGCTGTATTATTGGGGGAGAAACTGGCTGTATTATGGGGGGACATACTGGCTGTATTATGGGGGGACAAACTGGCTGTATTATGGGGGGACAAACTGGCTGCATTTGGGGACAAACTAGTGGCGTTTGGGCACAGTGGCTGCGTTTTAATGGGCACAGTGGCGGCAATTGATGATTTTTTTTTTCAGTTTGTTTGCGCCCCCCCAAAAAATTTGAGCACCAGCCGCCACTGCCGGACAGCAAATGTCCGATGGAGCCTACACATGGTCGGAATATCCGACCAAAAGCTCACATCGAACATTTGTTGTCGGAAATTCCGATCGTGTGTACGCGGCATATAAGTTGTACAGTATGCAGTGTTAGGGAACAGTATATTTCTCAAGGACAGTGTCAGTGACACCGTGTTCTGACATCACATATTTTACATTTGTTTTTATAATTTTTGCTTGGGTTCAACAGCAACTGCGCCCTAATCAGATTCATTACAACACAGGGGAGTGTTAAATGTACTAGCAGATTTAGTTACATTAACAAATTTAAGCCAAACTCCAGCTTACACTGCAGTTACACAAGCATGTACAGCGACAGTTTTTTTTTCTTTTGAGTTTACATAAATACATAAAGCCTGATCATTGTAAGCACCCCTGGACCTTTGTTAACATTTCTGCTGCTGACAGCACTGTTGTGGTTTGCAGCCTCTGCCTGCAGCATATAAAGACATGGGAAAAGTACCAGCCATTTGGGTACCGCGTGCATGAGCAAACACAAGACTATGCAGTTGCACCTAAGAGCTTAGTGGAAGCAGCACCTCAACTTGACAAGGTAGCAGTAAAATGCAAGCACCATTTCTTCTCAAAGCCATTTTTTAGAGTGCGGCCTCGTACACACGGCCGAGATTCTCGTCGAAAAAAACATGTCGTTTTTTTCGACGAGATTCTTGGACAAGAAAATTGTCCCGGCCGAGTGTACACACGCTCGATTCAAAGAACCCGCGGTTCTTTGAATGGAGCGTACGCGGTGACGTCATCGACTACGACGAGCATGCGCTCGTCACATTCGATGCCGTCGCCGCCATCTTGGTATACCCTACGTATGCCTAGGAAGCTACCACGCATGCGTCGAATTCATTTCGAACATGCGCGGGCTTCCGGGAGGACAGGTAAGTGTACACACACTCACTTTTCTCGTCGAGAAACATGCCGACGAGAATCTCGACGAGAAAATAGAGAGCATGTTCTCTATTTTCTCGTCGAGGTTACTTGTCGGTTTTCTCGACGAGAAACCATACACACGAACGAGTTTCTCGGCAAGACATCTCTGCCAGCAAGTTTCTTGCTGGTTCTTGCCGAGAAACTCGGTCGTGTGTACGAGGCCTGACAATGTTTTCTTTTACTCTTCCTCAAGAGTGCATATGGGGCCCGGAAGTAGTGCATTATTCTGAGGGACAGCGACATCACTGGGGCGGAAAATCAGCTATTACATGAAAAGCGTAATTTTCATGACCACTTTCTCAGCGGTCTAGTAAACGTGCAAAATTATTAAGAAGCGGAGTTCTTTAAGCTTAAACATTTTTAAAAGAAGGCCATTAGACTAGAATGAGGTGTATTTTGTGGTGCCTTTGATTCAGTGGTGGCTGGTGCTCAATATTTTGGGGGCCAACAAACAAACCTGCCCCCCTCACTTGCGCCAGACGACCACCCAACCCCTCCCCCCCACACGGGAGACGGATGGAAATAGGAGGAGGTGCAGGCTCCTGGAAGCTGCCAGTAGAACATTAACCCCTGCCCGGATGGGTTGGGTGCCAATTAGAAGCCTCAGGCTCCAATCACGTGCTTAAAAACAAACAAACATTGAAATCCATGTGTCCGGCGCCCTGCATGTAGATTAGGGGCCAGCGCATGGATTAGGGGGGTGGCGCCCCAGTGCCCCGTATGGAGTGGCCATCACTGCTCTGATTCCCAGTAGGTGTTTTGAGGATGCCCAAATCTTCCTCATTAAGTATTGTTTTGAGTTTGACTATAATTTGACATAATTGGTGGTTTCCAATGAACTGTTCTCTTAAAATTGGTATATAAGGGCCTGGTAGGATGTTTGATCATCATTTACTGTACTTCCAACCCAGTGCCATGGTGGAGTTGGGATGCCATGTATTAAATGTAGAGGTTTAGGGTAGACAAGCCTCCCTAATTCTTCCCACTCCACATTGCCAACTCCTAAAACCTACACCTATATAGCCCATTTAGAAATCTGGATCTGCCCATGGTTAAAGCGGAGTTCCACCCAAAAATGAAACTTCTGCTTTTCGGAATCCTCCCTCCCTCCGGTGTCACATTTGGCACCTTTCAGGGGGGAGGAGGGAGCAGATACCTGTTTAATCCAGGTATTTGCTTCCACTTCCGGGCATAGGTCGCCACGGCGATCTACGCCACGTCTGGCGCCTCATCCGTCCCCCCCACTGTCTTCTGGGAGACGCACAGGTCCCAGAAGACAGCATCGTGCAGCGCAACTTGCGCATGCGCAGTAGGGAACCAGAAAGTGAAGCCGCAAGGCTTCACTTCCTGATTCCCTTACCGAAGATGGCGGCACCTCCACCTGAGAGCCGAGGGACAGATCAGCTTCGGGTGCCGACATCGCAGGCGCCCGGGACAGGTAAGTGTCCATATAATAAAAGTCAGCCACTGCAGTATTTGTAGCGGCTGACTTTTATTTAATTTTTTTCGCCGGAACTCCACTTTAAAGTGTGGCCGGAACTCCACTTTAAAGTGTGCATATGAAATTATTAAGTCCCACTTTCTTTCCTGCAGAAAAAGAAAGGACAGGAGCCTGCTCAAACACCCATTTGTTTCCAAAGTCTTAGAGCCATTATCATAAATCCTTGGGAGAGTCTTACAATGCATATACTTCGTGGCCAAGAATTAAGTCCTGGAATAACCATGTGTATGGCCATAATTCTTACTATTATTATCCACGTAACTTTTGTCAATAATTTTAGACTGAGCCAGCACAATGATATTCTAGTGTCCTATACAGGAAACGTTCTCGGATGTTTGCATAAGGTTTAATGCAAAAGAGCAGTTTATACAAATGTTTACAAGCAAACAGAGAGATGCAAAGGGTCAGGGGACTATACAGACAGTCTGGACATCGGCGCCATGCAGATGGGTGGATGTGGATGCATCCTTGCCTGGTCCTCTTTGGCGTCCAACATGGCGCTGGCGGGGCCCCACCCGGTCTCTAGGGTATTCAGCCAGAACTGGCCAGTACACTTGTCTCTGCACTTCCTGGTGGGGCTCCGCTAGGTCTCAGGGGTATTTAGCCAGACCTGGCCAGCACATTTGTCTCTACATTCCTACACTCTCCACCAGACAGACACGTCCATCCAGTTCCCACACAAATCACAACAGTATTTTTTTTGTTTGGGTGAGTCACGTGTTTTTTACACATATTTTTTACATACAGTTTTGATCTTTTTTCACACCATGTCAGTTTGTGACTCAAATTTTTCATTTTTATTTTTTCACGTTCACTTTACTATCTCTCCCCAGGATGTCCAGTGATGGCACTCCTCATCCATTTCTTTTTTCTTTCTTTTTCAAATTTTTTCTTTTTTCACCCCTATTTACACCTACACAACTGTCCTTGGTCAGTTGGAGCTCATACATCCATACATGGATCACTCCTTCCCCCTGGCCGGTTCTTGTGCTGTTATCCTGGTCCGGGTGGGATGTCCCTGCCACAGCCCCGGGTCAGACTTTATCATTGGCAACCCTCACATCCATCTTGTAGGCTGGATTTTTACTCTGAGCTGATATGTATCAGATTTCTGGCCTCTGTTATATTATTTTTGGTTACCCATACAGGGATTTTTACCCTTTCACATCTTTTATTTATTACTTATATTCACAGAGAATTTTGGCAACATACTCGTGATGAGTGGACATGAGCCACGAAACGCGTAGAGTTACTATACGTCAAGACAATCTGATCCTTACATTTTATATCTATCATGCATTTGTCTATTCTATTGTACCATGTATTGCTTTTTTATGAATTTATTACAAAAATCATGTGCCATATGTCAGCTCTTAATCATGTTCAATTGATCGTCAATCAATTTTTTTTCTACACCATGTATTTACCTAAACATGAAATGTGCTTCTACGATGATTTTTGGAATAAACTTTATAATACATTTTCAATTTTTGTAATTGAATTTTGTGATATGCCTCATTTAAAGTCCCATGACCAGAATTTTTGCTTGTATGTTTTAATGTAGCACTTCTATATAAATATATTATATAACAACATTATTATGTACACAACTTAAATCTGGAATTATTATAATTGTACAGGCTCAGACAAGATTTATATTTCTACTTTTTTGTATTTCTACTTGATCTGGGACTAAAACTTTAGCTGAACTGTCAGGAAATCAGAGGTCACCTAAATGTTGTCCCTTCCAATCATATTACATTTCCAATAGGGTTGTCCCGATACCGATACTAGTATCGGTATTGGTGCTGATACCAAGCATTTGCAGGAGTACTTGTACTCGTGTAAATGCTCCCGATACCTATTCCGATACCTGGACACTCAGGGATGATCGGTGCGGCGGCAGGGGAAGTTATAATCACCGATCTGCCCGTGTGGCTTTCAATGAAGCAGCAGACAGCCGCTTCTCCTCCTCTCCCCTCCACGGCTGTCAGCTGCTTTATTGAAAGCCACACAGGGAGATCAGTGATTATAACTTCCCCCACCGCCGCACCGATTATCCCTGAGTGTCCCCTGTATCCTCCTCCAGCTCCTCTGTGTCCTCCTCTGTGCTCCTCCGGTCCCCTCTCCTTGTCCTCCTCCAGTCGCCCCTCTTTGTCCTCCTCCGGTCCCCCCCTTTGTCCTCCTCCGGTCCCCCCTCTTTGTCCTCCTTCTGTCCCCCCCCCATTAGTGCTCCTCAGTGTCCCCCCCCGTCCTCCTCCACCCCTCACTCCCGTCCTCCTCCGTTCCCCCCCTGTGTGCTCCTCCGGTCCCCCCCTCCTCCTCCACCCTCCCCTGGGAGCTAAAGTTTTAGCCCCAGATCAACTTTGTTTACGATGCTTCAGTTTATGAATGGAGAGGAGCCTCTGTCTCCTCTCCATTCATGTTCAGAAAAGGACTGGGGAATCTGTGTCCTCAGTCCCTTTTCCTTTCCCTGTCTCAAAGTGGAGATGTCTGGGATCTGTTTAAACCCCTGATATCTCACCAAAGCCCCCCAACAGAATTGAATAAAAAATGAAATGTAACAAAAAGAAACATTGTAATAAATAAATATTTGAAAGTAAAATTGTAAAAATGTATAAGTGTACTAAAAAAATAAAACAACAAAAACACTGACACTGATTGTCCACCCCCCCCCCCCCCCAGCAAAAAAAAAAAGTAAGCATTTAAAAAAAAAACTCTCTCTCTCTCTCTCTCTCTTATTAGTGCCACTGTCACATGACATTAAAAAAAGTATCGTAATCGATATCGGCGAGTACTTGAAAAAAAGTATCGAGTACTTGGTCTTTTTAGGACAACCCTACTTTCCAACTATAGTGGTCCAGTTGACTAGAACAAATAAAGTATGTACTGTCTGTAAAACTATATCTACTGTAAGTGCCTTGGGTTATTCACCCCTCCCCCAAACATTACCTATTTAAAGTGGAACTACACTGCATCTGAGTACCACAAACCAAAAATGCTTTTTAATTAACTTGTAATATTGAAAGCAAACCCACCCATCCAAACATGTCTCCACGCTTTTTTAAGAAATCACTTTGAAAAACACAGGGCGAAAATCCTGATGACGCGATTTTCGCAAAATTCATTGAAGTGCCAGCACGCCATCACTCTGGAGCTGTGATCTTGTGAGTTCTACATTTTAACAGCTTTGTTGCATGCCGGTTTTCATATCACTTAGTGAGTAGTCTGGCCGCTGCCTCCTTTTTATAGCTGTGAGTGTACCTGCCTTTGTACACTTTTTACCCTGCTTTATTTTTAATAAAACCGTATCACACTATCTCCGATTTTTTTGTGGCTCATTCCGTTGGAGCCATTTGATTCTCTGCAGAGTGGAGGAATATTACATCTTCCCCTTAAGAAGTTATTGCTGCGATCATTATGGGTTACTGAACATGTATGGGAGAGATTGAACAAGGAAGGATCCTGATGCCGCGTACACACGACCGTTTTTCATGGCGTGAAAAATTCCAATTTGAAATTGGTCATTAAAAACGATCGTGTGTAGGCTCCAGAGCATTTTTAACGACGTGAAAAATGGGCTAAAAAAAAATTAGAACCTGCTCTATTTTTTCACGTCGTTTTTCACATCGTTCTTTTTAACGTCGTGAAAAACGGTAGTGTGTATGCTTTTACGAAGGGGAAAAAAATGCGCATGCTCAGAATCAAGTATGAGACGTGAGCGCTCCTTCTGGTAAAACTAGCGTTCATAATGGAGATAGCACATTCGTCACGCTGTAACGGACTGAAGAGCATGAGGCTGAAAAGCGCAAATCGGCTCTCACCAAACTTTACTAATACCAGGATCAGCAAAAGCAGCCCAAAGGGTGGCGCCATCCGAATAGAACTTCCCCTTTATAGTGCCGTCGTACGTGTTGTACGTCACCGCGCTTTGCTCGAGCATTTTTTTTCACGATAGTGTGTAGGCAAGGCAGGCTTGAGAGGAAACACGAAAAATCACGTCGAGAAAAACATCGTTTTTTTCAATGACATTAAAAACTGCTGTGTGTACGCGGAATCAGAGAAATTTCTATATGCCTGATGGTCTTTGATGGCCGCTTACATCTGGTAAGCAGATTTTGATTGTCACGTTGGGTGAAGCACTTTATATGCACATTGCACTTTCTGTGAGCACGGTGGTTGGAATCTAAGATTGGAATACAGCTACTACATCATTAATTATATCCATATGTCTAATGAACATTGTCTTTACACTTGAGTGGTGTATATGGATATTTAATTCACACCTTTTGCGCCCTTGTACCCTTTTCTCCACAGCTTATTAGTCCACACTAATTTTGGTGCTGCACTTGGTTGTAATTTCTTTTTATATTAAAATTTTTGGGGCGCCGTATGCCATTTTTTTACTTATTCTATGGGATTAAGGCCTGGATACTGGCTAAGCCACTCCAGGACCTTAATGTGCTTCTTCTTGAGCCACTCCTTTGTTGCCTTGGCTTTGTGTTTTGGGTCATTGTTATGCTGACATCCATGACCCATCCATCTGACATCCATGACCCATTTTCAATGCCCTGGCTGAAGGAAGGAGGTTCTTACCCAAGATTTAACAGGACATGGCTCCATCCATCGTCCCTTTGATGCCGTGAAGTTGTCCTGTTCCCTTAGCAGAAAAACACCCCCAAAGCATAATGTCTCCACCTCCATGTTTGAAGGTGGGGATGGTGTTCTTGTGGTCATAGGCAGCATTCCTCCTCCTCCAAACACGGCAAGTTGAGTTTATGCCAAAGAACTAGATTTTGGTGTCATCTGACTACAACACTTTCACCCAGTTTTCCTCTGAATCATTCAGATGTTCAATAGCAAAATACAGACAGGCCTGTACATGTGCTTTCTTGAGCAGGGGGACATTGCGGGCGCTGCAGGATTTCAATCCTTCCTGGAGTAGTGTGTTACCAATTGTTTTCTTGGTCCCAGGTGCCATGAGATCATTGACAAGCTTCTCCCGTGTAGTTCTGAGCCGATTCCCCACTGTACTCATGATCATTGAAACTCCACGAGGTGAGATCTTGCATGGATCCCCAGACTGAGGGAGATTGACAATTATTTTGTGTTTCTTCCCTGCACCAGCTGTTGTCTTAATCGCACCAGCTGTTGTCACCCTTTCACCAAGCTGCTTGGCAAAGGTCTTGTGTAGGTCTACAATCTTGTCCCTGACATCCTTGGACAGCTCTTTGGTTTTGACCATGGTGGAGAGATTGGAATCTGATTGATTGGTTGATTGATTGCTTCTGTGGACAGGTGTCTTTTATACAGGTAACAAGCTGAGATTAGGAGCATTCACTTTAAGAGAGTGCCCCTAATCTCAGCTCTTCGCCTGTATAGAAGACACGTGGAAGCCAGAAATCTTGCTGATTGATAGGGGATCAAATACTTATTTCACTCATTAAAATGAAAAATCAATTTATAACTTTTTGAAATGTGTTTTTCTGTTTTTTGTTGTTGTTATTCTGTCTCTCACTGTTAAAATAAACCTACCATTAACATTATGGACTGATCATTTCTTTGTCAGTGGGCAAACATACAAAATCAGCAGGGGATCAAATACTTTTTCCCCTCACTGTATATATTCATTATTTTATAAGTGATCACATGACCGCTGTTCTCAGCTGCAAAAGGGTTTTGGGGAGTGACAATGGGGGGCATGAAAGCAGCAGCTTGAACAGAGCACAGACACCGTCCAGTGTAAAATGCAGAGACAGAAATACATTGTGAGGTGCTGCACAGGGGGCGGGCTTGTCAGTATGAGGCAGAAAAACAGCAGTACACTGGTCTACCCAGTGAAGAGCTGTGCAGGAGAGTGTGTCAGCAGGAGGCAGAGAAACCAGTACACTTATTTTCCCAGTAAGTGTCAGCAGGAGATAGAGAAACAGCAGTACACAGATCTTCATGGTAAACAGCTGTGCAGGGGGGGGCGTGTCAGCTCAAGTCTGACCACTGGATTACAGGCAGGTTGTGCTCCATAGTAGAATGTGAAGCAGCACACTGACCACACTAGGACAGCTGTGCTTCCATGCCATGGTGTGGTCAGTTTGAAATAGAAAAGCAGGGCAACTGGCAGAATCACCAGGTGTTTCACACAAAGCAAGCAATACAAAGCAAACAGGATGCTTCATGGCAACACAGACACATATCAGAAATATGAAATGTTGGGGTAACATACACTTAAAGTATTTCCAAAGCGAAAACCTAATGTACGGCTGTTTCCTTGCTGTGTTGATTTAACCTCTCACTATATATATGTTGGTGACAATTGTCACTGTGACAGAAGGTGATGGGAAAACCAGACTTTTTTCAGTTATCAAGAAAACAGGAGGTAAGAGGAAATATTCAAATAGAAACACTTGTTCTGGTGACACATTAGTGATATCTATTTACTATAGAAACATTTCCTCTTGCCTCTCATTGTGTCTGTGAGACAGGAAGCAAAGGGATAGTAGTAGGATACAGACTGCAAAAAAAAGAGAGAGATAGAGACTATAACCATTTCCGATGTTATCCAAAACTAATAAAGGTTTTTCATTTTCATTTTCCACATTTTTCCTCTAAGCTATGGCAACTTGTAATGAGAGTCTAATAATGCTAACTTTGCCTTGGGCTCAATACTATCTTAAAGTGAGCCTATACTCAGATCCTGCACACTGAAGTATTTACAGTACATATACTGAACAAGTAGTGTTATTATTATTATTATTATTATTATACAGTACTTATATAGCCTCCAACAGTCTGTGCAATGCTTTGAAAATTAAAGGGAGACAAAGACTTTACAAAAAAAAGTGTGGGTCAAGTCAGTGGTACAAAAGGTAATAACTGTGGGGGGATGAGTTGATAAACCCAATTTGCGCCGGTGCCTTCTGGCCCTTGAAGAGGTTTATGATCATGTGACTGCTGTGATTGGCTGTCACGGCGATCACATGATCGGAATGCAGGGCGCACACTCTCGGCACAGCTGTGTCTGCTAATTGGTATGCAAATATGCAGCCACTAGGCACCAAGGCCCACTCACCGAGAGGCTTTGAGTATTTGAGTATTTGGGTACTGTCCGTGCCTAGGGGTTAAGAAAGACAAAAGTTCAGTTTTTAGGTGGAGTCAGGATAGGTTTCTCTGAAGAAATGAATTGACAGGTACTCCTAATTAGCCTTGCTTCACCTTCACTCATGCGGGGTAAAAATGCAGACTCACCAGATGGCTAAATCATGGGAGACTTCATATACTCAGATCTTTTGAAAGGTATAATGTATCCCTTGATGTATCCTTATGCTCATAAGACAATATGGCTCAGTTAAAGCAAAAAAAAATCACATAGTGCAGTATGCTTCAATATACAGTGCCTTGAAAAAGTATTCATACCCCTTGAAATTTTCCACATTTTGTCATGTTACAACCAAAAACGTAAATGTATTTTGTTGTGATTTTATGCGATAGATCAACACAAAGTGGCACATAATTGTGCAGTGGAAGGAAAATGATAAATGGTTTTCCAAATGTTTTCAAAATAAATATCTGAAAAGTGTGGCGTGCATTTGTATTCAGCCCCTCTTACTCTGATACCCCTAACTAAAATCTAGTGGAACCAATTGCCTTCAGAAGTCACCTAATTAGTAAATAGAGTCCACCTGTGTGTAATTTAATCTCAGTATAAATGCAACTGTTCTGTAAAGCCCCCAGAGGTTTGTTTGAAAACCTTAGTGAACAAACAGCATCATGAAGGCCAAGGGACACATCAGACAGGTCAGAGATAAAGTTGTGGAAAAGTTTAAAGCAGGGTTAGGTTATAAAAAAATATCCCAAGCTTTGAACATGTCACCGAGCACTGTTCAATCCATCATCCAAAAATGGAAAGAGTATGGCACAACTGCAAACCTACCAAGACATGACCATCCACCTAAACTGACAGGCCGGGCAAGGAGAGCATTAATCAGAGAAGCATCCAAGAGGCCCATGGGAACTCTGGAGAAGCTGGAGAGATCCACAGTTAAGGTGGGAGAATCTGTCCACAGGACAACTTTAGTCATGCACTCCACATATCTGGCCTTATGGAAAAGTGGCAAGAGGAAAGCCATTGTTGAAAGAAAGCCATAAGAAGTCTCGTTTTCAGTTTGTGAGAAGCCATGTGGGGGACACAGCAAACATGTGGAAGAAGGTGTTCTGGTCAGATGCGACCAAAATTGTACTTTATGGCCTAAAAACAAAACGCTATGTATGGCGGAAAGCGAGCACTGCACATCACCCTGAACACACCATCGCCACCGTGAAACATGGCGGTGGCAACATCATGTTGCAGGGATGCTTTTCTTCAGCAAGGATAGGGAAGCCGGTCAGAGTTGATGGGAAGATGGATGGAGCCAAATGCAGGGCAATCTTAGAAGAAAACCTGCTATAGTCTGCCAAAGACTTGAGACTGGGGCGGAGGTTCACCTTCCAGCAGGACAACGACCCTAAACATAAAGCCAGAGCCACAATGGAATGGTTTAGATCAAAGCATATTCAGGTGTTAGAATGGCCCAGTCAAACTCAGACCTAAACCCAATTGAGAATCTTTGGCAAGACTGGAAAATTGCTGTTCACAGATGCTCTCATCCAATCTGACAGAGCTTGAGATATTTTGCAAAATAAATGAGCAAAAATATCACTTTCTAGATGTGCAAAGCTGGTAGAGACATACACAAAAAGACTTGCAGCTGTAATTGCAGCAAAAGGTGGTTCTACAAAGTATTGACTCAGGGGGCTGAATACAAATGCACGCCACACTTTTCACATATTTATTTATAAAATATTTGGAAAACTATTTATCATTTTCCTTCCACTTCACAATTATGTGCCACTTTGTGTTGGTCTATCACATAATATCCCAACAAAATACATTTACGTTTTTGGTTGTAACATGACAAAATGTGGAAAATTTCAAGGGGTATGAATACTTTTTCAAGGCACTGTAAACCAAGTGGCAGAAAAGGTAAAGTGCTCACTTACATTTTAACCACTTCAGCCCCGGACCATTCGCAATAAGTGTTTATTGATTGGTTTGCGCAAAAGTTCTAGCGTCTACAAAATAGTTTTATGGCATTTTTATTAATATTTTTTTTTTTTACTAGTAATTTTTATCGTGACTGCGACATTATGGCGGACACATCGGACACTTTTGACACATTTTTGGGACCATTGTCATTTTTACAGCGATCCGTGCTATAAAAATGCACTGATTACTGTGAAAATGACACTGGCAGTAAAGGGATTAACCAATAGGTGGCACTGAAGGGGTTAGGTCAGTACTAGGGAGTGATTCTTACTGTTAGGGGGCGTGGCTACACGTGACACGTCACTGATGACCGTTCACGATCATGGGGAACAGTCATCAGTGACAGTGTCACTAGGCAGAATAGGGGAATGCCACCACAGCAAAAACCGGAAGCAACCGTACCGGAAATGACATCAGCATGGGCAGCTTGAGCTGGATTACGTATGTAAGACATCCAGCTGGAGGGCATGCAGTGCCCTGCTCCTGCGACACAGCAGATTGTGGCTCCCGGTACCCGGCTGCTCAAAGCTATATAAACACCTTATCACAATGTTAACAAAGCTGTATGAATGAATTTCATTCATAACAGCTGTGATTTCTATACTGATGCTGTGATTGACCCACAGCTGGTGATGTTAAAAAAAAAAAAAAAATTATACATTTTTTTTATTTTAAAATTTTTTTTTGGCCTGCAGCTATCACATGGTACAGGATGCTGTGATTGGCCCATATACCATGTGACAGCTGCAGGCCAAAAAAAAGATAAAAAAAAGTTAAAAAATTTATAAAAAAATGTTTTGTTTTTTTACATTACCAGTCAAAATGCCTAATCACTGCCACACCAGTCACTGCACTGCACTGGTGACAGTATGTAAAAAAAAAAGTGGGGCACTTGCCATGCCTCTTATTAAATACCTGACTACTTTCCAAAAAGGGGTCATTTTGGGGGTATTTGTATGACCATGGCATTTTAAAGGGGTTGTAAAGGTTAATTTTTTATTTTCTAAATAGGTTCCTTTAAGCTAGTGCATTGTTGGTTCACTTACCTTTTTCCTTCGATTTCCCTTCTAAAGCCTCGTACACGCGGCCGGTTTTCTCTGCAAGAAAGCTGCTGGGAGAGCTTTTTGCTGAGAAAACCAGCCGTGTGTATGCTTTCTTGTCCAGAAAACTGCCGGGAATCTCAACGACAAAAATAGAGAACCTGCTCTCTATTTTTCTCGTCTGGATTCTCGGCAGAGTTTTCCTGCCGAGAAAACCGTGAGTGTGTATGCTTACCTGTCCCAGGTAAGCCCGCGCATGCTCGATGAGACTTCAACGCATGCGCGGTAGCATACAAGGGTAGTGTAGGGTGTTGCAAGATGGCGGCGGCGGCATCAAATGAGACGAGCGTTCAAGGCGTTCTTACCATTCAAAAGAACGGCGGTTCTTTTGAATGGCCGTGTGTATACAGGGCTTGGCAAGGCAAGCTTGCCAGGAATCCCGTCAGGAAAACCAAAAGTTTTCTAATAGACGGGATTCTCGCCCGTGTGTACGAGGCTTCAATGTTTTTTTTTCTTTGTCTGAATTTCTCACTTCCTGTTCCTTCTCAGTAAGCTTGCCCCCATCATCCGAGCCGTTCTGGCTGGGGTTTAGTCAGCGTGCTCGCCCCCTCCCTTGGGACTACATCCCAGCGGGGAGACGCTGTGCAGCAGCAGCGTCTCCCCGCAGGGATGTAGTCCCAAGGGAGGGGGCGAGCACACTGACTAACCCCCAGCCAGAACGGCTCGGATGATGGGGGCAAGCTTACTGAGGAGTACCAGGAAGTGGGAAATTCAGACAAAGAAAAAAAACATTTAGAAGGGAAATCGAAGGAAAAGGTAAGTGAACAAACAATGCACTAGCTTAAAGGAACCTATTTAGAAAATAAAAAACGAACCTTTACAACCCCTTTAAGGGGCTCAAGAAAAGAGACAGCCCGTCAGTACATCAGAATTGATCAATTTATCCCATAAATTGATTGAACAATTATATACAGTACCATAGTTTGTAGACACATTAACTTTTACACAAATCAATTAATATACACTTATTAGGATTTTTTACCAGACATGTATATTTTGGCCTAAATTTATGAAGAAATTGTATTTTATTGGATATGTTTTATAACAGAAAGTTGAAAATATCGGGGGGGGGGGGGGATGGTTCAAAATTGTTGGTCTTTTTTCGTCTATATAGCAAAAAAAAACAGTGGTGATCAAATACCACCAAAAGAAAGCTCTATTTGTGTGAAAAAAAAAGCATATCAATTTAATTTGCATACGGTGTTGCATTGACCACCCAATTGCCAGCAAAAGTAGCACAGTGCAAAATAGCAAAAAATGGCCTCGTCAAAAAGAGGGGAAAACATTTCAGAGGTCAAGTGGGTGAAAAGGTATATCGTCACAGTACAAACAGCTAGAGAGGTCAGTTATGACAGGTTTTAAAGCTAATTTAAAGTGATTTTAAGGTTTATATCTATCTCCTCTGTGCAAGGATTTTGCACAGAGCGTCCCAATCCTCCTCTTCTGGGGTCCCCCAACGGTGCTCCTCCTCTTCATCGGGTGCCCCCGCGGAGAGCCACATTCCATGGGGGCACTCGTGCGTGTGCGCTCCCGAGTCCTGCTGCTGCGTCTATTGACACAGACAGCAGGACTCGCCCCGCCCCCATGTCACTGAATTTGATTGACAGCAGTGGGAGCCAATGGCTCCTGCTGCTATTAATCTATCCAACAAGGACCCGAGACAGTGGCTGGAGCTGCTGGGCTTGTTCTCGTCGCTGGAACGATCGGGTTCAGGTAAGAAAAAGGGGGACTCTAAAGGGCTGCTGAAACACAGAAGGTTTTTCAC
Source organism: Rana muscosa (assembly GCA_029206835.1). NCBI lineage: Eukaryota > Metazoa > Chordata > Amphibia > Anura > Ranidae > Rana > Rana muscosa. The sequence continues at coordinate 923,806,100 of CM055117.1, forward strand.
CCTAATGCATAGAATGCATTAAGGCGCAAAAACTTGAGACTTTACAACTCCTTTAATGAATGTAAAGAGTATGTAAATAATTTGACGTCCATAGCTGATTTCTGAGTGGCGTCTATAGACTTGTATACCCTCATGTTCTATCCTATCAAACAAAAAAATGTAAAACACTCCTCCTGTATTAAACAACACCCATGAATGCTCTATTTTTTTCTTGGATGATGGATACACCTTAAATTATGCGATTTAGTTCCTGTAGCGATGAGAATTTTTTATAGTGCTTGTGAAATACCTCTCCTACTTGTCTTTTCATGCACAAGTGCTTTCTGTGAGTACGTCTGTCTATCGGAGTGCTTATAGTAATGACTACTTGTGTTGCTGTTGCATTGCTCTAATACCTACTGTATAGAGCACATCACTCAAAGTGGGCATGTGTACATTAATACACCACTTGTGAGGGATTTTGTATATGCCACATTAGCATACTGAATGGCTGACACCCCACTGTATTTTTCAGTCGGCTGCTAATTGCAGCCTCTCCCTGTGTCAGGCACACCCAGACAGTGTGTTCTCCTACTCTGGAAGAAGCTGCTCATCACAAAAAAAGATTTGGTTACCGGAGCTCACGACAAGCTTACTAACGAAGCTCAATGGCTACTTTCTCTAACGCCTTCGGCTATGACGTGTCCCCCTGGCAATCTCAAAATGAGGAGAATTATTCGTCTCCAAGCCCTGCACTATCGGAAAGTTACACAACAGAATCCTGTACCACTACTACTAATGGCTCCTATTCATCTCAGTCATTTGAAGAGGTTTTTAAATCCAAGCTCACGGTGTCTTCTGATTCCCAGACTTTGGTCAGCCATCAGGATGATGCCGAGAACAAGCTAAGTTCTGCACTGATGTCTTTCAGAGACAAGGTGAGTGATGAGGGCTGGGCACATGGTGACAATACTCTACATTTTTCTACACTGAAGTAATGCAGGGCTGACATTCAGGAAGCCAGTGTGATGCTGCGGTACACTACATAGATATTTTGTTTGTGTGTTTAGTGTATATTTTATTGACCTGATGTGCTAAATTGGTGTTCAACCTGTGGCCATTCAGTCATCAGTAATTTTCCTGGATGACAGTTTGCTTAAAGGGTAACTCCACTTTCGTGGGAAAAAAATAGCAAAACAAAAATAAAATAATATAGTACAGTGGAACCTCGGTTTACGTGTAACATGTTTAACGAGCATTTTGAAAGACGAGCAACTTTTTTTTTTTAATTCTGACTCTGTTTGCGAGTGTTGTCTCGCAAAACGAGCAGAATTCAAGCTATTGGGGCCTGCAGTACCGCATTTGGCCTGAGGTGGGGGGGGGCACGGGAGCCGAGCGGAGCTGATCGGAGCCGTTCGGAAATACTCAGTTCCCGGGTGTTTCTGAGCCTTTTTAAGGGTTTCCGAGGTCAGCCAAGCTGTCCTCGGGCCTTTCCAACCGTTTCGGAGGCTCTCCGGCGGCGCCCCCCACCTCTGGCCACATGCGGTATTGCATGCCATTGAAGTCAATGCAGAACAAATTATTTTCATTTCCATTGACTTCTATGGGGAAACTCGCTTTGATTTGCGAGTGCTTTGGATTACAAGAATTCTCCTGGAACGGATTATGCAATCCAAGGTTCCACTGTATATACAATTGTAACTCAAGTCATATTGTAATTGAAGGTTTCTTCACAGTAAGAGCTGTAAGAGGTGGTTCTGTCCAGCTCAGTAGATTGCTTTAAAAAATATAACTGGGTACTAACATTTATAGGTAAAGTTGGTCCAGGGAAAATCAGATTGCCTCTCGGGGGATCAGGAAGGAATTTTTTCCCCTGCTGTAGCAAATTGGATCATGCTTTGCTGGGGTTTTTCGCCTTAAGCTTCGTACACACAGCCAGGAATCCCGTCAGGAAAAAAACTTCGGTTTTCCTGACGGGATTCCTGGCAAGCTTTCCTTGCCAAGCCGTGCATACAGACGGCCATTCAAAAGAACCGCCGTTCTTTTGAATGGCAAGAACGCGGTGATGTCATCGACTACGTCGAGCATGCGCTTGTCACATTCGATGCCGTCGCCGCCATCTTGCTACACCCTACACTACCCTTGTATGCTACGGTGCATGCGTCAAAGTCTTTTCGAGCCCAGTGTGGAAGAGGTCTAATATTTACCAAAACCATATAATATGAGGTCAAACCTAAACACTTTCAATTTATATGCAATCAAGCAGGCCCTTCCACTACATCAGTGGTCTTCAAACTGTGGTCCCTTGCTTGCCTTTATCCAGCCCTGGAAGCACTTTTTGTTTCCATTGATACAACACATTATTTCTCCCACCGACAGCAACAATGGAGCACTATTTCTCCCATTGATTCTAATGATGGCACACTATTCCTCAAACTGAAACCAATGATAAGGCACTCTTCCTCCCACTGACACCGGCAATGGGGCACCATTCCTCCCCCAATACCAAAGATGCATTGTTTACTTCCACTGACACCAGTAATGGGGTACTCTTCCTCCCATTGACACCAATGGTAAGGCACTATTCCTCCCACTGACACCAACGATGGGGCACCATTTCTACTCCTAAACCCAAAGTTGCACTGTTTACTCCCACTGATGCCAGGACAATTTCTACTCCCAATTGCCACAGTCCAGCTCCCCTAAAGTCTGGAGGACAGTTAACTGGCACTTTGTTTATAAAGTTTGGAGACCCCTGCACTACAAGGTTGAGGGTAAATCTAAAGGAAATCCAACAACAAAAGTTACAAGTCAGATTTACGGCATCCCCTGCAACAAAAATGAAATTTTTGGTAAGACACTCCCAATAGGATATTACATCTAAAAGGGGTGCAGACCTTGCAAGTTTCCTCATTTGAGCCCTGCAGGTGCAGCAGCTGATTTATAATTATGAAACCACTCCCATTAGATATATTTTTCACATGGACACAGACAAACACACAGTGATTTCTTTAGAATAACAAAAGCTAGGAATCTGCAACAAAGTCTGTTAAAATCCTTGCAATGGACATAGATCACCCAGAGGGGAATGTATTTTTCTCAACAAAAGTGGAGTTACTCTTTAAGTAAAAGTCTATTTAATGTATAACTAAAACCAAAACCTTTTAATTTTGGATAGTTTTGGATAGAGCGGAGATGGATTAGAACCCCTGTCAAGTTTGTATTGCTGTTTGTGCTCCTATTCAGAAGATTCACACTCTCCTTTTCTTTTTACCGTTATCATTGAGATGAAAGTGAAAAATTCCAAATTTTGGATGGTCACTAGCTCATAAATAGAAGGAAACTTTTATAATGGGGGCCCTAGCAAGGATTCCTTCACTTTGGAGGTATTTCCTCTCACTTCCTGTTTTGGCTATGGAACAGGAAGTGACTGAAAATTTTGGCAATAGGCCACAGGTGGGGAAAAAAGGACAAGAGGTTATAATATAACCCTATCTCACTCTTTCCTCAAAAATAAATAAATAAAAGTTTTTTTTTTTTAAATACTACATTTAGCTGGCCATTCATAGTGAAATCTGGATACCAAATACTGGTACTTTGCTAAAGCAATTTGTATCATAAACAATTGCCATATATGTTTTTGTAAATTACATTTTTTTATTCTTGTTTTACATTTTAGCACTTAGCTTCTTTTTGCCACTTCCGTTTACACATGTAATTTCTTTATACCTACTTCCTGTTATTAACAACAGCACTGTGCCTGTGGATTGAGCATAGCCAACTAAAGTCATAAAGTGGTTCTAAAGGCAAAAGGTTTTTTATATTGTAATGCATTCCATGCATTAAGATAAAAAAAAAAAAAACTTCTGTGTGAAGCAGTCCCCCCTCAGCCCCCCTAATACTTTTCTCATCTGGATCCAGCAATGTTACACGAGAGACTCGGCTGTCTGGGACTCTCCCTTCTGATTGGCTGAGGCACACAGCATTAGCTCCCGCTGCTGTCAATCAAAGTCAGTGAGCCAATGAGGAGAGAGAGGGGGTGGGACCAAGCTGCGGCTCTGTGTCTAAATGAACACACAGAGCAGCGGCTCGGCTCGGGTGCCCCCATAACAAGCTGCTTGCTGTGGGGACACTCGGCAGGAGGGAGGGGCCAGGAGCGCCAGGGAGGGACCCAAGACGAGGAGGATCCAGACTGCTTTGTGCAAAACCACTACACAGAGCAGGTAACAATAACATGTTTGTTATTTTTAAACAAAAAAAACGAGACTTTACAATCAGTTTAACCACTTGCCGCCCGCCCACCGTCAAATGACGGTTGGGCGGTACGGCTCTCGTTCTGGGTGGACGTCATATGACGGCCTCCCAGAACGACCACTCTTGCACGCTCCCAGGGCGCAGCACGGTGATCGATGCTGCGCCCTGCTGCTAGGACAAGGCGGGGTCTCGATCTCTGTAAAGAGCCGCGGCCGCGGCTCTTTAACCATGTAATCAGCTGTGTCCAATCACAGCCGGCCATCTCTAGTGGTTACCAGGGTCACCAGAACTGGAGTTTCTAGTTGAAAGACTTCCCCTCTATTCTTGTTCTGGAGACCACTTAAAATGTGGGGTTTTCTTTCACGTTCACTTTTGGTGACACTGTCACTGAAAGTTGCTGTCTCAGGGACACAGCAATAAAAAGCTAACAGATGTTCTAACCCATCCACTCTATCCAAAACTGAAATAATGTTTTTCCATCAATTATAGTGGGGTGACAACAGAGGATTACAACTGGGAGACAGGAACAGAGCATTGTCACCCCGTAAAATAATACCCTATAGTTTCTGAACAAGAAACGGGTATTATTTTAATAACAGCTGTAGATTTTAAAAGATTTAAAATTATATATTTTTTTATCTCTGCCATGACATTTCACATGTCTTAACTCCTCACTGAGACTCTGGCATTTGACAACTTGAAGAGCATGGGCCTAATATCCAAGGCACTTCATCACTCTTGTTCTTTTATGCACCCATTTTAGGGTGGGGCCAAGCTCAACTTTTATATAATAGTTAAAGTATATATCTAAACTCTCATATCTTAAGCATGCTAATGTAATTTCAAAAGATGTTTTCAATCCTTTTAAATCTTCAATTTTAATTAAAAGAATACCTAATAATCCTGCTGTTCCAGAATGTGTAACCAGACAAAAAACCAAACAGGAAGTAACTGTAATCTGAGGTTTACTAAACAGGTGAAAAGTTAGAACTTAGAAGTAATAATGTAAAACAAGTTTAGGATGGCAAAGCAGACATACACTGCAGAATAACTCAAAGCAGGTTCTGAAAGCTGCACAAACATGGACTCTTTGCAGCAATGTCTATGTGACTCAATCAGGGTAACATGTGCATAGCATAATCTGTGTAAGGCTCTATAGCACATATGTCAAACACAAGGCCCGCGGGCCGAATCCGGTCCTCCAGGCCTTGTCATGTGGCCCTCGCACCCAGTATTGCAGCCAGAACATGGCGGAAATTCATTCTGCCACCTCCATCTCTCACCCTCTGTTCCTGCTCCCCTTCTGTGTTTACAAGGGAAAGCTTTGCTAAGCGGCTACTGGATCTAAGAGATCCCTACACGTGCTCATGGCGGGGCCCGCAGGGATAGATCTTCAGAGAGAGAATGATCTCCCTGCAAGGCACGCTGCTTACACAGGGAGGTACTAGAGCCGGGCCAGGTAGGAGAGAGATGCAAGGAAGCTTTAAGGGGTGTTTGGGGTTGAGGTTGCACACCCTGTACACAGCACACCCCTAAACCCTGCATTCTGTACATAGCGCACCCCTAAACGCTGCACTTTGTACGTAACACACCCCTAAATCCTGCATTCTGTACATAGCGCACCCCTGAATGCTGCACCATGTACGTAACACACCCCTAAATCCTGCATTCTGTACATAGCGCACCCCTAAACTCTGTACTCTGTACATAACCCACCGCTAAATCCTGCATTTTGTACATAGCGCACCCCTGAATGCTGCACTCTGTACCTAGCGCATCCTTAAACCCTGCATTCTGTACGTAACGTAATCCTGAACTCTGCACTCTGTACATAACGCCCTTCCTGAACCCTCCACTCTGTATGTAGTGCACCCCAGATACAACCGGCATTTTGAGTGAAATCACACTGCTGATGTGGCCTGCAATGAATTTGAGTTTGACATCCCTGCTCTATAGTAATCAGTACAGAATACAAATGTCCACTTGTGCCCTTATAAAGAGTGTCCCTCAAAGGTGAAGTTTAGAATAGCTCTTGTAACACAGATGAACAGCTGGAGGGATCCCAGGTCCAAGGACAAAGGGGGGTTAACCACCACAGTACTCTGGTAGCACCTGGGGAAGGGCTTTATGGGAAGCTGTATGATATTCGGCTCTTCCCAGCTACTTTTGCCTCATCAGGTGTAGCTTATCCAAGCTGCAGAGTGAGGGAAGCTGAGAAACTTCCCTTGCCTGGACATGTTCAAAAACTCAAAGTCGTGAGTAAGGGAGTTAAAGGGGTCTGCGCAGACCTGCACATGAACATGGTGAGTAAATGGACACTCCGCTACACTGCTAAGAAGGTGCTTGTTGAGGCACTTTCTGCTATGGGATGACAGTTGTGTCCTAACTGTGCCTTTGCAATGTCTCTGTCACATGTTGTAGACCACAAGCAGCTGTTCTAACACACAGTGTGCAGACATGGTCCACCATGGTCCACCTGATGCTGGAATGAATGTGTATCTATAGACAGGAAGTGACTGAAAGAGGCTGTGATCCACATCCCTGAGATGTATAAGGGATGAAAAAAAGTAAATAAAGTAATTTGTGAAAAACAAACCATGCAGTGCTTTAGCAAACTAAATGTAATCTAGTTGGGGTTTACATCTACGTTAAATGCCCATCTACACTATGCATTGCTGTAATACACAAGCTAATTCATAGAGCATAGGACCTGATGTTTTTTCCTGTGCAGCACATATGCTGTGCATTTTTTTGTGTGTTGCAGTGCAGGTGCATTGCCTGCTAATGTTATAATGCGTTGGCGTGCCTTTCAAAATGAATGTCACTGCAATACACTGCAACAACTGAATGGGCCCAGAGCTACTTATAACTCTGAATCTCCTAAGTATTTTGATGTGGGTATTATTGAATGCGATGCTGGAAATAGATGGATCAAAATTTGACAAGTTCAGCCCCGGTGGGGGGGGGGGGGGGGTTATTCTATCCACCTCACTTGTGTGGATGGAGGAGTCAATGGTGGAGAAGGATCTGGGGGTTTTGGTAGATCATGAGCTTAATAATAACATGCAATGCCAAGCTGCGGTTTCGAAGGCGAGCAAAGTCCTTTCTTGTATTAAGAGAGGTATGGTCTGCAGAGAGAGAGATATCATTTTGCCCCTGTACAAATCATTAGTAAGACCTCATCTGGAATATGCAGTTCAGTTTTGGGCCCCAGTTCTCAAAAAGGATATTGGGGAACGGGAGAAAGTGCAGAGAAGGGCAACCAAACTGATAATAGGCATGGAGGAGCTCAGCTATGAGGAAAGATTAGAGGAACTGAATTTATTCACTCTTGAGAAGAGGAGATTAAGGGGGCATATGATCAACGTGTATAAATACAGTGGTTTGAAAAAGTATTCATACCCCTTGAAATTTTTCCACATTTTGTCATTTTACAACCAAAAACGTAAATGTATTTTATCTGGATTGTATGTGATAGACCAACACAAAATGGCCCATAATTGTGAAGTGGAAGGAAAATTATAAATGTTTTTCAATTTTTTTTACAAATAAATATCTGAAAAGTGTGGCGTGCATTTGTATTCAGCCCCCTTTACTCTGATAGCCCTAACTAAAATCTATTGGAATCATCTGCCTTCAGAAGTCACCAAATTAGTAAATACAGCTGTTCTGTGAAGCCCTCAGAGATCTGTTAGAGAATCTTAGCGAACAAACAGCATCATAAAGGTCAAGGAACACACCAGACAGGTCAGGGATAAAGTTGTGGAGAAGATTAAAGCAGGGTTAGTTTATAAAAAAATATTCCAAGCTTTGAACATCTCACGGAGCACTGTTCAATCCATCATCCGAAAATGGAAAGAGTATGGCCTAACTGCAAACCTACCAAGACATGGCCATCCATCTAAACTGACAGGCCTGTTGGCAAGGAGAGTATTAATCAGAGAAGCAGCCAAGAGGCCCATCGTAACTCTGGAGGAGCTGCAGAGGTCCACAGGACAACTATTATGCCCTGTACACACGATCGGAATTCCGATGGGCTAAAATCCGATGGAATTTTTCGTCTGAATTCCGTTCAAAGCTGTCTTGCATAAACACCATCAGACAAAATTCCGACCGTCCAAAACACGGTGACGTACAACACGTACGACGTCACTATAAAGGGGAAGTTCAAATCCAACGGCGCCACCCTTTGGGCTGATTTTGCTGATTTCGTGTTACCACGTGTTAGTAAAAGTTTGGTGTTAGCCGATTCGCGCTTTTAAGTCTCCGTGCTTTTCAGTCCGTTACAGCATGACGAATGTGCTATCTCCATTACGAATGCTAGTTTTACCAGAACGAGCGCTCCCGTCTCATAATTTAGTCTGAGCATGCATGGATTTTTCTCCAATGCAGTTCCACACAGACGATCGGAATTTCCTATCGTTTTTTTTCCATCGGAAAAATTTAAAGCATGTTGTATTTTTTTACACCGGAAAAAAGTCAGATGGGGCCCACACACGATCGGAATTTCTGATGAAACAAGTCCATCTGACTTTTTTCATCGGAAATTCCGATTGTGTGTACAGGGCATTAGTCATGCACTCCACAAATCTGGCCTTTATGGAATAGTGGCAAGAAGAAAGCCATTGTTGAAAGAAAGCAATAAGAAGTCCGGTTTGCAGTTTGCGAGAAGCCATGTGAGGGACACAGCAAACACGTGGAAGAAGGTGGTCTTGTCAGATGGGACCAAAATTAAACTTTTTGGCGTAAAAGCAAAATGCTTTCTGTGGCGGAAAACTAACACTGCACATCACCCTAAACACACCATCCCCACCGTGAAACATGGTGGTGACAGCTTCATATTGTGGGGATGTTTTTCTTCAGCATGGACAGGGAAGATGGTCAGAGTTGATGGGAAGGTGGATGGAGCCAAATACAGGGCACTCTTAGAAGGAAACCTGTTAGAGCAAAAGATTTCAGACTGGGGCGGAGGTTCACCTTCTAGCAGGACGACCCTAAATATACAGCCAGTGCTACAATGTAATGATTTAGATTAAAGCATATTCATGTGTTAGAATGGCCCAGTCAAAGTCCAGACCTAAATCCAATTGAGAATCTGTGGCAAGACTTGAAAATTGCTGTTCACAGACGTTCTCCATCCAATCTGACAGAGCTTGAGCTTTTTTGCAAAGACGCATTGGCAAAAATGTCATTCTCTAGATGTGCAAAGCTGGTAGAGACATACCCAAAAAGACTTGCAGCTGTAATTGCAGAGAAAGGTAGTTCTACAAAGTATTGACTCGGGGGGGGCTGATTACAAATGCATGCCACATTTTCACATATTTATTTGTAAAAAATGTTTTAAAAAAAAATGTTTCCACTTCATAATTATGTGGCACTTTGTGTTGGTCTATCACATAAAATCCCAATAAAATACATTTGCGTTTTTGGTTATAACATGACAAAATGTGGAAAATGTCAAGGGGTATGAATACTTTTTCAAGGCACTGTACATAAGTGTTCCATATAGTGAACTTGGTGTTGAGTTATTCACTTTAAGGTCATCACAAAGGACAAGGGGGCACTCTTTACGTCTAGAGGAAAAGAGATTTCATCTCCAAATACGGAAAGGTTTCTTCACAGTAAGAGCTGTGAAATTGTGGAACAGATTCCCTCCAGAGGTGGTTCTGGCCAGCTCAGTAGATTGCTTTAAAAAAGACCTGGATTCTTTCTTAAATGTACAGAATATAACTGGGTACTAACATTTATAGGTAAAGCTTATTCAGGGAAAATCTGATTGCGTCTCGGGGGATCAGGAAGGATTTTTTTCCCCTGTTGTAGGTTTTTTGCCTTCCTCTGGATCAACTGTGGCTATAGGATTGGGTATATGGGATTGTGTGCTTTTATTTATTTTTTAATTGGTTGAACTAGATGGACTTGTGTCTTTTTTTAACCTAACTATGTAACTATGTAACACATTTTAGCTTTTATGATTTCAAAAATGATAATGTTGTAGCACAGCAAATTATTTAATTGGTGATGTTCATTGATGATGGAGGGAATTCTCCTCCAAAAAGGGTAATAGGCCACTGGTTTCTGGCTGAAAGGGGAATTTTGCACAGGTAATCACAGTGTACATCTATTCTCTGGGGGTCTGAGACAACTAGGTGCCCCATATTAATGACAGAGGTGGTTTCCCTCTTGGGGGGAACAAAGACATAACTGAGGAATGAGTGAAGGTGATTGTGAAAGACACTGTTGCTTTAGGCCCCTTTCACACTGGGGCGGGCAGGAGCGGGCTGGCTGTATAGCAGCGCGATTTGCAGCGCTGCTATACCGTCGTTCTTACCGCAGTATGCGGTCGGTAGGGGGGTGACTTTAACCCCGCTAGCGGCCGAAAAAGGGTTAATACCGCCCGCAAACCACGGCTATTGCCACGGTTTGCGGGCGGTATTACCGCGGTGTCCCATTGATTTCAATGGGCACCCGCGGTAAAGGAGCGGTGAACACACCACTCCTTTACCGCTGTAAAGAAGCGGCTAGCAGGACTTTTGGAGCGGTCCTGCTAGCGCACCGCTTCAGTGTGAAAGCCTTCGGGCTTTCACATTGAAGGCTACAGGGCAGGAATTTTTCATGCGGTATAATAGCGCTATTATTAGCGCTAAACCGCATGAAAAACGCCCCAGTGTGAAAGGGGCCTTAGATACCATATTTCAAAATGTGCACCAACTAGTAATTAACAGTCACCCGTGGAGGGAATATTTTGGATTTTTTTTGTTTTACCATGCTTAACTATGTGCCTGACAATGGTGGTGCGTCCATGAGGGCGCACGGGCGCTGCCCCCTCTCTCCAGCCACCCCCTCTATGACATAGCATTCATAGCATGAATCTATTCATGACCGCCGCTGCCACCCACTATTCAGGCGCCCGGCCCCTTTTCGGGCACCGGGCGTCTGAATTACAGTGATGGGGGGTGTTTATGAAGCACCTGATTAGAGCCATAGGCTCTAATAGGTGTCAAAAAAGGTGACCAGCAAACGCATACTTGGCGCTTGCAGTTCACCCAGGTATGTTAGAACAGCGAATGAATATTCGCTTTCCTAACACTGAACCGCCTCTGAACCACCTCTCCGCCAATCAGGTGCTCGGGTCTGTTACCTGTCACACAGTGGCTGCATTTGATGGCACAATGGCTGCGTTTGATGAGCACAGTGGCTGTGTTTGATGGGCACAGTGAGGCTGCAATTGATGTTTTTTTTTTTCGTTTGTTTGCGCCCCCCCCCCCAAACAAAAAAAATTTGGAGCACCAGCTGCCACTGGTGCCTGATCATGGTCTACTACATTTTTTTTCTTGTTTAATATTTTTATTAGATTTTACAAGTAAATAGCAAGTATAATGAACATTACATTCTGATCAAGTATAGAATTGTAAATAAATACAGCAATCACTAAAATTACATATTGAAAGAAAGGTAGTAGAGGATAAACCTCATTAACAATTATATCAATATAAATAGAGGTATAAAAGATTAGAGCGATGAAAATAAGCAATATTCAGGATAGAATATCATGCCTCCAGACCATCCACTCACCCCAGAAGGGAGCAAGCTGTGAGCAGATGGGGGCACGATTAAGTATGAGAGAGTATGCTGGGTTATCCAGAAGGATACACCAGATGAACGTTGTCATACCTCAATTGTTTAGTGAAAGACCTTCCTAACAAATCTTTAACACACAAAGATATTAGTGATTGATAAAGTTAAACTTAAAAGGTATATATATAAGTCATGTAATGGACATCGCATGTGTATAAAATCCGTATTACACAAGTAACAAAACTAACCAGAGCAGAAAGACAGAAGAAGTACAGAAAGAAGAAGAAGAAATATGGGAGAAAAGTAAAATATATAGAAAAGAAGGTATGGGTATAGAAAAATAGAGATAAAGGTAAAGGTTGTCTCCCCGGGTGGCGGTCCAGTCAGATCAAGGCCCCGTTTAAATATTATATTAATAGATAAATATTAAAGTATTTCAACAAGGCATCAACAATAATTGATCAAAATCTGGGGGTAAGAAGTGTTTAATCCATGGTTTCCATATTTTATTGTATGTAGTAATGTTGTTATCTTCAATAGCAGACATTTTGGAAAAGATAAGGGCTCTGTTAATTCTATGTTTAGTTTCAGCCACAACTAAAGTTTGGGTTTTCCAGGCCTTAGCTATAGATTGTTTAGCCGCCGTGGTGAGATGTAGTAGTAATTTGAATTGTGATTTATTCAATTCAGGAGGTTTGAGGTTGAGGAGAGCCAGTGCTGGGTCTGGCGGGATTGGTATTTCCAAGGCCGTAGAGGCCATGTTAAATATTTTACTCCAGAAGGATTGAACGATTGGACATTGCCACCAAATATGGAACTGCGTGCCCGGTTCAGAACAGCCTCTGAAACATAAATTTGGGTACAAGGGGGCAAATTTGGCAATCCTGGCTGAAACCAGGTACCATCGAGAAAGGACCTTATAATTTGTTTCCAACGCAAAATAGTTTGGCGAGGAATGCTTAGTAGCTGACCATATAATATCCCAGTCACTTTTACTGAATGTTCTATCCATGTCATGTGCCCATTTAGTCGTATAGGATGGTAAAGTATCGTCAGATGTGGAATTGATGCGTTTATACAAAAGTGATATTAATCCTCTAGTATGGGGATCACTGTTACAGATACGTTCAAATTGAGTCATTTGGGTAAGAGGGGATCCCGTATCAACGAGGGGTGTATAAAAGTTCTTAATTTGTAGATAGCGGAAGAGCTCCTTCATGGGGAGTTTATATAAATCACATAATGTTGGGAACGTAAGAAAATCATTGGAGGAAACTAGATTGTGAAATTGAAGTAGGTGTCTTTTGGACCAGGCTGCAAATGAAAGGGGGAATTTCCAGGCAGGGTAAAATGAGGGATTTCGAAGAAAAGAGAGTAGAGGGTTATGAGTGGATTGTAGGCTTTTTGTGGATCTATATTTGTCCCAGATAGCTATAGAATGTTTGGTTACGGTATTAGATAAGTTTAGTCTATCTTTAGGAGCTAACCAGAGCAAATTATTCACAGAAATGGGGTCAATATCAACTGATTCAATCGCTACCCATAGAGGGGATTCTGTTGTAGAGTGGTATTTGGGGAGTTGTGCTAGCTGAGCAGCAAAGTAGTATGAGGAAAAGTTAGGAATTCCCAGACCACCTTTCAATTTATCAAGATAAAGAGTCGATCTGGGTATACGGGGTTTTGTAGAGCCCCATATAAAAGACATCACTCTCTTTTGAGTGAGTCTCAAGAAGTAAGGAGGTATATGTATGGGGAGAACTCGGAATAGGTAAAGGAACTTTGGTAAGATTGACATCTTAGTAGCGTTAATCCTCCCAATCCAAGATAAAGGAAGAGAAGACCATTGTTTCATCAGATTAGTAGTTGACTTCAATAAGGGTAAGTAGTTAGCTGAAAATAAGTCGGATATAGAAGAAGTAAGTTGGACTCCAAGATATGAAATATGGTGCAATTCCCAATTGAAAGGTAAAGACGTTTGAGCTTGTTGTAACTCAGATGGCGAAAGGGAAATATTAAGGGCATTAGATTTGGCATGATTAACACACAATCCAGAAATCTTTGCAAATTTGTCCAAAGTATTTACTAGATTTGGGGCTGACACATGGGGATGGGATAAAAAAATCAGGATGTCATCTGCAAAAAGACTCAATTTGTGGTGATGTCCACCTAATTCTACTCCTTTGATATTAGGATTATTTCTAATGATACATGCTAAGGGTTCAATAAGTACGGCAAAAAGCAAAGGGGATAGAGGGCAACCCTGTCTAGTACTTCTCCTAATATCTATCATAGCTGATTTGTAACCCATATAAATAATATAAGCTTTCGGAGTGCTGTATAGTGAGGAGACCCAAGTTAAGAAATTTTCCCCAAAGCCCCATTTATGTAGAGTAAATTGTAGATATGGCCAGCTGATTGAGTCGAACGCCTTCCTAATGTCTAATGATATAAGGCAAGTTGGGATATGTCTTTTTTTGGCGGCATGAATTAATAAAAGTGCTCTTCTGACATTATCCCCTGCTTGACGCAAGGGCATGAAGCCAGTTTGGTCACGATGGATAAGTTTACCTATAATGCTATTTAATCTAGTTGCCAAGATCTTAGCTAATAACTTAATGTCTAGATTTAAAAGAGATATGGGGCGGTAATTAGACCAAGAGGTAGTGTCAGATTTAGGTTTGGGAATCATTGCTATGATGGAAGTTAGTGTTTCGGTTTTGAACGAATGACCAGCTAACAAAGAATTGAAGGCTCTAGTCAATAGAGGCGTTAAAATCGAATCAAATTGTTTGTAGTATAGTGCAGAAAACCCGTCGGGGCCCGGTCTCTTGTGAGGCTTCAATTCTTTAATAGCAGCTTTAACTTCCAAGGCCGTTATGGGACTCTCCAAATATTCACACTGTTCTGGTGTCATTGTGGGAAGTGTAACATCTGAGAACAACGTGTCTGCTTTGTTTTTATCAAAGATTAAGCCAGGGTCATAGAGCTTAGCTAATTTAGATTGAAAGATTTCCAAGATCTTTAATGGGTTACTAGTGTATGCATCTCTGGAGGTTCTAAGTCGGAATGCAGCTTGTGAACGCTCAATAGACTTGAGGCTGCGGGCCATTGGGGTATCGGGCTTATTGGCTTTGCGGTATAGGGTATGTTGCCGCTTGCGTAAGAGTTTGTCTGCTGAATCTGTCAGAAAAAGATCCAACTCAAGCCGGGCCTTTTCCAATTTAGTGTTAGTGTTTGCATTCGGGGTAGCTTGATGAGCCAAATGACAAGCGTTAAAATTTGCTTCAAGTTTGGTGAACAGAATCTTGCGATCTCTTTTAATAGATCTCGCCTTTTGTATCAAGCTGCCCCGAATGACAGCTTTATGGGCTTCCCATAGTGTAAGGGCAGAGACATCAGTAGTGTCATTAAATGAGATATAATCATTAAGAGCCAGTTCAATATCTGAGCGGTGTGAGGGGTGAGTTAGGATGGAGTCGTTAATACACCAAGTGGTGTCATGTGACCTAGGTATTGGAGAGGTAATTGTAGCAGTGACCGCACAATGGTCTGTCCATGGAAATGGGATTATATTAGAGGATATTAATTCAGGGAGCATACTAGAGGGGAGGAAAATATGGTCTATTCGTGAAAAGGATTTGTGTGGATAAGAATAATGTGTAAAATTTCTGGAAGTTGGGTTAAGTTCCCGCCAGGTATCAACAAAATTAAAAGAAGTAAGTAGAGATTGGAAGGACCGTTTATGGGTAGGAGAGTTAGGAGATGACGGGGATTTATCCAAGAAGGGATAGATGGTAGTATTGGAGTCGCCACATAATATTATTGTTCCAAATTTATGTGATTCGATTAGTTGGAAAAGATGTGATAGAAAAGCTTCAGGACGCTTATTTGGGGCGTAATACGAAACTAATGTGACTTCAGTATCAGCAATAAAGCCTGTTAATAAAACATATCTACCCTCAGGGTCACATATTCGTGTATTAAGGGTAAATGGTGTAGAGCGGTGGAATCCAATCAGGGACCCACGTTGCTTAGTTGTAGCTGATGCTGCGTAGAATTGAGGGTAGGAGGAGGAAAGAAATTTAGGGGAGGCGTTATTGATAAAGTGTGTTTCTTGAAGGAAAATGATGTGAGCTTTTCTAGCTGAAAAGGAACGTAGAGCTTTAGTTCTTTTTTGTGGAACGTTGAAGCCTTGTACATTTAAGGACAAAATGTTTATGGGGGCCATGACATAGTAAGGGTAAGTTTTATATAAGGGTTAATGAAACCCATATTAGGAGTTCGAACCGCCACCAAGGGAGACAGAAGAGGAGAAGAAATGAAAGACAGAAAAGAAAGAATAAAGAAGAAACCAAATAAATAGGTAGCCCTAATGACTGCATTTAATGTCATAAAATAATGATGTACTAGTAGGGCGCAGGAACATCTCGGAGAGATAACAA
Source organism: Rana muscosa (assembly GCA_029206835.1). Lineage (NCBI taxonomy): Eukaryota > Metazoa > Chordata > Amphibia > Anura > Ranidae > Rana > Rana muscosa. The sequence goes on from CM055117.1 coordinate 923,822,350, forward strand.
AAAATCTCTGAGGGGTTCCATGGTCACCGACCGACTCCTGCATAATAGTAGCAGGAGTCAGGGGGTACGTAGGGGGCCGCAAGAAGTTCCGGAGGGAAAAACAACGCCGGAGAACACTTAAGTATTATAATAGTAAACTTATATAATTCTCTATCAAGAAGACTGGAGATGCAATAAACAAAAAAGAGAGAGAAAGGAAGCATACCAACTTCGGGAATTATGTTGAGTCAATTTTTAGATGAATGCGTCCATAAGGAGGCTAGAAAGTATTAATCTTAACACTTGTGAAGCAAACCGTCTACGCAAGCGAAATAATTAATAAACAAGCTCGCAAATATAGAGGAAAGGGAAGAAAAAAAAAAAAAGGGGGGGAGGGGGAGGGAAGAGGATAATCTATCTATATCAATGACCATATAAGTCAAGGAAATAAACTTATTTGTCTATAAGGAGACAAATAAAGAAAACAAGAAACACTCGTCTCAAGAAGCAATAATGAAATTTTAGCTTTCTGGCTGACAAAAACATAAATTAAATACATAAATTTATATTACATAAAAAAAAAAACCCTAAAAACACTTGACTCAAAAATGTAAATGAAATATAAACCTTCTGGCTGACTAAAACCCTAAATAAAAACCTAAATTTATATTTCATAAGTACAATTTAATATGCATATATAATGTGCATATAGATTAAAGAAATAGACATATTTGTCAGAAACGAGACACCACCAAAAAAAAACACAAAAAAAACAAAAAACAAAAACAAAAAAAAATGGAGAACAGGATTCTAACTCTTCAATCATAGATAGTGCAATGCTTTTCAGAATAAAGCAATGGGGCTAGTACCCTATAAAAGGGGAGAAACATGGATAAGATTAATGAAAGTTGAACAATCAGTCCATTGAGTCGACATTTATCGGTGCCTGACTATCAAAACGTCCTCTTTTATGAAGATTCTGTCTGGTATAACCAGAGGGGTTTGGGTCCAAGTCGGTTTCATTTGGAGGTGATCTAGAAGCCGCTCGTCTACGAGGTTGCTCCTTAGAATTGGTGTGATCCATCAGGCCTAGATCAATTAAGGCTGACCGTAGTTCATCGGACGTGCGACAGGTATATCTAGTTTCCAAGTATGTAAAGCGGAGAGAGAATGGAAACCCCCAGTGGTATATGATTTGGTGCTTTTGAAGTACTTGCAGCAATAGTTTCATAGAACGCCTCTTAGTAACAGTTAGAGGGGAGAGGTCTGTAAAGAGCTGATAGATATTGCCCTGGAACTCAAGAGTGTTTTTACCTCTAGCAGCAGCAAGTATTTGCTCCTTTGTTTTATAGTAATGAAATTTAACTATAATATCCCTAGGGGGTCCATTGGGTTTGCGTTGAGTTAGGGCCCTGTGGACTCTGTCCATTTCCAATCTCTCAGGTGAAATACCTGGTAACAGTTCCTGAAACAGTGCACATATAGTTCCCTGTAAGTCTATGATTGATTCAGGGAGACCTCTGATTCTTAGGTTGGAGCGACGGTCCCTATTCTCCTGGTCTTCCAAAACGGTTTTGTAATAAAGAGTTCTCATCCTTAAGCTGTTCAATAGTAGCATCATAATGCTGTGTGGTAGTTTCTATATCATCTACCCGCATTTCCAATTCAGCTGTTCTATGCCCCAGCTCCCTAATCTCCCTTGTCAGCTTCTCTGTTATCTGGTCAGAAGTTTGTTTCAAAGCTTTCTGAAGCATTTTCTCAAATTGTCTAAACATGTTAGACTGAATAACATTTTCAGGTGTTTCATAGTCAGAATCAATCTCACCAGCTGTGTCCAGAGTTTTGACATTGTGTGACAGGGATTTAGGAACCCGCTGTGTGCGAGTCTGTGAGGTACCAGGCGCCGCCATCTTGGATGTCTGCCGGGCCGGTGTATCTTTAGAGGTACCAATCTTATACTTCGTTTTTGGCCCCCTCGTGACCATCCTCAATACGCCGAAGTGTACCTGGTGTGGATTCGCGGGAGCTGGTGCCGTTTGCGGTAAAAAACAGCGGTCGGTTCTCCGGTTTGTTTAACCCGGGAGCGGAGCTCTAAGGGGATGCGACTTCTCCCTCAGGCATCCGCGCATGCGCCCTACTACATTTTTTTTCAACACACAATAAGCTCATAGGGCAATGAGCTGTGGCCCGATTCCTGTCTCCAGTGGTGGGATAAAAGAATTGTGCTTAGGGGGATGAAATGATTTTCAATACGGGAATGAAAGTTATGCCAGATCGCCAACCTAGCATGCACAGTGTATCTTTTAGGCTGAGTGGCTCATCACAAGCTCCACTGCAAAATCTCAGGGTGATGGCCATAGCTCATTACATTCCAGTAAATCTGTCAGAAAAGGAAATTAATGACTGCATTCTAGGCTGTAGCAACTTTTCAAATTTTTTGGGGTCACTTCTGATATGTTTTCAGGTACCCTGCATGAGTGGTTACATAGGAGGTGAGAACCAATGTTTTTTGGTCTACTCAACTATTGTGTGCATCGGAGATCTCTACTTCACACTAATTTAAATAAAGAAAACTCCCACACTGTCTAAAGAAAAAACTAATCTAAGGGGACACTGCAGCAAACACCTATAAGTCTAATCCAAGAAAACCAATAGTACATGCAATTAAAATGGTGACTGCGCTGTGTTAGGGAAGTGAAAAAAAGGGGGGGGGGTTATAGAACACATTTGGTAAGAACGAACAGTAAATACATCCACGAGCGCCATGCTCGTACTCCTGCCGTCAGATATCGTGTGTGCCTAGTGCTCCAATCCCAACGCATATCGTCACATCACGTGACTTCATCAGGGGATGATGCCTTTATTAAAACGTTCTTTTAAACGGGTTTATGCTATGAGTGCCCTCTTTTCATTACATCACCGTATACTGAGTACAACCAGCTGAACATCCGGTAACCGCAGTGGACCAGGATCAAGCACATTTTGGGGTGTACGAGCTTGGTGCTCGTGGATTGATGCCCGCGTTCATTTGATACAAAGTGAGTGCTATACCTGTGCTATTGCCCCTGCTCCACTGTGGTTTCTCGTGTTACGATATGCACGCCTTATTTGTTCTTTCCATTCATGGGGTATATCTGCCAATAAGAACATTGCAGCAGCAGTGAGGAGACTACTATATCGCTACAAATACCATCAGCTTTGACCTCTGTGGCCCATCTATGCTGTTTGTCTAACAGCAGTGAGGTAAGCTGCTTATAGACACGGAGGTGGGTTCACTAAAGATTTTCACTGAAGATTGTCACAGCATTCATTGTCTTAATTTGGTGGCGGGATTTGCAGCACTTGAGACTATATCGTTTATATATAACCTCCATATAGACTTTTTGGATTCACTGCTTTATCTATCACGTTTGTTTATAGTTTTCTGGATGTCATCACATTATCACTTGTCATCACCTGTCACAACTTTACATTGCGTTTCTATTTTGCTGTGTTTGTTTATGAGACCACATTTATATTGTATATTTCATATATACCTTTCATCCACTGTTTGTGTTCTATTAACCCCCCCCCCCCTTTTTTTCACTTCCCTAACACAGCGCAGTCACCATTTTTATTGCATTTACTTCACACTAATGCTAACCTCCTGAGTAGAGGTATCTGGGGTTAAAGAGGAACCCCATCCAACCAGTAGTCAAAAAATGCAAATCATGCATTATAAAAAGGAGTGTTGTCTGAATGAGGACATGAAGGCTGTATAAGGACAGCAATGCACAGCACTGGTGATAAATGGTTGGTGATGCATTGAACATAGAAGTGGATGTTAGTAAATCTATCAGGAATGTGATGAGAAGTTTATTTACAGTATGAGTACCGCAAGTGATTTGGAAAATATGAGATAAAGGGATACATGTATACATCTGCTGCTGACATCTGATGCAGACATGTGATATGAAGAACTGATGACAAGCATCACGGGAGAATAATATCTATAGCTGACAAATCAAGGAGCGGCATACACACTAATGCTCTAAATATGCTGTCAACCTTTAATTTACAGATTCTATATCTGGAAAAACAGCGTGAGGTCCTGGAAGACCGCTTGTCTATGCTGAAAGTAGAAGATACTTCTGAAGCAGACCTGGAGCCTATTTACCTGTCCTACATCAGTCGACTTCTCGGCCAAGTCAACAATGTGACCAAGAAAAACAACCAGACCCAGGGGAGCCTGCTGGACATGATGGATTCAATCAATGATATAAAAGACAAGTTAGTGCTGGCTGTTGGGGTGTACTGATGGAAGTTTTATAAAACATTAGAACTTGAGAATGAGGGACACTTCAGGGAAGTAGTGACCTGCGGTGCGCTACACACGCCATGCCAAAAGTGGGTGCGGCCAAACTGTTAACAGTGGGAGGGGCTTAAAGTACATGGTTAAACAAAACACAGGATTTCTTGTATCTATAAAATATGCTTTGATTTCTGTAGCACAAGAAAGAGCCTTACAAACATATATAAACCCCAGCACAATCATAAAAAAAAATGTTCCACACTGAAAATAGAGAACTAACATTTTGGGCTTACCTTAACCACTTGTCTACCGCCCACCGTCAAATGACGGCGGGCGGAAGACTCTCTTGTTCTGACAGGGCGTCATATGACGTCCTGGCTTTAAAAGCAGCTAGGGGGCGCGTGTGCGTCGCCGCGTCACTGGGGACCCGATGCTTGTGCCCGGCGGCCGCGATGGCCGCCGGGCACCCGCGATTGCCCAGTAACCGAGCAGGACAGTGGATCTGTGTGTGTAAACACATAGATCCACATCCTGTCAGGGAGAGGAGACCGATGGTGTGTTCCTTGTACATAGGGACAACCATCGGTCACCTCCCCCAGTCAGTCCCCGACCCCCACAGTTAGAACACATCTAGGAAACACATTTAACCCCTTCCTCGCCCCCTAGTGTTAACCCCTTCCCTGCCAGTCACATTTATACAGTAATCAATGCATTTTTATAGCAGGGATTGCTGTATAAATGTGAATGGCCCCAAAAATGTGTCAAAAGTGTCCAATGTGTCCGCCGCAATATCGCAGTCACAATAAAAATCGCAGATCGCCGCCATTACTAGTAAAAAAAAAAAATGCTATAAATCTATCCTCTATTTTGTAGATGCTATAACTTTTGCGCAAACCGATCAGTATACGCTTATTGCAATTTTTTTTACCAAAAATATGTAGAAGAATACGTATCGGCCTAAACTGAGGAAAGTTTTTATAAAAAAATAAATTAAAAAATGGATATTTATTATAGAACTTTATTAAAATATTCAAGGACTGCCAGCAACCAGCAACTCTTGAGACAATGAACACTTTAGTGAGAAGTTCAGAGATCAGGATTACACGTTGTAGTCAGTGCCATGTTTAGGAGTACATGCCACACAGAAAGCAGAGTCCAGGAGTAATGCACAGAATGAAGGGGCCCCCTCCCAGCACAAATCTTCTTCCCCGTTTGTCAGCACAAATCCTCCTCCATCCCCCGCTCCAAAATCCCCACCCCCATCAGTTCCCCCTCCCAACATAATTTCTCTTCCCCCTCCAACCATAAATCCTCCTTCTCCCCAATCCTCTCTCCTAGAATAAATTCTCTTCCTCCCTCTAAATCTTACCTCCCAGTACAACCACCATTCCAGTACAAATCCTCACTCACTCAATTCTCCTCTACAAATCTCCCAGCAAAAATCTCCCTCCCACAACCCCTCCCCCAACACCACAAATTCCCCCCAAATTCCTCCTCTTGGCAAAAATGATCCCCCCCTTAAGCACACATCCCCCCCCCCCCCCATCCTCCTTCTAGGACAAATGCTTTTCCCACTTATAGCACAAATCATCTTCTCCAAATCATCTTTCCCAGCACAACTCCTTATCCCGGCACAGCCCTGTGCCCCCCAAATCCCCCCCAGCACAAATCCTCTCCCCATTTCTAGCAGAAACCTACCCCTGTCTTTTAATTTCTGCTGACTTGCCTGACTTCTCTATCTTGTAAACTCATCTAAGCATCCTGGCCATCAGCTTACAGTGAAGCCCCCATCGCAGAGCTAATTTCAACTTTCCGCTATAATGCAACAACGCATTATAAAGATACATTGTAAATTTTAGATAACTGTACTAGCTTAAAAATAAAAAACAACACTAGTAGACATTTTTCAAATTTGTAAAAAAAAACTATAAAAATGACACTTGACAATTACAAGCCACTCTGTGCCATATAACAACTTTTCTTTCTACACTCTATATACTCTGACAAATAGGGCCGTCCTAACCCTCTTGTCTAGATATGCATTGTAACTATACTCTTTTCTTTTATATTGTAAAGCTTTTTGCAAACTGTTGGCGCTATATAAATCCTGCATATTATTGACGCTAATAATATTACCCCAGCAAGGCCCATTGCAACACCTGTCAATCTCATAGAGGCAACAAAGCCTACTCTACTCTACTCATAGCTTTTGTGGAATTAATTAGACCTTCCCACAGTAGAGAACATTTTATCTTATTGGAAAATACAACTGTCCAATCAGAAAATAGGGCCTTTAATACAACTATGGAGTGAGAAATAGGGCCAATTCCTGTAAAGATCCCTTACAAATGTTATTGTATAAAGAAAAATAGGAAATGATAACCTCTAACCTCTCGGCTCCCTTGTCTCCATTCTAAGACCCCTTTCACACGGAGGCACTTTGCAGGCGCTATAACGCTAAAAATAGCGCCTGCAAAGCGCCCTGAAAGAGCCGCTGCTGTCTCTCCAATGTGAAAGCCCCGAGGGCTTTCACACTGGAGCGGTGCGCTAGCAGGACGGTAAAAAAAGTCCTGCTAGCAGCATCTTTGGAGCGGTGAAGGAGCGGTGTGTATACCGCTCCTCCACCGCTCCTGCCCATTGAAATGAATGGGCACCGTGGCTATACCGCCGGCAAAGCGCTGCTGCAGCGGCGCTTTGCGGGTGGTTTTAACCCTTTCTTCGGCCACTAGCGGGGGTTAAAATCGCCCCGCTAGCAGCCAAATAGTGCAGCAAAATTTACAGTAAAGCGCCACTAAAAATAGCGGCACTTTACCGCCGACGCACCCACTGCCCCAGTGTGAAAGGGACCTAAGTGATTCAAAACATACAATTGAGGTAAGCAGAGTGCACATATATCCCTGACACCTTCCTTGTTCTCTCAGCCCCAGCCTGAAATCAAGTCATTTTCTTACCAAGAGGCTAAATTAATGCAGAGGGGCTAGCTTCCAGCAGTTTTTGTTCTTCTGTGATTACACGACTGCACTGCAACCCTGAAAACATTATTTATTGTATCTGATTCTGAAGACATTGAATCAAGTATGTATCATGAGCAGATGCCTTTGTTTTCTGCAGCTGATGCCCCCAGTTACAAATAAGATGCAGAACAATACTTACCTAGGCCTGTGCTGACAACTCCTAAAGCATAATGAAACAATAGGCAGAAAAAAGAGGATATATAGTTGATAACAGTAGTTTGATGTCTCTGGATATTTTAAACATTAGATAGGTTTTAAAAATTCAATTACCCTTAAGAGAAATATGGGGTTACGTTTTTTTCCAGAATCATACTGACCTAGGTGGATGCAGCATTGGTCTGATGCTGCATCTGTCCCCCACGGCTCTAACACTGAGAACCGAGCGATTGAACACCACCGATCGCTCGGTTCTCAGAGCTCACTGAGCAGAGAGCTGGTGACTGTCAGTCAGCAGGTCTCTGCTCTTCCCCCACAGCTCGCATATGATAGGGCACAAGTGGCTGCATATGATGGGGCACAAGTGGCTGCATATGATGGACACAATGGCTGCATTTGATTGCACAAGTGGCTGCATATGATGGGGCACAAGCAGTGGCGGCTGGTGAAGTTTTAGGATGGGGGGGCGCAAGACCCCGCCCCTCCACGTTTGGCCCCTCCCACTTCTCATAAGCCACACCCCTTATATAGACCACCCACTCCGTCCCTGTATTCCTTTTGCTTCCACTCATAGTGTCAGGAGTATACAGCCCCAGCATCACAGGACAGAGTATACAGCCCCAGCATCACAGGACAGAGTATACAGCCCCAGCATCACAGGACAGAGTATACAGCCCCAGCATCAGATCATGGTATATAGCGGAGCTTTACAGATCGGCGCAAACAAACGAAAAAAATTACACTGTTAGTAAATCGCACATATCTGCATTCTGCAACCTGTAAATCGCACATATCTGCAACCTGTAAATAGCACATATCTGCATTCTGCAACCTGTAAATCGCACATATCTGCAACCTGTAATTCGCACATATCTGCAACCTGTAAATAGCACATATCTGCATTCTGCAACCTGTAAATCTCACATATCTGCAACCTGTAATTCGCACATATCTGCAACCTGTAATTCGCACATATCTGCAACCTGTAATTCGCACATATCTGCAACCTGTAAATAGTACATATCTGCATTCTGCAACCTGTAAATAGCACATATCAGCATTCTGCACCCTGTAAATCGCACATATCTGCAACCTGTAAATCGCACATATCTGCATTCTGCAACCTGTAAATTGCACATATCTGCATTCTGCACCCTGTAAATAGCACATATCAGCATTCTGCACCCTGTAAATCGCACATATCTGCAACCTGTAAATCGCACATATCTGCATTCTGCACCCTGTAAATCGCACATATCTGCAACCTGTAAATCGCACATATCTGCATTCTGCAACCTGTAAATCGCACATATTTGCAACCTGTAAATAGCACATATCTGCATTCTGCAACCTGTAAATCGCACATATCTGCATTCTGCAACCTGTAAATAGCACATATCAGCATTCTGCACCCTGTAAATGGCACATATCAGCATTCTGAACCCTGTAAATCGCACATATCAGCATTCTGCACCCTGTAAATCGCACATATCTGCAACCTGTAAATCGCACATATCTGCATTCTGCAACCTGTAAATCGCACATATCTGCAACCTGTAAATAGCACATATCTGCATTCTGCAACCTGTAAATCGCACATATCAGCATTCTGCACCCTGTAAATCGCACATATCTGCAACCTGTAAATCGCACATATCTGCATTCTGCAACCTGTAAATCGCACATATCAGCATTCTGCACCCTGTAAATCGCACATATCTGCAACCTGTAAATCGCACATATCTGCATTCTGCAACCTGTAAATCACACATATCTGCAACCTGTAAATAGCACATATCTGCATTCTGCAACCTGTAAATCACACATCTGCATTCTGCACCCTGTAAATAGCACATATCTGCATTCTGCAACCTGTAAATAGCACATATCTGCACCCTGCACCCTGTAAATCGCACACATCAGCATTCTGCACCCTGTAAATCGCACATATCTGCAACCTGTAATTCGCACATATCTGCAACCTGTAATTCGCACATATCTGCAACCTGTAATTCGCACATATCTGCAACCTGTAATTCGCACATATCTGCAACCTGTAATTCGCACATATCTGCAACCTGTAAATAGTACATATCTGCATTCTGCAACCTGTAAATAGCACATATCAGCATTCTGCACCCTGTAAATCGCACATATCTGCAACCTGTAAATCGCACATATCTGCATTCTGCAACCTGTAAATCGCACATATCTGCATTCTGCAACCTGTAAATCGCACATATCTGCATTCTGCACCCTGTAAATAGCACATATCAGCATTCTGCACCCTGTAAATCGCACATATCTGCATTCTGCAACCTGTAAATCGCACATATCTGCATTCTGCAACCTGTAAATAGCACATATCAGCATTCTGCACCCTGTAAATAGCACATATCAGCATTCTGCACCCTGTAAATCGCACATATCAGCATTCTGCACCCTGTAAATCGCACATATCTGCAACCTGTAAATCGCACATATCTGCATTCTGCAACCTGTAAATCGCACATATCTGCAACCTGTAAATAGCACATATCTGCATTCTGCAACCTGTAAATCGCACATATCAGCATTCTGCACCCTGTAAATCGCACATATCTGCAACCTGTAAATCGCACATATCTGCATTCTGCAACCTGTAAATCGCACATATCTGCAACCTGTAAATAGCACATATCTGCATTCTGCAACCTGTAAATCACACATCTGCATTCTGCACCCTGTAAATAGCACATATCTGCATTCTGCAACCTGTAAATAGCACATATCTGCACCCTGCACCCTGTAAAACGCACATATCAGCATTCTGCACCCTGTAAATCGCACATATCAGCATTCTGCACCCTGTAAATCGCACATATCTGCATTCTGCACCCTGTAAATCGCACATATCTGCATTCTGCACCCTGTAAATCGCACATGTCTGCATTCTGCACCCTGTAAATCGCACATATCTGCATTCTGCACCCTGTAAATCGCACATATCTGCATTCTGCACCCTGTAAATCGCACATATCTGCATTCTGATACCTGTAAATAGCACATATAAATTGTACTATTAAGGGGGGGGGGCGTTTTTCCCGGCAGCCAGCTGATATAAAAAAAAGTTTGACTGATAAGCGGGGGGTGGGGGGTTGGGGTGCCGCTGCTCCCGCCGATCGTGTGACTATTAAGGGGGGGGGCGATCCCGCCGGCCGGGTTATTCGACTGATAAGTGGGGGGGGGGGGTGGGGATGGGCTGCTCCAGCCTATCCTGTCGGCCCGGTGATATAAAAAAAAATTGACTGAAATGACCCGCGGGTTTGGGTGATTTAAAAAAAAAAAAAGACTGATAGGGGGGGGGGGGGCGCTGCTCCTGCGGGTCGGGTGTTTGAAAAAAAAATTACTGATAGGGGGGGGGGGGGTGCCGCTGCTCCCGCGGGTCGGGTGTTTGAAAAAAAAATCGACTGATGGGGGGGGGTCACTGCTCCCGCTGGTCGGGTGATTTAAAAAAAAATGAGCCGATAAGGGGGGGGGGGGCTGGTGCCGCAGCTCCCGCGGGTCGGGTGTTTGAAAAAAAAATGACTGATAAGGGGGGGGGGTGCCGCTGCTCCTGCGGGTCGGGTGTTTGAAAAAAAAAAATGACTGATAAGGGGGGGGGGGTTTCGCTGCTCCCGCGGGTTTGGTGATTTAAACAAAATATGACTGATAAGGAGGGGGGGCGGGGTTGGGTGGTACCGCAGCTCCGCGGGTCGGGTGGTTTAGAAAAAATTTCATGATAAGCGCCAGCCGGGTGATATGAAAAATAAAAAGTCATTCAGCGGGCGTTTGACACATGTCAAGAGGAGTGCATGGAGAGCTCCTACCTCCTCTTGATGATCCGATCCGTCAGGACTAGAAGAATAGGAAGCACCGCCCATGTCCATGCCAGTGAAAGTGTATGAGGCGTGCACCCGCCTGGCCACTCCGTCGCGCCAGAAGCTGTGGCGGCCTCGAATGCGCCACAGAGCACGTTTTTTTCTGCAAATGAAGCGCCTCGTCTGCAATCTTGTGATTGCACAGACGTGGCGTTTCCCATAACACACTGCGCCCGGACACAGTGCACATAAGGACCTTTTTAAGAAAAAAAAAAATCTTAAAGGGACATGTTTAAAATTTTTATTTATTTTTGACTGCTTGGGGGGGGGGGGGGGGGGCGGCGCCCGGGCACCCCCTATGGACGGGCCGCCACTGGGCACAAGTGATTGCATATGATGGGGCACAAGTGGCTGCATATGATAGACACAATGGCTGCATTTGATTGCACAAGTGACTGCATATGATGGGGCACCAGTGGCTGCATATGATGGGGCACAAGTGGCTGCATATGATGGGGCACAAGTGGCTGCATATGATGGGCACAATGGCTGCAATTGATGGCACAATGGCTGCAATTGATGGCACAGTGGCTGCAATTGATGGGGCACAAGTGGCTGCAATTGATGGGGCACAATGGCTGCATTTGATGGCTCAAGTGGCTGCATATGATGGCTCAAGTGGCTGCATATGATGGCTCAAGTGGCTGCATATGATGGGGCACATGTGGCTGCATATGATGGGGCACATGTGGCTGCATATGATGGGGCACATGTGGCTGCATATGATGGGGCACATGTGGCTGCATATGATTGCACAAGATGGGCACAAGTGGCTGCATATGATTGCACAAGATGGGCACAAGTGGCTGCGTTTGATGGGGCACAAGTGGCTGCGTTTGATGGGGCACAAGTGGCTGCATATGATGGGGCACAAGTGGCTGCATATGATGGGGCACAAGTGGCTGCATATGATGGGGCACAAGTGGCTGCATATGATGGGGCACAAGTGGCTGCATATGATGGGGCACAAGTGGCTGCAATTGATGGCACAGTATCTGCATTTGATGGGCACAATGAGGCTGCAATTGATGGGGTTTGTTTGCGCCCCCCCCCATAAATTTTGAGCACCAGCCGCCACTGGTGGGCGACTCCCGACTTCATTGTCGTGAGCTCGCCTGAGCTGGACCGGCTCTGTGACATCAGCCGGCAGCGGGCATCAGCCTGCTGTCTGCTGAAAATGGGTCACAGGAGTGCAGAACAGACTGCACTCCTGTGATCCATAGGAGTGAGCTTTGGCTGTTCTTCTCCTTTAAGGCCCCTATTCACATCTGAGCATTTTGTAGCTTGTTTCCCTACACCTGACTACACTCAACATTTAATTGTATCTGTTCACAGTTCAAAACTCATTTGTTTGTTCTGTTCACTGTACACTTGAAGTAGATGAGCTATTTTTTTAGCATAATCAGACAATTTTCAGCCACAGGGGAGCTCATCTAAAAATGCGCTACATGCTCGTTTTCATGCATTTTGTGTAGTTTCAGTGCCTGGAGAATTCTTCCCCCTGCCAAGCTCAAGAAGCAATCTCCTAACGCTTGATACATGTGCAAAATGTTTGCATAAAGCTTGTAAAACACCACCAGGAATAGGCTCTGTTTAGGTATGAATACAAGCTAATAATCAGATTAGATTGTCTGACTGCAACATTAAGCTTTAAAAGGTTCAGCTATTCTATAGTGAAGCCATACCAGAATAATAAAGGTTTAAGGGTCACTTTTATTTAAACTATAGGCTTATTCATATCCTATAGAAAACCTTTAGTTGTGTGATTGATAAATCTACTTCACAGATTGTATCATATATTCTTTTCTTGACATATACACACACAAATTGTTATTGAAACATACACAAAACACACAAAGGAATTCTATCCTTAAGCCCCGTACACACGGTCGGACTTTTGCCCAACAAACTTAGTTTTAAGCAAGTTGGACCAACAATCCGACCGTGTGTACGCTCCATCAGACAAACTTTTTTGAGTTTGGTTTTGTTTTCATCGAACAAAAGTTGGGTCTGCGAACGGACAAACTTTTGCCCAACAAAAGTCCTATGGAGCAAAGTCCTACTGTGTGTACAGAAAACAATAGGACTTTTGTCCGATGGACAAAACAACTAATGTTAAAATCAACCAACAATAGCAGAAGTTGACCGAAGGGTGGTGGTAAAGAGCAGAAAAGAGAAGAAAAACCACGTGATGTTGCAAAAAGTTTTGGGAAAGTTTGCAGAAAAGTCCTGTGGTGTGTATGCTATGGGTGTGCCCGGCCAACTCCGTTCAGACAAAAATCCAAGGAAAAGTCTGATGGAAGTCCGACCGTGTGTATGGGGCTTAAGACACACAGCGGTGTTTACCCAATACTGATTGATCCATTTCATATCCGAATAAACACAGTTTCTGTAGGGGATGGAGAGATCACTCCCAGTCTAGACAGCTTTTTGTTATATAAAAAGATTGTGAATTTTTACTACAATTTTGCTCTTTGCATAAAGCAGCTACACATTAGGCCTCATGCCCACGGACGTTTTTACAGCCGCGTTTTTGAGCGTTTTTTACAGCTTAAAAACGCCTGTCCATGTTAGTCTATAGCTTTATGCCCACCTAGGCATTTTTGAGCTGCAAATAGCATAGGCGTTTTTAAGCTGTAAAAAAAAACAGGACCAGTGCGTTCCGCGGCGTCGGCGTTAGGCATAAAAAACCGCAAAGCGTTAAATGCGCAAAAACGCGCAAAAAAGCCACGGCTGCGTTTTTGAGCTCCGGCGTTTTTTTTTTTCGAAAAAAATACGGTCGAAAAATGTATACAATAATATGGACAGGCGTTTTTAAGCTGTAAAAAACGCTCAAAAACGCGGCTGTAAAAACGACCGTGGGCATGAGGCCTAAAGATGGGGAAAGGTACAAACATATTATATAGGCTTACTATATAAAGACACATAAAAGCAAAACAATTCACACTATAGATATATGTATATACAGAATCAGAAAACTAGGGGTTTTGTGTTTCATATATAATGCTTCAGCTGTATTATATCTACAGCTGTGGACTTGGCACATCAATAAATTAACCCCTTATCTACAAATGTCTTGGTATTCAAGAGGTTAAAGCAAACTGATGGCTTTCAGAAAAAAAGTCATAATTTCTCGGGGCTCTGAAGGTGCTCATGGTGGTTCTAAGTAGACTTGTGCACAACGGAAAAATTTGTTTAGTTTCAGTTTGTTTCTTTTCGGTCCTGTTGATTCGTAATCGTTCGTAATTTTGCTAGACGGGATTTTTCGTGTTCGGACTAATTCGTACTTTCGGTAGAGTACATTGTTTTTCGTTGATTCTGGACACAACTCCTACTTTCGTAACTTTTTTAGGTTCGTTGATTCGTAATTTTCCGTGTCTCTCTCACAGCGACGCTGCCTATTATGCCTAATGTGCTTCGAATGGATTTGTACTTTTCTAAATACATAGCGGTTATTTGTAACGATTCGAAATCTCGTATTTTACTTTTGTTTTTTTACATGCCGCTATAGCCTCCGCCATTTTGAGAGTTCAGCACGGTGAGGGAGAAGCAGAGAGCAGAGCAGAGTTTTATTGTGCTTCGAATGGATTTGTACATTCGTAACTTTTTTCATAACGAATTATGCCAAAGACATTCGGGCATTCGCTATTTGCGATATAATTTTTTTTTCGGATTCGGTTTTATTCGTAATTGCTTTGTTCGGAAATTCGAATGCTTCCGAATGTCCGAAAGTTGCTAAATTCGGACGAATTTCGATTTGTTACGAAACGAATTGCACAAGCCTAGTTCTAAGTTCCTGGACTTTCCAATTTCTCCAGGAAGTCCAGGACCGCTGTCCTGGGCTTCCCCTGGATGGATCCCCTCTGCAACTAATGAAACCAGAAGTGACTGGCATAATATCACTTCCGAGTACAGAGCTTTCATTCCCTGGCTACTGTAGCTGGGGAAGCAGTTAATCAAGCACAATCTGTGATTAGCTGCAATGGAGGGCCTCAGAAGACATTGAAGATCTAACAGACCCCTGATTTCTCCTTAAAGCGGAGTTCCACCCATATAAAAGTCAGCAGCTACAAAAAGTGTAGCTGCTGACTTTTAATAATTGGACACTCACCTGTCCCATGGTCCAGCGATGCGGGCGAACAAAGCCCTGCTCCTCTCCCCCTCCTCTCTGCGGCGCCGGAATCACTACTGTGGGGGCCCGGCTGTGGTTTCACAGCCGGGCACGCACTGCGCATATGCAATCCGCGCTACGCGCAGTGATTGGCCGGGCAATCTTCTGGGACATGTTCCAGAAGATTGCAGGGAGGGAGGGGGGAGGTGAACTTTCGTCCAGCGACGCAGAGCCCCTCTAAAAAGAGGGTATCCGCTTCGTCCCCAAAAAAATGAAATGCAAAATGTGGCATGTCAGGGGGTCACGGTCACTTAAAGCGGACGTTCCATTTTTGGGTGGAACTCCGCTTTAAAGAGAACCCATGCTTGTTAGCCCCCTTGTGATAGCAATCAAGGTAAATAAAGAAAGAAAAATTTAAAAAGTGATAAAAAAAACAACAATTGTAAAAAGAAAAAAAAAATTGTAAACATCCCCTTCATCCTGTACACCACATTGCAAACGTGCAGCGCAGGGCTCACATGTATGTAAACATCAACTGTACCCCACATGTGAGGTATTGCTGCAAATATTAGAGTGAGAGCAATAATTCAAGTGCCATAATTCGTGGTTAATTGTAAACTGATAACCTGTACAGGCTTTAAAAACTTCACCTATGGAGAATTTTGGGTACCATTGTTTTTTTGACATTTCACGATTGTGCAAAACCTTATAGCCCTTTACACACGGGTGAGAATCCCGTCGAAAAAAAAACGTTGGTTTTCTCGACGGGATTCCTGGCAAGCTTGTCTTGCCAAGCCCTGTGTACACACGCACATTCAAAAGAACCGCCGTTCTTTCGAATGGCAAGAACGCGGTGACGTCATTGACTACGACGAGCATGCACTCGTCACATTCGATGCCATCGCCGCCATCTTGCTACACCCTACACTACCCTTGTATGCTACCGCGCATGCGTCAAAGTCTTTTTGAGCATGCGAGAGTTTATCTGGAGACAGGTAAGCATACACACGCACGGTTTTCTCATCGGGAACCAGGCCGACGAGAATCCCGACAAGAAAATAGAGAGCAGGTTCTCTATTTTTCTCGTTGAGATTCCCAGCAGTTTTCCCAACGAGAAACCATACACACGGCCGGTTTTCTCTGCAAAAAGCTCTCCCAGCAGTTTTCTTGCCGAGAAAACCAGCCGTGTGTACGAGGCTTATGGCTTGCCATTTTTGGCATCTGTTTACTTAACGTAACTCCATCTTTTAGGCTCCATGCACACTGGCTTAAAAATCATTGCTTATACAGGAGTTTAGTGTTTTGCCTGTAGAAGGAGCTCAATGTTATCCTATGTGTCCATGCAAACTGATCGGAATTTCCGACAACAAATGTTCGATGAGAGCCTTTGGTTGGATATTCCGACCGTGTGTAGGCTCCATCGGACGTTTGCTGTCGGAATCTCCGACAACAAATGTTTGAGAGCTGGTTCTCAATTTTTCCGACAACAAAAGTTGTTGTCGGAAATTCCGATTGTGTGTATCCAATTCCGACGCACAAAAATTCTACGCATGCTCGAAATCAATTTGACGCATGCTCGGAATCATTGTACTTAATTTTTCTCGGCTCGTCGTAGTGTTGTACGTCACCGTGTTCTTGACGTTCGGAATTTCCAAGCAACATTTGTGTGACCGTGTGTGTGCAAGACAAGTTTAAGCCAACATCCGTCGGAAAAAAATCCACGGTTTTATTGTCGGAATGTCCGATCGTGTGTACGCAGCATTACAGGCATATTTTGAACTCAATGTTTAGAGGCAGGAAAAAAAAAACCTTCTGGTTTGCATTTCTGATTGGAGCTTTCTGGCAGAAAAACGCAAAACTCTCCTAAACTCGTCTAAACTTTGTACAAAATGCTCTATATGAGTGTTCCTTATTGGCCCCTTAACCTTAGGTTGTGACGATGCACACCAAGTGTCTTTCACCACCAGCCTCTCTACAGCTTTAGCCACACATAATGAAGCATGAGAGGAAAGTTACACAGCTTATGCCGCGTACACACGACCGTTTTTAATGTCATTGAAAAAAAATGAATTTCTCTTATCATCCATGGACCGACACGGCGTCTCTTACACTTTACACGTGGGTATATGTCCCTGCTTGCAGGAGAAGACCTAGGCAGAATGTTAAATGTTAAAACATTCCAGAACAAACCAGAGCTGAACAGCCCCGCCCAGGGGGGCGGTCCCTCCGGGCATTACCCTCACACCTGCAGCTAGCAGGCCTCAGTTTTTTTCTGCCTAGCAGAAGGAGAAGACGTGGCTCTCTCAGGAGCCAGTCTCCTGGAAGATTTTACTTTTAATTTTTATTCCTTTGGGAATTTTATTATTTTATTTTTGAGACCTTCAATCAACTGTCGGCTGGGCAACAGGTTGGGTACACTAGTATCCTCGTAGTCTTCCCTGTCCGACCATCGAGCGTGCTGATCCTCGCCTTGTGTGCGTGAGACTCAGTTCACGACATACCCCATGGCTCCAGGGGTGGCCGGGTTGCTTTCATGCTCCCGCGGTCCTCTCAAGATCGAACAGTACCTACTGTATCTTTCGCGGTGGACCGGGCCGACAGCTACGCAGTACGCCTCTGTGATAGGCCTGTCTGAAACAAGCCAGTGAGTCCCTCTATTGGCACTGGGGGTGTTCTCCAAGGTGCTTGCGGGACGGGTAAGTAGTAGGCTTGTGCAATTCGTTTCGTAACGAAT
Organism: Rana muscosa; assembly: GCA_029206835.1. Taxonomy (NCBI): domain Eukaryota; kingdom Metazoa; phylum Chordata; class Amphibia; order Anura; family Ranidae; genus Rana; species Rana muscosa. The sequence goes on from CM055117.1 coordinate 923,840,534, forward strand.
TGAAATTCGTCCGAATTTAGCAACTTTCGGACATTCGGAAGCATTCGAATTTCCGAACAAAGCAATTACGAATAAGACCGAATCCGAAATAAATTATACTGCAAATAGCGAATGCCCGAATGTCTTCGGCATAATTCGTTATGAAAAAGTTACGAATGTACGAATCCATACGAAGCACAATAACACTCACTCTGCTCTGCTCTCTGCTTCTCCCACACCGTGCTGAACTCCCTCTCAAAATGGTGTACAGGGGCGGAGGTTATAGCCGCATGTAAAAAACGAAAGTAAAATACGAGATTTCGAATCCATTCGAAGCACAATAACACTCTGCTCTGCTCTCTGCTTCTCCCTCACCGTGCTGAACCCTCTCAAAATGGTGTACAGGGGCGGAGCCTATAGCCGCATGTTAAAAATGAAAGTAAAATACGAGATTTCGAATCGTTACAAATAACCGCAATGTATTTAGAAAAGTACAAATCCATTCGAAGCACATTAGGCATAATAGGCAGCGTCGTTGTGAGAGAGACACGGAAAATTACGAATCAACGAACCCAAAAAAAGTTACGAAAGTAGGAGTTGTGTCCAGAATCAACGAAAAACAACGTACTCTACCGAAAGTACGAACCCAAAAAAAGTTACGAAAGTAGGAGTTGTGTCCAGAATCAACGAAAAACAACGTACTCTACCGAAAGTACGAATTATAAAGCAACAAAAAATTCAACGAAAAATGTCGCTTGCAAAAATACGAATGAGTCCGAACACGAAAAATCCCGTCTAGCAAAATTACGAATGATTACGAATCAACAGGACCGGAAAGAAACGAACCGAAACGGAACGAATTTTTCCGTTGTGCACAAGTCTAGTAAGTAGTCTCTCCTGCTGCAAGGTGAGTACATGCTGGCTGTGTTTCTGTGTGTGGGGGGTTCTCCCTGTCTCCCCCCTGTATGCTGCTCTCTGCACCCTGTTGTGCTGTTGTGCTGTGTGGGGATGCTTGGGGGGTCACTCTGCCTTGGGGGGGCCGCTCCATGACTGTTATTTTTATTGGGAAGTGTTCTGGGGGACTGGCTGTGGTGTTTTCTGTGCGCCATTGGCGCGGTGTTTTATTTTTAAAAAATGCGCCATTGGCGGCCATTTTGGCTGAGGCTTAATACATAGTTAAACTGGTGCCCGGCGGCCATTTTCTTGTAGCCGCGGCACTTGCACTTTCGTTTTCGGCCTCTAGCAGCGCTGCTGTACGGCGCGGAATACACACATCCCCACAGATTCTTCACCTCAGGCTGCACCAGCGCGACTCATACAGCGCTACAGCGCGACTCATACAGCGCTACAGCGCGGCTCATACAGCGGTCCCTAGGGGTGGTGAGTACTCCAGGTATCCCCTCCTCAGCCCCAGCACGGCCTGTGGGTGGGCTGTATTATTCACTATAATGGTGAATAAGGTCTCAGAGGGTGGCAATATTGGAGTCTGGTTCACCTGTTTTCTTCACATTGTTAGAGACAACTGACAGTGCTTCTGCACCTGCGGTCCTTAGGGACCAGTTGTCGGCATTCCTGGAATCATTTATCTGACCAGGAGAAAGCAGTGTGTGAGCGCAAGGGAGCAAAAAAGCCCCTATCCCCACCTTTTTTCCACAAAAAAAAAGGGGGGTAATGCGCTGATTCAGATATGGGCCTAGCCACTACCGCTCAGGACCCTAGCTCTGAATATATATTTGATGGTTTTGAACAGGACATTCCTTGCAAGGAAAACTCCAGTTCTGTGTCAGTAAATGACAGGGTGCTTGTTTTGTGAACTCATTGATGCAGTGAGGGACACTCGCAAGCTAAATGCTGCGGATGCAGAACCTCAGGCTCCTTGGGGCCGGGCCTTCTAAAAAGTGTTTTTTTCAATATGTACCTTTCTTTGACCAGCTCACTGACAAGGTCTGGGGAAAAAGCCGCAGAAGTCTTTTATGGTCCCGCGGCGTTTGTCTATCAGATACCCCTTTTGAGGATGCCCTACTAAAAATGTGGGCTTCTCCCCCAGTGGTCGACCCTCCAGTCGCCCGGTTGAACAAGGCCACCATTCTCCCGGTGGAGGGGACTCCTGCATTTAAGGACCCCACTCACAGGAGGTCAGAAGTGGTGAGTAGAGCCATGTTTGCCTTGTTGGGGTCCGCCCTACGGCTTGTGGTAGCGGCGACCCTTGTGTCTCCAACACTTGCGGGATGGGCAACTGTACAGGAGCATGATCTTCCTCCAGACACTATTGCTCTGGCCCACAAATGGTGCAGGGCCTGGTTTATGTGGCGACACCATGTTTGACGCGGCCCCTTATAACTCAGGGTATTGCGTGGTCTGATCTGGTTGAAATGCTGGTCTGCTGACCTAGCTTCTAAAAAGCCTCGGAAGGGTTTACCATTAAAAGGTGGTAGGTATTTTCGGTGCTGCGCTGGATGACATCATCAAGGATGTCACGGGAGGTAAAAGCACTGTTCTTCCTCAGGCTGGCAAGGAGGCCGCTATAAGCAGGGTCCTTCCTTTCCAGAAAAAAGGGGATATTTTCGTCAGTCAACGGGGAGGCCCCCCCAGACTGACAGCGGTACGGCTGGTGGACACGAGCGCCCCTGAGTGCGTATGCCGAACAAGCCGGCTCCCTAGCCCGCCTCCGCGTGAAGTCTTGCCCCCTCGCAACTCTGGGGTAGGGGGGACAACTTTGCAGGTCCACGGATCAATGAACCTCCCGGATCTCCTACTGGTGGGTGTGCGAGGTGATCCCCTCAGGTTACAGGATAGGTTCCGTTCCTAATACCAGACAGATTCTTCCCTCGAATCTTCCTCTCCTTCCTGCCCGTCGGGTGGCCCTATGGGGCCTATTCAGGTTTGAGGTCCGGAGTGATTGTGCCGGTTCCGTCACAGGAGAGGTTTCAGGGATTCTACTGGCCTATCTTGGACCTCCAGGTCCTGAATGCCTTCGTGAAGGTGCAAAAGTTCCGCATGGAATCCATTCGCACGGTGGTCAGTGCACTCCGTCAAGGGGATTTTCTGGCGAACTTGGAATTCAAGGACGCCTACTTGTATGTTCCGATCTGCGCTTGCGATCGACGAAGTCCACTATCAATTTGTGGCTCTTCCTTTCGGCCTAGCCCCGGCGCCGAGGGTGTTCACTAAGGTGCTTGTGCCGGTTCTAGCTTGCTGAGACAGCAAGGCATTGCTGTCGTGGGCTATCTGGACGATCTTCTTCTCAGAGCAGGAAATGGCTCAGTATTAGAAGACAGTGTGACTATCGTCAGTCAGACCCTTAGGGACTTCGGGTGGCTCCTAAATATTCAGGAGTCAGTCCGGGTCCCGACTCGAGATTTGGAGTATCTCGGTCTGATTCTGGACTCCTTGGAGGCAAAAGGTATTCCTACCTCCGGGGAAGCTACTGACACTTCAGTCTGCAGTACGGATGCTGACATCCCAAAAAATGGTCGTCAATCCGTTTTTGCATGGGAATCCTGGGACTCATGGTGACCTCTTTCGAGGCCATTCCGTATGCCCAATCACACACCAGGGCATTGCAGAAGGAGATCTTGTTCCCTTGGGACAAATCCCCGTTGTCTTTGGATTTTCCGATCCAGGTGAGCCACCTGGTCAGGGCGTCCCTGACATGGAGTTTGGGTCCCCGGCTCTTCGGTCCGGGAAGTCATTCCTCCCCGTCCAATGGACGGTGTTCACTACAGACGCCAGCCTGAAGGGCTGGGGTGTAATCTGGGGAGTCCTGTTGGCCCAAGGGCTTGGACTCCGGACGAAGCCCGTTTGCCGATTAATGTTCTGGAAATACGGGCCATCAGACTGTGCCTCTCCTCGTGGTCTGAGAGATTGCAGGATCGTTCCATTAGAATCCTGTCGGACAAGTCACGGTGGTGGCGTATGTCGACCACCTCGAAGCTCAGCTGAGGCTTCCGAGGTCCCCCGTACCCTGAAGTGGGCTAAAGGAAGCGTGCTGGCTCTGTCAGCTGTTTACATTCCGGGCATAGAACTGGCGGACTATTGAGTTGCCAGACGTTGGACCGGGGAGAGTGGTCCTTGCACCCGGAGGTATTTCAACTCCTTTGCCACACAAACGGTGGGGCACGCCGGAGGTGGACCCGATGGCTTCTCGACTCAATTGTAAGTTGTCGATTTGTGGCCAGATCCAGGGATCCTTGGGCGGATGCATCAGAGGCGTCAGTGGCCCATGGGGTCATGATCACCTGATACACGTTTATCCTCCGCTGCAGTTGCTTCCTCGCCTGCTGCGCAGGGTGGCGACCGAGGGAATTCCGGTGATCCTCATTGCTCCGGATCGACCTCGGCTTCACTGGTACGCCGATCTGGTACGTCTCGTCGAGGCCGTTCCCTGATGGTTGCCAATAGGGAGGACTTTCTGTCTCAAAGTCATATATTTCATCCTGCCTTTACAGTCTCGGGCCTTGACGGCATGGCTGTTATAAGCCAGGTGTTGAGAGACCGAGGCTCTCGGACTCGGTCATTTCGTCCATATGAAGGACACGGAAGTCTTCCTCCAGAACTATCTCTGTACCTGGAATAGCTTACATCGCCATGTGCGAAGAGCTGGACTGACATCCTCGGACGTATTCCGTCCTTAGAATCCTGCGTTTCCTACAGCATGGCGTGGCCCAAAGGCTCGCTTTGAGTATCATTTAGGGTCAGTTTCGGCCTTGGCCGTCTTCTTTCGGTGACCACTAGCGGGTCATTCCTTGGTTGGCACCCTTGTACAGGGGGTTCGCCATGGGCTCCCTCCTGTCGTGTCTCCTTTCCCCCCGTGGGATCGGAATTGGTACTCTCGGTTCTCCAGGAACCTCCTTTTGAGAATATCAGGGATATTCCCCTCTTCGCTTTGTCTCAGTGGGTGGCTCTTTTTAGTGGCAATCACTTCTGTTAGACGAGTATCTGAATTGGCGACCTTGTACTGCAAGTCGCCATATTTAGTCATCCATAAGGATACTCGGTGTTGCATCCGCGACTTTCTCTTTTGTCAAGGGTGATCTTGACCTTTCACCTAAAATGAGGACATTGTCCTCCCGTCCTAGTGTCCTCGCCCGTCGCATCCCAGAGTGCGCGCGGCACACTTTGAATGTGGTACGTGCCTTGCAGGTGTGCCTGTCTGCTGCTTCTATTCGGAAGTCTACTCTCTGTTTGACTGTCTCTGGTCAGATACAGGGTCAAGCGGCTTCGTCTGCCACCTTTTTCTAGGTGGATCGGACAAACCGGCTTTCAAGCCTATACTCTCATGGGGCGGGCGCCTCCCTTCCCGGTTACGGCGCATTCCACCAGGGCAATTGGTGCTTCCTGTGTTTTCCGACAACAAGCGTCAGTTGCACAAGTGTGCAAGGCGGCGACCTGGTCGTCTGTTCATACCTTTTCTATGTTTTATAGGGTTGATGAGGCTGCATCTCCGGATGCTTCCTTCGGCCGCAAGGTGTTGCAGGCCGCTGTTTAAAGTGGCAACTCCACCGTTGGGGAGCTCTGCCTTGTTTGGAGTGAAGTTTTTTGGTTTTTCCATTTATACTGCTCCCATCCCTCTTGACACTGCTTTGGGACATCCCACGTGTAAAGTGTAAGAGACGCCGTGTCGGTCCATGGATGATAAGAGAAAATGGGATTTTTGTACTCACCGTAAAATCCATTTCTCTGACATCCATGGACCGACACGGCACCCACCCTTCCTTTAAGTTTGTGCTGCTTTGTTACGAACTGAGGCCTGCTAGCTGCAGGTGTGAGGGTAATGTCCGGAGGGACCGCCCCCCTGGGCGGGGCTGTTCAGCTCTGGTTTGTTCTGGAATGTTTTAACATTCTGCCTAGGTCTTCTCCTGCAAGCAGGGACATATACCCACGTGTAAAGTGTAAGAGACGCCGTGTCGGTCCATGGATGTCAGAGAAATGGATTTTACGGTGAGTACAAAAATCCCATTTTTTCGCGACGTGATTTTTCATGTTTCCTCTCAAGCCTGCCTTGCCTACACACTATCGTGGAAAAAAATGTTTGAGTAAAGCGCGGTGACGTACAACACGTACGACGGCACTATAAAGGGGAAGTTCCATTCGGATGGCGACACCCTTCATGTTAGTAAAGTTTGTTGAGCGACGATTGGCACTTTTCAGCCTCGTGCTTTTCAGTCCGTTACAGCGTGACGAATGTGCTATCTCCATTACGAACGCTAGTTTTACCAGAACGAGCGCTCCCGTCTCATACTTGATTCTGAGCATGCGCATTTTTTTTCACGTCGTTAAAGCCCACACACGGCCGCTTTTCATGATGAGAAAAACGACGATGTAAAAAACGACGTGAAAAATTACAGCATGTTCCAAGTTTTTCATGCCCATTTTTCACGTTGTGAAAAATGCTCTGAAGCCCACACACAATCATTTTTAATTACCATTTTAAAAAATAATTTTTTTCTCGGCATTAAAAACGGTCGTGTGTACACAGCATAGAGGCTGCAGTTCTGCTTAGAGATCATTTGAAAAGGTCTCTATATCCGGATGCATTGGATTTTATCACAATAAGATACTAAAGCTAGTAATAAAATTGCTTGGTGATGTTGAAGGTGGTTCACAATGCTACATTGGCTTGCTCAGTTTAGGAACTTACCTTGGCATGCTGTATGTATCAATGCTTAACCACTTCAGCTTCGGGAGGTTTACCCCCCTTCATGACCAGGCCATTTTTTGCGATACGGTACTGTGTTACTTTTACTGACAATTGCCCGGTCATGCAACGCTGTACCCAAATAATATGCATTTCCTTTTTTCCCCACAAATAGAGCTTTCTTTTGGTGGTATTTGATCATCTCTGCAGTTTTTATTTTTTGCGCTATAAACAAAAAAAGACCGACAATTTAAAAAAAAATAATTATTTACCGTATTTATCAGCGTATAACACGTACAGGCGTATAACACGCACCCTAACTATAAGAGCAAAGTTTCCACAGCCCCCTGCGTATAACACGCAGGCACAGTTTACCCTCTATTTTCAGGGTAAAAAAGTGAGCGTTATACGCCAATAAATACAGTATTTACTTTCTGCTATAAAACATGCCCAATAATTTTTTTTTATAAATCTAATTTCTTCATCAATTTAGGCCAATATGTATTCTGCTACATATTTTTGGTAAAACAAATCCCAGTAAGCGTATAATAATTGGTTTGTGCAAACTATATAGTGCTTACATGCTATGGGATATATTTTTGGAATTTCTATTTATTTTTATTAGTAATGGCTGTGATCAGCGACTGAAGCCTCATACACACGACTAGTTTTCTCTGCAAGAAAACTGCTGGGAGAGCTTTTTGCAGAGAAAACTGGCCGTGTGTATGGTATCTCGACAGGAAAACTGCCGGGAATCTCGACAAGAAAAATAGAGAACCTGCTCGGCGACGGCATCGAATGTGACGAGCGCCGGCTCGTCGAAGTTGATGACGTCACCGCGTTCTTGCCATTCAAAAGAACGGCGGTTCTTTTGAATGGGTGTGTGTGTACACTTGTCGAGCAAGGTAAGCTTGACAGGAATCCCGTCAAGAAAACCGACGGTTTCCCGCCCGTGTGTACAGGGCTTTATAGCGGGACTGCGACAAATCAGACACCTGACACTTTTTGGAGACCAGTGACACTAATACAGTGATCAGTGCTAAAAAAAATATGCACGGTCACTGTACTAATGACACTGGAAGGGAAGAGGTTAACATCAGGGGCGATCAAAGAGTTAAATGTGTTCCCTTGGTGTGCTTACTAAATGTGTGGGGAGTGTTTTCACTGTGGGAAGGCAGAGATCCATCTTCCTGCTTAGCAGGAAGACAGGATCACTGCCTTCCCTTGTCACAGAACGGCGATCTGCCTTGTTTACATAGGCAGATCGCCATTCTGCCTGCCTCCCGAACGATTGGCAGATCCTGGCAGACATCATGTCCTTCGGACCCGCTGATTGGCTCCCGCTGTGTCCAATCACAGCAGAACAGGTCGCCGGCAACAGGCGTGTGCGCCCCAGACGTACAGGTACGTGATTCTGCTCAGAGCGGTCGTTCTGCTGCAGTAAATGTGCGTGGGACAGTTGGCATCTGCTTAAAAATGCTTTGATATATTCCCAAATTTGGTTTTAACTGAGAAAGTCACTTGGATGAGTGGTAAAATATAATTTACATTACAAATGAAGTCCACGTGAATAGTACTAACTACTACTACTTCTACCATGACCCGGATAATTGAAAACCATCACAGACTAATATAGTACATATTTGTCTTTTTTAGTACAGTTGTAATAATTCCTGAATATCAGTAGAAATTCACTTGATTGATTTTAGTGACAGGTAACAGGCATGACCAATTCTTGAGTGGTGCAATTCTTCAGACAGATGATTAGAGCTCAGTCGGCAGGTTAATGATCAGATCCAGTGGCGGTGCGTCCATAGTGGGCGCAGGAGCGCCGCCCCCTCTCTCTCCTGCACCCGTCACTCACAACAATACATAGGTTCATGCATTGCATGAACCTATGTATTGTTGCCGCCACTGCCGCCCACTATTCAGATGGCCGGCCTCCTATTGAGCGCCAGCCATCTGAATAAAAGCGGCTGGTTGGTGTTTGGAAGTGCCTATCAGAGCCAGCGGCTGTAATCGGCTTCCGAATAGTTAACCAGAGGATGCACGGGGGTGCGTTCCTTGGTTAACACTGATAGGCGTCTCAGGGAATCAGGTTCACCGGGTCTGGTTACCGGTAACCTGATTGGCTAAAGCAACATCGAGTGTGGGAGAAGACATCGAGGACTGAAGGAGGACGGCGCTGACCCGAGGAAGGTAAGTGCAGGGCTGGGGGGAAACTGGCTGCATTTGGGGGGAAACTGGCTGCGTTTGGGGGCAAACTGGCTGCGTTTGGGGGCAAACTGGCTGCGTTTGGGGACAAACTGGCTGCGTTTGGGGACAAACTGGCTGCGTTTGGGAACAAACTGGCTGCATTTGGGGGGAACCTGGCTGCATTTGGGGACAAACTGGCTGTATTTGGAGACAAACTGGCTGCATTTGGGGGGAAACTGGCTGCATTTGGGGGGAAACTGGCTGCATTTGGGGACAAACTGGCTGTATTTGGGAGGAAACTGGTGGCGTTTGGGCACAGTGGCTGCGTTTAATGGGCACAGTGGCGGTAATTGTTGAATCAGATCAGACACAGACATGCAGATAATAAGCAGTCCTTGTTCCAGATAGGTAGACAGAGCAATTACTCACAATAACAACTCAGTGCAAAAGGTTGATGACGAGGATAAATTCAGACAAGTTGAATACAAACATAGTCCAAATAAATTTTCAGGAGCAATCTATGGCATTAACAGTCAGAAGAATGTCAGACAGACACAAAACAAGACAAGTTAACCTATTAATTAGGCACAGGAAGAAAGTCCAGCAGCCTACATAATCTTTCTTGATTGAAGCAGATGTATAAAACAGAGACCTGACTTGCAGTGCTGAGTAATGACCAGCAGATAATAAAGGAGCACAGCTGACTGTTACACCCAGAATTTTCTTCATCCAACAGTCTATGGGCTTGACTCTTTGTATGGGACTATCCTGTGTATTGCTGTGTCATAGCTTTAAGCCCATAATATTTCAGGATTAAAAAGTCATCTGCATGACTAATTATTTGCTGAGTGCCTGAGTACAGGCCTGCTTTAAGGCCCCATTCACACAAACTTTCTGATCAGGTCCGCCTGTCCGTTTTTTCAGGTCGACCTTATCGAATGCTCCATTCACTCCTATGGAGCGGCAGATTCAGCAGTTACGTGTCTGCCGACACCCGCCGCTATCCGATCCTGTCCGTGAAATCCAGACAGATGGTGACCTTATTTTCTATCTATATGTCTGGCGGATCAGATGAAAACGGACAGGCGGTCCGTTTTCTTCGGATCTCCCCATAGAGGAGAGCAGGACTCTGACAGATCCATGCCTGCAGAGTGAGCGGAGACAGACCTGTCAACCGCCTGCTCAGCGGGGATCAGCGGATCGATCCCCCCGCTGAGCAAGCGGGCAAGCCCATGTGAAAGGACCCTTACACTGATGAGTAGATCAACAATAAACAATATGAAGCTAATTTTAATGAACTCCAGCAACAAGTTTACAACTACAGGTAATGTGGCCTAGTGCTTCTGATACTCAAAGTAGCTGATTGTTGGATGAAACTTGGTAAGGAAGGCAAGTATAGCTTTGGCTTTGTTCCAAAGTAAAATGTTGATATGTGTAATTGTAGTGTTTAGGGTGAGTCTTGCTCTTAATTAGAAAGTGTGTTAATATTTATTCTGTTATAATTATACTTATTTAGGTGATTCACAGTATATTAGTTATATATAACTTCTAACTGGTGAGTCTTCTATCTGAAAGTACCAAATTAATGGGAGGAGCTGGTTTTGAAATGAATATTAAGTCTTGAATGAAATTATATTTTAATCGAAATTTCCATTAATAACATATAGCCATAATCATATCATGTATTTATAAACAGCTGTGTTACTCACTACAAATAAGAGTGTTAGCTTTTTCATTTTTTCACTAATTTGTATAATGATGATAATTATACCATTGCTTTAGAATGCACATAGAACTTATCATGCTTTTTTATAGAGAATGTAACCAATTGGTACTACTTTTGGAGACAGCATGCTATGTAAGTTCACTAGCATGGCACATGGGATTTATTTGACTGCTTTCTGACTTGTGAAGAGGTCCCTCAGGTGCCCAAATCCAATTTCACAGAGATGAAAACAGCATACCATAGAAAGCATACAAATCCTGTGCTTTTGGACCTGATCCAGCGTAAATTTTACTAATGCACAGGATTTAGCCCATCATGAAACTAACAGCAAAATGTTGAAACTCAGGATGACATCAGGATGACATCCAAAATGGTATTTCTTGATTAAGTAAACATGTACAAAGCTATAAAACATCCTACGCGTTTTGGACGTTAGTCCTTGTCATAAGAATGACCTGTACCTTGAAAAACAATCATTGGTATGTAGATATTTGTATCCTTGTCTTTTCGGGTGGAACGCTGGACTAATGTCAGCAGATTAATAAAATTGCATTGGATCAGGTCCAAGAGTGTAAAAACCAGTTCCATCAGATCCCTCCTTGTAAAAGCTTAAAACCTAATGCCCCTGCTACAGTCATATGAAGACAAACATACATACGCTCTAGAGTCATTCTGGCTAGTCACATCATATCCAACCAGTAGGTTTTTTAGACTGTGGGAACCTGGAGTAGCTGGAAGAAACAATATAGATATGTATTCAAACTTTATGCTCACAGTCCGCAGTGCTTCCACTAGGCTCCCATGCGGTGCATGTAAAATCAGAAATAAGTATTCTATTGCAGAATTCAGTAATGGTCTACAAAAGGTACTGACACTTTTACATAAGGGGTTTATGCAGCTACTTTACACCGTAAAAAACCTGTTCTGCTGCGTAAGGTAGCAGTGTTTTCAGCCCAGCTTTACAACCTGTCCATTTGATTGATGTCCTGGAAACAGTTAGCCAACTTTGTCTCATGGGATTTCTGTAGACAGAGAACCTCCCCCAAGCTAGCTAAAAATGTATGGGTACCATAAAGCCTGCCACACATTCGTAAAAATGTGTTATTTTTTTTTTTTTTGTTTTCAGAATCTTTGCTCAATTTCCTAATGCATAGTGGGGTGGTTAAATCAATGATTGCTTTTGACTACAGGGCCACCATCAGGGGTATACAGGCAGTACACCTGTAAGGGGCCCGGTGGTCCCCAGGGGCCCAGGTGACAACCGCCGTTTTTTTTTGTCAGCACCCAAACCCCCCCTACCCCAATTTGGTGGTCCCCAGGGGCCCGGATGACAACCCCCGTTTTTTCTTTTTCTTTGTTCATTAGCACCCAGACCCCTCCGTCCTCAATTCGCCCCCCCGGTTCTCAGTATGCGACGGCAGCACCCCCCCCCCCCCCGGTTCTCTGCTCCAGGGGGCCCATGGCTGAATCTGTGTAAAGGGCCCCGAAATTCCTGATGGCGGCCCTGTTTGACTGTAATGACAAGAAAATTCAAAGGAGCATAATGGAAGCATTTTCTCAGACAAATTAAATCAAGTTAATTAATGAATTTAGTTGACCCAATGAGAGCAAAATTGAATGCTCTGACCTAATGAGAGCAAAATTGAATGCTCTGACCTAATGAGAGCAAAATTGAATGCTCTGACGGATCAGAACTTCTGTATGAGTGTTCAAATAAAATTTTGCTGGTATAGGCACAGCTTTATTGTTTGCTGGGTAAAAGTGGTTCAAAAATAACTGTCCAACCACCCTAAAGCCACATGCATAACGACAAGGCTATCTGAATTCCAGGTACTCAGCCCTGGGTGCATATTGCCCTAAACGTACAGTACATACTGCTCAGTGCACTATCCAGCCCTGTCCAGGAACATCAACTGCCAGCCTCCCATAGAGTTTGGCAGGCTGCCGGTAGAGTGGCTGGAACATGCCCTTTAGGTTGCCTTGATTTCTTTTTTATAACGAACATGCAAGATAACAACAAATTATAGTGGAGCTAATCTCTGCTATACTTCCCTCTTCCAACAACACGAGCCCCCTTGCTAAACACTTCCATTTTCACCTGGTCATCTTCTGGGTTTGATATCTTCCACTACCTAGATAGACAGTCTCTAGATGTGGTAACAATCAGACATGGCACAGAGCTGGCTTATCTCGACACTAAGGCATATCAAGAATGTACTGTGTGTAGCGATACCCCCAGCTAAGAGGGCCGCTGGTATGATTTGCTTTGGGCCCTGTAGCACTCACTGTCAACCACCGGCAATTTGCTCTACCCTCCCTTGGCACAGTTAGTAGGGGATGATGGGATTGTGTGACCTGTGACTCCTGGCTAGGGATGAGCTTTGAGTTCGAGTCGAACTCATGTTCGACTCGAACATTGCCTGTTCGCCCGTTCGCCGAACAGCGAACAAATTGGGGTGTTCGCGGCAAATTCGAAAAATCTATGGGAGAAATCTAAAGTGCTAATTATAAAGGCTTATATGCAAGTTATTGTCCTAAAAAGTGTTTGGGGACCCGGGTCCTGCCCCAGGGGACATGTATCAATGCAAAAAGAAGTTTTAAAAACGGCCGTTTTTTCGAGAGCAGTGATTTTAATAATGCTTAAAATGAAACAATAAAAGTGAAATATTCCTTTAAATTTCGTACCTGGGGGGTGTGTATGATATGCATGTAAAGTGGCGCATGTTTCCCGTGCTTAGAACTGTCCCTGCAAAAAATGTCATTTTTTAAAGAAAAAAATGCATTTAAAACTGACTCGCGGCTATTAATGAATTGTCGGCTCCCGGCAATACATACAAAAGTCATTGATAAAAAAAAAAAAAAAAAAAGCGTGGGGGTTCCCCAGAATTCAATTACCAGGCCCTTCAGGTCTGGAATGGATATTAAGGGGAACCCCGCCGCAAATGAAAAAAAAATTGACGTGGGGTTCCCCCAAATATCCATTCCAGGCCCTTCAGATCTGGCATGGATTTTAAGGGGAACTCCACCCCAAATTTAAAAAAAAAATGGCGTGGAGTCCCCCTAAAAATCCATACCAGACCCCTTATCCGAGCACGCAACCTGGCCGGCCGCAGGGGAAAAGGGGGGGACGAGAGGGCGCCCCCCCCTCCCTCCTGAACCGTACCAAGCCACATGCCCTCAACATGGGGAGGATGTCCCCATGTTGATGGGGACAAGGGCCTCATCCCCACAACCCTTGCCCGGTGGTTGTGGGGGTCTGCGGGCGGGGGGCTTATCGGAATCTGGAAGACCCCTTTAACAAAGGGGACCCCCAGATCCCGGCCCCCCTATGTGAATTGGTAAGGGGTACATTGTACCCCTACCATTTCACGAAGAAAGCGTAATTTTTTTTTTTTAAAAACACACAAACACCTTGAAAAAGTATTTTATTAAAGAAAAAAAAAAAAAACATTCCAGCGGTGAAATCCAGTGTCCCGCGGCGATCCCGATGTCCAGCGCTGTACTTCATTGGTTGTGCCTGAGCGGACCTGATGGGGAACTCCCTCTCAGTATTTTAAATGTATAGACCCGCCCCTTCTAAAGTTCCCCATCAGGTCCGCTCAGCGGACCAGATGCGGAACATGAGAAGGGGCGGGTCTATACATGTATTACCAAAGTGAGAGCAGTTCCCCATCAGGTCCGCCCCCTCGGTTTGTCGGACCCGCCTACGTCATTGGCTTGAGCGGGGAACTTCCTTCACTGTGTAATTTAAATTTACATAGTGAAGGAAGTTCCCCGCTCAAGCCAATGACGTAGGCGGGTCCAACATACCGAGGGGGCGGACCTGATGGGGAACTGCTCTCACTTTGGTAATACATGTATAGACCCGCCCCTTCTCATGTTCCGCATCTGGTCCGCTGAGCGGACCTGATGGGGAACTTTAGAAGGGGCGGGTCTATACATTTAAAATACTGAGAGGGAGTTCCCCATCAGGTCCGCTCAGGCACAACCAATGAAGCACAGCGCTGGACATCGGGATCGCCGCGGGACACTGGATTTCACCGCTGGAATGTTTTTTTGTTTTTTTTAATAAAGGACTTTTTTAAGGTGTTTGTGTGTTTTTTTTTTAACATTTTTTTACGCTTTCTTCGTGAAATGGTAGGGGTACAATGTACCCCTTACCAATTCACATAGGGGGGGGCCGGGATCTGGGGGTCCCCTTTGTTAAAGGGGTCTTCCAGATTCCGATAAGCCCCCCGCCCGCAGACCCCCACAACCACCGGGCAAGGGTTGTGGGGATGAGGCCCTTGTCCCCATCAACATGGGGACATCCTCCCCATGTTGAGGGCATGTGGCCTGGTACGGTTCAGGAGGGAGGGGGGGCCGCTCTCTCGTCCCCCCCTTTCCCCCTGCGGCCGGCCAGGTTGCGTGCTCGGATAAGGGGTCTGGTATGGATTTTTAGGGGGACTCCACGCCATTTTTTTTTTAAATTTGGGGTGGAGTTCCTCTTAAAATCCATGCCAGATCTGAAGGGCCTGGAATGGATATTTGGGGGAACCCCACGTCAAATTTTTTTTTAAATTTGCGGCGAGGTTCCCCTTAATATCCATTCCAGACCTGAAGGGCCTGGTAATTGAATTCTGGGGAACCCCCACGCTTTTTTTTTTTTTTTTTTTTTTTTTTATCAATGACTTTTGTATGTATTGCCGGGAGCCGACAATTCATTAATAGCCGCGAGTCAGTTTTAAATGCATTTTTTTCTTTCAAAAATGAAATTTTTTGCAGGGACAGTTCTAAGCACGGGAAACATGCGCCACTTCACATGCATATCATACACACACCCCAGGTACGAAATTTAAAGGAATATTTCACTTTTATTGTTTCATTTTAAGCATTATTAAAATCACTGCTCCCGAAAAAACGGCCGTTTTTAAAACTTCTTTTTGCATTGATACATGTCCCCTGGGGCAGGACCCGGGTCCCCAAACACTTTTTAGGACAATAACTTGCATATTAGCCTTTATAATTAACACTTTAGATTTCGAACGTTCGAGTCCATTGTATTTAATAGGGTTCTAAAGTTTACACAAACATTTTGTCTGTTCGCAGGTTCTGGTGCGAACCGAACAGGGGGGTGTTCGGCTCATCCCTGCTCCTGGCAGCGCAATCCCACAATAAAAGCACACAATAGTATAGTGTAGCTATCACTAACCGTTTCTCCTGCACAGTAAATTACACAAACAACTGATATACTTAACCCTGGTACTCTACTGAAAATAATGGTTAAGCAGGCAAACAGTATACATAGACATATGCAGAGCCCTGCAATGAAAGAGTGTTTTAGCACACAGACAGATATACAATTCTATAACAAGAAACTAACAGAACCCCGCTGCAGCTCTTCTCCCTCGTGGGCAAGATGGCGTCCAGCAATGTCACTACTACTAAGTCAGGCCTGACTGTACTATGTGAAAGTTCTGCAGAGAAAAATCTTCGCTAGCAAACGGTGGTGCACTTCTGGAACAATTTGTAATCCACAAGAATAAAGGAATTCGATAACTTGGTGACCCAGAACAAATCTACTAGCGTTATTCAATGCACTGTCCCTCCGGCGTGCAACTGCAACACTAACGTTAGTTCTGAACAACAGTTACTGGGTCTAGAGATCCTGTATTATTCTCATGAGCAAGTGCTCTCTCACCCAACCGGAACAGTCCGTGTCCGTATCTTCCGTTGCTGTGTCTTGGTACACAGATTCCCCGACACCCGGGTCTTCGGTCCTCCTGGTAGTAGCAGAACAGCAGCAGGATGCGACGTCCCTCGGGCTCATCAGTCAGTACGGAAGGCTCTTTGGAATAATACAGGCCTAGGCTTCAGGCCCTGTATTCTCAGCAGACTCAGCACAGAGTTACACTTGCTGGGCGGGCGGTGTCCAAAGAGAAAGCTCTCCGGCCCGCCCCCTGGTTAAATACCCCGCCCCAGCAGTCCTTGCATCCTGGGTATGGTAGTCTCTGGGCCTTAAAGCAAACACCCGCTACATGTATATTAAGCTGCACATGCATGGCTCAGTGTACATGCAGAAGAACATTACTTTTGATGCTTGTATTGCAGAAGAGTCAATAAATCAATAATAGCTTGCTTGCCAGCATTTAATTCCATTTTAGTTTCTTGGATATGAATGGTTCCATCAAAAGCACTTTTGAATGTTCTATTTGGAACCAGATTTTCAACAACATGCAAAAAAATATAGATTCTCCTCTCATACAGTATTAAATGCACATCCACTATTCAGTGCACAGCAAGTAAAATTGTTGGGCAAGTATTCTATAAAAAGCCAAGGTAGATGTTTTACACATCTTCACAGTAGGGAAAAATAGACAACCAAAAAATTTGTTTAAAAGCTACTTGTTAAAAAGCTGTTTAAGAAGTCAGATAGTCAGTTCTCTCTTCATAAAAGTACTAAGAGCAATTATGCTCCATGTATTGAATTGTATTGTAACTGTGCTGTCTGTCCTCGTGTTGTAAAGCGCTGCGCAAACTGTTGGCGCTATATAAATCCTGTACAATAATAAGAAGAATGTACTAAAGGACGCCAATTGTGTCAGAACAGAGGCTGCAGCAGAACCTTTCAGTAAAATAAGCCATAACAGCTGACTTGGTGCTGATATCATTACATTATCCAGAACATCCTCACTTTTTCATCAGGGTCCAGCAGGAATAGCTACAACACCTTTCTAACAGAAAGTGTGCCAGTCTTACATTCTACTTTATATAGCCCAAAATGTAATCTCTAGACCACCAATATATCACCATAGGGCAACTGGCCTGTATATCTCATAATATACCATCTGTCTTCCCTAGGTATGAAGATGAGTTCAATCTACGCACAGACATGGAATATGCATTTGTAGGACTGAAGAAGGTAAGAGTGATGTCATGTATCTAATAAATGTTTTGTTATAATGAGAGTATCCAGCATCCATTGGCTCATCCAAAATGTATTTTATTAGAAACATACAGGACAACCTGCGAAGACGTTTCAGCCTGCTAGGGTCTTAGTTGTAGCTCCTAATAAAATATGTTTTGGCACTGTGCAATCATGTCTTATAAGAGGATGACTAGCTCTGTGCTGTGTGCAGGGCCGTCATCAGGGGGGTACAGGCAGTACACGTGTAAGTGGCCCGGATGACAAACCCTGTTTTTTTTTTTTTTTTAAATCGGTAGCACCCAAAGCCCCCCCACCCCAATTTGGTGGTCCCCAGGGGCCCAGATGACAACCCCCATTTTTTTTAATTTTTTTTTAATTTTCTTTTTTCGTCAGCACCCAAACCCTCCCCGACCCCAATTCGGTGGTCCCCAGGGGTCCGGATGGCAACCCCCCGTTTTTTTTCCAATCTTTCTTTTGTTCGTCAGCACCCAAACTCCCCCGACCTCAATTCACGGCCGCCCCAGCTTCTCAATTCACGGCACCCCACCGCTTCTCAATTCACGGCACCCCCCACTTCTCTCAACTTGCGCCTCCCCCCCCCCGGTTCTCCGGTTCTCAAGTAGCGGCGGCACCCCCCTGCTTCTCAGTTCGCGGGAGCCCCCCCCGGTTCTCTGCTCCAGGGGGCCCATGGCTGAAGTTGTGTAAGGGGCCCCGAAATTCCTGATGGCGGCCCTGGCTGTGTGCCATGAGAGGGTAGAGGAAGTGCAGTAGAAGGTGAGCTATATGCGTTTCTTTTTTTATTGAGGTCAGGGGAGCTGTTCATAGCAAATAGTCTGATTAGAGTGAAAGAATAGGATTACTTGTTAAAGTTACCATCTGATTGGTTGCTTTGAACAATATCTCATGCTACCTTTTCCAACCTAAACTAGGGGAAAATTTATGAAAAGAACAAAATCACAGGTATAAAACTACTCCATCCACAGTAATGGCCAAATCTGACATATCTGAAGAGTCTATGTAGATGCAGCCAACCCACTTTGAGTAGAGAACAAGCACTACTACTTCTACTCCTACTACTACTACTACTACTACTAACAGAAAAGGCAGAATGCAAACACCAAACAGCTGCAATCTCCAAATGGCTACCAAGCTGTCAGTCAGCACTGGCGTACAAAGTGTTTGAAAGATATTTCATCTTATTGCACTGCCAATATTATTGCAATATTATTGTATTAATCCTGACAAAGCTGCAAAACCTGTTTAACAAGTCACTGCTAGCATATAGGCTGTCTGAGTACCAGAAAACTTATATACAGAGTAACCAATGTACAAATTAAAAGGACAAAAGGAGGAACTGGCACAAATTGATCCTTTGTTCCCAGTTTGTATTCTCAAGTCATTTAAAACTAGTCCCCAAGATATCTTTTAACCCTATAAAAGGAGCTGAAACTCATTAAATTGTTATAACTTGACCCAAAGAATTTTGTAGTGTGTCATCTACCTCTATGAGGAGCTGAGGTGACAAAGGTGGCCTTTTGGACAATTCCCTTCTGAGAACCCTTGGAAACGAAGACAGTGACTGAATGGGCGATAAAATGGCACAAGTTTCAAGGTGAAAGATCTGGTGACTGGAACTCAGGAGCACTGCTCAGATTTACAGATTTACAGAAGTACAGCACAGGTTTGAGTCAGTAACAGATAGGCAGAACCAAGGCTAGGAACATGCAGAGGTCAGCACTGTGCAGGCAACGAGGTACAAAGCCAGTGAGCAAAATCTTGGTCAGAAGTCCAGGCTGAATTCGGTAATGGAGGTATTCAGCAATCAATGGCAGACAAAGAAAATCCAAGGGCAGGCCAGACAGAAGGGTCAATAACAAAGGTCAGGCAAGTTCAGAATCAAAGATTAGGGGTCACAGGGATACAGCTTAAAAACCATGTAGCACTGAACCTAGGCAGGACTCGGATTTAATTCTGAAGTTTAATCTGATAATATTTGCCTTCACTTGTTCCTTCTTTCACCTAAAGCCAGCCATAGATGGTTTGAATCTTGCCCGGTTCAGCAAGAACCAGATACAATTTGAACCATGCATGGGCATACTGAATGTACCCAAGTCAGGTACAACCAGTCTGCTGGATTTTACATGCGCTTATTGTAAGCAGCTATTATAGCCGCTAGCAATAATTACAGTCTTCTCCAGGCAGGGGTGGCTTTCCCTGCCCTTCCATCGGGAGAACACAATGACTCGGTGGGAGAGTCCCAGGCCCTTCAGTCTGGTATGGATTTTAAGGGGAGCCCCCACGTCAATATAATGGCGTGGGGTCCCCCAAAATCCATACCAGACCCTTATCCAAGCACGCAGCCCGGCAGGTCAGGAAAAGGGGGTGGGGACAAGCGAGCATCCCACCTCTCCTGAACAGTACCAGGCCGTGCCCTCAACATGGGGTGGTGGGTGCTTTGGGGCAGGGGGGCCTTGAGCCCCAAAGCACCTTGTACCCATGTTGATGAGGACAAGAGCCTCTTCCAGACAACCCTGGCCGTTGGTTGTCAGAAGCTGCGGGCGGGGGGCTTATAGGAATCTGGAAGCCCCCTTTAACAAGTCACCGCCAGGGAAGTGACGTTATAAAAAAACATGCGGCCTGGTACGGTTCAGGAGGGGGCGCTCGCTCGTCTCCTCCCCCCTTTCTTGACCTGTCAGGCTGCGTGCTCGGATAAGGGTTTGGTATGGATTTTGGGGGGGACCACATGCTGTTTTTTTGGCGTGGGGGTTCCCCTAAAAATCCATACCAGACCGAAGGGCCTGGTATGCTCTTGGAGAGGGAACCCATGCCGTTTTTTTTTAATTATGTGGCGTGGAGTTCCCCTTGAAGATCATCAGAGTACAAGTCGTATGCCAAAGTCGGATCAGTGAAGACGGTGATCTGACTTCGATTCGACTTCAGTGATATTCAATGGGCTGAAGTAGGATCAAAGTCAGACCAAAGTAGTGCAGGGAGCATTTTCAAAGTCGGACCGACTTGTGTCAGACCAGTTAAGTTGGCTCTCATAGGGAAACATTGATTTTCACACGTCATACGACATGAGCTCCCAATGTCGGAGCGTTTGTTGTACCAGTATGAACCCGGCCTGAGGGTGTGTCTAGGGGCGGAATTAGGGGCAGGGCAGTGTAGGGATTGGGTGGGGCAACTGGTGGCAAATAACTCTTCTTGTTCAAATTCTTTATTTTAACATAATCATAGTGTACATAAAACAACACTCTTAATGAAAGATGTACAGTTTAACAAACGATATATCTGAAGAGAGATAAGCTTAAAGCTATTCAGCCCAACCGGGATAACGGCCATTAAAGCGAAACAGATCTAAAATTAGGAAGGGCCTATTGTCACATCAATTGGCTTGGGATTACTAATGATGGGGCAGTGAGAGAGAGGAAATAACAATAAAAAAAAAAAAAAAAATCCCATCAGATAATGAATATGTAAATTCAAAAAGATAAGAAATAGGTAGTCCAGTCCAGAAATAGTAATAAACAAAGCTTGTCGTCGGCAGGACCAGGGTATACAATCTACAGATAGATCCGGGTAATAAGTCCCATCTTTGTTATAGAGATTGTGAGTATAACAGTTCAATTGGGAAGGAGAAAGAAAAGAAGGTCAAATAAAGGGCAAGAGCGGTGGGAAGAGGGGGAGAGAGAGAGAGAGAGAGAGTATAGGAGAGGTATGGGAGGGGGGAAGGGTGTCGGCAGGGGGGCACGGGCCCCCGGTGGGCACCAAAGCAAACATGGATAAACCGTGACGTATCATAACCCAAGCAGGTCGGCGTCAAAATCCGAAGGGAGGAAGTTCTCCACCCATGGTGACCAGACTTTGCAGTGTTGGGGAAGACGGTCCAGGATGGTGGCCTCAATCTTACTGTGTATCATTGCCTGGGTTACTCTATTCTTCACTTCAGCAATGTGCAGAAGTGGGGTTTTCCAGGCCCTAGCTATTGTCTGTTTGGCTGCTGTGGTTAATTGAAAGAGGATGCGTCGTTGGGCCCTAGTGTAGTCACCCTGAATGTGGTTTAACAGAGCCAGGGAGGGGTCAGGAGTCAAGGTGTCATGAAGTAGGGTGGAAGCCATAAGAAATATAGTTGCCCAAAATCGTTGCACAATGGGACAAGACCACCAGATGTGGACATGAGTACCTCTTTCCCCACAGCCTCTGAAACATTCAGGTGAATATGACGGGAGAAATTTTGAGATTCTAGTGGGGACGAGATACCACCACATGAGGACCTTATAATTTGCCTCTAAGGCTACTACATTCTGCGTAGAGGACTTCGTGTTGGCCCATATGTTTGTCCAGTCATCTGCATCTAGTTCCAGTTGTAGGTCCTTGGACCACTGCGCAGCATAGGGGGGGAGGTCAGCCGAAGCAGAAGTTAAATGGGTATAGATACGCAAGATGATACCAGGGGCATGGGGGTCCGACTTACAGATATCTTCAAAAAAAGATAAACTATCTATCTAGAGAGGAGCTGGTGGCTATTGTTGTCCTGACAAAATGGGCTATTTGGAGGTAACGAAAATATTCTCTAGGAGGTAGATTATCTTGGGATTGGAGCATTGGGAATGTTTTAATAGCGGTTTTAGTGAGAAGGTCACAAACTCGGGTTAGTCCTGCCTGCCGCCAAAGCCGGAAGGAACCCGGTTCAGTGAAGGCCGGATAGAAAAGTGGGTGGCCTATAAAGGAAAGTAAGGGGGCATGGGGAGAGATCAGAGTGAAGCGACCACGTAGGCCGTCCCAGATCTCAAGTGAGTGGCGGGTGACCGGGTTGGATATGGGGCCTCTACTGGAAGCGGGCAGCCACAGTAAATTAGATATTGTCAAGGGGGAAATGTCAATTGCTTCCAAACTAACCCACAGCGGGATTTCATGTGATGCGTGGTACAGAGTTATTTGAGCCAGCCGAGCAGCGTAGTAATAGCGGGCAAAGTTAGGGAGTCCGAGGCCTCCGCTAAGTTTATGACGGAGGAGGATAGACCTGGACACTCTAGGTTTAGTAGAGCCCCAAATATATTTAAATACATGAGTCTGAATGATTCTGTGAAAGTAAGAGGGGATTGCTATCGGAAGGACTCTATAAAGGTATAACAGTTTAGGAAGTAAAGACATCTTAACAGCCGCAACCCGCCCAAGCCAAGAAATGCACAGTGGTTTCCAGGTGTCTAACATGGAGGATAGGTGGGAAAGCATCGGAAGGTAGTTAGCCTGATACAGAGAAGCTGGATCGCTGGTTAGTTTTATTCCTAGGTATGGAAGATGAGTCGTAGACCAATGGAAAGGGAAGTATTCTTGTAGGTGGATAAATTCCTGGTGTGGGAGAGACACATTGAGGGCCCTGGACTTGGATTGGTTAACCTCTAGGCCAGATATTTTCGCAAACTCTTCCAAGATCCGAATAAGATTCGGAAGAGTTGTACGGGGGATGTTACAAATAGGAGTGCATCATCAGCGAACAAGCAGATTTTGTGAGAGGTGGACGCAATTTCTAGTCCTTTAATGTTCGGATTAGCTCTGATCAAGGCAGCTAGGGGTTCTATTACTAAGGCAAAAATTAGGGGGGAGAGGGGACACCCCTGTCTGGTCCCTCTTCGTATGTCAAAGGTATCAGACCTGAATCCCGAGTATTTGACATAAGCTTGAGGGTGGTTATAAAGGGAACTGATCCATTGTAGGAAATGGGGGCCAAAACCCCAACGGGAAAGTACAAAGTTCAGGTAGGGCCATGAGACCGTATTGAATGCTTTCCTGATATCAAGAGATAGTAGGTGCATAGGAATATTACGTTTCCTGGCCAAATGTTGAAGCAGAACAATTCGGCGGACATTATCACTAGCCTGTCGACGCGGCATAAAACCCACTTGGTCTTTATGGATCAGTCCCCCTATAAGAGGATTAAGGCGCAACGCCATAATTTTGGCCAAAAGCTTGATGTCGAGATTGAGTAGGGAAATGGGTCTGAAATTGGACCAGAGGGAGTTGTCTGTATTGGGTTTGGGAATCATGGCTATAATGGCTGTCAACGTGTCTCGACCAAAGGAGTGTTGTTGGAGTAGTGCATTAAAGGAGTTGGAGAGAAGAGGGGCTAAGGTGGTAGCAAATTTTTTAAAATAAGTACCGGAGAGTCCATCAGGGCCTGGTCGCTTATGGGATTTGAGAGTTTTGAAAGCCAGGAGGACCTCTTCGGTTGTCACAGGTTTTTCCAGAGACTCACGGCCAGACTCTGATAACGTGGGTAGAGGAATGTCCCTGAAAAGTGCTTCAGCCTGGGAGGGAGAGAAAGGGGATTTTGCTTCATATAAATCTTTGAGGCGCTTACGAAATTCAGATAGGACTTTAACAGGATTACTAGTATAGGTATTTTTGTCTATTCGCAATCTGATGGGTGCATTATTCCTTTCCGGATGCCGAAGGCGCATGGCTAAAAGCGTATCTGGCTTGTTGGCCGTAGTGTAGATGGTGTGGTTTGACCTGCGGATGGCCTTATCAGCCGATTCAGCCAACAGCAGGTCCAACTCAGTTTTAACCCTTTCCAGAGAAGTTCTGTGTGAGTCAGTAGGAGAAGATTGAAACGGGAGAAAATGGTGGTGAAAGTCCCGCTCCAGGTTTGCCAATTGGATTTTCTTGTCGCGTTTCAGGTGAGTAGATACCGAGATACATGTACCCCTAATGACCGGTTTATGTGCCTCCCAAAGGAGGACAGGAGAGATACCCGGGGTTGAGTTGTATTGTAAGTAGTCCTTAAGAGCGACCTGGATGTCAAGACAATAGGATTGGTCAGCGAGGTGAGCTTCATTAATGCACCATGTACGGTCTTTGGAATGAGGGATTAAGGAGGAGATTGTGGTAAGTACTGCACAGTGGTCTGACCAAGTAATGGGTTGGATATTAGAGTTGAGTAATATTGGAGAGGATGCAACTGAAACAAAAATATGGTCAATTCTGGAAAAGGATCTGTGGGGATAGGAGTAGAAAGTATAATTTCTTTTAGTCGGGTTGCACTCGCGCCAAGTGTCGAGCAGCGAGGCTTGTTGGATCAATTTCCGAAAACGTATGGAGGGGGAGTCCACGACCCAAAAAGGGAACATCTTACAGAAAGGCCAAGACCCAAAAAGGGAACATCTTACAGAAAGCCTAGGCCAAGACCCAAAAAGGGAACATCTTATAGAAAGCCTAGCGCTTATCAACATATCGACAGGATATAGTTTAAGGTAAATACCTGGGTAGGGGGAGGTATAGACAGGTATAACTGGTACCTTGGAATGGCAGGGCAGGGAGGAAAACCATGGGAGGGGGGCAGGCGAGAGTAAGGGGGTGGGTGGGGAGGGGAGTATGTGGGGAGGTGAAGGGATGGGGAGGGATGCGGGGATAAGGAAATAGGTAGGCGGGGGATATCAAAAAAGATCCTGGGTTAGATCTTGGTCCATGACGGGAAAGTCCCCCCCATGGGGCAAGATAACAACATTTCAAAGTTCAATAGTAACATTACTAAGAACAACAGGGCGGAAGGCAGTCCATCATTCAAAAACTTGTGCAAAAAAAAAAAAGGATTAGAATGTCAAACCGAGTGTACAAACAGTATCACGAGGTAGAAACAAACAAAGAAAACTAAACTGAACCTGTGCAACCCCAGATAGGTATTGAGGTGCTGTGTACGTCTCCCCCATCATGTGGGGCGACCCAGCCTCAGGCAGACCCCTCTCTTGATTGAAGAGTCAGCTGCAAAAGGAGTGGACAGTCTCTGGAACTCCAAACAAGGTCTGCTGTAGGCACAGAGGGGATAAAAAAAAAAAAAGCAGAGCAAGTTATACAGACATTTTCAGCGCGGCACAAACAGCTGCTGGCTAGTGGAGCCACCCCGAGATGAACGGGATGGGGTCCCCTTCCGAATGGATGATGGGCCCGACTGGGAATTTCTTGGGGTGGTAGCGTACGGGTGAGCAGTGGTACGTGCTGGGGTGCGAGGCAACATAGTCTCTGATGACTGAACCGGAGCGGTCAGTTGAAGGGTTTCCAGGAGGCGCTGAAGTGAATCAGGCGATGTGCAGGAGTGTTGGTGACCCTGATAGGAGAACTGCAATGCAAAAGGGAAGCGCCAGGTGTATTTCAGTTGATGCTGTATGAGGATTTGTAACTGCGGCTTCATTGCGCGGCGCTTGGCTATTGTGAGGGGAGCCAGGTCTGAAAACAGTTGGTACGTGTGGCCCTGGAACAGGAGGGTGTCTTTGTTGTGAGCAGCAGCAAGCAGTTGCTCCTTTGTGCGGAAGAAGTGCAGCTTAATGATGATATCTCGTGGGGGGGCGTCCTGTTGACGACGGGTGAGAGCCCTATGGATTCGATCGAATTCTAAACGCTCGATCGGTATGGAGGGCGCTAGTTCTTGGAACAGGGCAGTGGAGAAGGATTGCAGGTCATCCACGCTTTCTGGTATACCGCGTAGACGCAGGTTGGATCTGCGGGAGCGGTTCTCTGCATCCTCTAAACGTGAGAGGAGAGTGGCATTCTCATCACGGAGGGCTGCCTGCTCTTGGGCCTGCTCCTGTAGTGTGAGCTCTATATCATCCACTCTAGTCTCCAGGTCCGCGGTGCATTGGCCTAGCTCCCTAATCTCTCGGGACAGCCTATTTGTTATTTGGTCCGAGGTAGTTTTAAGGGTCTTCTGCAGCATCACCTCCATATATTTAAGAAAGTCAGTCTGGGACATACCTGAGGGTGGCAGGGCAGGGGATCCGCCGATATGTAATTCAGTTTCTTCATCCCCCTCACTGTCAGCATGTCCCGATCCGTCCGGAGAGGCAGCCTGCAGCTTGGCTAAGGCCTTCGCCGCCATTTTAGAGGAGGCGCGGGCCAGAGCGTCTTTGATCGGTTTAGGCTTGTTCTTGCCGCGGTGACCGGTCAGGACCATCCCGAGAAAGGCTATAGTGTGCCGAGAGGTGAGCGCTGAAGTAGCGGGGTTGCTGGGAGGTTCAGATGCGCTTCAAAGTCCCGATAGTGCAGCGGGGAGTGCGGAGCTCTAGTGGAACACGTCCTCCATGTCGAGCCTCGCGCATGCGCCCCCGGCAAATAACTCTTAAGGCCTGGCTAGTAGCTCAGGGGCCAGGGCTTGAAATTTTGAGCCCTGCATTAGAGGCATCCATTGGTGGTGAGTTTCTCACATGTACATTGTGATATATTGAAGTTTTTAGTTTGCGCGTTGGTAGATCTTTCCTTAAAAGAGGCTAGAGGCCCAATTTCTACAGCATTTTCTGCATCTGTCCTCATATACACTTCCTAATATGAATAACCAGGGCTGCTGTTAGAAATCACAGGGCCACGTACAGCCTACCTGGCAGGGCCCCCTCGAATATATCAAAACAACATTTTCACTAAAAATATATTAAATCATTCTTACAGGACACTAAGATAACAGAGAAGCTGTGTGAATTCACCCTTTTGTTTACTGTTTTTTAAATTTTTGAAAAAAACATTTTATAATAAAAAAAAAATGTTTAAATGTTTTAAAATTATTTTATTTTACAATTTGTTTTAACTTTTTAATTTTATTTTTTAAAATTTTTTTTTTTACAGGACAGGGAAGGTGGTATCTTCCGCGGGAGGCCCTGTCGCTCTACCTGCAGCAGCTGAGAGATGGCGGGAGGGAGAGAAACCAGTTTTCAGCTGCTGCAGAAAGCCGCACAGGGCATCCTGTAATTGCTGATCCGTTCGACTGCACTGATTCCCTCTGCTGTTCAGGCCCCCTTGTGTGTCGGGCCCCCTACAGGAGGACCAGTGGTCCCCCCTATCAGCGGTCCTGTGAATAACCATGCAGTGGGATTGGTTATATAAGCTGAAAATTTAAAAATATCTCTGTGTATAAGGAAAGTTTATTGCTCTCAGTGACATAGTTTAGGAAAAAGTCACACACACCTTTTCAGCTTTGAAATGCTACTTTAGCCTTCTTTAGGGTCTACAGAAAAGAGGGTATTAAAGCCAGTAGGGATGAGCTTCGAGTTCGAGTCGAACTCATGTTCGACTCGAACATTTGCCTGTTTGGCCGTTCGCCGAACAGCGAACAAATTGGGGTGTTCGCTGCAAATTCGAAAAGTCTATGGGAGAAATCTAAAGTGCTAATTATAAAGGCTTATATGCAAGTTATTGTCATAAAAAGTGTTTGGGGACCTGGGTCCTGCCCCAGGGGACATGTATCAATGCAAAAAAACGTTTTAAAAACGGACGTTTTTTCGGGAGCAGCGATTTTAATAATGCTTAAAGTGAAACAATAAAAGTGAAATATTCCTTTAAATTTCGTACCTAGGGGGTGTGTATGATATGCATGTAAAGTGGCGCTTGTTTACCGTGCTTAGAACTGTCCCTGCATAAAATGTCATTTTTGAAGGAAAAAAAGTCATTTAAAACTCACTCGCGGCTATTAATGAATTGTCGGCTCCCGGCAATACATACAAAAGTCATTGATAAAAAAAAAAAAAAAGCGTGGGGGTCCCCCAGAATTCAATTACCAGGCCCTTCAGGTCTGGTATAGATATTAAGGGGAACCCCGCCGCAAATTTTTTAAAAAAATGTGTGCGGTTCCCCCAAATATCCATACCAGGCCCTTCAGATCTGGCATGGATTTTAAGGGGAACTCCACCCCAAATAAAAAAAAAATGGCGTGGAGTCCCCCCAAAAATCCATACCAGACCTTTATCCGAGCACGCAAACTGGCAGGCCGCAGGAAAAGAGGGGGGGACGAGAGAGCGCCCCCCCCCCTCCTGAACCGTACCAGGCCACATGCCCTCAACATGTTGATGGGGACAAGGGCCTCATCCCCACAACCCTTGGTGGTTTTGGGGGTCTGCGGGCAGGGGACTTATCGGAATCTGGAAGACCCCTTTAACAAAGGGGACCCCCAGATCCCGCCCACCCCTATGTGAATTTGTAAGGGGTACATTGTACCCCTACCATTTCATGAAGAAAGTGTAAAAAAAATGTAAAAAAAAAACACACAAACACCTTGGAAAAGTCCTTTATTAAAAAAAAAAAAAATAAAAAAAAAAAAACATTCCAGCGGTGAAATCCAGTGTCCCGCGGTGATCTGATGTCCAGCGCTGTCCGTCATTGGCTGAGCCTGAGCGGACCTGATGGGGAACTTCCTCCGCAGTCTATTACATGTATAGGCCCGCTCCTTCTAAAGTTCCCCATCAGGTCCACTCAGCCAATGACTAGGTGTAAGGCTGAGGACCTGATGCGGAACATGAGAAGGGGCGGGTCTATACATGTATTACACTGTGAAGGAAGTTCCGCATCAGGTCCGCCCCCTCGGTATGTCAGACCCCGTCTACGTCATTGACCTGAGCGGGGAACTTCCTTCACTGTGTAATTTAAATTTACACAGTGAAGGAAGTTCCCCATCAGGTCCGCTCAGGCCAATGACGCGGTCTGACATACCGAGGGGGCGGACCTGATGGGGAACTTCCTTCAGTGTGTAATTCATGTATAGCCCGCCCATTCTCATGTTCCGCATCAGGTCCTCAGCCTTACACCTAGTCATTGGCTGAGCGGACCTGATGGGGAACTTTAGAAGGGGCGGGTTTATACATGTAATAGACTGCGGAGGAAGTTCCCCATCAGGTCCGCTCAGGCTCAGCCAATGACGGACAGCGCTGGACATCGGATCGCCGCGGGACACTGGATTTCACCGCTGGAATGTTTTTTTTTTTTTTTTAATAAAGGACTTTTCCAAGGTGTTTGTGTGTTTTTTTTTTTTACATTTTTTGACACTTTCTTCGTGAAATGGCAGGGGTACAATGTACCCCTTACCAATTCACATAGGGGGGGCAGGATCTGGGGGTCCCCTTTGTTAAAGGGGTCTTCCAGATTCCGATAAGCCCCCCCCGCCCGCAGACCCCCACAACCACCGGGCAAGGGTTGTGGGGATGAGGCCCTTGTCCCCATCAACATGGGGACATCCTCCCCATGTTGAGGGCATGTGGCCTGGTACGGTTCAGGAGGGGGGGCGCTCTCTCGTCCCCCCCTCTTTTCCTGTGGCCTGCCAGGTTGCGTGCTCGGATAAGGGTCTGGTATGGATTTTTGGGGGGACTCTGCGCTATTTTTTTTTAAATTTAGGGTGGAGTTCCCCTTAAAATCCATGCCAGATCTGAAGGGCCTGGTATAGATATTTGGGGGAACCGCACGCATTTTTTTTTAAATTTGCGGCGGGGTTCCCCTTAATATCTATACTAGACCTGAAGGGCCTGGTAATTGAATTCTGGGGGACCCCCACGCTTTTTTATTTATTTTTATCAATGACTTTTGTATGTATTGCCTGGGAGCCGACAATTCATTAATAGCCGCGAGTGAGTTTTAAATGACTTTTTTTCCTTCAAAAATGACATTTTATGCAGGGACAGTTCTAAGTAGGGGAAACATGCGCCACTTTACATGCATATCATACACACCCCCTAGGTACGAAATTTAAAGGAATATTTCACTTTTATTTTTTCATTTTAAGCATTATTAAAATCACTGCTCCCGAAAAAACGGCCGTTTTTAAAACTTTTTTTTGCATTGATACATGTCCCCTGGGGCAGGACCCGGGTCCCCAAACACTTTTTAGGACAATAACTTGCATATAAGCCTTTATAATTAGCACTTTAGATTTTGAACGTTCGAGTCCATTGTATTTAATAGGGTTCTAAATTTCACGCGAACATTCTGTCTGTTCACAGGTTCTGGTGCGAACCGAACAGGGGGGTGTTCGGCTCATCCCTGAAAGCCAGCATAACAGCCAGAAAACTAACATTTTTCATAAGAAAGAGTTCAGTATTGGGAAGTTTTGCATCTCTCTCAGCTGTACACTGCGTACGCAATTATTAGGCAAGTTGTTTATATTGAGGATTCATTTAATTACTAAACAACTACAGTGCTCTTGGTCAATCCAAAATGTTAATAAACCTCAAACCTGAATATTAAAGAAAATAAAAGTGAGGTTTTGGCTTTCTTAGGAGAATATCTATGTGTGCACAAATATTGGACAACTGTTATTGCGCAGAATTATTATGCAACTAAATGAAAAACGAAAATGTACCCATCTCACCTGTTTATTTTCACCTGTTAAAGTGAGCAGGCCCTCCTAGCCTCCACCCACTATCTTCCAGAAAGTTCTCCAAAATTCTGGAAACAGGGGGAGGCACCAGAGAGCTGCTGAGATGAGTCACCCAGTCCTGACCTTTAATAAACCCTGACCACATTAAGACTCACCAGCTTAAATGTGAGAGAGTATAGTTTGCCTACACTCACTTCTAGAACACACTAGACTAGAGGGTGCTACATTATGTCCAGGGACAAGTCAAACTTTATGTATTTTACAGGATTATAGTGAAATCTAAAGATTTCAGGCAGATAATATTCTGCCCCACTTATGTGTATTTTGTCTGTGTAATTGTATCAGGCTGTCTTGGTTTAATATTTGCTTACTGTAGGGGTGGTTTTGGTTTCTCCCTTTGTCCATCCTTCCTGTTTAGTGCTAGTTAGTCTAGTGATAGCTAGATTCTCCCTGTTTTTATTTATACCCTAAGTGTCGGTATTTTGCATATACAGGACTTCGGAAAGTCATTGCCTATTTACACTTCAAAGTAAAGAAAAAACATCCTTTGTACTGTAATTATTTGAAGTAATATTGCATTGCAATCAACGCCTGTCTTATTGAAGAGTTAAACTGCCTATGGATGGTGCCAAGTCAGCAGGTGACCATACTGTCCAGAGTATATGGAGGTATGGTAATACAAAAATTTGTATTTAAAACAGAGCAACCATATACAAGCATGCAATTGAAAATAAATAGTTTTTCCCATGTCACTCTTGAAGTTTTTAATTGTTTTTTTTTTCTTTGTTAAATACCCCATGGCATTGCCCAGCTCCCCATGCACTTTTTGTCAATAGATTGTCTATTAGCCGAGAAAAAGGACAGAATTTAGTAAGACAGGCCATTGACTGAGCTAATTTCTTTCTTGCAACCACGTGTTGACAGGGGAATCCTTCCTGTGGTGCCATTGTGTTCTTCCCATGGGGGCAGTGGAAGCCACCACCCCCCTCACCCCCTCCCGAGAGAAGACAGTGATTATTGCTAGCAACTATACAAGCTGCTAGCAATTATCGTATGTAAAATCTGGTAGGCTGGTTGTACCCAAGTTGATGTGTGTCCCCACAAAACAGAATAATTATTAAATATAGTAAATGTGGCGCTAACTCAAAGTGCTATAATAAACAAAATCAATATTCACATAATAAATAAATCAAGTCCATAAATATAAGTACAATCAGTGAATTAACAATCCAAAATTCTTATATGTGCATTAATTGATTATGTGAATATTTATTTTGTTTATTATAGCACTTTATTTGAGTTAGCGCCACATTTATTATATTTAATTATTATTGGCTACATTCAGCCTGCCCATACATGGTTCAAATCTCGGCCGGTTCAGCAACCAGACTAACACAATAGACAGATGACAAACATGGGCAGATTTGCCCATCCCTAAAAGCCTTAAAAAAAATGCTAGAGATATACAGCGGCTGATCAGGCAGGCTATTACAGTTACGTGGCCTCTTTTATGGAGCAACATTAGATCACTCATCCCAAGTCACCCAAATGTGTAGTTATTTTATATCATATGGAAAGTACTATGGTGTTTAGGGATAAGCCGAACACCCCCCCAGTTCGGTTCGCACCAGAACTTGCGAACAGGCAATAAATTAGTTCGAACATCCGAACACCGTTAAAGTCTATGGGACTCGAACATGAAAAATCTAAAGTGCTAATTTTAAATGCTTATATGCAAGTTATTGTCATAAAAAGTGTTTGGGGACCCGGATCCTGCCCCAGGGGACATGTATCAATGTAAAAAAAGTTTTAAAAACTGCAGTTTTTTCAGGAGCAGTGATGTTAATCATGCTTAAAGTGAAACAATAAAAGTGAAATATTCCTTTAAATTTCATACCTAGGGAGTGTGTATAGTATGCTTGTTTCCCGTGCTTAGAACTGTCCCTGCACAAAGTGCCTTTTCTGAAGGAAAAAAGTCATTTAAAAGCACTCGCGGCTATAATGAATTGTCGGCTCCCAGCAATACAGAGAAAAGTCATTGATAAAGAATAAATAAAAAAAATGCGTGGGGGTTCCCCCAAATTCAATTACCAGGCCCTTCAGGTCTGGTATGGATTTTAAGGGGAACTCCACCCCAAATTCAATTACCAGGCCCTTCAGGTCTTGTATGGATATTAACCACTTGTTCCCCGCCCACCGTCAATTGACGGCGGGCGGAGGACACTCTCGTTCTGACAGGACGTCATATGACGTCCTGCCTTTAAAACGAGCTAGGGGGCGTGCGCGGGCACCCGCCGTGCACCCGCAATTGCCCGGGAAACGAGCAGGAAAGTGGATCTCTGTGTGTAAACACAGAGATCCACGTCCTGTGAGGGAGAGGGGACCGATGGTGTGTCCCTTGTACATAGGGACAACCATCGGTCACCTCCCCCAGTCAGTCACCTCCCCCCACAGTTAGAACACATTGAGGGAACATATTTAACCCCTTCCCGCCCCCTAGTGGTTAACCCCTTCCCTGCCAGTCACATTTATACAGTAATCAATGCATTTTTATAGCAGGGATCGCTGTATAAATGTGCATGGTCCCAAAAATGTGTCAAAAGTGTCTGATGTGTCCGCCGCAATATCGCAGTCACAATAAAAATCGCAGATCGCCGCCATTACTAATAAAAAAAAAAATGCTATAAATCTATCCCCTATTTTGTAGACGCTATAACTTTTGCGCAAACCAATCAATACGCGCTTATTGCGATTTTTTTTTTTTTACCAAAAATATGTAGAAGAATACGTATCGGCCTAAACTGAGGAAAATTTTATTTAAAAAAAAAAAAATGGGTATTTATTATAGCAAAAAGTAAAAAATAGTATTTTTTTTTCCAAACTGGACGCTCTTCTTTTGTTTATAGCGCAAAATATAAAAACCGCAGAGGTGATCAAATACCACCAAAAGAAAGCTCTATTTGTGGGAAAAAAAGGACGTAAATTTCGTTTGGGATTCACGTCGCACGACCACGCAATTGTCATTCAAAGTGTGACA
Organism: Rana muscosa; assembly: GCA_029206835.1. NCBI lineage: Eukaryota > Metazoa > Chordata > Amphibia > Anura > Ranidae > Rana > Rana muscosa. The sequence continues at coordinate 923,874,139 of CM055117.1, forward strand.
GCGCTGAAAGCTGAAAAATGGCTTGGGCAGGAAGGGGGTTTTCGTGCACAGTAGGGAAGTGGTTAAGGGGAATCCTGCGTCAAATAAAAAAAAAATGACGTGTGGTTCCCCACAAATGTCCATACCAGACCCTTCAGGTCTGGTATGGATTTTAAGGGGAACTCCACACCAAATTTAAAAAAAAATGGCGTGGAGTTCCCCCCAAAAATCCATACCAGACCCTTTATCTGAGCACGCAACCTGGCAGGCCACAGGAAAAGAGGGGGGACGAGAGAGCACCCCCCTCCTGAACTGTACCAGGCCACATGCCCTCAACATGTCGAGGATGTTTTGGGGGTCCCCTCAAAGCACCACGTCCCCATGTTGATGGAGACAAGGGCCTCATCCCCACAACCCTTGCCCGGTAATTGTGGGGGTCTGCGGGTGGGGGGCTTATCGGAATCTGGAAGACCCCTTTAACAAAGGGGACTCCCTGATCCTGCCCCCCCCTATGTAAATTGGTAAAGGGTACATTGTACCCCTACCATTTCACAAAGAAAGTGTAAAAAATTTTAAAAAAACACACAGACACCGTTGGGAAAAGTCCTTTATAAAAAAAAAAAAAAAATATTCCAGCGGTGGTAATCCACTCTCGGTATCCTGCGATGGGTGATCTCCTCTCCGGGGTCCAGCGATGGATGATCTCTCCTCTCTGGGGTCCAGCGATGGATGATCTCTCCTCTCCAGGTCCAGGCTTCAACGCTGATGTCCAGCGCAGCGAGGAACAGCAAGCATCCTGTACCACCGGAGACAACACAGGAATCCCGGCAGCCTGACAGGTCTCTTATGTAGCTGAGGACGGGGCCACCCGTCACGTGACCCCGTCCCCTGCTGACGCAAGGGGAAACCCAGGCTTCCCCAGTGACGTGCGTGTGACCGCGCCCACCTCTGATGTAACGCAGGATTCCGTTGCATCAGAGGGGGACGGGGTCAAGGTTTCCCAGCGGTGTCTGTGTGTTTTTTTTATATTTTTTACACTTTCTTTGTGAAATGGTAGGGGTACAATGTACCCCTTACCAATTCACATAGGGGGGGCCGGGATCTGGGGGTCCCCTTTGTTAAAGGGGTCTTACAGATTCCGATAAGCCCCCCGCCCGTAGACCCCCACAACCACCGGGCAAGGGTTGTGGGGATGAGGCCCTTGTCCCCATCAACATGGGAACATGGTGCTTTGAGGGGTCACAGACCCCAAAAGCATCCTCCCCATGTTGAGGGCATGTGGCGTGGTACAGCGCTCTCTCGTCCCCCCCTCTTTTCCTGCCAGGTTGCGTGCTCGGATAAAGGGTCTGGTATGGTATTTTGGGGGGAACTCCATGGCATTTTTTTTTATTTGTCGTGAAGTTCCCCTTAAAATCCATACCAGACCTGAAGGGTCTGGTATGGATATTTGGGGGGAACCCCACGTAATTTTATTTTTTTATCTGACGCAGGGTTCCCCTTAATATCCATACCAGACCTGAAGGGCCTGGTAATTGAATTTGGGGGGACCGCCATGCATTTTTTTTTTTTTTTTATCAATGACTTTTCTCTGTATTGCCGGGAGCCGACAATTTATTATAGCCACGAGTGCTTTTAAATGACTTTTTTTCCTTCAGAAATTACACTTTGTGCAGGGACAGTTCTAAGCATGGGAAACAAGTGCTACTTTACAGGCATACTATACACACTCCCTAGGTACGAAATTTAAAGGAATATTTCACTTTTATTGTTTAACTTTAAGCATTATTAAAATCACTGCTCCCGAAAAAACTGCAGTTTTTAAAACTTTTTTTTGCATTGATACATGTCCCCTGGGGCAGGACCCGGGTCCCCAAACACTTTTTATGACAATAACTTGCATATAATGCGGCGTACACACGATCGTTTTTCATGCCATTGTTTAAACCGACGTTTTTCTCGTCGTTTTTTTTCATGTTTCCTCTCAAGCCTGTCTTGCGTACACACGATCATTTTAAAAAACGTTCAAGCAAAGCGCAGTGACGTACAACACGTACGACGGCACTATAAGGGGGAAGTTCCGTTCGGATGGTGCCACCCTTCATGTTAGTAAAGTTTGTTGAGCGACGATTCGCGCTTTTCAGCCTCCTGCTTTTCAGTCCGTTACAGCGTGACGAATGTGCTATCTCCATTACAAATGCTAGTTTTACGTGCGCTCCCGTCTCATACTTGATTCTGAGCATGCGCGTTTTTTTTCACCTCGTCAAAGCATACACACCATCGTTTTTCACGTCGTTAAAAAAAACGACATGAAAAACGACGTGAAAAAATAGAGCATGTTCGAAATTTTTAATGGCCGTTTTTCACGTCGTTAAAAATGCTCTGGAGCATACACACGATCGGTTTTAATGCCCATTTTTAAAAATGGCATTTTTAACGGCATGAAAAACGATCGTGTGTATGGGGCATTAGCCTTTAAAATTAGCACTTTATAGACTTCTACAGGGTGTTCCGCGGCTTTTCGAATTTGCCACCAACACCCAGGGCCGGCCCTACCATGGGACCTGATGGGACCATGGTCCCAGGCGGCACTTTAAGAGGGGCGGCAACAGGGGCGCACTGCCAGAGGACCTGGGTTTCCCTCCATCTAGTGTGCAGTGTCATACTGTACTGCATCGCCGGCGCTGCTGTCACTGGCCGCAGTGGCAAGACCCACTTCAAGGGTCTCTCCAGCGGCCCCTGCTTCACTGCCCAAACTGGTTGCTAGCCGCGGACCGCTTTGTGTCTAGCAACCAGTGACGTAAGGAGAGAGAGGCCCATCATACATTGCAGAGAGTATTTCACTTCCTCCTCCTCCGCTAGCTCCACCCACCTCCTCCCTGTATGTAACAGCATGAGATCGGAGCGGCTGTGTGTGTGTGTGTGTGGAGAGAGAGCAGCTGCGGGCTCTTCTCCCCCCTCCTTCTCCTCCTCATGCTGCTGTTCCCAGGACAGCCACCGTTATGTTTCTTCCCCCTTTTCCTCCCATTGGCCAGGGAAAAAAACTTAAAAGGAGAAAAGAGGATTATGGGATATGTAGTGCAAATGGCTGGCCCATTGCAATTCTAGGGGGGAAACTGCAGCCCCCAGCATGCCCATCTGAAGGGGAGGGAGAGAGAGCCAGGCTGAGTGACAGGCTGCATCTGGTGACAGGCATCAGTGACAAGTGTCAGGCTGCATCTGGTGACAGGCATCGATGACAAGTGACAGGCTGCATCTGGTGACAGGCATCGGTGACAAGTGACAGGCTGCATCTGGTGACAGGCATCGGTGACAAGTGACACGCTGCATCTGGTGACAGGCAATGGTAACAAGTGACAGGCTGCATCTGGTGACAAGTGACAGGCTGCATCTGGTGACAGGCATCGGTGACAAGTGACAGGCTGCATCTGGTGACAGGCATCGGTGACAAGTGACAGGCTGCATCTGGTGACAGGCAATGGTAACAAGTGACAGGCTGCATCTGGTGACAAGTGACAGGCTGCATCTGGTGACAGGCATCGGTGACAAGTGACAGGCTGCATCTGGTGACAGGCATTGGTGACAAGTGACAGGCTGCATGTGGTGACAGGCAATGGTAACAAGTGACAGGCTGCATCTGGTGACAAGTGACAGGCTGCATCTGGTGACAGGCAATGGTGACAAGTGACAGGCTGCATCTGTTGACAGGCATCAGTGTCAAGTGACAGGCTGCATCTGGTGACAGGCAATGGTGACAAGTGACAGGCTGCATCTGGTGACAGGCATCAGTGACAAGTGACAGGCTGCATCTGGTGACAGGCAATGGTGACAAGTGACAGGCTGCATCTGGTGACAAGTGACAGGCTGCATCTGTTGACAGGCATCAGTGACAAGTGACAGGCTGCATCTGGTGACAGGCAATGGTGACAAGTGACAGGCTGCATCTGTTGACAGGCATCAGTGACAAGTGACAGGCTGCATCTGGTGACAGGCATCGGTGACAAGTGACAGGCTGCATCTGGTGACAGGCTGCATCTGGTGACAGGCATCAGTGACAAGTGACAGGCATTGGTGACAAGTAACAGGCTTCATCTGGTGACAGGCATTGGTAACAAGGGACAGGCTGCATCTGGTGACAGTCAATGGTGACAAGTGAAAGGCTGCATCTGGTGACAGGCACTGGTGACAAGTGACACGCTGCATCTGGTGACAGACATTGGTGACAAGTGACAGGCTGCATCTGGTGACAGGCATCGGTGACAAGTGACAGGCTGCATCTGGTGACAGGCATCGGTGACAAGTGACAGGCTGCATCTGGTGACAGGCAATGGTGACAAGTGACAGGCTGCATCTGTTGACAGGCATCAGTGACAAGTGACAGGCTGCATCTGGTGACAGGCATCGGTGACAAGTGACAGGCTGCATCTGGTGACAGGCATTGGTGACAAGTGACAGGCTGCATCTGGTGACAGGCATTGGTAACAAGTGACAGGCTGCATCTGGTGACAGGCATTGGTAACAAGTGACAGGCTGCATCTGGTGACAGGCATTGGTGACAAGTGACAGGCTGCATCTGGTGACAGGCAATGGTGACAAGTGACAGGCTGCATCTGGTGACAGGCATTGGTGACAAGTGACAGGCTGCATCTGGTGACAGGCATTGGTAACAAGTGACAGGCTGCATCTGGTGACAGGCATTGGTAACAAGTGACAGCCTGCATCTGGTGACAGGCATTGGTGACAAGTGACAGGCTGCATCTGGTGACAGGCATTGGTGACAAGTGACAGGCTGAATCTGGTGACAGGCATTGGTGACAAGTGACAGGCTGCATCTGGTGACAGGTATTGGTGACAAGTGACAGGCTGCATCTGGTGACAGGCATTGGTGACAAGTGACAGGCTGCATCTGGTGACAGGCATTGGTAACAAGTGACAGGCTGCATCTGGTGACAGGCATTGGTGACAAGTGACAGGCTGCATGTTGTGGCAGGCTATGGGTGGCAAGTGGCACAGCTGCATCTGGTGGCAGGCAACGGTGGCAAACGACAAGCTCAGGGTTCCCACTGATTCTGCATTATGGTGAGTTAAACTATTTCATTATATATTACAATGTAGTAATAGAAATAATGTGATTTGATCATCCTGACACCATATCGATCATAATGTTAGGATGATTTAAGTGCTAACACCAGCCATTCGCCCGACAAATCACCCGCTGCCAAATTCCCTGTCAGCGAGACTACACCCCCCCCCCTCATCTTTTTTTGGGAAGGAAGGGCGGTATCCCTGAATGGCAGTTTGGAAATGTGGTCACCCTAGCCGCCACTGCAGCGCTGTTGTTGCAGCATGTTGCATTACTGAGCTGGGATCAGAGTGTAGCTGGTCGGTGGCAGTGGAGAGAAAGGGGGGAGCTTTTGTGGTGCTACACAATACTCTTTGCAGGAAGGAGCTATGGTGACCACATTTTTAAACTACTATTCACGGACACCCCCCCCCCCCCCTTCCCAAACATCAGCTTGTTCTGTAACGAATCACAGCACAGTGATTGGACACAAGAGGTGGGATTTATGATTTCTCCAATCACATGCAGGGGGCGGGGATTGTGCTCCTCCAGGCATTCCCGGCCAGGACAAGTACTGTCAGTGAGTAAAGAGGTGATGTGGCAGCCTTTTTTGGGGGCATCAGATTGGCCTAGGGGGGTGGCTGTGTCAGTTTCATTCCGGGACACTGTTTTGTCCTGGAATGAATGTGCACGGGACAGACCTGCAAAATGCGTGGTCACCCTAGAAGGGGCATGTCTCTTTGCTGAATATATGGGATGTCTCTTGCTGAATATATTGGGCTGTCTCTTTGCTTTATGGAAACGTCTCTTTGCTGGATGGGCATAGGATTTTTTTTTGGGGGGGGGGGGGCAGCATTTCATTCTTGGGCCCAGGCAGCACAATGTCTTGGGCCAGCCCTGCCAACACCCCAAATTGTTCGCTGCTCGGCGAACAGGCAATGTTTGAGTCGAACATGAGTTTCACTCAAACTCGAAGCTCATCCCTAATGGTGTTTATCTCTGTCTGTAATCTAAGCAAAAAACGTACTGCCGTGTACTAAAAGCATAATGCCAACCTGGCTATAAGCATATAAAAGGTGAAGTGGTCTGTAGTATAGTAAAGAGTAATATGGCTAACTTTTAAATGGCGATTTTTATAATTTGCTTACGTTTCTTTTTTTACAGGATGTAGATACTTGTAGCTTGGACAAGACTGAACTCGAAGTAAAACATGGCCATCTGAAGGAAATTATAGAGCTGCTGACCACTATCTATGAGCAGGTAAATAGAAATTTTTCCTTAATTCTGTGTGTCTGTAACCTTACCTTGTCCTTCTCTCGTGTTTTGCCCCGTGAACAAAAATCAGAGTTCATGCTATGATTTCTTGCACTTTTCATTGCTAAACTGCATATGCCTGGCTGTATTTTCATTTCTGTTGCTTTTTGTAAACAGTCACTGAGGATTCTATTGCATTTCTCCCGCTATACCAGGGGTGGTAAACTTCAATTTCATTGTGGGCCACATCAACATTACAGTTTCCCTCATAGGGCAGGTTGTATCTACAAGACTAGATGTCCACAGCACCCAACTGCCACTTACATCAGATGCTGGGCTGGTGCAAGGATTTTTGACACCCTAGGCGAAACCTAATTTTGCCGCCCTCCCGGCTCTACCTCCTTTGCCCTGCCCATGTTTACCCCACCTTTTTAATGAAGCACCCATCAAATGCAGCCTCACCAGCACCCATCAAATGCATCCTTACCAGCGCCCATCAAATGCTGCCTCACCAGCGCCCATCAAATTCTCAAATGCAGCCTCACTAGCGCCCATCAAATGCAGCCTTACTAGTGCCCATCAATGCAGCCTCACCAGTGCCCATCAATGTAGCCTCACCAGTGCCCATCAATGCAGCCTCACCAGTGCCCATCAATGCAGCCTCACCAGTGCCCATCAATGCAGCCTCACCAGTGCCCATCAATGCAGCCTCACCAGTACCCATCAATGCAGCCTCACCAGTGCCCATCAATGCAGCCTCACCAGTGCCCATCAATGCAGCCTCACCAGTGCCCATCAATGCAGCCTACCAGTGCCCATCAATGAATGTTTGCTTGCTTCCATTCATTCGGGAGTCGGGACACAGACACAGTCCTCCGCCGCCGCTGCTCCTCTGACACTATGTGCGAATAGAGCAGGAGCTGCCTGCTGATGCTGAGACTTAGTTGCTTGCTGCAAAGAGAAGAGAGTAGGAACATCAGTGGCCGGGCGCCCTAGGCAGCAGTGGGCCCTAGGCGGCTGCCTAGTTTGCCTAGTGGTAGTACCGGCCCTGATCAGATGTCAAGTGTCTCAAACCTTATATCACAGTGCACCCCCCCCTTACCTTGTGCTGCTGCTGGGAAGGAGCTGGGGGTAGAGCTGGGAATCAGAAAGTGCAGGGTCTGGAGGAGGACCAGAGGAGGGCTAGAGTCAGCTGCTGGAGTCTGCTGAATCTGACCAGGGGAGGCTGAGACAAGGGGGTGCTGCGGCTGCTCAGAGAGGCACAGGATCTATAAGAAGAGTTCTGTCATCCTCTCTTCCTCCTACTGCTCAGATGGGGAGGGGGACACAAAGACAAGCCTCTCCGCGGCTGCACGGAGAAGTGCATGATCTGGTGGAGGACGTCTGTCCTCCTCCCTGCTGATGACTGCTGAGGTGGAGGTGGAGAAGCTGGGGTTCTGCAGCTGCCGGAGACGTGCAAGGGTCACCATGAAAAATTACCTGGTGGGCTGGATTTCGACCCGCAGGTCTTGTGTTTGACACATTTTCTAGAATATCCCCACTTATCTTATGTCTGTCTACATGTCTACAACTGACTGCCCTCTATAAATCATAGCCATAAATTAGTTAGCCATAATTGAGTTAGTCACACAGGGCCTTAATTAGAAGGCAAAGCTGTAGGGTTACAGGATACAGGAGATTCACAGCAAGTTTTCTGCATGTATTGTGTTTGGTACAACAACTAGAATTCAACTATATATCAATGAACAGCTTTTTTGTTTTCTTGCTCTAGTGAATAGGCAACAAATAACAGTCATGCTGTATTATTTTTTTCCAAAAAGTAAATGCATGTAACCTCATCCATCCACATGTACTGTAAGTATCCTATTCCATCTACACTTTTTAGCCACAGTGACAGAAATATTTCTTTGGCAATTTAGCCATGTTTTGATCCTTGTCTCATTGAATCAGACACCCAATATTCCAAGTACACTGTTAAGTAAAACATAAACATGTTTTATCCATTACATCATTATTATTTCAGTAGTAGGTCAGCAACTAAAAAAAGTTATCATCCTGCAAAAAGAAATATGGCAGTAAAGATGACACTGAAAGTATTCTAGTGCCACCCCTACCCACAATAGAAGTACTGGGCTATCAGTAGCAGGAAAATTATGCTGTTTCCAAGCATGTCACAATATACGAGCACACTGGTTCACTGCATGCCAAAAACCTTGCATTGTCAGCCTTATGCCCTGTACACACGAGCGGAATTCCCGTCGGAAAAAAGTTGGATGGTTTTTCCGACGGAATGCCGCTCAAGCCTGCCTTGCATACACACGGTCACACAAGTTCGGTGAACTTCTGACTGCCAAGAACGTGGTGAGGTAAAACACTATGACGAGCCGAGAAAAATACGTTCTATGCTTCCAAGCATGCGTCGGGATTTAGCGCGTCGGGATTTGTACACACGATAGGAAATTCCAATCGGATTTTTTCCTGATGGGAAAATAGAAAACCTGCTCTCTATCTTTTTCCAGCAGTTTTTCCGTTGGAAAAAGTCTGATGGAGCATACACACGGTCGGGATTCCCGACCAAAAGCTCTCATCTGACGTTTTCCGACGGGAAAACCGATCGTGTGTATGGGGCATTACAATTTGTACTTCAGTTGCAACAAAGTGATGAGAAAGTGCCCTTGTGCGCCCCCTTTAGGAGTGGCAGCAGTGTGCTGAGTGCAGCAACGCTTGCTGCATTCCAGCACCAGACACCGAAAGAAGCCGGAACCAGCAGGTGGAGTGATCTCTTCCCAACAGTCTTGCAATGCAGGTAAGTAAGCCAATAAACACTAATGCTTGGGGGGTTATTGTAATGTCACAGCATGCCATTAACCACCAATGCGATGGGGAGGGTAGTTATTATTACAGCCTGAGCATGCCACTGACCACTAATGCTGGAAGGGGATAATTATTACAGCCTTCTACTGGCCACCAGTGCTAAGGAAGTTTAACATTACTACCTCTGACAACCAATGAACGGTGGATTATTGTGACCACTTACACTAATGTTGAACATTAATATCACTGCCACTGCCACTAATGATGGGACTTATTTTTTCCCACACTACAAGCTATGTACTATAAAGTTAAACCCACTTTATTTGCCAGTTTTCCAGGTGTTAGGCAGGAGTCATGTTATGTGCCATACATTTGCCATACATTTTTCTTCTTGATCCGTTCAAGGCATGAATATTTTCAAATGTTGGTAACCATGCAGGAGAAAGCATTCCTGAGCTTCCGCACATTGGACAGATTGATTTGCTAAAGTTGGCCATAGATGGAAAGAATTTTGAACAAAAAGTATTAGGAAAATTGGTACGAAAATTTTTAGAACATTCTAAAAAACATTCAAATGTCTTTTCGAAAGATTTAATTTGCTTTTACATTTGATTTTAGAATGAATGGATTTTACAAATGAAACCACATACTGTACTCTGTTAGAAATGTAATTCATAAAAAACTTTTCAGCATGCCCCTTCAAATTTCCTCATCACTATGGTCAAAAATTAACGCTGATTAGAAAAATGAACAAACTTTGTTAGAACATTCTTTTCCTAAGAATTTTTGTTTGAAAATCTACCCATCTATAGCCAGCTTAAGTTCAGTATCGCCGCATAAAATTTCAAATGTACTCACAGCTGCTGTTGTCCGCTCTCCACTGGATAATTCTACTCCCACCCCAGCATGCATGACATCTAATTTCATGATTATTACTAATAATACATTTTGATTTATTGGGCGGGGTGGGGTAGGGGGGTGGTTTAAAAAAAATAATGTTCAGTGGGTACAAGTTATGCTAGTTACACCACTGGTTCACTTAAGTCTTCGCTAGTCCCTAGCTATGGTGCTTCTGCTGAAAGCAACAGCAGCACTGTTTCCTTGAGATTAAAGTACCGGTAGGTCATATTTGAGAAACAGAGCTGTGTAGATAAAACATGGAAACTTGGTTAGAGTGATGAAAAAGAGACATCAGATGATTGAAGAAAACACACAAAAGTATATGAGGAGAGGTCTGCTTCTATAATGACAAGTTTTCTTGTCTCCTCTTAACCGGCCTTGTTGGGAAGTACTAGCATTGAAGATCTAAAGGCTGAACTTTGGCCATTTTTAGATTCCAATCTTTTTATTACGTTTTTATTCATTTAACAGAACAGAGCCCCCACGAGTGAAAAAGTAAACAGACACTTGCGTACAGATTCCCTTCATGGGATAACCAATATAGCAAAGACAAAGCATTCAATGAAGAAATACAGTTACATTTCAACAGTTGCTAGAACGCTAGGGCAAAAAGCAGGTTCATCTATCTTTTTCAACATTCTCGCCTGCTGTTTTACTTGCACTAAGTGCCTAAACAAAAACAAATTACCATCAAGTAAAAATTTTACTTAGCCGCCCAAAAGAAGGAAGAAGGAGGCAGGGCAAGGGTTAGAGAAAGGACGAAAGTAGAAAAGACGTGAGCAAGATACCCAGGCCTTACTAGACTCTCTCCAGGTACCGCAGCCAAGGCTTCCAGGTCTTTTCAAACTTTGATTGGGTATTATTGAGGGTACCCAAGAGTTTATCGTTAATCATCGTTTCGTTTTTGAGTAAAATATTCAAGTGAGCTCACAGACTGGTTCCAACACCTAGCAATGGCAATTCTAACTGCCATAACGTAGGATATACATTTTTTGCGGTCTAATTTCTGAAAAAGGGCAATTTCAGGTTTTCTGGAGACATTCACCTCTATTACTGAGTGTATTAGAATAAAGATCCTTATCCAAAATCTAGTGATTTTGGGGCATTGCCACCAAATGTGGCACGTGGTTCCCAGTTATAAACATCGCCTAAAGCAAGAAGAGGAGTCTTGTGGGCATATTTTATCAACTCTGGCAGGGACCATGTACCACCTTAAAGCGGTTTTAAACCCTTGTTTTAAAAAAAAATAACAAACAGATCTTTGTGACCATAAAGGGATGCTATCAGAACGATCTTTGGTAGAAAAGTATCAAATGCCATCCACTGAACGTTTTAGATATACTCAAATATACAATTTTCTACAAACTGTAGCTCGTAAAGGTGATCTAGTAACAATGACTCCCATGGAACATATGTGCAGGCAATATGATAAAATAAAATCAGGGGTCACATTTCCGCTATATACACTATCTTGACATATGTTTCGATAAAACTGAGCTATATGCTCCAATGGGAGAAGGATCTTCAAGAAACTCTTGAACTTGATGAATGGCACAAGCTGTCAGAAACAGCATCTCGATCGCTCATAAATACTTCCATTATAGAGGCTAACTACAAGGTCTTACTGAGATGGTATATGGTTCCGGCCAGATTGGCCAGCTTTGTGCCTGGCGCCACTCCGGAGTGCTCTGTGGCCACAGGGGATCCACCTACCATGTATGGTGGACATGCCCCAAGATCAGGTGATTTTGGATCAGGGTGTATAATTTTATCTATACCCTTACCCAGATTAACTTGATTAAATCCGCAAAACATGCACTCCTGGGTTGCAGGTTAGCTGAAGCATCCAGATTCCAAAGACGGCTCATTACATTTATTTTTATATAGGCAAAAATAACTATAGCCAGAAATTGGAAGTCTGCAGCCCTACCATTTGATCAACTTAAACGTAAAATGTCTTGGCTTATGTTGAATGAACGGTTAACAGCAATTGCACAAGATAAGATGAAGTTTTTCGACAAAGTTTGGGACCCATGGATCGGATATCTGACCAATGATCCCAGGACGATCGCAACTTAGACGCAGTCCTGAGAATTGCTGTGAGGGGCACGGAGCCACAATTTATTTATTTCGTTTATTTTGCACAGAGCGGCCCTGATCATTGTCTTCTGGGGTCCCCCAACGGCGATCGCGACTCCTCCCCGCATCGGTAAACTCCCAAGGAGAAGCTCTCTCCCTGGGGGTTGCCATGCGGGCGCACCCCCAAGTCCAGCATTTGCGTCCATAGACAAAGAATTCTGGACTCGGCCCCGGCGCTCGTGTCAATGGATTTGATTGACAGCAGCGGGAGCCAATGGCTGCATTGCTATCAATATATCCAATCAAGACCCGAGAACCCCGGCCAGAGAGGTAGAGCGTGTCTCCGGGGTGGGAACGAACGGGCTCAGGTGAGTAAAACGGGGGGCTGGTCAGTGACAAACATTTTTTCAACCTAATGCATAGCATGCATTAAGGTGAAAAAACACAAGGGTTTACAACCCCTTTAACAGCATTTTGTAATTGGATTCTACCATTCATTCCCATTGGGTCATGCAGGGAAGTTTGTGCGTTGGAGTAACTAAAAGCTCATATAAAGGTAGACACGTGGCTCCTCGGGAGTGTGGCAGCCTTGCAAGAGAATTCAAAGGATGTTAGAGTAAGATGGAGAGTCACCCCTTTTAGTTTGGATGCTAGAAAGACAAAATCTAGCAATATCGAAACCTTTGGCCATTGACAATAATCAGCAAAGCGAATGTAAAGCTTTTCGTTCATCCTTTGAATCAGTTTGGTGGTCAGCAATGAAATAAGTATTTTTTTCAAGTAACGAAAGCAAACAGAAGGAACATACTTCCCCTACAAAAGGTAAGGTGTATATATAAGAATTACCGAAAGGCTAAAATGTTGTTGCCTGGAATTCTGCTTTAAAGCTAAGACCTAATTCGTTATTTTGGGCAACACCTCCACTACAAGAGCACACACGGTTGGAATGTAAAACCAACACTGTCCTAAAAAAGTAAGTATCCATTAATTGTGTTCCTTTTTGTCCTAGGAGCTGAAAGGAGTGATGGAGGAGTCTGGAGACATATCAGTGCTGTTGAACATGGACAGCAGATGTCCTTTGAAATTTGAAAATTTAGTACAAGAGATAAAGGAACGATATGAAAGCATTGCAGCAAAAAGTCGGGAAGAAGCAAGGTCTCTGTCCCAGAAAAAGGTAGCTATATAAATATATAACAGTCACTGCATTTGTATTGAATCATTATAAAATTCAATTATGCCCCATGTTATATTAAATTCTTAAGCAATAGTGTATTAAACATTAATAAGAATTCTTAAACAATTATGCCGTGTACACACGATCGATTTTCTCGACGGTGAAACGAGGAACGGCTTGTTCCCCTACACACGGCCGGTTCTCCCGACATTTTTTCTCTTGGTTGAGAAAAACGACCGTGTGTAGGCTCCCCGGCAGTGTTTCCCTATGGGAAAACTGCCGCGGAAAAAAATGCAGTGAATCACGACGAGAAAAATTAGAGCATGTTCTAATTTTTCTCGTCGTGATTCATGCCGTTTTTCTCGTCGGGAAAAATGATGAAAAGCCCACACACAGTCGTTTTTCTCGTCACAGAGAAAAAATTAAATTTTTCCCGACGAGAAAAATGGTCGTGTGTACGCGGCATAATAATAAAATAGACAGAAATGGACACGTTATCCTACCGCCTCTACCTGCAAATAGTCACATACGCAATAAGATATTATCATTCTTTTATCAGTATCTTCCAGATTGTTGCCAATATTATCACTGCCATATTAAATACTGTACAGTCTATTGACCAAATACATTTTTCTCTTTTTTAAGAAAATTATATAAGGAAATATAAGCATTTAAAAATGTCATATCTGAGTTTTGTATGATATAGTTTAGTCTTTTTTTTTGACAGTTGTTAAAGCTGAACAGAGAAAGAGTGGAGGCACTTTTTAATGCTCAAGTTTGCACGACATACTTGCACATTATGGTAAACATGTACTGTATGTGCTTCTGCCTCTGTTCTGCAGCCATCTCTCTATCTCTAATGTATCATCTGCAACTTACATCTGCTATCTCTTGGGCCATCAAGCAACCAATGATGATGCAAACTCTCCCAGCCAGTCCCCTATTTATTTGCACATTTCACAGAAAAATCCCATTAATTCCTAAGGATTGTTTTAATTGTGTTGGGATACATGCTAGACCACCTCTCTATAGGAATACATTGGCATGCACAAAATAATTACAGGACCTGCTGGCAGAGTTTGCTGCAGTACCATTGTGGCTTGGCATGGACCTGGCAGGAGCATGGAATAAATGGGCGAGCACAAAATAATTACAGGACCTGATGTCAGAGTCTGCTGCAGTATCATTGTGGATTGCTGTGGGCCTGACAGGACCATGGGTAAATGCTATGAACCAGGGGAGAGGGGGGGTTATGAGGTTATTTAGTTATAAAGAGTAACTGTGCAAGAGTACAGTTACTTGTTTAAAAAAAAATTGCAGTAACCTGGATAGGACAGACTGGAGAGGGGTTAGAGGCTTTGTTCTTGACTAAGTTTCAGTGGTACAGAAAATTTCACTAACAGGGAAGGAGGTAGCAAAAAAAACCTTACACCTGTGAAAGAAAATGAAAGAATGCCTCCCGCTGCCCTATTGTGTTCTGCCGGGTGGGGTGGGAGTGGGGGGGGGGTGCTGAGAGGCTGCGTCAGCTTCTCTACCCTTAGTAAGTAGTGAGGTCTTACTTTGTTCAATCGCTGAGAGAATCAGAGCAGTGTCCACCACTGTGTCCTTTGCAGGAGGAGCAGCAGCCTGCTCCATTGCCTTCACCATCTCTGCTAACAAGGCACAGAGCCTTCCAGATAAGATGGCATCTGCACAAAAGGCCCGAGCCATGTGAGATGTCTTGTTAGATGAAGGAGAAGCAGATTGGCTTTTTGATGGCACGGTCACATTCAGTGTGGGCTCAGAGATGTCTCAGGAGAGATTCTGTGTGAGCAGGGCCTGCCAAAGACTGTAAGGATGGGTGTATCAGGAGCAGGATCTTAGGAGCTCAATCCCCAAGTGTCTCCACCGCTCTACATCTGGCCATGTTCCCTGTGCAATTCAGTTTACGTGGGAGGTGAAAAGTCTGACTTGATTCCATTTAGTATATTGGAATCATTGCACTATCGAGTGTTGGGTTTCTACGGGCAAAGTTTGAATGAAAGACTCCGAAACAAACTATTTTTGAACCTGGAATTACTTATGCAAGGAGGCCTCCACCCATTCCATGTGATAAATGTAGGATAATTTATATCTAATCAAAGAGATAAAGGGGTTCCACCTATGTAAAATAGTTGTCAGGCCAATTTTTTAGTTTTAAATATAGTAGAGTAGACCACCTCCAGTTAATTTTTCCCATTGGGGAGCTTTACATTTACTTCCTGTCCTAAAGATGCAAGAGGAAGTGAGAAAAATCCCTACAAAGTGAGGTAAAATCCCTTTTAAGAGGTTTGTTATAGGAATATGTATTTCGATTGGAAGATTTGTTAATTTTCTGTAATGAGCACCTGGACGAAAAGAGATGGTGAATCTCTTCAGCAGGGACAAAGACAGCAATAAATAAAACATGACAAGGCCTGTAGTTCTTTCTGGCACTTTAATTGTTAACTAAAAAATATATAGTAACACGTGCAAGCAATCAACTGATATATGTATAACAAAATCACCAGAGAATTGACATCATCGCCTTTGTGATACATCAGAAGTCTCACCATTGCACATAATGATTGACAGTTCATAGAGTTGATACATTGATAATGCATACTGCAGAGATGAGCTTTATGTAAATGATTGTGCTTTAAAAAACAAACATTAGTTAAACAGAAAGTCATACCCATCAGTCTATAGAGAGGTCTTATTGTACTTGATAACAATGAAACATCACTATTGTGTTCCTTTCATTTAGTTACAGCAAGGAGTACTCCAAGCTGGACGCTATGAAACCGAGTTAGAAAACAGCCGCAGCCACATTACCCAGCTCAACAGTCAGATCCAGCGTCTGCGGTCAGATGTCTTAAGCATTCAAACCCAGGTACATTTTTGGAGTAAAGGGCAGTGTTTGCTGTAGGTATTATGAATTATGATAAGGCTATGCTGAAAAATACCCTGTAAGTTGAGGTCCAGAAAGTCAATATTGCAGCAATTATTAGCCAAACTATTGGTAACCACTTCAGCCCCGAACCATTTTGCTGGTCAAAGACCAGGCCACTTTTTGCAATTCGGCACTGTGTCGCTTTAACTGACAATTGCGCGCTCATGCGAGGTGGCTCCCAAACAAAATTTACGTCCTTTTTTCCCACAAATGGACCTTTCTTTTGGTGGTATTTGATCACCTCTGCGGATTTTATTTTTTGCGCTATAAACAAAAATAGAGTGACAATTTTGAAAAAAAATGCAATATTTTTTACTATAATAAATATCCCCCAAAAAATATATAAACATTTTTTTTCCTCAGTTTAGGCCGATACGTATTCTTCGACATATTTTTGGTAAAAAAAATCTCAATAAGCATTTATTGATCAGTTTGCGTAAAAGTTATAGCGTCTACAAAATAGGGGATAGTTTTATGGCATTTTTATTAATAATTTTTATCGTGACTGCGACATTATGGCGGACACATCGGACACTTTTGACACATTTTTGGGACCATTGTCATTTTTACAGCGATCAGCGCTATAAAAATGCACTGATTACTGTGAAAATTACACTGGCAGTGAAGGGGTTAACCACTAGGTGGCGCTGTAGGGTTACACGTGACACGTCACTGATGACCGTTCCCGATCACGGGGAACAGCCATCAGTGACATGTCACTAGGCAGAATAGGGGAATGCCTTGTTTACAAATTGTGTGACATTATGTTGGTAATTCAGGTGTGTCATTTTTGGGGATGCTATGAGCGTGCGCTGCTCTAGTCCTGCAAAGAAAACGGCGTTCCTGCTGTGAAAAAAGTGCAGGGACGTCGTTCCCACGCGTTCCCGCAGGACTCGAGCCCTCAGTCATACCATGTCCATTGGGCTGTGTTGCAACACAATGACAAGCTGAAATCCATTGTTTCTAATAGACCGAGTTCACACCAATGCATTGCATTAATTTACTAGAACATATTGCATTTAAATGCAGCACAATGATCTGCAATGCAATAAAACCCATCATAACACAACTGTATTAAAATAAATGTCAACATAAATCAACTAAAGTGCATTTAACTTATGTCAAGTCATGTTAATCACAACATGGTGTGACTCTGAACTGTCACCTTACAATTGGTATAGAAAAGAATCACCCAACCACATTTTGTTGCTTTGCAAGCTGAAATGAAGACAGACACAGTTTTTGTTTTATCCAGCTGTAGTTACTCAGTGCAACTTATAACATCCAAGTGAAAGATATAACACCAATATGCGAGAAATTATAAAAAAAAAATCAAAAACAGAATCACTGAGTTGGAAAAAGTATCACCCCCTTGTGTCAGTATTTTGTTGAGCCATCTTTTGCTTTAATTAGAGCCTTTAGTCTGTTGGGATATGTCTCTACTAACTTTGCACATATAGACTCTGCAATAGTTGCCCACTCATCTTTGCAGAACTGCTCAAGTTCAGTTAAATTTGACGGTGACCAATTTTGGAGAATGTTCTTTTGGGTGACTCCATGAAAAAAACGTTAGCTGAATTATATAAGGAGCTGTTTCCTGTCTTGCCTCCTTCGGTGATCAAATGTAGGAAGCAGTGGGTGGAAGTGGTCCCAGATTTGGGTGGAGAAGAGTGGGACGATATGTGTAGCGTTAACATGACTCAATTAGTGTCTGCTAGAGATCAATTAATTCAATTTAAATTCCTGCACAGGATACATTACATCCCAGCAAAGTTATCTAAAATTTACCCGGGTACATCGACTCAATGTTGGCGCTGCTCACTGTCCCCGGCGAATTTTAGTCACGTCTTTTGGTATTGCAAGGTGGTCAAGGAGTTTTGGTCTGAGGTTGGGTGGTATATAACGGAGATTACAACTATACCTGTGCCCTTGACAGTGGGACATGTTTACTTGGCTTGGTGGAGGGCTTGGCACCTACTAGGGCCCAACGTACCTTACTTGTTGTTTTATGTGCCTAAGGCACTGATCCTGTATTGGAAAAAACCTGTGACGCCCTCACTATCATACTAGAAAGGGCTTGTAAACAAAGTGATTCTGTTCTCTAGAGCAACATACCTGAGCAGAGGATGTCCAAGAAAATCTGACAGTTTGAAAAATTTGGTTGGACAGTGATCTTTCTGTAGCCTAATGACTATATAGACTTCACTGAGCTGGAAGGGGAGGTCTGCCTGGGCCTGGATATTGGAGTATAGGGCTCTGTTGTTCCTGCATCCCCACTGGGATTATTCGGGACTGACTGCTGTTTCAATGGCTGTATGTGGAGATGATTGCTGGACTCATTACTATGAGAACTGTACAGGTGCCATATTAATGTCTTTAATATGATTTTGGTATGTGTACCCCTATTGTTCTGGGGATCTTGCATCCGGGAGGGCGGATTTGCTCATGGGGTGGTGAACCTGGATTGGGGGGGGGGGGTGTTTTGTTTTGTTATGTTATGTTTACGATTCTTGTCCTGCGTGGTGAGGTGTGTTTTTATTTTATTTCTCTTTTTGTACTATTCAAAACAAATAAAAATAAATTTGCAGAAAAAAAAAAGTTGATGGTGACCGTTTGTGGACTGCAGGCTTTCGTAAATTTTCAGTGAGGTTTAAGTCTGGGCTCTGGCTAGGCCACGCAAGGACATTCACCTTTTTCTCCTTCAACCACTGTGTGGTAATTTTTGCTTTGTGCTTTAGGTCATTGTCATGTTTTAAGGTAAACCTTCTTCCCATTGACAACCTTCTGGCAGAGGGCCGATTTTCCTCAAGAATTTTATGGCATTTTGCCCCATCCATTTCTTCTTCTATCCTGACAATTGCTCCAGCCCCTGCTGCAGAGAAACACCCCCATAACAGGATATTACCACCTCCATGCTTTACTATAGGAATAGTGTTATTTGGATGGTGAGCTGTATTGGATTTCCCCCAGACATATTGCTTGGTGTTGAGGCCAAATAATGAAATTTTAGTCTCATCTGACTATAACACCTTTTTCCATGTGACCTCAGAATCTTCAAGGTATGTTTTGGCAAAGCTCAGTCATGAATGCATGTGGCCTTTCTTGAGGAGTGGCTTTTTTCTTGCAACCCACCCATGCAAGCCACATTTGTGGAGAATGTGTGATATTGTTGTCACATGAACACAATGACCTTTCTTTGTCATAAATTCATGCAACTGCTTCAGAGTTGCTGTAGGACTCTTGGTTGCCTCTCTGACAAGTTTCCTCCTGGCTCTTTAATCCAGTTTGGAGCAACGTCCTGATCCAGGGAGGATCTGTGGTGTACCAAATACCTTCCACTTCTTAATAATAAACTTCACTGTGCTTCTAGGCATTGATATAGCCTTTGAATTTTTTTATATCCATCTCATAACTTGTGCCTGTCCACACCTTTATGTCTTGCCACCCATAGTTGATTGTTTGCTTCGGTTGAACTACCAGGGACTGAAATGCTCCAGGAAAGCTCTTTTCATGCTGAGCTAATCCAAATGATCACAGCTGATCACAGTTTAAAGTCAAAAGGCTTTGTGTGCCATTTGAGAAAATGATTAGCTACACCTGATTGAGTTTACAAGTCCTTTTTAGGAAGGGGTGACCTTTTTTCCAAATCAGCTATTCTGTTTTGGATTTTTTTTCCTGACATGTTGGTGTTGTATCTTTCATTTGTATGTTGTTAATACAGCTGGATAAAACAAAAAATGTGTCTGTGTTCATTTTTTTCTATACCCACTTTATTTGGACCAACACATTAATCATTTCAATTCTTAATATTAAGTATAAAGTATTCTAAACTTCGGAAATTATATCCAATGAGACATCAATTAGAAACATAAAAACATGTTGGGCTGTGCCCTTTAAAATGTATGAATAACTCATATACAATGTACACAAGTAACAATACAAATTTCAAACAAATACAAAAGTCCACCACCAAAGATGAAAATGTCCAAAATAATTCAAATAGCTGTGAAGGGGTTTCCATCACTACTCCAAATTATGTTTTTTTTGGTTTAACCACCTCAATACCGCACGCCATCATATGACGTCCTGGTATTTAGGTGGGGATATCTGAATGATGCCTGCAGCTACAGGTATCATTCAGATATCCTTCTTTTCAGCTGGTGATTCTGCGCACCATAAGAATGATCATAGCGGCAGTTCCAACGCTTGATCGTTCTTATAGGCGACGGGAGGGGACGTCCCCCCCTCCCGTTGCCATCCTGTGCTTCTCCGGGCTCTCCTGTGCCATCGGGGGCCCGAAGAACGAATCGGCTAGAGCCGGATGACAAGGATAGAGATTTCCATCTCTATGACCGTTGGAGGCCCGGGCGCGACGTTATGACGTCACGCCCGGGTACCCGGAAGTAAACAAAGCCGCATTCACGGCTGTCGGCATGATCCCATGCTTTCAAGCCTGGAGGAGAGATGTGGGGTCTTATTGAACCTGGATCTCTCCATAAAGAGGACCTGTCACAATGATTCCTATTACAAAGGATGTTTACATTCCTTGTAATAGGAATAAAAGTGATAAAAAAAAAAAAAAGTGTAAAAAAAAAAATTAAGTAAAAAAAATAATAATAATTAAAACGCCCCTGTCCCCGGTAGCTCGCACTCAGAAGCGAACACACACGTAAGTCCCACCCACATATGTAAACACCGTTCAAACCGCACATGAGAGGTATTGCCGCGTGCATTACCTCCTCTGTAACTCTAAACTGGTAACCTGTAAAAATAAATAAAGCGTCCCCTTTGGAGATTTTTAAGTACCGAAGTTTGGTGCCATTCCATGAGTGTGCGCAATTTTGAAGTGTGACAAGTTAGGTATGTATTTACTCGGCGTAACATCATCTATCGCATTAAAAAAAAAATTGGGCTAAATTTACTGTTTTGTTATTTTTTAATTCATGAAACCGTTTTTTTTTCCAAAAAAAAGGCGTTTGGAAAATTATTGCGCAAATACCGTGCGAGATAAAAAGTTGCAATGACCGCAACTTTATTCCCTAGGGTGTCTGCTAAAAAAATATATAATATGTTTGGGGGTTCTGAGTAATTTTCGAGCAAAGAATTATGATTTTTACATGAAGGAGAGAAGTGCCAGAATAGACCCGGATTTCAAGGTGGTTAATGAGTAGGAGGGATGAGCCGAACACCCCCCTGTTCGGTTCGCAACAGAACCTGCGAACAGACAGAAAGTTTGCGCAAACTTTAGAACCCTATTAAATACAATGGACTCGAACATTCGAAATCAAAAGTGCTAATTATAAAGGCTAATATGCAAGTTATTGTCCTAAAAAGTGTTTGGGGACCCGGGTCCTGCCCCAGGGGACATTTATCAATGCATGCTTAGAACTGTCCCTGCACAAAGTGTCATTTCTGAAGGAAAAAAAGTCATTTAAAACTCACTCGTGGCTATAATGAATTGTCGGCTCCCGGCAATACATAGAAAAGTCATTGGTAAAAAAAAAAAAAATGCGTGGGGGTCCCCCCAAATTCAATTACCAGGCCCTTCAGGTCTGGTATGGATATTAAGGGGAACCCTGCCACAAATTAAAAAAAAAATGCGTGGGGTTCCCCCAAATATCCATACCAGGCCCTTCAGGTCTGGTATGGATTTTAAGGGGAACTCCACCCCAAATAAAAAAAAAATGGCGTGGAGTACCCCCAAAAATCCATACCAGACCCTTTATCCAAGCACGCAACCTGGCAGGCCGCAGGAAAATAGGGGGGGACGAGAGAGCGCCCCCCCCTCCTGAACCGTACCAGGCCACATGCCCTCAACATGGGGAGGATGTCCCCATGTTGATGGGGACAAGGGCCTCATCCCCACAACCATTGCCAGGTGGTTGTGGAAGTCTGCGGGCTTATCGGAATCTGGAAGACCCCTTTAACAAAAGGGGACCCCCAGATCCCGCCCCCCCATCCCTATGTGAATTGGTAATGGGGTACATTGTACCCCTACCATTTCAAAGAAAGTGTAACAAATTGTAAAAAAAAAAACAAAAAAACATTCCAGCGATGAAATCCAGTGTCCCGCGGTGATCCGATGTCCAGCGCTGTCCACACGAAACATCATTGGCTGAGCCTGAGCGGACCTGATGGGGAACTTCCTCCACAGTGTAATTAATGAATAGACCTGCCCCTTCTAAAGTTCCCCATCAGGTCCGCTCAGCCAATGACGTAGGTGTAAGGCTCAGCGGACCAGATGTGGAACGTGAGAAGGGGCAGGTCTATTCATTTATTACACTGAGGAAGTTCCCCATCAGGTCCGCCCCCTTGTATGTCAGACCCCGCCTACGTCATTGGCTGAGCGGACCTGATGGGGAACTAACTTGCATATAAGCCTTTAAAATTAGCACTTTAGATTTCTCCCATAGACTTTTCGAATTTGCCGCGAACACCCCAAATTGTTCGCTGTTTGGCGAACGGGCGAACAGGCAATGTTATCATTTTATGGGAAGCATCTTATACCGCCATGTATTCCCCTTGCACCTTGGGAGCCCCAGTCCACAGGTTTATAGCCTATTCTAAAAATAAGCTTCTGTAAAGTAAGAATATATAGGCAACATACTGTATGTTGTCTGCAATTGGATGCCTCATAACTATCTTTTCTTGTTGTTTTTTTCCTGTTTCTTTTGTAACCAAAGCATAAACGAACTGTGCAAATACTAATCTGTGATTTAGCAGAGTGCTTTAGTTCTGTCCATGGGTGCACAGTAATAATCTCTTACTAATGTGCATTTCAATCAGTGTTATTTTAACAACCATCATAAAGGCGGCAGAAGGACCACATCATAATTATACTGTCACTCACCACCATAAAAAAAACTAAATTAGATCGCCCGAGGAACTGTGACATATAACTTATTTTTAACAAGTGCCTGCTGAAATAACCTTGTCCAAAAGATAAAAAAATAGCAATGTCTTAACAAAAATTCCAAGCACAGACTAACACATTTACTTCACATCTTTGTGAAACTGACAGCTGCAAGTTGGATAAAAGCATCTACATTCTTACAATTAAATGTAGCTTATGTAGCGGCCTCCACTCTCTCACTCCTCTGCGGGCTGGTTTCTGCTTGTCTAGGGGTACCTTGGAGGAGAGAGTGCGGGGTCACCACGCCAAGCCTTCACCGCAGATGTTTGTGTGGTGTAAGCAAAGTTCCTTTACCTTCGGGTCGGTGTTCTGAGTTTGGAGCCTCCGCCTCTTCTCTGGAACAGTGTCTGCCAGTAAATGAGCCCCACACCAATAAAAGTCCAACACTCCTTTATTCTTCAATGTCAGGATGTAACACAATCAGTTGGACTCCCTCAACGAACAGACAGGGGGGTGTGGATACGAGTAGGCCCAGGCACAATGAACTCTCCTATTTCTCTATCAGCGAATAGGTTTGGCACATGATCTATGCCACCTGTTGAGAATCGTGGTCGCTGCCACCGACCGGCTGAACGGTGAACCTTCCTCCTCACTGCACTCGGCCCCTGTTTGGGAAAATACCCCTCCGGGCGGTCTCCTGAGGCTCACCCGGCACCGGCAATCTGCTGCACCAGGTCTTCGGGTGAGTAGCTCCTCCGGTCCCTTACGCCTCTGGATTCGGGCACCCCACTCCCGAGGTCCCCTAGGAAATCCTTCCCTCGCGGAGCCCAGCGGAGGACACTGGGCCCCAGGCCTCCAACTGAGTACCTCACCCCAGGCTGAAGGTGCCTGGGGTGGAACACGAGCTCCGGGTGTCCAGGCCTAGGCTGCCTGGACACCGACCACGAACCACAGCCCTCAGGTTGAAGGTGCCTGGGACTCGACGACCCCGTGACCAAAATGGTCGACCCCTTTATACCCTCCCCCAGCAAGCCCAGCGGAGCCCCCGCCCCGCTGTACTCATGCTGCGAGAGGCCAAAAAGGGTATGCCACTGCAACGATGGCTCAACCCTGGGCCCAAAGTGACAGCGCCACCTGCTGGGCCCCAGGGAACCACAAATCACAGATCCCCCACCAAATTCAAACATGATAGAAAAGCATATACCCGCTACACTTACTTAAATTTATAACAAGCTTATTTAGTAATTCATCACCAATAAATTGAACTTGTCCTGCCCTAAAATAGGTGGATCTATGCAAAAACAAAAGTACCTTGCTCTCTGCTCTTTCTTCCTGTGGGTACCCCTATACCAAGGAGTACAGATCTGACAACTGCCATGTATACCTGCAGCTATTCACACAACAGTGTTTACAACCACCAGAGAGAATCTACTGATTCTTACTAGCGGCCTCCCCTGGCTACACATGAACTCCCAAATGAATGTAGCCTAAAGCCTAGTACACAACACTAGTCTTTTTTTACTCAACCCGGAAAAAAAAGTGACAATCCGATGTTAGTACAGCGCTCGCCCCTGCTGTTCTATTGTGTTCTGACAGGGGGAACACTGCAGTCAGCACTCTCCGGGATTGGCTGAGAGCGCTGATTGGGAGCCGGTCAGCTGCAGGTTTTCCAGCATGCTCGTCTGACAGAAGCCAGCCAAACAGCCGGCTTCTGTCGGACCGGCTGCCATACACACGGGCCGAATGTCGGCCGGTATTTTTATAATTCAGACAATCAACACTACTATTAATAATTACAACAGGTGTTTCAGATAACAGATCTAAAGAAACTAGATAACAAACTAAAGAAAGGAAAAAAAGAAGTGCAACATTAGAGTTGCTGTTTGTTTTCGAACATTTTATAGAAATATTAAACAAGATATGTGATTGGTCCTCATGGGCAACAGCTCCAAATTGGTGCACATTCTCTTGTCTCCTCTTTCAGTACATTCACTCCAAATTGCTGCGGGTACTTGCGAGTTGGGGTTGAGAACTCTACTATGTTCTACAGATAAGCAGTGTGCATTTTATCCAAGATTGGTTATTATAATATGTTTGCAGCCATTTCGCAGTAGTTGAAATACGGTTCTCATTCTTTCTCTTGTCTGGCACTACAGTGTAAGAATTTGGAGCAGAATGTGTCTGTGGCCAAGACGAACAGTAGTGTCACCCTTAAAGATGCCAATGCAAAGCTTGCTGAAGTACAGGAAGCCCTACAAAAAGCCAAACAAGATGTTGCCCGGCAACTGAGGGAGCACCAGGATCTGATGAATGTCAAACTGACTCTGGATATTGAGATTGCTACCTATAATAAATTGCTGGAGGGAGAAGAGATCAGGTAAGATCTTAGGATATGTATCTTCTAAAATCATCCTTAGGACTAGAGTTGAGCGGACACCTGGATGTTCGGGTTCGACGGGTTCGGCCGAACTTCGGAAAAAGTTCGAGTTCGGGACCGAACTTGACCCCGAACCTGAACCCCATTGAAGTCAATGGGGACCCGAACTTCTAAGGACTATTTGCGCTTGTTTCCCGTGCTTAGAACTGTCCCTGCACAAAGTGTCATTTCTGAAGGAAAAAAAGTCATTTAAAACTCACTCGCGGCTATAATGAATTGTCGGCTCCCGGCAATACATAGAAAAGTCATTGATAAAAAAAAAAAAAAGCGTGGGGGTTCCCCCAAATTCAATTACCAGGCCCTTCAGGTCTGGTATGGATATTAAGGGGAACCCTGCCACAAATTAAAAAAAAAAAATACGTGCAGTTCCCCCCAAATATCCATACCAGGCCCTTCAGGTCTGGTATGGATTTTAAGGGGAACTCTACCCCAAATGTAAAAAAAAAATGGCGTGGAGTACCCCCAAAAATCCAGACCAGACCCTTTATCCAAGCACGCAACCTGGCCGGCCACAGGAAAAGAGGGGGGGACAAGAGAGAGCCCCCCCCTCCTGAACCGTACCAGGCCACATGCCCTCAACATGGGGAGGATGTCCCCATGTTGATGGGGACAAGGGCCTCATCCCCACAACCCTTGCCCGGTGGTTGTGGGGGTCTGCGGGCAGGGGGCTTATCGGAATCTGGAAGACCCCTTTAACAAAGGGGACCCCCAGATCCCGGCCCCCCTCCTATGTGAATTGGTAATGGGGTACCCCTACCATTTCACAAAGAGTGTAAAAAATTGTAAAAAAAATACACAGACACCGTTGGGAAAGTCCTTTATTAAAAAAAAAAAAAAAAAAAACATTCCAGCGAGGAAATCCAGTGTCCCACGGCAATCCGATGGCCAGCGCTGTCCACACGAAACGTCATTGGCTGAGCCTGATCGGACCTGATGGGGAACTTCCTCCGCAGTGTAATAAATGAATAGACCCGCCCCTTCTAAAGTTCCCATCAGGTCCGCTCAGCCAATGACGTAGGTGTAAGGCTGGGGACCTGATGCGGAACGTGAGAAGGGGCGAGTCTATTCATTTATTATACTGGAGGAAGTTCCCCATCAGGTCCACTCATCCAATGACGTAGGCGGGGTCTGACATACGAGGGGGCAGACCTGATGAGGAACTTCCTCCACAGTGTAATACATGAATAGACCCGCCCCTTCTCACGTTCCGCATCAGGTCCTCAGCCTTACACCTACGTCATTGGCTGAGCGGACCTGATAGGGAACTTTAGGAGGGGCGGGTGTATTCATTTATTAGTACCCCATTACCAATTCACATAGGGGGGGCGGGATCTGGGGGTCCCCTTTGTTAAAGGGGTCTTCCAGATTCCGATAAGCCCCCTGCCTGCAGACCCCCACAACCACTGGGCAAGGGTTGTGGGGATGAGGCCCTTGTCCCCATCAACATGGGGACATCCTCCCCATGTTGAGGGCATGTGGCCTGGTACGGTTCAGGAGGGGGGGGCGCTCTTTCGTCCCCCCTCTTTTCCTGCAGCCTGCCAGGTTGCGTGCTCTGATAAAGGGTCTGGTCTGGATTTTTGGGGGTACTCCACGCCATTTTTTTTTATTTGGGGTGGAGTTCCCCTTAAAATCCATACCAGACCTGAAGGGCCTGGTATGGATATTTGGGAGGAACCGGACGCATTTTTTTTTATTTGCTTTTTTTTTTTTTTATTATCAATGACTTTTCTATGTATTGACGGGAGCCGACAATTCATTATAGCCGTGAGTGAGTTTTAAATGACTTTTTTTCCTTCAGAAATGACACTTTGTGCAGGGACTGTTCTAAGCACGGGAAACAAGCACGACTTTACATGCATATTGCCGAACACCGGACCCGAACCCGAACATACAGTCAATTGGGTTCGGGACCCAAAAACCCAAGAGTTCGGTACGGACTCGAACTTTACAGTTCGGGTCCGCTCAACCCTACTTAGGACCTTCACCTGAAAATGAAAGTAATCAGCATCCTCTCCTCCCCCCTAGCCTGTTGCTGTTACATACTTTTGTGAGTACGGTAATTTTTTTAGAGGTACTTTCTTCCACTTCCTTAATCCTTGCCTAGCCAAGGATGACGTCCACATTTAGGCGATTTATTTCTTTCTTTAACTTTTCTTTGCCATAGCTGGGTAAATATCCTCTTCAGAGAAGTATCTTTCCAAGTCCTGTGCTGGATCAATAATAAAAAAATGCATTAAGTCATTTTGAGTAGTATGATCTGAAGTAGAGCATATGTAGCAAACAGAGCATATACTGTACATATAGCAAAACTTAAATTTTCCCATCTAATTTTTTTAATTTTTGTAAAGAACTGTTATTTTACCCATGAGAAGGTGCTAAAAAAGTTATATATTTTTGGTATTGCAATGGTCAGATATCTCCAAAAGATTTTCAGGCTCTGCCCACAACATAGATTTCACCTGCTGTCAACACTAAACAATGCAATGCAAAACAAAACCTAAGAAATTTGCAGGTCAACTTACCGACCAGACTGCAACCATCCAAAATATCCTATTGAACAGTATGCATTAAAAACTGGGGTTTAGTTTGCTCGCATTTGCAAATACACACGTAAGCTGCAGAGCCCCTTCAAGGCGCCCCAGTAATATCTGCAGTCCTAACTCAAAAAACTCCACAATGGAAGCACACCCATTATAATGGAAAGGCAGAGGGCAGGTGAGCCTGGAGGGAGCCCACCTCTCCTTAAAGGAACAGGGGCGCACTGGACACCCAGCATTCTAAACAATTCAAAAAGCTCAAGAAAAGTGCTTCTCTTTAAAATCAATGAATGTTTTCACACTGGGGTGTTGCACTTTCCTTGTGGTAAAAAAAAAAATCCTGCTTGCAGCATATTTGGAGCATGTTTTTGGCGCAAAAAAAAAGAAACACCAAAAACGCTCCTCTTTATTTAAATGAATGGGAATTGGCAAAAAAAAAAACTAAGCATTTTTGGTGCCATTTTTAGACACGTATCCTTTTAAAAAGCGCTCCATTAAGGCATAGGCATTTTACTGGCAGTTTTGAAGCACGCCAGTGTGAAAGTGCCCTTAGTCTAACCTAAGAAAATTCATATTCAAATCTAGGTGCCAGCATTACATATTTAGCATTTTTCCAGGGCTATTTTAGTCAATGAGGAAACCCATTACACTGGGTGAGGTGTGGGGGCTGAAAGCCAACATGCCAGTCTTAGATAAAGATGGGATTTCCAAAATAAAGCACCCAGTTTTGTAAATTTGTAAGTGTTAGGTTGATTAGACTGAAAGTGCTCTTTGAATTAGGCTGTAAAGTAAATTATATTGTATGGGCTTTTCAACTTGCTGCCATTTATTGCCATGAACTAAACAGTAAATTGCAGTTTAAAATACAGTTGCACTGGCCACAGATGGATAGATTTATTTTATTCAGACAACTGGCTGAACAAAAAAAAACTGATTGCTCCATCCGCACGAGCTAGGACATTGTAATCTGACAGCGATTCCTGCTGCTGTCAGAATACACTGATTAGTGGTTGTAGCCAATTGGCTGCAGCTGCTGTTCGCTAAGCTGGTCAAATTTCTATCTGTCTATGGCTAGCGTTTGAAAAAAAGGAAAGTCTGTGTGACTATAGCAGTAAGTGAGATTCTTCCATTTAACCACTTGAGGACCGGAAGGATTTGCCCCCTTAATGACCTGGCCATTTTTTGCGATACAGCACTGCGTTGCTTTAACTGACATTTGCGGGGTCGTGCGGCGCTGTTCCCAAACAAAATGTATGTCCTTTTTTTCCCACAAATAGAGCTTTCTTTTGGTGGTATTTGATTACCTCTGCGTTTTTTTTTTGCGCTATAAACAAAAAAAGAGCGCCAATTTTGAAATAAAGCAAACAATATTTTTTACTTTTTGCTATAATAAATATCCCCCCAAATTTAAAAAATAAACACATTTCTTTATCAGTTTAGACCAATATGTATTCTTCTACACATTTTTGGTAAAACAAAATCGCAATAAGTGTATATTGATTGGTTTGTGCTAAGTTATAGCGTCTACAAAACAGGGAATAGATTTATGGCATTTTTATTATTTATTTAGTTTTTACTAGTAATGGCGGCGATCTGTGATTTTTAGCCGGACTGCGACATTGTGGTGGAGAGATCGGACACTTTTGACTTTTTTTTGGGACCAGTGACATATATACAGCGATCAGAGCTAAAAATAGCCACTGATTAATGTATAAATGTCACTGGCAGGGAAGGGGTTAACACGAGGGGGCAATCAAGGGGTTAAGTGTTCCCTAAGGAGGTGTTCCGAACTGTGGGGGCTGGGCTTACTGGAGGAGGAGAGAGGTCGCTGTTCCTGATCACTAGGAACAGCAGATCTCTCTCTACTCCCCTGTCAGAACAGGGATCTGTTTGTTTACATACACAGATCCCCATTCTGGCTCTCTGTGGAGCGATCACGGGTGGCCAGTGGACATCACGGCCGCTGGCCACGCGCATTGGCTCCACCTTCGCTCTTAAAGCGGCCGACATACACCTACGGCGATTCGTGCAGCCGTGCCAACCTGCCGCAGTATAATGACGTCGGCTGGTCGGTAAGAGGTTAATGTCTTACCTGCACCAGAAAAATTACTCCTGAAATCCAACCTGCTTCTAAATTCAACACAGACCCTTTCTTTTGAGATGTTTGTAATGCACATGATCCATAGTGTTAAAGAGGAAGTAAACTTCTCTCTAATGTTTGTACCTATAGGTAGGCCTATAATAAGACTGACCTATAGGTACTGTAAATATCTCCTAATTGTGCACTGTTTAGGAGATATTTACTGTATACTGCGCCAATGACGTAATCAGTGCATGCTCTCTGAAGGAACGCCTATCCGTGCCGTTTCTTTAGAGCCATGTGCCGTGACTGGCGGCTCCCACACGGGAGTGACGTCTCGCATCTTGGGACAATCACACAGCTGGAGTCCGCAGACCAGAGGCTCTAATAGGCTTCCAAAAAGGGTGGACACAGGGGGCAGAGCACTGTGCTCCGAGCCCACCCAGTTGTGTGACAATAGCGAATTGGCCCTAGAGAGGAAGAGATCCTATTGGCCGCCGAGGAGGGAGGAGATGCAGGGGAAGCTACCTTGAAGCACCAGGAGAAGGAGACGCCGCCCAGAGGAAGCGCTGCCCGTGACCCAAATGGGGCATTATTAAAATAATATACCACCAGCTGCCACTGCGATGCATACTAGCACATTATGCCTTTACTTTGCAGGTGACCAAAAAAAAGAGGCAGTGTTTACGTCCTTTTTAACCACTTGCTGACCGCCTCCTGTACTTATACATCGGCAGAAAGGAACGGACAGGCACAATCACGTACCTGTACGTTGCCCTTTAAATGCCTGACTTGTGGTCGCGCGCGCGCTGTCGGCGGCGTGCTCAAGACCCTGCTGCCTTCCCCCTGAGTCAGACCGCGGGTCCCGCGGACACGATCGCCGCGGGGATCTCCGCGATCGTCTCACGGAGGTATAGAGCAGGGAGATGCTTGTGTAAACAAGCATCTCCCCGCTCTGCCCAGTGACAATGACACGGATCTTGGCTCCGTGTACTCGGAGCGAAGATCAGTGTCATGTGACACACAGCCCATCCCCCCTACAGTAAGAAACACTATGCAGGGAACACTTAACCCCTACAGTGCCACCTAGTGGTTAACCCCTTCCCTGACAGTGTCATTTTCACAGTAATCAGTGCATTTTTATCTCAAAAATGTGCCAAATTGCGCAAACCAATCAATAAACGCTTATTACGGTTTTTTTTTACCAAAAATATGTAGAAGAATACGTATCGACCTAAACTGAGGGAAAAAAATGTATATGTTTTTCGGGGATATTTATAATAGCAAAAAGTATCTCTATTTTTGTTTATAGCGCAAAAAATAAAAACCGCAGAGGTGATCAAATACCACCAAAAGAAAGCTCTATTTTTAGGAAAAAAAGGACGCTAATTTTGTTTGGGAGCCACGTCGCACGACCGCGCAATTGTCAGTTAAAGAGACGCAGTGCCGTATCGCAAAAAGGGGCCTGGTCCTTTAGCTGCAAAATGGTCCGGGGCTGAAGTGGTTAAAGCCTTCAAGATCAGTTTTTTTTTTTCTTGTCAATTTTGTTTATTGAATATTAAATAATAAAGACAGTTACAATTAGTAATAAATAGTTACAACAAATGCTTATATTAGTTAAAGTGGAGCTCCACCCTAAATTACAAGTTCCTCTCATCGGAACCCTCCCTCCCTCCGGTGTCACAATTGACACCTTTCAGGGGGGAGGGGGGTGAAGATACCTGTCTAAGACAGGTATTTTCACCCACATCCGGGAGTCCTCTCTCCGGGAATCTGCGGGAGTGACGTCACTTCCCCCAGACTTCCCGTAGTGTTCTGGGAGACACTTGGCTCCCAGAACACAGGAGGACGAATCAGAACGGCGCAGCGCGACTCGCGCATGCGCCGTAGGGAACCGGGCATGAAGCCGCAGGGCTTCACTTCCTGGTTCCCTCAGCGAGGATGGTGGAGGGAGCAGCAGAGCGACGAGCGATCGCTCGTCCTCTGCTGCGGACGTCGCTGGACTCCAGGACAGGTAAGTGTCCAAATATTAAAAGCCAGCAGCTGCTGTAGCTGTAGCTGCTGGCTTTTAATATTTTTTTACCGGCGGAGCTCCGCTTTAAGTATATGATAATAAATTGGATAGAATTATACATATCTGAAGATTAGATATTTTACATAAACAGGTAATCAACTCGCAAATGAAATGTTAAGTTAATATAAACAATTGAAAAATGTAATATGTAACTTAGTTCCAGGCATATTCAATTAATATATAGTCACCATTGA
Organism: Rana muscosa; assembly: GCA_029206835.1. Lineage (NCBI taxonomy): Eukaryota > Metazoa > Chordata > Amphibia > Anura > Ranidae > Rana > Rana muscosa. The sequence goes on from CM055117.1 coordinate 923,906,523, forward strand.
AAGAATGCTAATTGGAAATCAACTAATTCAATAAAAACTTCAAAAATGTATAATTATTGTAAGTAATAACTAAATATAGTATTTATGTATAATACATTACCATTTTAAATATGGTAATACAAAGAGTAATAGTAAAAGGGAAAGAATGAAGTTAAGACAGAGAGAAAAGAGTCTAGGGTAAGTAAGTTCTCCGGAGCATCTATATTGTAAGAATATTACTAAGTTAGTACAGAAGATAAATGTTCATGTTTAGCAGTGCCGAACAAAGTCATCTAGAGCCCAGGGCGAACATGCCAAATCGTGCCCCCCCCCTCAAGATGTATGAGCATTATGTGTCAGCACTAATCAGTATGCTCACCCCCTAAGCACCCAGCTCAAATCCTCTCTCTCCCTATATGCCCCCAACACAAATCCCCCCCCAAAAAATAGAATCTTCTTCCTCTGCCCCTCAATTTTCCCCTCCAAGCACAAACCCCCCCCCCCAATCATCCCTACTAGCACAAATCCTCCCCCCCAAAAATATTTCCCCTCTTCCATATTACTGTTATAGCACAAACCCCTCAAGTCCCCCCCCCAGCACAAATCATTTTCCCCATCCCCCTTCCCAACACAAATCCCCCAAATTGCCACTCTTAGCACACCTGCCCAAACTTGCCCTCCCAGAACAATTCTTACCCCCTCTGCTGCCCCCCAAATTCCCCTTCTCAACACAAATCCCTTCCCCCCCAATCTCCTTGTGGTGCCCCCCCACCTCACACAATACCTCAGTGCCCAGGGCAGCCGTCCCTCCTGCCCACCCCTTGTCCCGACCTTGATGTTTAGTACTTGTTTCCACTCATATTGTTGTATAATATTATAGTATTATAGTATATCAAGGTCTTAATAGGTAATTGTCAGGGATCATAGAAAGAAAATACGTCATCCAAGGATTCCATATTTTCTCAAAATTTTGTATAGTATCGTTGGTTATGGCTTCTGATTTGGAAAGGGTCATTGCTTGGTTTATTCTGTTTTTAGCTTCAGAGATCATTAATGTATTGGTTTCCCAAGCTTTGGCAATGGTTTGCTTTGCGGCTGTGGTGATCTGGAGAAAGAGCCTAAATTGAGTGTAAGAAATATGAACTGATTTTATATTTAAAAGCACAATAGTCGTGTCTGGAATGATGGCTATCTTAAATATTTTAGATACCATGAGGAAAATTTCATTCCAGAACTTTTTTGCAATCGGACAATCCCAGAATGTATGTAAGTGCGTTCCCAGACCACCACAGCCACGAAAACTGGATGGGGAGCATTGAGGAGCATATTTTGCAATTTTAACAGGAACCAAGTACCAGTGCATGATTATTTTATAGTTTGTTTCCAAAGCAATTATATTTTGAGAAGATATTTTTGTTATGCTCCAGACTTTATTCCAGTCAAAAATGTCGATTTTAGTTCCAAGTTCTTTCTCCCATTTTTCCACATATGAAGGTAGCTTTGAGTCAGAAGTAGTGATCAGATGATTATATAACATTGAAATAAGACCTTTGGTATGAGGGTCCTGTTTACATATATGTTCGAATTGCGACATATTACTTAATTGATTAGTATCATGTAAATAAGGTTCAGATTTTTTTTTTGATTTGTAAGTGGCGAAAGAGTTCAGAAGTCGGGAGTTTGTGATGTTCACATATTTCAGGGAATGTTTTCAATGAGGTTAATGTTAAAAAATCTGCTAATTGTGTTAGGCCAGTAGAAGTCCATTTTTTTTAAGTATTAGGGTATGTGTGGGCTAGGTAAAATTTGGGGTTTCTGATAAATGATATTAAAGGTGTATGTGGAGATTACAAACCTTTGGTTATTTTAAATTTATCCCAAATGGTAATTGTATGTTTGGTTATTTTTATTTTCAATTATTTTATGGTCAGAAGAGGTAGACCATATTAGATTAGGTAAGTATGTTGGGTTACTATCAATTTTTTCAATTGCTGCCCAAAGAGGGATTTCATGTTATTCTTGATATTCGGAGATATTTGCTATTTGTGCGGCATGGAAATAGGTGGTAAAATTGGGAAAGCCTAGTCCACCTTTCAATTCTGGGAGATATAGAGTGTGTGAGGGTAAGCGGGATTTTAGAGTTCCATATAAATGCTTGCGTTTTGCGTTGAAGATTTCTCAAGAAGTATGAGGGTATTGGAATGGGTAAAGAACAAAAAAGGTATAATATTTTTGGAAGTATAGTCCATTTTTATTACATTTATTTTGCCTATCCATGATATTAGGAGAGTAGACCATTGTTTTAGATAATTAGTAATTTTCTGTAATAGTGGGGGATAGTTAGCAGAGAATATGTCAGTGAGATCAGGTGTGAGAGTAATACCTAGATAAGTGAGGTGTGTAGATGAGGGACATTTTCGCTTGCTGTAATGTATCTGGAGATAAAGAAATATTTAGAGCTGTAGATTGTTGTTTGCTTATGTTGATGACCTTCTAATTCTATACCTTTGATTGAGGGATCTGCACGAATGGATTGGGCAAGGGGTTCAACTAATAGGGCAAATAGAAGAGGGGAGAGAGGACATCCCTGACGTGTACCTCTATTGATATCAAACATGTCAGATTTGTATCCTGCGTATTTAGCATAAGCTTTGGGTTTATTATATAATGATGAAACCAAGCTTAGAAAGTGGGGGCCAAAACCCTATTTTTGTAGAGCGAAATGTAAATATGACCATGATACTGTGTCAAATTTTTTTTTGATGTCTAGTGATACAAGGCATGTAGGTATTCGTCTAGTTTTAGCTGCTTGGATCAATAGGGCTGTTCTACGGACATTATCTGAAGCTTGGCGCAAGGGGATGAAACCTACTTGATCTTTGTTGATTACAGAACCAATTATATTATTCAGCCGAAATGCCATAACTTTCGCTAGTAGTTTTATGTCTAACTTTAATAAAGATATTGGCCTATAATTTGGCCTATATTGGCCTATAATTAGTTTTATGTCTAACTTTAATAAAGATATTGGCCTATAATTTGCACAGGCTGAGTCATCTGACTGAGGTTTAGGGATCATTGTTATTATTGCTGTAAGGGTTTCTGATCTAAAAGATTGATTGTTGAGAAGGGAGTTGAATTCTTCTGTCAGCATGGGAGTTAATACATGGGAGAATTTTTTTTTTGTAGAGGGCTGAGAACCTGTCAGGTCCTGGACGTTTGTTTGGTTTGAGGGATTTCATTGCCAGTTCAATTTCACTAGGGGTAATGGGATTTTCAAGACTGTCGTATTGTATCTGAGATAGAGTTGGGAGACCTAATTGTGAGAAAGGAGGGGAGGGGAGGGGGTTTAGGGATCTAAGTGAGGAGGTGAGGAGGGGGAATAAGGGGTAGGGAAAGGGGAGAGGGATTAAAGAGTGAGGAATTAGAAGTAAATAAGGGATATGTGAACATATACTCTTATACTTAACCTTTGTGATTAGGAAATCTTAAGTGATGTGTTTTGAGTCCAATACATAGGCCAAACTAGAGTTTGGATAATTCAATCATGAAGTTGAGGGAATTCTTTGTATAATGTAGAGATTATTCAGTCCATAGAGTCTGGAAGATCCAATTCTGGGGAGTTGAAGCGACCTCTTTTGGATGTAGCTTGACTGCTTCCTTCAATTTCAGGTTTGGATGAATTTTGTGGAGAGCTGGATAGCGTGCGCCGGCGAGGACTTGTAGATGATTTGTTGTATAGCTGAAGTTTTTGAAGTGTGGTCTGTAGTTCTTCCGTGAATCTACTTGTGTATTTGGTTCCTTGGTGGGTGAATCGAACAGCGAATGGGAATCCCCATTGATAAAGGATGTGGTGGTGTTGGAGAGGTTTTTCATCTCACGCCGTTTGGCTATTGTTATTGGCGATAAATCTGCGAATATTTGATAAGAATGTCCTTGAAAAGTTAGGGTTTCTTTAATCCTGGCTGCGGCCATAAGCTGATCCTTAGTACGGAAGAAATGGAATTTAATAATTATTTCACGCAGAGGTCCTTCTGTTTTGCGTGGTGCTAATGCCCTGTGAATTCTATCGAATTCCAGTCTCTCAATAGGGATGGAAGGGGACAATTCCTGAAAGAGCACTGTCATGGACGATTGAAGATCAGTGATTCAGGTATACCTCTTATGCGGAGGTTTGACCATCGTGCTCTGTTTTCGAAGTCTTCCAAACGCGTTTGCAAAGTCAAATTTTAATCTCTGAGTAGCTCAAGTTCGTTGTCATGGGAAACTACATTGGTTTCAATGTCATCCATTCTGCATTCTAGGTCTGTTGCAGAGCTTTATGAAGCATCTTCTCTATTTGTTTAAAAATATTTGGGTGTAATGTCTCAGTTTGTTGTGTTAAAGAACCGGCACTTTGTACATATTCTGTGTAATTTGAGTCCTGTGAAGCTGTTTTCTGTCAGCGCGGGCTTTAGCTGTGTGAGGTGAATTAGACAGCGCCATTACAACAGAGCCTCTAAGCGTTTTTTCCTTGTGTATTGTTTTTGTCTTGGCTTTCCTGCGGGTCACTCCAAAAACCATACTATTATGTTCCCAGGGCGTCAGGGAAGAAATATGGAGTAGTTTTTGATTATTTACCCTGTCATTCAGGTGTCCATGGAAGCCGTGAAGACCTGAGAAGAACATAGCCTCAGCAGGACATGTCTGACACCGTCAGCTCCGCCCCTCCTCCCCCTGTTTTTTTTTTAATCAGTGAAGTCTCCCCTCTATTTTGTTTTTCAGGCTGAAGTCTCCGCCGGTTGTAAATGTCCATTGTGAAACAACTGGTAGGTTTCTTTACTAACTAAAATGAACATTGCTATATATATTATAAGTTGTGACATCTTTAAACTGTAAGAGCCAGTTTACACAGGGGCGTTCTGGGATTCGACTTCAAGTCGCCCCAAGTCGCGCGGTTTAGAAAAGTAATGGAAGTGAATGGAGCCGTCTTAATCTATACTACTGCAGTCGCTCCGACTTCAGAAAAGGTTCCTGTACGACTTAAATCCGACTTCTAGGCGACTTGTACCCATTGATTTCAATGGAGGTTGCCTCCAAGTCGGATCCCCTGTATTAACTGAAGCAACTTTCCAGGAAGTAAAAATAGTTTTCCAGGTAAACCCCTCCCTCTCCCCTCCCTCCCACACAGCTGATTATTGTTTGATTGGCCACTGGAAAGTCTCCTGTCCTGGAGGCAACTTGAAGTTGCCTTGTAAGTTGCCTGGAGTCGCACTGTGATTCATGCTCAAGTCGTGTCCAAGTTGCCTCCCAAAGTCGCGCTGGAAGTCGTGTTACCCCTGTGTGAACCGGCTCTAAGAGTTGCATGTATTTTTAGGGCATAGACAGGGAATCTGGTCATATGACCAAATGTTGGGGAACACAAAGCAGCATCTATAATCAGTTAAAGAAATGTTTTAAAAAATTGCAGACAATAGAGTTTTTTTTTATTGAAGAGACATACTATGCCTCTTTGGCATTAAACGCTTCTTAACTTCCTGCTTGTTAGCATATTTAGAAGGTACACTGAGCTGTGCATGCATAGGAGTTACAATATTCCAGGCCAGCCAATCAAGGTGACTGAAGATGGTGAACCCAGACAAACACCGGGCAAAGATGTCAGCACTGGGAAGGGAGCTTGTGGACGTCACATCACTGGAGGGGAGGTGAGTATGGCAGTTCTACAATAACTCTTGTCAGCATTACTTCACTTATGCTCTGCATAACTGTGAGGTTCATTACGCAAGGCAGCAAAGTTTGCTTATATCCAAAAATTAATATACCTTGCAAAATAATACTTTTTATACTTATCTGTCCCTCAGAAATGCATGTTCATTTGTAGAGAAAATCTGCCCGTGGAAATTCACATCTGACACACTTCAGAATATGTTGGATGCCTCAATACCCCACCTCATGCTTTGGTTCCATCTGTTGGCTATACGCCACTTCTGTGACGTACGGGTTAGCGGATGGAAGACAGCGTACCAAATGGGACTCAGGTATTCAAATCGCCTGGAACTGTGTTAAATGCATAGGGATGGGTAAATATAGTCATTTATTTTGCAGGGTATTTTTTGTTTTATTTAAAATGCTGACCTAGTCCCTTTTTAAAGACACCAAAATTGTGGTTTTAAGCCCTCGTTCTCACCAATACAATTTGACAGTTCAAAATCACATGACAAGTCACTATTTTTGGCAATGGAACTGTTCAAATCATTGCGACTCAAGTCACAGAGACTTTAAAAAAGGTTCCTGCGCTATTTTTCTGCGATTTAATTGCATTGACTTCTGTTAAATGAAGTCACAAGCCGCAATAAAATTGCTAATCCAAATCCAAAGTGATTTCAAAGCCGAACTGGTGTGGACCAGGTCTTAAATCAGAGTTCCACCCAAGAGTGGAACTTCCGCTTTAAGTACTCCTCACCCCCTTACATGCCACATTTGGCATGTCATTTTTTTTGGGGGGTGTGTACCTACTTTAGAGAGGGACTTCCTGTCCCACTTCCTCGTTCAGTCTTCAGGCCGCCTAGGCGACTCCTCCTCTCCCCGTAGGCGGCCCCTCCCTCTAGGCAATCTTCTGGGACACGTGACAGGCCCCAGAAGATTGCCTGTCCACTGGGAGAGCGCATGCGCAGTGCGCGCCAGGCCGTGAAGCCACAAGCTGTCACGGCCGGGTGCCCACAGTTCCAATGGAGGTGCCACGGAGAGGAGCGGGGCTCTGTGCAGCCGCATCACTAGACCGTGGGACAGATAAGTGGCTGTTTATTAAAAGTCAGCAGCTACAATTTTTGTAGCTGCTGACTTTTAATAAACTAAACATAGCCTGGAACTCCGCTTTAAGTAAAACTGTACTTTGCTCATCCAGATAACAGTAAGGCCCGTTTCACATGAAGGGTCCAATCAGGTTCGCCTGTCAGTTTTTCAGGCAGACCTAAATGGACCCTTCATTTACTCCTATGGACCGATGGGTGTAAACGGACGCAATATGTGTATGTGCTGGAAGGGAGACAAATTAAAGCAAACTTTTTGCTTTGCTTGCAAGTTTGCTTTTAATTGTTGCTGTGCTCTGCAAGTTTTTGTTAAAAACTTGCTGGAAGACATTCAGTTTAAATTCATCTTGCGCTTACTGACAGCTTTAGGACATCGATGGGGAGCAAAGTGGCTGTATGTGGCCTGAAACACACTTGTTTATAAAAAATAAAAATAAATTGCTGTACGAATGTCATAGAATTAGAACAACCTTCACGAATAATCCCTCTAATGTGTCAAATATATTTCCCATGATTTTCAGCTCCACCTAGTAACCATAATGCAGTATTTTCCTGGAACATCTCAATCTGGAAAATATTATGTAATGGCCACTAGATGGAGCTGACGATCATAGGAAATAAGACACATTACAAGGTTTACTTGGGACGGCTGTGCAAATGCTGTGGCATCTGTAGAGTTATTATTTTTTTAAAACAGACCCCATAGTTTTATGTCCCTGACCTATAGAAAACAAATAACATGCAAGAAAAGAGACTGGTAGCAAAATGTTGATTTTTTGTTATTTAAATATATGAATGCTTGAGTTTTTTTCCCTAAGACAATAACATAAGATTTTCTTTTCCACTTTGCAGAAGTGAGAAGGCCGTCCAGATCTCAGAACAGTAGCCGTTCCTGGAGTGTGCACAGCAGTACATCTGATTACTAAGTGATGCCTACTTTAGTGAATCTTCCTCTTTTTTTTTTTTTTCTTTTTTTTTTACAATATATCTCTAAATAGCTGCCATATTCAATGCAAGCACCTTGTTATGTTAGAGAAATATTTGAGCAGAAATGTATACAGATGCCTTAAACAGAAAAATATGTCTAAATAAACACAGGAGCACAGTCTACCTGGATCCCATTACATCCCAGTACTGATTGTGCATTACGAGGACACCCAAGTCTGTAAATCCCTGTGATTGGTGGTAACCTAATGTCCTGGAACAACAACATACACTGTCATTTTAGAACATCAGCATTGTAATAGCAATACAAACAATAGATATTTTTGACAATCCAAAATAAGCTTACCTGAAAAATCTCCTCATGTAATAACTGCTTGTCTGCTGGCAAACTCTTTCCCCAACTTCCTGAATTCCCTGCATGCTTTGCAGCTTCACTTATGCTCATTCCTTTGGTTTATGTTTGATTTCTAGGGACTACATATCCCATGGTACTTTGCTGTCTGCAAGAAAACATGGTGTGGTGTGTTTCCAGTACTGTCTGTGCCTCCTGAACCTCCTCCTTCTCAGCTCCTTTGTGCTTCAGACAACAGTATCTGTGAAATGTGTGACACAGCAGTGTATATTCAGAATGAATGTGTGTTAAAGGAAGGAAACATTTTCAAACTTCAAGATCATTCATATTATTGGAATAGGGTAGAAATAGTTGAAATTCGATATTGAAATGAATATATGCTTTTAAAGCTGAACTCCAACTTTCTTTTCACTAGAACTGAATGGAATGATCAGTCCTAGAATAGATCATACTTCTGTACCATGTTGCCCTGATGTCTGCAGATCTCCTGATATTCTGGGTTTAGTTGTGGCTTTGTACCATGTGACACTCTGTATAGTCTGATGTACACTGAATGCCTTCCATAACCACTTCCTGCAGCATCTCTAGCCTAAAACACACCAATCTGTAGTCTTTGAGACCGTGCAAATGACGCAACTTCCTTCACAGCTCTGATGGTGGGTGGGTGTTATGGAATACATCCTAATTAGCATTTAATCCCGCCCAGTCACACCTACAGGAAGAGTCCAAACCTCCCAAGACCCGCCTCACAGATCACAGCATTTTTTTAAATCAAATAGGAAACCCCTTCATATAAAGCCTGTTCTGAAAGCTAGCTGTGCTGCTGCTGGCAGGATTGAATGTATCACAATTAGAATTAAGTCCTGCCCAGTTAAAGTGATTGTTATGGTTCGTTTTCTTAATTATTTTTTAAATAACAAACATGTTATACTTACCTCCTCTGTGCAATGCAGTTGCCTGGATCCTCCTTTTCTTTGGTCCCCCCGGCGGCACTCCTGGCTCCTCCTTTTCTCGAGTGCCCCCCATGGAGATCCGCTTTCTATGGGGGAACCCGTACGGGCTCGCTCCCAAGTCCTGCTGCTGCATCCATTGACACAGACAGCAGGACTCGCCCCCCCCCCGGCTACCGTGTCACTGGATTTGATTGACAACAGCAGAAGCCAAAGGCTCCTGCTGCTATCAATCTATCCAGTGAGGACCCGAGACAGAGGCTGGAGCTGGTGGGCTCGTCCCCGTCGCTGGAACAATTGGCTTGTGTAAGAAAAAGGGGGGCTCGGGGGGGGGGGGGGGGAAACTGCAGCACAGGAGGTTTTTCACTTTCATGCATAGAATTCATGAGGGTGAAAAACCCTGAGGGTGTACAAGCCCTTTAAATATGCCAACCAGTGTGAACAGGGAAAATCCCACCCCTCAGATCCCGCCCTCCTAGAGCCCTGCTCTCTGTGAACTGATTAATTTGCATATGAAGGAAACACCTTAATAATACCCTCCCTCTGTAGTAGGGTTGTCCGATACCACTTTTTTAAGACCGAGCACAAGTACCGATACTTTTTTTTCAAGTACTTGCCGATACCGATTACCGATACTTTTTTTTTAATCTCATGTGACAGTGGCACATGTGTCAGTATTTTTTTTTTTTTTTTTTTACAATTTGTTTATTTATTTATTTTTACAATTTTTTTTTTACAATGCTTTCTTTTTCAATGATGGGGGGGGGGGGGGGGGGGAGGCTGGACAGTGTCAGTGTGTGTTTTCTTCTATTTTTTTATTATTTTTTACAATTCATTTTTATTTTGTTTTTATTTTATTCTTTTTCTATCAGCCCTGTTGGGGGGCTTTGGTGAGATATCAGGGGTCTTAACAGACATCTCCCCTTTGAGACAGGGAAAGGGATTAGGGACACAGATTCCCCAGTCCCTTTTTCAGCAGCCTCAGCTGCGCTGAAAATGAATGGAGAGAAGACAGCGGCTTCTCTTCATTCATAAACTGAAACATTGTAAACCCAGTTTACGATGTTTCAGTTATGTGAATGGACAGAGTCAGTGATCACTGACTCTGTAAATTCCATCAAGTAAGGAGCCGGCTCCTACCTCCGCTCTCCATCCTGACAGATCGAGGGGGTGGAGGAGAACGGAGGGGGATGGCAGCACAGAGGGGGACACGGATTCGGACGGCGGCACGGAGGGGGACATGGATTGGGACGGGGGCATGGAGGGGGACACGGATTGGGATGGCGGCACGGAGGGGGATGGCGGCATGGAGGGGGATGGCGGCACAGAGGGACACACGGAGGGGGACGGCGGCATGGAGGGGGACACGGAGGGGGACAGTGGCATGGAGACAGCAGCAAAATGGAGGGGGGTGGAGGAGTATATGGGGACAATCAGCGGTGATCATGTGTGGGGGAGCTACAAGCACCGATCACCGCTGATTTTAAAGCAGCTGAAAGACGCGTGAGAGGGGGAGAGAGAGAAGCGGAGAAACTACTTGTAAATATATACAGCGGTGATCGGTGCTGGTAACTTCCCCCACCGCACTGATCACCGCTGATCACAAGTATCGGGTGAAGCATCGGGAGCATTTGTCCGAGTACAAGTACTCAGACAAATGCTCGGTATCGGTACCGATACTAGTATCGGTATCGGGACAACCCTACTCTGTAGTCTTGCAGTAAGCAATTTTTCTTTGGTATGCTGCAAGACAGGAATTACATATGTACACCTGCTTTTGCAGACTGAAGTGTGATCTACATTCGGATCACTCTTCAGAGAGCATTTGACAGGCAGTGAGAAGGAGTTGTATCACCTCCTCATCACCTATTTTAACCCCCTAAATGCTGCAAAAGTACTGCACTGCAAACATGCACATTGTGTACAATTGCAGAGTGACTCAATTCACTAGAATTCAAATAGAACTGAGGCAGCCATTCCTACCGGGAGAAGACAGTGATTATCGCTAGTGGCTATAGCAGAATCCGGCAGACTGGTTGTACCCAAGTTGATCGATTGATCAACTTGGTATTACACAGTTGCATAGTTAGTCAGGTTGAAAAAAGACACAAGTTCATCCAGTTCAACCATAAAAAAAAATAATAATAATATCATACAATCCCATATACCTAATTCTATACCTGCAGTTGATCCAGAGGAAGGCGAAAAACCCTAGCAGAGCACGATCCAAATTGCTACAGCAGGGGGAAAAATTCCTTCCTGATCCCCCGAGAGGCAATCGGATATTTCCCGGATCAACTTTACCTATAAATGTTAATACCCAGTTACATTATGTACATTTAAGAAAAAATCCAGGCCCTTCTTAAAGCAATCTACTGAGCTGGCCAGAACCACCTCTGCAGGGAGTCTATTCCACGTTTTCACAGCTCTTACTGTGAAGAAACCTTTCCGTATTTGGAGGTGAAATCTCTTTTCCTGTAGACGTAAAGAGTGCCCCCTTGTCCTTTGTGTTGACCGTAAAGTGAATAACTCAACACCACGTTCACTATATGGACCACTTATATATTTGTACATGTTGATCATATCCCCCCTTAATCTCCTCTTCTCAAGAGTGAATAAATTCAGTTCCTCTAATCTTTCCTCATAGCTGAGCTCCTCCATGCCTCTTATCAGTTTGGTTGCCCTTCTCTGCACTTTCTCCAGTTCCCCGATATCCTTTTTGAGAACTGGTGCACAAAACTGAACTGCATATTCCAGATGAGGTCATACTAATGATTTGTACAGGGGCAAAATTATATCTCTCTCTCTGGAGTCCATACCTCTCTTAATACAAGAAAGAACTTTGCTCGCTTTGGAAACCGCAGCTTGGCATTGCATGCCATTATTGAGCTTATGATTTACCAAAACCCCCAGATTCTTCTCTACTACAGATTCCCCCAGTTGTACTCCCCCTAGTATGTATGATGCATTCATATTCTTAGCCCCCAAGTGCATAACTTTACATTTATCAACATTAAACCTCATCTGCCCCATAGTCGCCCAATTAGACAGAGCATTGAGGTTGGCTTGTAAATTGGCAACATCCTGTAAGGACGTTATTCTACTGCATAGCTTGGTGTCATCTGCAAAGACAGAAATGTTACTTTTGATCTCAGACCCAATATAATTTATAAAGATATTAAAAAGTAAGGGTCCCAACACTGAACCTTGGGGTACACCACTGATAACCTTAGACCATTCAGAGTAATGCCGCGTACACACGACCATTTTTCTAGTCGGGAAAAATGAAATTTTTTCTCTTTGACGAGAAAAACGACCTTGTGTGGGCTTTTGATATTTTTTCCCGACAAGAAAAAGTAGAACACGCTCTAATTTTTTTTGTCGTGATTCACGGCATTTTTTTCCGCGGCAGTTTTCCCATAGGGAAACACACGATCGGAAATTCTGACAAGAAAAGTTTGATGTGAGCTTTTGGTCGGAAATTCCGACCGTGTGTAGGCTTCATCGGACATTTTCTGTCGGAATTTCTGACAACAAAAATTTGAGAGCTGGTTCTCAATTTTTCGGACAAGTAAAGTTCTTGTCGGAAATTCCGATCGTCTGTATGCAATTCCAACGCACAAAAAACACGCATGCTCAGAATCAAGCAGAAGAGCCGAACTGCCTATTGAACTTCATTGATCTCGGCTCGTTGTACGTCTTTTACGTCACTGCGTTCTTGACGTTCGGAATTTCCGACAAGATTTGTGTAACCGTGTGTATGCAACACAAGTTTGAGCCAACATTCCGTCGGAAAAAAATCCACGGTTTTCTGGTCGGAATTTCCAATCGTGTGTATGCGGCATTAGTTCCCTAAGGGCCCTTTCACACGGGGGCGTTCGTGTGCGGGCTTCGCTTTAGCTCAGCAGGGACCGACCTGTCAGACCGCCACTCTCCCTTATGGGGGATTGGATGACGACGGACCGTAGAATCCGTTGTCATCCGATCTGATCCACCAGACGGATGGAAAATAGAGTTTTCCTCCGTCACACTTTGGCGGGTCGGATGTCAGCGGGCATGTCACCGCTGACATCCGTGGCTCCATAGAGGTGCAGAAAGCGCCCGTTCAGGTCCGCCTAAAAGACTGACAGGCGGACCTAAACGGTCCACCCGTGTAAAAGGGCCCTAAATGTCCAGGCTCCAAGCTATTTTATCAAATTGTAGATTGAGAATATTTGGTTCTAATACTGTCGGTGGATACAAACAATTCCGCGCTGCCTATAAATGTAAGCAGCCACAAACCCAATAGACAAAAAGGTGCAAACAAATAACATAAAAATTGTAGCGCTAAAAACATAAACAATGAATAGGTTAATAACACCCAAGTGAATGAGTGAAAAAAAGATTGTTCAGTCCATAATCAAAAAACAACAATCCATGTGTAAAGTATGTAAATAAAGGATCTCTGATGAAATGATTCAAAGTAATCTGATAAAAATAGTGACACAATCTGGATGGGATAAATAAAAATAACCACCAAATATAAATGTGTAGAGTCTCTGATGAAATACTTCAAAATATTCCAATGCAAATGGTGATAATCCCAAACTCTGGAAAAAGTGAATAAAGATGACCACCACCGATAAGAGAGAGGCTTACCAGAAGTCATGGACCCCAATAAACATACGTTTAAGATGTCAACTTAGGCTTGGCATATGTCACTGAAGGGACTGTATCCTCTGCTGGTGCTGGCCAAGATGTTCCTCTCAGTAGATCATACCAGATGAACGGGCTGGATACTCAAGAGGTGGCAACCCAATGATGGTTGCCCATGGGACCAATAGAAATGTAAAGGAAAGAGGAAGGGCACATAGCGTGATACTGTATATATAAAAAAAAATATTGTAGGTAGGAACACTTGCATTACATAAGATGAACAAGCGCTTTCAATGGCAACAGTGGAGTTTCCAACGCGAATTGCATCATCTGGGGTAGGGCCCTAAATGTCCAGGCTCCAAGCTATTTTATCAAATTGTAGATTGAGAATATTTGGTTCTAATACTGTAACAAATGATAATAATTCAATGTATAGTATGTGTTTCTGTCATGTGAGAAAAAAAATTACAAATAACATTGATAATTTCCCCATAGTTACTAAGTAATGAACAATTCACAGAATTTTGTAAAAATAAATAATGTGCTTCTTTTTCTAAGATTAATCCACATTATATGTGATAAACAGTAAACAAATAATAACATAACAAGCTTTTATTATTTTTCCATATTGTATGTAGAGCAGGTTCTCTATTTTCCTCGTCGAGATTCTGGCCAGTTTTCTTGACGAGAAACCTGAAAGCCTCGTACACACGGCCGGCTTTCTCGTCAAGAAACAACAAGAAAACTGCCGGGAGAGCTTTCTTGCCGAGAAAACCGGCCGTGTGTACGAGGCTTTCAGGTTTCTCGTCAAGAAAACTGGTCAGAATCTCGACGAGAAAAATAGAGAACCTGCTCTCTATTTTCTCGCCGGGCTGTTTCCCGACAAGAAACCCGAGCGTGTGTACGCTTACCTGTCGCCGTGGAAACCCGCGCATGTTCGAAATGACTTTGACGTACGCACGGTAGCTTCCTAGGCATAGGTAGGGTGTAGCAAGATGGCGGCATCGAATGTGACGAGCGCACGGTCGTCGTAGTCGATGACGTCACTGCGTTCGTTCCATTCAAAAGAACGGCGGTTCTTTTGAATCGAGCGTGTGTACACTTGGCCGGGACAAGATTCTTGTCAAGAATCTCGTCAGGAAAAACCTCCTGACGAGATTCTCGTTCATGTGTACGAGGCTTAAGAGTTCAGAAACTTTCAGCTACACAACATCACAGTAAAGCATACTATGTGCAACAGACTTGTAAAATAATGCAAACATTTTATATAGGGTGAGGTAATCCTTGGCAAGCAATAAAATATCAATCTTCAGCTGATCGCTATGGATTTTCTCAGCCACTGCCCTGTGTACTTTTTCTCTGAACGGGTACAATGCTGTATATTTCATTTATGTTTACCTTTATTTGCATTTTATGTTGTTATATTTTAAATATACTTACATTTGCTTTAAGACAAAAAAGAAAAAAAAACTTTGTTTACACGATTCTGTTTTCTTTTGTGTCCTTTTTTTTTTCCTACTTGGTTTAAGGTGATACTAATGCATTTTTTTTATTATACATCTTCCATTCAGGCCACACTCCTTATTTGTGGACATAGAGACTTTTACATGGTACTTATGAGTACCCTCATTGGATTGTAGTCCCCACTAAACAAACTGTAATTATAACAATAACTATCTGTGACATATCAAAGGAAGACACAACAGGGAAGCGTGGCAAAAATTTAGCTGCAGACCTTTAATTATTTACTTAAAACTTCACTATAACTTTATTACAGAGGAAGTAAACGCTGCCTCTTTTTGTTTTTTTTTCTTACCTGCAAAGTAAAGGCATAATGTGCTAGTATGCATTGTATACTAGCACAATATGTGAAACTTACCTGCAAACGAAGCCCTCGTTATCACCGCTGGAGGCCGCATCCATCTTCCTTCCGGGTCCACGGACTCTGGCTGTGTGACTTGCTGGATCCATGTGACGTCACTGCGGGAGCCGCGGGTCATGGCACAGGGCGCATGCACCGATGACATCATCAGCGGCGTATACAGTAAATATCTCCTAAACAGTGCAAGTTTAGGAGATATATACAGTACCTATAAGTACACCTTATTATGTGCTTAACTATAGGTACAAACAATACAGGGAGGTTTACTTCCTCTTTAAACAACCTGGTAAACAAAACTTTTCCTTAAAATGTTACTCTAACTTTATTAAGCAAACCATAAACCAAAATTAACCAATGCGAGTACTTAAACTTAAAGTAGTTCTAAAGTCTGAAGTTTTTTTTTTTTTACTTCTATGCATGAAAAAAAAAACTTCTGTGTGCAGCACCCCCCAAATACATACCCGAGTATCTTGATCCAGTGATGTCCACGAGAGCCAAGGCTCTCCCAGCTCTCTCAGTCCTCATTGTCTCAAAGACAGCAGCGGGAGCCATTTGCTCCCGCTGCTATCAATCACAGCCAGTGAGATGGGAGCGACTAATGGGGCTGAGCCCCGTTCTGTATGTCTTATGGACACACAGAGCGGGGCTTAGGAGCTTGCATGCAGGAGTGTTCCCATAGCAATCAGCTTGCTATGAGGGCACTCAGCAGGGGCAGAGTACCTGAGAAGAGGAGGATCGGGGCTGCTCTGTGCAAAACCATTGCACAGAGCAGGTAAGATTGACATATTTGTTGTTTAACTACTTCAATACAGGGCACTTTCACCCAACGCTGTATCCTGGCCTAGGCCAACAAGGCCCAGGCCTAGGGCAGCACTTTGCAGGGGGGCAGCACGGAAAGAGTCCCCGCTGGCTTGCGCAACACTGTTAGTGTAGCGCCAGTCTTATGGGGCCAACTGAGCTGAGAGGCAAATTAGTCTAGCGCCCCCCATAAAGCGGCCGCACTGCTTCCGGTGAGCAGGCGGCCGGTCTTCCGCACCTGTGGGGGGGGGGGGCTACTTCTAATTTTGACTGCCCTATCATCCTGGACCACAAACCTTCCTTACTGTGCTATATGTTTCTGCTGCACCATTGGCATGGTTATATCTTCTTAGTCCTCTCCATAAAATTATCAGAAATTTGTGCTTAAAGTAAAACTGTAGGCAACACTTTTTTTTTTTGATAGTGTAAGGAAGTGTTATAGCCCCTGTCAGTTTATTTTTTATCACCCCTGTCCCATTGAAGAGATTTCCCTTTACTTGCTACCCCATAGCCAAACAGGAAGTGAGAGGAATCTATGCAAATTAAGGGAATTCATTGCCCCCCCCCCCCAGGCCCTCAGAACTAGTGTCCCCATTTGAACATTTCAGGGCGGGTCTTAAACAGCAAGGAGTGTGGCCTTGACAGAAAGGGGTGTGGCCTTGACAGGAAGGGGTGGGTCATATTTAAATTAGGGGGTGCACGAGTTTAGTCAGGCCTAGGGCAGCACAAAACTTAAATACACTACTGCTTTCACCCCCTTCCTGCCCAGGACAATTTTCAGCTTTTCACTTTGAATGACAATTGTGCGGTCATGCAACGCTGTACCCAAACTACATTTTTACCATTTTTTTTTTTTTTGAGACAAATAGAGCTTTCTTTTAGTATTTAATCACCATTGGGTTTTTATTTTTTATTTTTTGCTAAACAAATGAAAAAAGCCTGAAAATTTTGAAAAAAATAAATAAGTTCTTCTTCGTTTGTGCTATAAAATTTTGTAAATAAGTAAGTTTTCTCCTTCACTGATGAGGCGGCACTGATGAGGAGGCACTAATATGCAGCAGTGATGGGCACTGATAGGCTGCCATACCTCCCAACAGGCACGGATTCTGCGGGTTTTTCCCGCACAGCACCCTCCTTCCCGCATTCCCGTGAGACTTGATTAATTCCCGCACAGCAGGAAGTGGAGGAACAATGATCGAAGCAGCGGTGGAAGCAGGTAAGCCCCCCCCCCCTCCGCGATCGGCGAAAAATGTTTGCGACACCCCCCCCCCCGCTCATCAACTTTCGTTGGTGTGGACGATTTTTTTTTTTCGTTGGCAGGGAAGAGGGGAGATCTGAATGTCCCGCAGTGGGACTTTTAAAAGTTGGGAGGTATGGGCTGGACTGATGGGCACTGATAAGCGGCACTGATGGGTGGTACTGATGGGCGGTCTTTTTGGGCACTGATATGCAGCACTGATAGGTGGCACAGATGGACACAAAAAGGCATTACTGATGGGCGGCACTAATTGGCATCACTGGTGGGCTTCGCTGATGAGAGTGCACTTATAATTACTGCACTGATCATCAGTGCAGATCCCCCCGTCAGGAGAGCCGGTTATTCACTCTCCTCTACTCACGCTCTACAGTGGCATTATTACATTGATCAGTACTATAAAAATGCACTGATCAATGTAAAAATGACACTGTCAGGGAAGGGGTTAACACTAGGGAGCGATCAAGGGATTAGCTGTGTTCCCTAGTGTGTGTTCTAACTGTAGGGGGGGGGTGGGCTTACTGAGACATGACAGAGATCACTGCTCCTGATCACTGGGAACAGAAGATCTCTGACATGTCATTAGGCAGAATGGGGAATCACCTTGTTTACATAAGCAGTTCCCCATTCTGCCTTTGTACACAGCGATCGTGGGTCGTCAGATTTCCTCCTTGCTATCCTCCTTGCACAGACCAACGTACAGGTACGTCGGTTTGCGCAGGAGAGCTGACCTGCTGCAGTAAATGTATGTGAGCAGGTCGGCAAGTGGTTAAAGTGTATTTATAAAGCTTATGCCGCGTACACACGACCGTTTTTCACGACGAGAAAAATTGCATTTTTTTATTTGGTCATTAAAAACGATCGTGTGTAGGCTCCAGAGCATTTTTCGCGACGTGAAAAATGGGCATTAAAAATTTGGAACATGCTCTATTTTTCCTCTTCGTTTTTTCATGTCGTCGTTTTTCTCGTCGTGAAGAACGGCCTTGTGTATGCTTTAACGACGTGAAAAAAACACGCATGCTCAGAAGCAAGTTATGAGACGGGAGCGCTCGTTCTGGTAAAACTAGTGTTTATAATGGAGATAGCACATTCGTCACGCTGTAACGGACTGAAGAGCACGAGGCTGAAAAGCGCAAATCGTCTCTCACCAAACTTTACTAACACGAGGATAAGCAAAAGCAGCCCAAAGGATGGCGCCATCCGAATGGAACTTCCCCTTTATAGTGCCGTTGTACGTTTCGTACGTCACCGCGCTTTGTTCGAGCATTTTTTTTCACGATCGTGTGTAGGCAAGGCAGGCTTGAGAAGAATCACGTTGAGGAAAACTTTGTTTTTTCAATGACATTAAAAACGGTTGTGTGTACGCGGCATTAGAATATGGAATTTAGTATGAACATTCCCCCCAGGTGTAGATGAGAGAGCTTCCCAAAAATGGTCTAAAGAGGGCCCACTATGACCAAATTATGTTACTAAAGTCAAAGCACTTAGACTCCCTTCTGATTGCGCGTTTTTAACGCATGTTTGATGCATTTCCGGGTGCATTCCAGATACTTTTTTCAGTTGTTTTTTTTACTATGCTGGGGTCTAGTGTTTTTTTTTATGCCATTTACTGTGTTCCAGTACAGTTCTGTGCAGAAAAAAAAAGCAGCATGTTGTACTTTTTTTCTGGAACTGAAAAGCACTACAACATGCTGCTTTGTTTCTGCACAGAACTGAACTGGAAAGCGGTAAAAAGCATAAAAAATGCATCAAAAACGCACCGGGCCCCAGTACAGTTAAAAAAAAAAAAACAGGAAAAATGTAGGAAAAAAAGCATCTGGCATGTATCGAGAAGCATATCAAAAACACATTTAAAAAATGCACTGGTATGCATCAAAAAAAGGCAAACGCATCCGGAATGGATCTGGATGACGTTTTTTGTGGTGTGAACGGGCACTAAGGCCTACCTGGTCTGCTGGGAGAAGGAATTGTCTCACATCTACAATTCCGAACATTGGTCTAAAATGCTTCTCTTAAAGCGGAGCTCCCCTGAAACAAAAAATATTAAAAGCCAGCAGCTACAAATACTGCAGCTGCTAACTTTTAATATTAGGACACTTACCTGTCCTGGAGTCCAGCGACGTCGGAAGCAAAAGACGAGCGATTGCTCGTCACTCTGCTGCCCCCACCGCCATTCTCGGTGAGGGAACCAGGAAGTGAAGCCTTGCGGCTTCACTGCCCGGTTCCCTACGGCACATGCGTGAGTCGTGCTGCGCCGTTCTTACTGGTCCCCGTTGTGTCCTGGGAGCCGAGTGTCTCCCAGAACACAACGGGTATTCTGCGGGAAGTGACGGACTACCCGCAGAATTCCCGCAGTGAGGACTCCCGGAAGTGGGTGCAAATACCTGTCTTAGACAGGTATCTGCACCCCCCTCCCCCCTGAAAGGTGCCAAATATGACACCGGAGGGGGGGAGGGTTCCGATGAGTGGAAGTTCCACTTTAGGGTGGAGCTCCGCTTTAATTCATACTTTTTCTATCAACGCTAATTTTTCAGAGAGCAACTTTAAGCTTGTAGCTCGGTGGTACAGAAATCCAGCAAGTGTGTTGGGACAATTGAGTTTCTCCAATGTGCCTGAGATCTGCCAAGGCACCTGGTACCCTTTTTCACATGCTCCGCATGCTGTACTCTGTATACAAAATTTCACTGGGGCTACTATGGGCAATCACTGGTGACTTCTCCAGGACAAAGCAGCCAGCATACTGCTACATTGGTATTCTAACTTCTTTTTAAGTATCCCCATTGCCTGGAGAAGGGTAAAAGTAGGGGCAGGTTGCCAGTAAAATTAGATTTGCTCTTTCTATTATAATATGTAGAGTAATTGCTGCACATTTATCTGATAATCTATTTATTGCTCTGTTCCTGTTGCTCCATTTGGCTATTTTACAATATTTATTGTGTTTCTGGTTGACAATTTGATGGCAACAGAGTCATTAAGATGCTACTCACCTTCTCCTAGAGCAGTGGTCTCCAAATTGCCGCCCGGGAGCCAGATGAGTCCCTTTGCTTGCTTTTATCTGCCCCTTGGGGCACTATTTCTTCTACTGATACCAACAATGGGGCATAACCCCCCCCCTCCACTGACACCAATGAAGGGGCAATATTCCTCCTAATGACACCAATGATGGGGCACAATTCCTCCCAATGAAACCAATGACAGGGCACAATTCCTCCCAATGACACCAATGACAGGGCACAATTCCTCCCAATGACACCAATGACAGGGCACAATTCCTCCCACTGAGACCAAAGATGTTTTTTTCCCACTGACGTCAGGACCTTTCTACTCCCAATGGCCAAAGTCCGCCCCCCCCCCCCAAAAAAAAAAGTCTGAAGGACAGTAAACTGTCTGTTTGTTTAGAAGATTTAAGCCTCGTACACACAATCAAATTTTCCGATAGGAATTGTGTGATGATAGGCTGTTGTCGGGAAATCCAACCGTTTGTATGCTCCATCGGACAATTGTTGTCAGATTTTCCGCCAACAAATGTGGGATAGCATGCTTTAAAATTGTCTGCCAACAATTGTGTCTTGTCGGATTTTCCGATCGTGTGTACACAAGTCTGTCGGACAAAATTCCAAAGTGCAAACACGCATGCTCAGGAGCAATGCTCACCATAACACAACATTAGCAGAAGTTGCCCAAAGGGTGGGGCTAAAGAGCTGAAAAACCATGTAGTTTTGTGTTTGTTGGCCAACAATTCCTTGCAGTTTGTATGCAATACAAGTTCAAGGCCAACGCCCTTCGGACAAAAGTCCTACGCTTTGTCCGCAGAAAATCCGATTGTGTGTATGAGGCTTCAGAGACCCCTGTCCTAGAGCATTACTCCCTCATTACCCCCAACCAATGGCAGGTAGTACAGAAACAACTTTTTGAAATCGATGCAGCACCGCAGATGCGGCATCACACCGATTCGGATGGTGTAATTGCCATTGTGAACACCCATGCCATCTGATTCTGGTGCGGACAAAAAAAAGGGTCCTGCCCGATTTAGATCTGAATGCGATGCAAATTCAGCCATACAATCTAGTGGCTCTTTAGAGGAAACAAATTTTAACCACAACCTGCACCCACTTACTCCCAGCTAAAGAAAACAACATGATATAGTCTTCTTGTAACTTGCAGTATGCTTTATGCATGCATGGAAAAAAATATAGATAGAAACTGGCAGACTGGTTGTATTATAACACATTTTCATTCATGTGTAATTTATGGCTGTGAGAATCTGAGAAAGACCCACACCCCAGGGCTAAAACTGAGCATACCATCCTCTGATTATAGAAACCCTCTGACAAGTAAGAATGCTATAAGAGATTAGATGTTTGTTATTCCGTCACTCAGTACTAGATTGTCATCCTTTTAGCTCTAAGCTTCTTTCTCTCACACTTTTTTTGAAGTCAAACAATGAAAAAAATCTTGCATAGCACAAGAATTCATATCTGATGAAATATACAAGTGAAAGTTCAATGGGCTTATTCAGCAAGGCTAATGCCGCATACACACGATTGGATTTTCCGTCGGGAAAACCTTGGATGGTTTTTCCGACAGAATTCCGCTCAAGCTTGGCTTGCATACACACGGTCACACAAAAGTTCTCGGAACTTTCGACCGTCAAGAACGCGGTGACGTACAACACTACGACAAGCCGAGAAGATGAAGTTCAATGCTTCCGAGCATGCGTCAAATTGTTTCCGAACATGCGCCGGAATTTTGTGCGTCGGAATTGCTACAGACGATCGAAATTGGAATTTTTTCCTTCGGAAAATTTGAGAACCAGCTCTCAATCTTTTGTTGGCGGAAATTCCGACAGCAAAAGTCCGATGGAGCATACACACGGTCGGAATTTCCGACCAAAAGCTCACATCAGACTTTTCTTGTCGGAGTTTCCGACCGTGTGTACGCGGCATAAGAGCAAAGAGCACTGAAGGTGTATTTATACAATGTGTAGTGGCTTGCAACAACCAATCAGATTTCACTTAATCATGGTCAGGCCAGCAAACCATGGCTTCCTGCTATGTTCCTGCTCTTTACAATACTTTTTGCTTTCAGGTATAGTATGTTAACTTACAGTGGGAAGTAGGGTGACCACATTTCCAAACTACCATTCAGGGACACCCTCCCTTCCCAAAAATCAGCTTGTGCTGTAACGAATCACAGCACAGTGATTGGACACAAGAGGCGGGATTTATAATTTCTCCAATCACAAGCAGGGGGCGGGATTGTGCTCCTCCAGGCATTCCCGGCCAGGACAAGTACTGTCAGTGAGTAAAGCGGTGATGTGGCGCCCTTTTTGGGAGCATCAGATTGGCCCGGGGGTGGCTGTGTCAGTTTCATTCCGGGACACTGTATTGTCCTGGAATGAATGTGCCCGGGACAGACCTGCAAAATGCGGGACTGTCCCGATCAATCCGGGACATGTGGTCACCCTAGTGGGAAGTCCAGGTCTCCATGAAGCTTACCTTGAGCTATTCCTGAGCTTTACACATGTAAAAAAGGCGAAAATCTAGCAAAAGCGATGAATAACTACTTAGAGCTGAATTCCAGGTACTGTATAGCAATTTGTACAAACTGGACCAACCTGGCATGTAGGGATGAGCTCGGTGTTCGAGTCGAACATACGTTCGACTCGAACATCGGCTGTTCGATTGTTTCGGCGAACATCGAACGATTTGGGCCGTTCGCGCCAAATTCGAGTGACGCGAACGGCCCACAATACACTGCGCCATCGCAGTGCAATCCCGGCGCTGTGATTGGCCAAGCATGCACTGTGACCCCGCATGCTTGGCCAATCACAGCGCCGGCAGCTAGGAGAGCCATAATTGGCCACAGGCAGGTTGCCTGTGGCCAATTATAGCTCAGGGGGTTTAGCACACGCCCCACACTATAAAAGGCCGCCAGCGCGGCGGCCTTGTGTAGTGTGTTCCGGTGCAGGGAAAGAGAAGGATAGGCAGGGACAGTGTTGATATTCTTTGTGCTATTCTTGTGTGCAGGGAGAGAGAAGGATAGGCAGGGAGAGTGTCAGTGTCATATTCTTTGCTAAACCTTGTGTGCAGGGAGAGAGAAGGATAGGCAGGGGACAGTGTCAGTGTCATATTCTTTGCTAAACCTTGTGTGCAGGGAGAGAGAAGGATAGGCAGGGGACAGTGTCAGTGTCATATTCTTTACTAAATCTTGTGTGCAGGGAGAGAGAAGGATAGGCAGGGGACAGTGTCAGTGTCATTGTTGCTAAGCCTCCTGCACATTATTATGTATTTTCCTGGTGTGTTACACCAACAGGCATTTGCAGCACTTACAGCGGGAGGAGTGTGCCTCCTGCACATTATACACCTGAAGTTAGCCCGTATTGCTGTGTTTTCCTGGTGTGTTACACCAACAGGCATTTGCAGCACTTACAGCAGGGCGAGTGTGCCTCCTGCACATTATACACCTGAAGTTAGCCCATATTGCTGTGTTTTCCTGGTGTGTTACACCAACAGGCATTTGCAGCACTTACAGCGGATGGAGTGTGCCTCCTGCACATTATACACCTGAAGCTAGCCCGTATTGCTGTGTTTTCCTGGTGTGTTACACCAACAGGCATTTGCAGCACTTACAGCAGGTGTAGTGTGATTCCTGCAAAATATTCTCCTGAAGCTAGGCCTTGTTGCTGGTTTTCCCATCTCCCTGCAGGCCATTAGAATGTCTGGAAGGCAAACAAGGAGAGGCAGACAGTCAGGAGCCAATAAAAGAGGGCAAGCAGGCTCTGTGTCTAGAGACAACAGTGCTGGTCGTGGACGCGGTGCATCGCCATCAGCACGTGGCCATGGGACATGCTTGTCCTTCTTTTCGGCAGCTGGACGTGTTGAGCCGCATCATGCCGAAGACTTGGTAGAGTGGATGACCAAGCCCTCCTCATCCTCCTCATCCTCTCTCACCCAGGTCAGGGTACTGGCAAAGCAGCTGCCAAAGCGTCCTCTTCCCTGGTATCAATGTCATCATCAGTCACTCCTTCCCTAGACCAACCATGTCCTCCTGAGGAGTCCCCCGAACTGTTTGAGCACAGTGTTGGGTACATGCTCCAGGAGGATGCCCAGCGTTTCGAAGGGTCTGATGTTGATACCCAGCTAGAGGAAGGCAGTAGCGTGAGAGCAGAGAGAGGGGATGCTCAAGAAGGACACCAATCTGGCAGTCATGTTCCAGCAGCTGCAGCATTCTGCCAGATATGCTCCAGTGATGAGGAGGGAGGGGATGATGAGGTCACTGACACCACGTGGGTGCCTAATAGGAGAGAGGAGGAGGAGGAGGAGGATGAGGAGGAGGCACATCTCCAACGAGGCAGGATGCCCTCGGGGGGCCAGCGTAAGGGCAGCACACCGAACTAATCACACCGCAGAGCTCCGCCTGTGCAGGGCGCTGCCTCTGCCCGTTGTTAAAAAAGCTCTTTGGTATGGGCCTTTTTTGAGTCGAGTGCATCAGATCGCACAGCTGCTGTTTGCAACATATGTCTCAAGCGTATATCGCGTGGCCAAAACATCACACGCTTGGGCACCACATGCTTGACCAGACATATGTTGACCTGCCATGCAGCTCGTTGGCAAGCCTACCTTAAAGACCCACACCAAAGACCACCATCAGCTGGGATCTCCAACCCCACTATACCTTCAGTCCTCTCTGAAACCTGCACTGAGAGGAATGAAGGTGTAGAATTAGGTGTGTCACAGCCAAGTACTTGCGGCCACTCTGCTAGAAGTACACCGACGTCCGATTCTAGCAGGCAAATTTCCCTGCCCCAGCTGCTGGACCGTCGAAAGAAGTTCACTCCCAGCCATCCACATGCCCAGCGGTTGAATGCTACTTGGCTAAATTGCTAGCGCTTCAACTGCTGCCTTTTCAGTTGGTAGACTCGGCCCCCTTCCGTGAGTTTGTGCAATGTGCTGTTCCTCAATGGCAGGTTCCCAAACGCCTCTTTTTCTCACGGAAGGCGATTCCTGCTC
The DNA here is from genome assembly GCA_029206835.1 of Rana muscosa. Classification (NCBI taxonomy): domain Eukaryota; kingdom Metazoa; phylum Chordata; class Amphibia; order Anura; family Ranidae; genus Rana; species Rana muscosa. The sequence goes on from CM055117.1 coordinate 923,932,119, forward strand.
TCTACTGGCATGTGGAAGGCAATGTCTTGGCCTCGCTGGACAGGGCGGTCAGCGGTAAGGTGCATATTACCGCTGACTCATGGTCCAGCAGGCATGGACAGGGACGTTACCTTTCTTTCATGGCCCATTGGGTCACTCTTTTGGCAGCTGGGAAGGATGCAGGACAAGGTGCAGTAGTGTTGGAGGTTGTTCCGCCGCCACGCCTCCAAAATGCTACTACTGGTTGTGACACACCTCTCTCCTCCACCCCCTCCTCTTCTTCTTCCTCCATGGCCTCTTCCTGTGCTTTGTCCTCGGAACCAGCGGTGCTCCGTAGGCGTTCAAGGGGCTACGCAAGTAAGCAGGCAAAAAGATGCCATGCCGTGCTTGCGCTGGTGTGTTTGGGGGACAGGAGCCACACTGGGGCAGAGGTTCTGTCTGCTCTGCAGGGGCAGGCCGAGAGGTGGTTGATGCCACGCCAGCTTAAGCCAGGAATGGTGGTTTGCGACAATGGCACCAACCTCCTCTCTGCCCTCCGACAGGGACAACTGACCCATGTGCCCTGTGTGGCTCACGTCCTTAACCTGGTGGTGCAGCGGTTCTTGGGCAGGTACCCGGGCTTACAGGATGTCCTGAGGCAGGCCAGGAAAGTCTGTGTGCATTTCCGCAGATCTTATAATGCCAGTGCTCGCCTGGCTGAGCTGTAAAAGGAGTTGAACCTGCCCAAGAACCGCCTTATATGTGACATGCCCACCAGGTGGAACTCAACGTTGGCCATGCTGCAGCGGCTGCACACGCAGCAGAGGGCCATCAATGAGTACCTGTGCGACTACGGCACCAGGACAGGGTCAGGGGAGCTCAGGTTTTTTTCACCACGCCAGTGGGGCATGATCAGGGATGCATGCACTGTCCTGGCACCATTTGAGGAGGCCACGAGGATGGTGAGCAGTGACAGTGCATGCATCAGTGACACTGTACCTCTTGTCCACCTGTTGGAACATACGCTGCGTGGAATAATGGACAGGGCACTTGAGGCAGAACAGAGGCAGGAAGAGGAGGACTTCCTTGCCTCTCAAGGCCCCCTTTACCCAGACAGTGTTCCTTCTGTCCCACCCATCGCACAGGAAGAGGAGGAGGAGGAGGATTGTGTCAGCATGGAGGTGGAGCCTGGCACTCAGCATCATCAGCAGCAGTCTTTTAGGGATGATTTACAGTCCCAAGAAACCCGTGGACTTGTACGTGGCTGGGAGGAGGTGGCTGTGGATCATGTCGTCCTTAGTGACCCAGAGGACTCCGGACCGAATGCCTCAGCTAACCTACGCTGCATGGCCTCCCTGATCCTGCAAAGTCTGCGGAAGGATCCTCGTATTCTTCGGATCAAGGAGAGGGACCATTACTGGCTGGCCACTCTCCTTGATCCACAGTACAAGGGTAAGGTTGCGGACCTTATCTTACCGTCGCAGAGGGAGCAGAGGATGAGACAACTCCGGGAGGCCTTGCAGAAAGGTCTGTGCAACGTGTTCCCAGAGACTGGGAAGTTACAAACTCCTGGTCCTGGACAACGAGTTGCTGAGGCTTCGGTCAGTCAAAGAAGGAGCGGTGGGGAAGGTGGCCGTCTGACCGATGCGTTCAGACAATTCTTTAGCCCGCAGCCCCAAGGTATGATCGGTTCCAGCAACCATCGCCAGCGTCTGATATACATGGTGCAGGAATACCTAGGGGCAAGGTCAGACTTGGACACCTTCCCCACCGAAAATCCTCTGGCTTACTGGGTCTTGAGGATGGATCACTGGCCAGAGCTTGCACAGTATGCAATTGAGCTACTGGCCTGTCCTGCATCCAGCGTTCTTTCAGAACGCACATTCAGTGCTGCTGGAGGATTTGTCACGGATCACAGGGTGCGCCTGTCCACCGACTCGGTTGATCGACTGACTTTCATAAAGGTGAACCAGTCTTGGATCACCACCAGCTACCAAACACCTGAAGCTGATATAACAGACTAATTTATTTTCAAATGTCACATCCCTTCAAGACTGATGCTGATGCTGAGAGACTGTCCTGTTATGTTGACTACCAGTGGCTAGGTTTTATTTAAAAAGTTTGAAGGATTAAAAATACTCACAAAGCAAGTATAGTATTGAACACATAATCTTTCCATCAAAAGGAGATAGCCTCCTACTGGAACCGGACGACCAGAGAGTCCAGACAACAAAATTCACAGCCACGGCTGACGCGTTGCGAGGGCGCACCCTCTTCCTCAGAGCCAAAAAGTGATGGTGACTGGGCTATCTCCTTTTGATGGAAAGATTATGTGTTCAATACTATACTTGCTTTGTGAGTATTTTTAATCCTTCAAACTTTTTAAATAAAACCTATCCACTGGTAATGCACTAGGTCGGTGCACCTTCTGTTTTCCTTTACTTTTCAGTCTTAAAGAATACCAATTGTTCTGAGGAGGGCAGCAAGATTCTTGGTCATTTCCCTACGGAATACTGTGGTTGTGCCACTAAGAGACTGTACTTCCGAGCGCAGGAGACTGTTTTTGTGTGTCTGTTATGTTGACTGACTATCCTCCTCCTCCTCAATGATCCGATTGATGATGATAGCTTGGAAGAACATTTTTGTTTCTGGGTGCCGCCACCAGTGGCTAAGGCCCAATTTTTCAGCCCCTGTTTAACAGGGGCATGTAATTAAAACATTTTATGCAATGCTTTGCAGCAGGGCTCATTCCTGCACTCCAACTAGAGTATCTGGGAGAGGTTGCAGTGTCGTGGCACCAGCACCAGTGCCTAAGGCCCAATTTTTCAGTCCCTGTTTAACAGGGGCGTATAATTACAATTTTTGATGCAATACTTTGCAACAGGGCTCATTGCTGTGCTCCAAGTACAGTATCTGTGAGGGGTTGCAGTGTTGTGGCACCAGTGCCTAAGGCCCAATTTTTCTGCCCCTGTTTAACAGGGGCATGTAATTACAATTCTTGATCTAATAATTCACAGCAGGGCCCATTCCTGCGCCCACCAAGAGTAACTGTGAGGCCTTACAGTGTTGTGTCAACACCACCACCAAAGGTCCAATTTTTCAGCCCCTGTTCAACAGGGGCATGCAATTACAATTCTTGATCTAATAATTCACAGCAGGGCCCATTCATGCGCCCACCAAGAGTAACTGTGAGGGCTCACAGTGTTGTGGCAACACCAACATGTAATGCCGCGTACACACGATCATTTTTCCCGTAGGGAAAAATGTAATTTTTTCCTTTGGACGAGAAAAACGATCGTCTGTGGGCTTTTTGCCGTTTTTCCCGACGGGAAAAACGGCATTAATCACGATGAGAAAAATTAGAACATGTTCTAATTTTTCTCGTCGTTTTTCCTGACATTTCTTCCGCGGCAGTGTTTCCCATAGGGAAACACTGCCGCGGAGCCCATAGACGATCGTTTTTCTCATCATTTTAAAAAATTACGAGAAAAATGACCGTGTGTGGGGAACAAGCTGTTCCCTCGTTTAAAATGTCATTATTCATGGCGGTTTTTAAACCGCCGTGAATAATGATCGTGTGTACGTGGCATCAGGGGCAAATTTCAGCAGAGTATATACGGCAGGCCCCTACTTTCAAACATCCAACTTACAAACGACTACTCCTTGCAAACGGAAGGATACAACAGGAAGTGAGAGGAAATCTACCCCTAGGAAGGCAAATTCTCTCCTGTAAGAGTTAATATGGGGAAAAAAGTGTCTCCTCTCCACTGATGCTTTATCACCAATTCTTGTTTCAATAAAAAAAACAAATTTTCAAAAAACATTTGTCATTAGGACGGAAAGTGAGGTGAACTGTTCTGAACAGGTGCACACTGCACAGACAGCAAAACAAATGTTACAGGGGTGATAACCCTTCCCTATATTTTCCAAAAAGCTTAAAAATAGATGTTTTGGCTGGAGCTACACTTAAACAATGTACCTGTTCAAAATTACAAACAAATTCTACATAAGAACAAACCTACAGTCCCTGTCTTGTATGCACCGCCTGTATACGGCTGTTCAGAGTATATAGGGCCTTTTTTATTTTGTGTGCAGAGTTCCCCTTAATATCCATACAAGACCCAAAGGGGCTGGTAATGGGCTGGGGTAGGGGGGAGGGGGGGTGTGATGGGGTAGCTATGCCATTTTTCTTAAAGATTTTCATCCATATTACCGGGACCCAGGGCCGCTGTTAGAAATCATGGGGCCCCGTACAGCCTACCCGACGGGGCCCCCTTTAACCCCGCCCTTGACCCCACCCCAGACCCAACCTCTGCAAATTTGTCACCGTTTACATATGCACGCATACTGTGTCCCAGAAACTAGATGTTGCTGCTCACATCTTTAATGGGACCCTTGATTGCACGGGAGAGCTCAGTAAAGGTGATGGAGGGATGGTGGTGGAATCCCCTTCCACTGCCTGTAAAAGTAATCCAGGGGTTTCTTAGTCACTAGGATTACTTTTACTTTGTGCAGAGTCGTTGGGGCTAAAAAATGATATCTTGATCATTGCTGCAGCGATGCCCAAGATATCATCTTTCCAATCCAGCAATGTACCAGTATCTTGCTGGACAGGAAGCGGTTAAAGGGGGTGGTTGGGGGGCACATGTTTACCACCCCACCCCCCCCCCTCTCATTACGCAGGTGTAGCATCTCACTGCGACTTATGATTATCAGCATTATGAAAATTGCGCAGGCAGCACAGTCAGCATGTGCTCTGTCATGGATCTCACAGTGTCAGATGTAGGGTGACCACATTTCCAAACTGCCATTCAGGGACACCCCCCCCCCCTCTTCTTGAGGGACTGGTTTCATGGAACAACCTTTTGCCAATGACCAGGGGGGTGGAGGCAACTGGCAGATGGATGGTGGTGTGCGAGGTGGAATGTAGTCTCGGGAGTTGACAGGGAATTTGTCAGCGGGTGATTTGTTGGGCGAATGCCTGGTGTTAGCACTTTAATCATCCTGACACCATGCTTGATATGGTGTCAGGATGATCAAATCACATTATTTCTGTTACTACATTGTAATATATAATGAAATAGTTCCAATTTAGTTCCAAATAGTGTCCAATTTGTCCACTGCAACATTGCAGTCCCGCTATAAGTCGCTGTTTGCCACCATTACGAATAGAAGAAAAATAAATAAAAATTCCATAAATGTTGCATGTAGATGCTATAACTATATAGGCGCAAATCAATCAATAAAGGCTTATTGGGATTTTTTTTCCAAAAAATATGTAGAACACATATTGGCCTAAATTGATGAAGAAATTATATTTTTTTTCAATTTTTTTTATTGGATGTTTTATAGCAGAAAGTAAAAAAAATATTTTTTCAAAATTGTCTGTGTTTTTTGTTTATAGCGCAAAAATTAAAACCGCAGAGGTGATCAAATACCACCAAAAGAAAGCTCTATTTGTGGGAAAAAAAGGACATAAATTTTGTTTGGTTACAGCGTCGCATGACTGCGCAAATGTCAGTTAAAATAACGCAGTGACGTTTTGCAAAAAATGGCCTGGTCATTAGGAAGGGGTAAATCTTTCGGAGAGCAAGTGGATAATAAGGACCGTTTCTTTAATATATAACGTGGACCTTCTCCATACATCAGGGACTGCTTACCAAACAAGGATTAGAACTATGATAGTTACACTTGGTAGAGGGACAGAAGACAATAAAAGGACAGAAGGGCTGGTTTATAAAACAGGGACTGTCCCTATTAATCAGGGATAATGCCATACTCAGGAGGGGGTGAAGGAGAGGGACTGGTCTCCAGGTCAGGGACTGTCTCTCTGTGTACAGTGACATGCTGTGAGTGGGTCTCTGCACACAGCTACTGTTGTCTCATGTCTCAGTGTAGCACACACACAGGCAGTAGAGATGTACAAACACACAGGCAGCTGTGTACATTCCCCCCTCCCTCCTGAGCACTCCTTCATGGTTTCCTCACAGTGATTTATGATTCTTCTAGCAGGGCCACTGCGGAGCATTCCAAGCTGGCAGGTTAGGGAGTGGGGAGGTGAAGAAAGTGACAGACAAGGAGGCACAGGCTCATCCATCTAACAGACAGCTCTATAGAACTTTTACAACTCCCTCTGACAATCCAGTGTGTCCCAGGCGGTTCTCCTTATGGTGTGGGCAGAGGCTGGCAGATCCCCCCCTACTAGAATAATACTCACTGTGCGATCACACTGATCGGGGAACATCGCTGGTGTCAGCTGCTCTGTGCTGTGAAGGGTCAGACTCAGGTGCCCAGTAGAGATCCCCGGAGGCTCACGCTGGCTGGCTGTACAGGAGAGTGGCTCAGACTGGCACAGTCTAAGTGGTCACTGGCGTCACTGTGACTGGAGCTGGAGGAGGACTCGGACCGACCGGACAACGAGGCTCAGGCTGGCTGGCTGTGCACAGGTTATTGGCTCTGTCTGAGTGCACTGGTCACTGGCATCACGGTCACTCACTCTGTGCTGGCTCCTGCTGGTGGTGGCTGCGGAGGGAGGCGCGCGCGCTGCTCTCATACTCAGCGTAGTGTGCGCCGGGCGGGTTCACTCACTGCACACACTGAGACTGAGTGACAGGCCTCAGCTCAGCTGACGTCACTGGTTGCTAGACGCGGAGCGGCCCCTAGCCTAGCAACCAGACTGGCAGTGGCAGCCTGGGCCTATGTGTATTGTAATCATCAGTGTGCTGTGTGATAAAATTATAAGGTGGTGGCGGTGGACAGGCGGAGCGGACTGGTGTGGTCTGGTCAGTCAGTGGTCACTGTTTTTTTTTCATTCCGGGACGTCTGTATTGTCCCGGAATGAGCTGCCTGGGACACGGGACTAAAATCTCTAGTCAGGGATGATCCCGGGCAATCCGGGACACGTGGGCACCCTAGTCAGATGGCTTTTGTGTGCTGACTTTGTTAACTTATGGCTGTACTGTTTGTTACAAACTATATCCCAGTACAGTCATAACAAAGTAAGCACCAAACAGCAATAGGACACAATGTAACAGATCCATGACAGAACACATGCTGACTACCTGCATGAGTATCATAATGCATCAGCATGACCTGCTATGCTGTATGTTAGCCTAAGTGAGACACAGTGAGGATTTCTATTTTCTGTTCTCCACTCACTGTGTGTAGTGCATATGCAGCCATGCGTCACTGTCCTCCAGGTTCTTTCTCCCTCTCATCCACGGAGCTGCCTGTCTCCTCGTCTGAGTCTCTGCAGGCGGCACCTGATCATGGAAGGCGGAGCTAAGCAGAGCCTTGTAGTATATCACTCCGCCAGCAGAGGCAGTGGGCAGCAGCAGCCGGGACAAATGAACTAGCAGAGCAATGTGCGGCTCTGATTTGTGTACATGCGCCCGAAAAAGGAAAAATAGTCCGAACACTACACTCATCTTCTGGGCCCCTCTGTAGACCAGATGGGGCCCGGGAAAAAGTAATTACAACCCCCTCCCTTCTCTAAGCAAGTAGAAGCGGGGTATGGTTTCAAAATGTTAACATGCATAAATTAACTGTAAAGTTGCCGGGCCCCCTGTGGAGCTGATGGGGGCCGGGCCCAGTACAACAGGGCTGGCTGTACTGCCCTATCAGCGGCCCTGCCGGGACCAGACATTACATTAAAGCCGCAAGCAGTTTTAAATGGCTTTTTTTCCTTTAGAAATGTAATTTTGTGCAGGGACAGTTCTAAACACGGGAAACACATGCCACTTCACAGGCATACTTTAGACAACCCCCAGGTACGATATTTAAAGGAATATTTGACTTTTTTTTTTCACTTTATGCATCATTAAAATGACTGCTCCTGAAAAACGGCCGTTTTTAAAACTTATTTTTGCATTGATACATGTCCCCTGGTGCAGAACCCGGGTTCCCAAACCCTTTTTAGGACAATAACATGCATAATAGTCGTTATAATTAGCACTTTAGATTTCGAACGTTCGCATTCATTGTATTTAATAGGGTTCTAACGTTCGTGCGAACTTTCGGTCCGTTCGCGGGTTCTGGTGCGAACCAAACCCGGGGGTGTTCGGCTCATCACTACTGGCATGTGACATATCTGTGGGCTCCCCATGGAAGCTGGAAATCCCTGCAGTAGACATCCTTACTACACTGACTGCCTGTAGGTTCCAGGTCCCTTGCCAAACAGCAGCACTGTTGCTTACTGAACATAGGAGGTCACTGGCTTGGCACGGGTGCAATTCAGAAAACATTTTTCATTTTCTCAAGGAGTGCAAAGTGTTCTCTGATTGGATGAGGTGGGGAATGAGACATCAGCCTTACCGCCCCTCCCCCTGGTCCAATTAAAGAATGCTTTGCAATCATAGAGAAAATGCAAAATGTTCCCTGAATGCTGCCTATTTCGGGCAAGCTACCTCATGTGTTCAGAATGCAGCAGGGCAGCCACTAGGCAGGGGACTGGGACATCCACAACACTTGGTTTAAGAGACAAGCACTGTGTGCATGTGTTCTAGTCACCTATAGTTGTACAAGTCTGCCAATACTGTGTGGTTGCAGTCAGTGTTGGAGGTGCTGAGGCCCATATTCCAGCTTCCTGCCTCGGCACATCTGCCTAAGTGGAAGCGCTGATTTTCTTACACTTTACATGGATGGATACTTCTCATTCTAGTCATGGTCAACCACTTTACCAAATTTGCAGTGGCAGTACCAACTTGCAACCAGACCACCAACACCATGGCCCAGATGACGTGGGAGCACTTCTGCCTTTCTTATGTCTGTCCACATGAAATACATTCAGACAAGGGGTCCTGTTCAGAAGCAAATTCTTCCAAGAATGGTGCCATTCACTAGGTCTAAAGAAGTCACAAACTGCTTTGTATCACCCACAAGGCAGTGGAGCAAGAAACAGGTTCAGTTGCACCATACAACGGTTGAGAGGCTTAAAGGGACACTAAAGGTTCATTTTTTTGGAAATAACAAACATGTCATACTTACCTCCACTGGGCAGTTCGTTTTGCACAGCGTGGCCCTGAACCTCTTCTTCTGGGGTCCCACAGCGGCTGTCTCGGCTCCTCCCCGCAAGAGCTAACCCCCTCTGGGAAGCTCTCTCCCGAGGGGGTTACCTTGCGGGCACGCTCCCGTGTTATACACTCGGCGTGCATAATGGCTGCGCTCCTATCAATCTATCCAATGAGGAGCCGTTCAGACATTGAGAGAAAGACACACGGTCTCTTCCGACTTCTTCTCCCCTCTCCGGCTCTTCTCAGCTCTCTCTCTGGTTCTTCTCCCTCTGTCTTCTGCCGGGCCTCCTTCGATATTTTCTGCTCTTTTGCTCGCTCTAGCCCGGTCTTCTTGGCCTTCTTTCTTCTGCTCTTCTTCCGATGTTGACTCAACGCTCTCTCTTGCTCTAATGCCTGATGCGCGGTGTGCAACGACTTAGATTGGCATGGGGTGGGGTCACCATGTGACGTCATGCAGAGGCTCTGCCCCTTATTACGTCACTGCCTGGGGCATGATGGGGTGGTGATGTCATAAGGGGCAGGGCCTCCGCATGGCGTCACATGGTGACCCCGCCCCATGCCAATATAAGTCGTTGCTGTCAGGGAATTAGTAGACCAGACTGTGTGGACTGCACAGAGGAGACCAAAAACGCATGTAAGTGAAAGATAATGGAAATCAACAATATGGGACATACACATTCAAATCCGAACACCACATCCCATTTAGTATAGATCAAAAAGGAAGAGGACAAAGGGAAACCCTGGGATTTTTAACGGTGTTCACTTAATAACGTAGAAATACAAAAGTATTAAAAGTTTACATTTTTATTATTAAAATGTAAACTTTTAATACTTTTGTATTTCTACGTTATTAAGTGAACACCGTTAAAAATCCCAGGGTTTCCATACCCTTTAGAAGAAAGGAAACAAGGGTGCACCAGCCTAGTGTATTATCGTTTAGGATAGATTTTATTAAAAAAGCATAAATACTACTTACAATGTAGCAGAAAATAACTCGCAGTGCAGTGATATTTCAGATAGATGGCAGCTGAAAATGAGCTCGAAACCACACTCCACAGACGCTCCGCGCATATGAATAGAGCCACTGCCGGCTTACGCGTTTCGAAGTCATGCACTTCTTCCTCAGAGCCCAGCAGGCTCTGAGGAAGAAGATTGACTGCTGGAGGATCCACTTGTGCACAGGAGTTTTTGTGTGCTGTTTCCATACCCTTTGTCCTCTTCATTTTTGACCTGAAAGATAATGGTGTTTATTAGATAGGTGACAAGTAAGTGAATAAACACAGTGTACAACCAACAACAAAACCCAAAATCAACAAATAGTATATACAATAAATGGGACATACCGGAATCGTAAACAAAAAGCAAGGCCGGGGTCATACACAGGGAGATAAGCAGATAGGTAAGGACAGGAGACCAACAGGACAGCGAGAGGATGGATGGATAGGCTGCAGGGCAGGGATCCAAGGTAATCAGGTAACAGGAGGGACAGGTCCAGGATGGGCTCGGGATAGGGATCAGATCGGGTCAGGTCAGGTCAGGTGCAGGCTGAAGGTCAGGTGCAGGCTCAAGGTTAGGATGCACGCTCAAGGTCAGGGAGAGAGATACCAAGGCAGGCATGTGAGGGCTTGCCGGGTATTTATGAGACTGCAGTGATTGTCCTCAGGTAACACCTGAGCGCAGGAGGTGCTGCCTGCCCCACACTGCCAGAATACACCCGCTGGTGGACACCGGTACTACGGCCCATGGATCTGACAGTGCCACCAGCAGGTGCGATCCTCTATCACAGATCCTAGCTGCAAGAATACACCTGCTGGTGGACACTGGTACTGCGATCCACGGGACCAACAGTGCCACCAACGGGTGAACCCTTTCCTGACAGTTGCACACCGCGCATCGGGAATTAGAGTGGGAGAGAGCGTCGAGTCAACATCAGAAGAAGAGCAGAGGGAAGAAGACAACAGAGAAAACCAAGCAAGAGCAAGCAAAAGAGCAGAAGATAGCGGAGGAGACCCGGCAGAAGACAGCGGACAGAGGGAAAAGAACCGAAGAGAGCAGAGAAGACATCAGCGGAGGAAGCAGAAGAGCCGGAGAGGGGAGAAGAAGTCAGAAAAGACCCCCGGAGCTGCCTAATGAGTTACTTTAAAAACCTGTGTTTTATTTTTGACACTTTTTTTCAGGTGAATGGGTAGGGGTACAATGTACCCCATACTCAGTCACATAGGGTGGGGGGCTGGGATCTGGGGCCCCCTTATTAAATGGGGCTCCCAGATTCCGATAAGCCCCCCGCCCGCAGACCCCCCTGCCCCAAAGCACCCACCCCCCCATGTTGAGGGCATGCGGCCTGGTACGGTTCAGCAGGGGGGGTGCTCGCTCGTCCCCACCCCCTTTCCTAATTGGCCGGGCTGCATGCTCGGATAAGGGTCTGGTATGGATTCTGGGGGGACCCTCATGACGTTTTTCAGCGAGGGGGTTCCCCTTAAAATCCATACCAGACCAAAGGGCCTGGTATGCTCTTGGAGGGGGAACCCATGCCGGTTTTTTAAAAAAAATTGGCGTGAAGTTCCCCGTAATGATTCATACAAGAAAGACAGTGCCTGGTATTGTCGGGGATCAAAGTCGGATCCCTGTTCATTGAAGTTGAACTTCAAGTTGCATGGCAAAGTCGGATCCACAGTCGTATACTGTTTTCTTAAAATCGCAGCCGTGAAATCACGGCAAAATTGTGCGACTTTGAAGTCGCAGTACTACTGCGACTTCAAAGTCACACAATTTTACAGCGATTTTTCCGCGATGCCTACATGCCGGCTGCTAGTGCCATTGGGTGACTATCCGGGTGAGCTGTACCCACTCGGGATTGAGTAGCGAAGAAGCCAGGAGTGTCTGAATCTGATCTGCTCTTTCTAACACCTTTCTCTCTTCTCAACTTTGTGGTTATTCATGCATAAGGAAAATAAACTCTACGTTGGAGTTGCTACTGGTGTGGACTTTGGAGTTACATGGGGGTATAGAGACTTGTCCTTTACATTCTAGAGAACGAGAACCAACTTTGAGGAGAACCTTGCTGCAAGACCCGTAAGTTACAAGTGTGCTTAACCTCTGCAAACCAGAGGGTACGGGCATGGTGGCACGGTGTACATTTTCCTCCTGTGAGTGAGCCAAAGACGGGAGGAAAAGGGCGCGTGTGCTACACAACTTTCATGCAACTTGAGGGCCATAGACTTTAAAATTGCATGAAAGTCATACCTGAATGCTATACAATGCAACAGTTGTCCATTATCACTGGTTAAAGCCAAAGTCGTATCCAAGTTGCACCCATCCAAAGTTTCATCAATGTTGCTCCAAAGTTTCACTCCAAAGTCAGCGCAACTTTGGAGTCCTATAAGTGTGAATGGAGCTTGTTTTTTTTCTTTGTCTGAATTTTTCACTTCCTGTTTCTCCTCAGTAAACTTCACACCATCATCCGAGTGGTGTTGAGTCAGCCAGAACAGCTTACTGAACAGCTTACTGAGGAGGAACAGGAAGTGAGAAATTCAGACAAAGAAAAGAAAGAAAAAAAACATTTAGAAGGGAAATCCAAGGAAAAGGTAAGTGAACCAACAATGCACTAGCTTAAAGGAACCTATTTAGAAAATAAAAAACAAACCTTTACAACCCCTTTAAGGATGGCAGTGGGTTGTAAATGGATGGGCATGTGGGGAGGGAGGAGTGCAATGAAAATAGCAAGTCGATTTTTAGAGCTTTCAATGAAATTCCAAACCTTTGATTTAGTGGTAAGCCAGAGAAATCAGACTTCGAATCCGTCTCTTGTAAAAGTGAGTTAATAAATTATAGTCCTCTTTTAAATGCAGCAAATAATTATTTTGGTTAATTAAACATACTGTAAGTGACAGTTAAGATTGCCACCTTTTCTGGAAAATAAAGAGTCTGTGGATAACCAGCTACGGCAATTGCTGAATGGCATTAATCCACAAAAATGGCTTCAGGCACACTTGGTGACAAATACACTTTAAGTGAGAGCGGACATGGCAGCTGTATTAATATCTCTGTGTTATTTGAAAGATGCTGTATATTTAGTAAATAGATCTGTTGCCAAGTGGTACGGAGTTAGCAGATGAGTCACATTCTTTGTTCATCAGGTAATACCACCTGCATGAGAACACAGCATAGAGGACTGAGACTTTTCCTCCCTGGGAAGTTCTGGCGCAGGGGGTGTGTCAGAAATATGATAGTAAAGACCTGTCAAGCTGTGAGCTGCTCTCTTCTCTGCCTATCCTGATGTGTGATAATAATTCTGAAGAGCCAATAAGAATAAGACAAGTGTAATTTATGCAGGTTGCCTCAAGCGAGGGAGCGACAAGAAGCAAGTAGAGGGTGTACCTTGTTAGGCCTCGTACACACGACCGAGTTTCTCGGCAAGAACCAGCAAGAAACTTGCTGGCAGAGATGTCTTGCCGAGAAACTCGTTCGTGTGTATGGTTTCTCGTCAAGAAAACCGACAAGTAATCTTGACGAGAAAATAGAGATCCTGCTCTCTATTTTCTCGTTGAGATTCTCGTCAGCCTGTTTCTCGACGAGAAAAGTGAGTGTGTGTACACTTACCTGTCCTCCCGGAAGCCCGCGCATGTTCAAAATGAATTTGACGCATGCGCGGTAGCTTCCTAGGCATAGGTAGGGTATACCAAGATGGCGGCAACGGCATCGAATGTGACGAGCGCATGCTCGTCGTAGTCGATGACGTCACCGCGTTCGCTCCATTCAAAGAACCGCGGGTTCTTTGAATCGAGCGTGTGTACACTCGGCCGGGACAAGTTTCTTGTCCAAGAATCTCGTCGAAAAAAACGACATGTTTTTTCGGACGAGAATCTCGGCCGTGTGTACGAGGCTTCAGAGTGCATACACCTTTCCTAGTATACTTTTAACTAGATGGCAGTGTGACATCTGCTGGTCAACAGTGAGAAGTACAGATCTAGAATTATAATTCATAATAGCAGCACAGGGAACAAAAATGACATACAGATGTAGCAATCCTTAGCACCCAATCATATTTCAGTAAACTGCCGTCTGATCAGCAAAATATTATTTTTGAATGCTTGGTATGAGCTACTACTGTGTTCATTAGTAAATGAATACATTCATGCAGGGCCCTTAACTCTGAACCACAAAGGTCGCCTTCACTCATGAATCTTTAAAGCGAGTTTGATTTATGAAAAAAAAAAAAAAAGACCTACCCAACATGTTTACCATATACATTGCAGTGCAAACATTTCAACAAACTTTATTGCAGCTCTTTAGCTGCTTATGTTCTGTAAATACTGAGATTGGTCATTTCAGTGCACGTGCTGCAATGTTTTCAAAAGAGTACTAATGCCCTGTACACACGATCGGATTTCCGATGGAATACAATCCGATGGATTTTTTCGTTGGAATTCCGATGAAGCTGACTTTCATCAGTCTTGCCTACACACCATCAGACAAAATTCCAACCATCCAAAACGCTGTGACGTACAACACGTACGACAGCACTATAAAGGGGAAGTTCAAATCCAACGGCGCCACCCTTTGGGATGCTTTTGCTGATTTTGTGTTAACGCGTGTTAGTAAAAGTTTGGTGTTAGCCAATTTGCGCTTTTCATTCTCCGTGCTTTTCAGTCCGTTACAGCATGACGAATGTGCTATCTCCATTACGAATGCTAGTTTTACCAGAACGAGCGCTCCCATCTTGTAATTTAGTCTGAGCATGCGTGGATTTTTCTCCGATGGAGTTCCCCACAGACGATCGGAATTTGCTATACTTTTTTTTCCCATCGGTAAAATTTAAAACATGTTCTTTTTTTACACACAATCGTTTTTTCAGATGAAAAAAGTCCATCGGTCTTTTTTCATCGGAAAAACCGATGGTGTGTACTCGGCATAAGAGTTCTTTAGAGATAATGCTGTTTTCTGCAGACTCTTAAAAAAATTTATTTATGTTCTCAATTTGCATAGATCACTGTCAGGAAATGCTTTTAGTACATACAAATGTAGCAAGGTCATGTATTTGAACATATCTTAAAAGACTGCAGTTTGTACTTAATTAGGAACTTGGCTCCCTCTGGTGCCCTTTTTGCATGATATTATTGCGGTTTGTTTAGTGCAATAATGTCAAGTACAAGGCATGATGGGCATTGTAGTACAGGAGACAGAGACTCTATTGCCGTGGGTTGGATTAAAGACTACCATACCCACAATGCCACTGTGCTAAGTGAAAGCAGCGCACCACCGCACAGCCTCTTAAGGGAACTTATTTAAGGCGAGGGCGGGGACTCAGCTCGCTCTCTTGGGATGCCACCTTTAACAGTCAAGAGGCCTGCTGTGAGCGCGCCTAGGCCAGAGAAGCCTGGGCCTAAAGTCACCACGAGGAAGGATCACCTGACGGAGGAATCCATGTGTACAGCCTCGCTGATCGAGACAGAGAGGGAACGGTCTACACTTCACGGCATCTGGAGTCACCTACCCACCGTCACCTTGTGAACGGCGTTGTGGAAGGCTCGAAGGCCTTGAGTTACGGAGAGACTGAGCCGGGTAGAAGTTCCTGACGGAGTGTATCGACGAGGCGAGGTCAGGCCTCATCTCATCTGGTAAGAGGGCACTTGCCTATTGACATAGTTGACTGGGTCATAAGAAAGTGGTATCCATAGTTCCACGTACACTTGCTGGCATCTGCAGTGCCACAAGTGAGGTTGCGTTACACCTGAGTGTGATACAGTTTTGAAGAGAACTAGTGTTCGTTCTACCACTACCTCAACTGCATCAAGTGATTATTATTTCTGTTCATCTCTTATTGGAATACAAATAGATACGTGCACCAACGAAGCTAGCAGAAGACTTTAAGACATTTGAAAGGAACAGTCAGCAGCTTGGCTTACTTTCAGAAGTTCTGCATGGGCCACGCACCAGTTGAGCTGTCCACTAGGGGGAGCCATATAGATTATGAACTCATGTGTTGATATGACTGCTTTTATTACTGTTACTGTTTTGCTGGTTTAGTGAGTTGCGTGGGACTTGGCGGAGAGGTATCCCAGTGCAGGCATCATTGTATTGGGAGATTCCTCCACCATATACTCACTCAAGTCTGACCCCAGGCCGTGTTAATTAATTGGGTCTTTTGCACTACAAAATCTTGAATTTGGTTATACAACATTGACTTGCATAGGGATCTGTGTCTGATCAAGGGTAATCTGTGTAACCACTGTTCCATTTTCTTTGCTAAGTAAACATCTTACTCTTGGTTAAGCTACATCCTATGTGGGACTCTGTCTGTTGCAGCCGTGAAGCAGGTGACCAGCGCCAAGGTAACGATATTTAAATATATATTCATTACTGTATGGTATTATTGTGGTTCCCTACTGCCATTGGGTTCCACAATCACATTATTGTCCAGTTGTGCCAAGGGAGGGTTCGAGCCAAACTTCTGGGGATTGAAAGGCAGAGCATAGTCCCAAAACTAACCAGCAGCTCCTACGGGGTGGAGCTACACGTGGCGGCTCATCCGGGATTTCTGCGACTCTGCAATCAAACCCCCCCCCCCAAGACACCATCATGGACTCTACTGCTGCTTTCCGGTGGTGCGAGGAAGAAAATGCCCACCCAGAGTTCAGCGTGGTGATTGAAATTCAAGGAGAGTCCTGGGGTGAGGAACAGATAAGTCAAGCAATGAAGACACTGTCCCCAGACAAGAAAGCGTGGGTGATTGCTGTGAGAACAGACCAAGGAACCTCCCATACCTACACATTAGTAGAATGGAAGCAGGAGATCCCTGAGCACTTCAAGGGCCCCAGTGTGAAATTAGCCAACAAAACAGAACTTGGTGTAATACACCCAGAGGCCCCAAAAGAAGGCCCTAACTCGTCCAGTCAAGCTGGCCCCAGTGAACAAGACGTTCCTGCCAAGTCACCTCTGGCTACCATCAGGCCAGAACTCTGTGCTGTCCTTGGGGAATTTGTTGCAAAATGTCAAAAAGTCCCTCACACATACTCGGCAGCCGGTTACAGAAAGCTCAGGGTTTTCAGTGGAAGACAACCATTACATTCAGTGGAAGACAGCTTTGAAGAGTGGCTTCATTAGGCCACCCAAGCTCTGGATGAATGGGACATCCCAGAGACTCATAAGAAACAAAGGATTACAGAGAGCTTGAAGGGACCTGCCTTGGAAGCCATTCGCAACCTGAAGCTCAGTAAGCAAAATTGTAATGCCCAGGACTACCTGAATATTCTACAGGATGTGTTTGGATGCACTGTGAAAGTCTCTGATCTCATCTACCAGATGGAACACTCTTATCAAAAAGAAGGAGAGAAGTTGTCAGAATACATGGGGCGTCTGGACAAGATCATACATCAGATCTTGCTGAAAAAGGGTTTGGACCCTAGAGATGTGGATAAGACCAGAGCCACGCAAGTCTTGAGAGGGGCTCAACCCCTAGATCCCATTACCCTCTTGCTGAGGACTCGGGAAGATGGAGGTATCCTGAAGTATCCAGACCTGATTCGGATTGTCAGAGAAGAAGAAGTTATGCTGGACAGCAAGAGGAAGAATCAGAAGCCTGAACCTTCTGACGGGTCAGGGTGATAAATGCCGATGATGGTGACCCTCAGATAGAACTCCTAAAGACTCAAGTGACACAGCTGATAGAGATGATGTCCCTGTTGACCAGCCAGCCACCTGTTCTGCCTGGTGGAGACACATCAGAGGAGCTGAAGAAACCTCTGAGTTATACTGTTGCCCAAGTGCAGAAGCCGAAGAAGTTGTTAACTTGTTTCAACTGTGGAGGAGTCGGACACTTTCGAGGGGTATGCCCAAGTCCAGAGAAGGCTGCGCCACAGTACCGAAAAGCCAGCGGAAAACTCCAGAGGGCCCCGGTGAGGGAATCAACCGGGTGCCCACCCATTTCAGCTAACTCCACAAAACCCAATGACGCAAGGAGACAGCCCTGGGAGCCAGACCCTTGCAGAGGGCCCCCGTTGTTGTCTCTGAGCAACTCAGGGCACAACGCTCTTTGACTCAGCTTGCCCGGGAGCGGAGAATGAGTGCACACCAGACCCAACAGAGGTCAAACCCAGGTCAGAATAGAAAGAAAGGAGTGGGGATCCAAACCACTGAACAAGCCAAACAGGCCTCCCTCCGAAAGTTTCCTGCCAAATTAGTGGGGCCCTCTCCAGTTGTCCCCAAGTAGAAGGGATTTATACCAAGGCCCTTCTGGATACTGGAGCCCAGGTAACTCTACTATACAGAGACTTCTATGACAAGCACCTGAAACACTTGCCGTTGCAGAAGTTAGAAGAGTTGGAAATTTGGGGCATTGGGACTCAGAACTTTCCCTATGATGGCTATCTACCGGTCATGCTGTCCTTTGACCCCCAGGGCCGGATTAACATAGGGGCTATTGGAGCTGCAGCTCCAGGCGCCTTCCTCAAGATTAGGGATGAGCTTTGTGTTCGAGTCGAACATACATTCGACTCGAACATCGGCTGTTCGATCGTTCGACGAAAACGAACGATTTGGGCCGTTCGCGCCAAATTCGAGTGACGCGAAAGGCCCACAATGCACTACGCCATCGCAGTGTCATCCAGGCGCTGTGATTGGCCAAGCATGCACTGTGACCCCGCATGCTTGGCCAATCACAGCGCCGGCAGCGAGGAGAGCAATGATTGGCAACAGGCAGGATGCCTGTGGCCAATTATTGCTGAGGGGGTTTAGTACACGCCCCACACTATAAAAGGCCGCCAGCGCGGCGGCCTTGTGTAGTGTGTTCCGGAGCAGGGAAAGAGAAGCATAGGCAGGGACAGTGTCATTTTTTTTCCTTTACTAATCCTGGATTCCTTGTGTTTAGGGACAAATAAGGATAGGTAGGGAGAGTGTCAGTGTGTTATTCTGTGCTAAACCTTGTTTGTAGGGACAGAGAAGGACAGTGAGGGAAAGTGTCAGTGTGCTATTCTGTTCTAAACCAATCTTGCTGAAACATATTTGAAATCCTTGAGTTTAGGGACAGAGAGGTACAGTGAGGGAAAGTGTCAGTGTGCTATTCTGTTCTAAACCAATCTTGCTGAACCATATTTGAAATCCTTAAGTTTAGGGACAGAGAGGTACAGTGAGGGAAAGTGTCAGTGTGCTATTCTGTTCTAAACCAATCTTGCTGAACCATATTTGAAATCCTTGAGTTTAGGGACAGAGAAGGACACTCGTGGAAACTATCAGTGTGCTATTCTGTGCTAAATCTTGTTTGTAGGGACAGAGAAGGACAGTGAGGGAAACTGTCAGTGTGCTATTCTGTTCTAAACCAATCTTGCTGAACCATATTTGAAATCCTTGAGTTTAGGGACAGAGAAGGACACTCGTGGAAACTATCAGTGTGCTATTCTGTGCTAATCCTTGTTTATAGGGACAGAGAAGGACAGTGAGGGAAACTGTCAGTGTGCTATTCTGTTCTAAACCAATCTTGCTGAACCATATTTGAAATCCTTGAGTTTAGGGACAGAGAAGGACACTCGTGGAAACTATCAGTGTGCTATTCTATGCTAAATCTTGTTTGTAGGGACAGAGAAGGACAGTGAGGGAAACTGTCAGTGTGCTATTCTGTTCTAAACCAATCTTGCTGAACCATATTTGAAATCCTTGAGTTTAGGGACAGAGAGGTACAGTGAGGGAAAGTGTCAGTGTGCTATTCTGTTCTAAACCAATCTTGCTGAACCATATTTGAAATCCTTGAGTTTAGGGACAGAGAAGGACACTCGTGGAAACTATCAGTGTGCTATTCTGTGCTAAATCTTGTTTGTAGGGACAGAGAAGGACAGTGAGGGAAACTGTCAGTGTGCTATTCTGTTCTAAACCAATCTTGCTGAACCATATTTGAAATCCTTGAGTTTAGGGACAGAGAGGTACAGTGAGGGAAAGTGTCAGTGTGCTATTCTGTTCTAAACCAATCTTGCTGAACCATATTTGAAATCCTTGAGTTTAGGGACAGAGAAGGACACTCGTGGAAACTATCAGTGTGCTATTCTGTGCTAAATCTTGTTTGTAGGGACAGAGAAGGACAGTGAGGGAAACTGTCAGTGTGCTATTCTGTTCTAAACCAATCTTGCTGAACCATATTTGAAATCCTTGAGTTTAGGGACAGAGAAGGACACTCGTGGAAACTATCAGTGTGCTATTCTGTGCTAAATCTTGTTTGTAGGGACAGAGAAAGACAATCGTGGAAACTATCAGTGTGCTATTCTGTGCTAAACCAATCTTGCTGAACCATATTTGAAATCCTTGAGTTTAGGGACAGAGAAGGACACTCGTGGAAACTATCAGTGTGCTATTCTGTGCTAAATCTTGTTTGTAGGGACAGAGAAGGACAGTGAGGGAAACTGTCAGTGTACTATTCTGTTCTAAACCAATCTTGCTGAACCATATTTGAAATCCTTGAGTTTAGGGACAGAGAGGTACAGTGAGGGAAAGTGTCAGTGTGCTATTCTGTTCTAAACCAATCTTGCTGAACCATATTTGAAATCCTTGAGTTTAGGGACAGAGAAGGACACTCGTGGAAACTATCAGTGAGCTATTCTGTGCTAAATCTTGTTTGTAGGGACAGAGAAGGACAGTGAGGGAAACTGTCAGTGTGCTATTCTGTTCTAAACCAATCTTGCTGAACCATATTTGAAATCCTTGAGTTTAGGGACAGAGAAGGACACTCGTGGAAACTATCAGTGTGCTATTCTGTGCTAATCCTTGTTTGTAGGGACAGAGAAGGACAGTGAGGGAAAGTGTCAGTGTGCTATTCTGTTCTAAACCAATCTTGCTGAACCATATTTGAAATCCTTGAGTTTAGGGACAGAGAAGGACACTCGTGGAAACTATCAGTGTGCTATTCTGTGCTAAATCTTGTTTGTAGGGACAGAGAAGGACAGTGAGGGAAACTATCAGTGTGCTATTCTGTGCTAAACCAATCTTGCTGAACCATATTTGAAATCCTTGAGTTTAGGGACAGAGAAGGACACTCGTGGAAACTATCAGTGTGCTATTCTGTGCTAAATCTTGTTTGTAGGGACAGAGAAGGACAGTGAGGGAAACTGTCAGTGTGCTATTCTGTTCTAAACCAATCTTGCTGAACCATATTTGAAATCCTTGAGTTTAGGGACAGAGAGGTACAGTGAGGGAAAGTGTCAGTGTGCTATTCTGTTCTAAACCAATCTTGCTGAACCATATTTGAAATCCTTGAGTTTAGGGACAGAGAAGGACACTCGTGGAAACTATCAGTGTGCTATTCTGTGCTAAATCTTGTTTGTAGGGACAGAGAAGGACAGTGAGGGAAACTGTCAGTGTGCTATTCTGTTCTAAACCAATCTTGCTGAACCATATTTGAAATCCTTGAGTTTAGGGACAGAGAAGGACACTCGTGGAAACTATCAGTGTGCTATTCTGTGCTAATCCTTGTTTGTAGGGACAGAGAAGGACAGTGAGGGAAACTGTCAGTGTGCTATTCTGTTCTAAACCAAACTTGCTGAACCATATTTGAAATCCTGGAGTTTAGGGACAGAGAAGGACACTTGTGGAAACTATCAGTGTGCTATTCTGTGCTAAATCTTGTTTGTAGGGACAGAGAAGGACAGTGAGGGAAACTGTCAGTGTGCTATTCTGTTCTAAACCAATCTTGCTGAACCATATTTGAAATCCTTGAGTTTAGGGACAGAGAGGTACAGTGAGGGAAAGTGTCAGTGTGCTATTCTGTTCTAAACCAATCTTGCTGAACCATATTTGAAATCCTTGAGTTTAGGGACAGAGAAGGACACTCGTGGAAACTATCAGTGTGCTATTCTGTGCTAAATCTTGTTTGTAGGGACAGAGAAGGACAGTGAGGGAAACTATCAGTGTGCTATTCTGTGCTAAACCAATCTTGCTGAACCATATTTGAAATCCTTGAGTTTAGGGACAGAGAAGGACACTCGTGGAAACTATCAGTGTGCTATTCTGTGCTAAATCTTGTTTGTAGGGACAGAGAAGGACAGTGAGGGAAACTGTCAGTGTGCTATTCTGTTCTAAACCAATCTTGCTGAACCATATTTGAAATCCTTGAGTTTAGGGACAGAGAGGTACAGTGAGGGAAAGTGTCAGTGTGCTATTCTGTTCTAAACCAATCTTGCTGAACCATATTTGAAATCCTTGAGTTTAGGGACAGAGAAGGACACTCGTGGAAACTATCAGTGTGCTATTCTGTGCTAAATCTTGTTTGTAGGGACAGAGAAGGACAGTGAGGGAAACTATCAGTGTGCTATTCTGTGCTAAACCAATCTTGCTGAACCATATTTGAAATCCTTGAGTTTAGGGACAGAGAAGGACACTCGTGGAAACTATCAGTGTGCTATTCTGTGCTAAATCTTGTTTGTAGGGACAGAGAAGGACAGTGAGGGAAACTGTCAGTGTGCTATTCTGTTCTAAACCAATCTTGCTGAACCATATTTGAAATCCTTGAGTTTAGGGACAGAGAGGTACAGTGAGGGAAAGTGTCAGTGTGCTATTCTGTTCTAAACCAATCTTGCTGAACCATATTTGAAATCCTTGAGTTTAGGGACAGAGAAGGACACTCGTGGAAACTATCAGTGTGCTATTCTGTGCTAAATCTTGTTTGTAGGGACAGAGAAGGACAGTGAGGGAAAATATCAGTGTGCTATTCTGTGCTAAACCAATCTTGCTGAAACATATTTGAAATCCTTGAGTTTAGGGACAGAGAGGTACAGTGAGGGAAAGTGTCAGTTTGCTATTCTGTTCTAAACCAATCTTGCTGAACCATATTTGAAATCCTTGAGTTTAGGGACAGAGAAGGACACTCGTGGAAACTATCAGTGTGCTATTCTGTGCTAAATCTTGTTTGTAGGGACAGAGAAGGACAGTGAGGGAAACTATCAGTGTGCTATTCTGTGCTAAACCAATCTTGCTGAACCATATTTGAAATCCTTGAGTTTAGGGACAGAGAAGGACACTAGTGGAAACTATCAGTGTGCTATTCTGTGCTAAATCTTGTTTGTAGGGACAGAGAAGGACAGTGAGGGAAACTATCAGTGTGCTATTCTGTGCTAAACCAATCTTGCTGAACCATATTTGAAATCCTGGAGTTTAGGGACAGAGAAGGATAGGCAGGGGACAGTGTCAGTGTCATTGTTGCTAAGCCTCCTGCACAGTATACACCTGAAGGTAGCCCTTATTGCTGTTTTTCCCATCTCCCTGCAGGCCATCCATTAAAATGTCTGGAAGGCAAACAAGGAGAGGCAGACAGTCAGGAGGCAAAAAAAGAGGGCAAGCATGCTCTGTGTCTGGGGGCAACAGTGCTGGTCATGGACGCGGTGCATTGTCATCAGCACATGGCCATGGGACACGCTTGTCCTTCTTTTCGGCAGCTGGACATGTTGAGCCACATCATGCCGAAGACTTGGTAGAGTGGATGACCAAGCCCACCTCATCCTCCTCATCCTCTCTCACCCAGGCTCAGGGTACTGGCAAAGCAGCTGCCAAAGCGTCCTCTTCTCTGGTATCATTATCTTCATTAGTCAATCCTTCCCTAGACCCACCATGTCCTCCTCCTGAGGAGTCCCCCGAACTGTTTGAGCACAGTGTTGGGTACATGCTCCAGGAGGATGCCCAGCGTTTCGAAGGATCTGATGATGATACCCAGATATAGGAAGGCAGTAGCGTGAGAGCAGAGAGAGGGGATGCTCAAGAAGGACACCAATCTGGCAGTCATGCTCCAGCAGCTGCAGCATACTGCCAGATTGGCTCCAGTGATGAGGAGGGAGGGGATGATGAGGTCACTGACTACACGTGGGTGCCTAATAGGAGAGAGGAGGAGGAGGAGGATGAGGAGGAGGCACATCTCCAACGAGGCAGGATGCCCTTGGGTGGCCAGCGTATGGGCAGCACACCGACGGAATCACACCGCAGAGCTCCGCCTGTGCAGGGCGCTGCCTCTGCCCGTCATTCAAAAAGTTCTTTGGTGTGGGCCTTTTTTGAGGCGAGTGCATCAGATCGCACAGCTGCTGTTTGCAACATATGTCTCAAGCGTATATCGCGTGGCCAAAACATCAGCCGCTTGGGCACCACATGCTTGATCAGACATATGTTGACCTGCCATGCAGCTCGTTGGCAAGCCTACCTTAAAGACCCACACCAAAGAACAAAGCGGACCTCTCCTTGCACCGCATCAGCTGGGATCTCCAACCCCACTATACCTTCAGTCCTCTCTGAAACCTGCACTGAGAGGAATGAAGGTGTAGAATTAGGTGTGTCACAGCCAAGTACTTGCGGCCACTCTGCTAGCAGTACACCGACGTCCGATTCTAGCAGGCAAATTTCCCTGCCCCAGCTGCTGGACCGTCGAAAGAAGTTCACTCCCAGCCATCCACATGCCCAGCGGTTGAATGCTAGCTTGGCTAAATTGCTAGCGCTTCAACTGCTGCCTTTTCAGTTGGTAGACTCGGCCCCCTTCCGTGAGTTTGTGCAATGTGCGGTTCCTCAGTGGCAGGTTCCCAAACGCCACTTTTTCTCACGGAAGGCGATTCCGGCTCTCTACAGGCATGTGGAAGGCAATGTCTTGGCCTCGCTGGACATTGCGGTCAGCGGTAAGGTGCATATTACCGCTGACTCATGGTCCAGCAGGCATGGACAGGGACGTTACCTTTCTTTCACGGCCCATTGGGTCACTCTTTTGGCAGCTGGGAAGGATGCAGGACAAGGTGCAGTAGTGTTGGAGGTTGTTCCACCTCCACGCCTCCAAAATGCTACTACTGGTTGTGACACACCTCTCTCCTCCACCCCCTCCTCTTCTTCTTCCTCCATGGCCTCTTCCTGTGCTTTGTCCTCGGAACCAGCGGTGCTCCGTAGGCGTTCAAGGGGCTACGCAAGTACGCAGGCAAAAAGATGCCATGCCGTGCTTGCGCTGGTGTGTTTGGGGGACAGGAGCCACACTGGGGCAGAGGTCCTGTCTGCTCTGCAGGGGCAGGCCGAGAGGTGGTTGACGCCACGCCAGCTTAAGCCAGGAATGGTGGTTTGCGACAATGGCACCAACCTCCTCTCCGCCCTCCGACAGGGACAACTGACCCATGTGCCCTGTGTGGCTCACGTCCTTAACCTGGTGGTGCAGCGGTTCTTGGGCAGGTACCCGGGCTTACAGGATGTCCTGAGGCAGGCCAGGAAAGTCTGTGTGCATTTCCGCAGATCTTATAATGCCAGTGCTCGCCTGGCTGAGCTGCAAAAGGAGTTGAACCTGCCCAAGAACCGCCTTATATGTGACATGCCCACCAGGTGGAACTCAACGTTGGCCATGCTGCAGCGGCTGCACACGCAGCAGAGGGCCATCAATGAGTACCTGTGCGACTACGGCACCAGGACAGGGTCAGGGGAGCTCTGGTTTTTTTCACCACGCCAGTGGGGCATGATCAGGGATGCATGCACTGTCCTGGCACCATTTGAGGAGGCCACGAGGATGGTGAGCAGTGACAGTGCATGCATCAGTGACACTGTAGCTCTTGTCCACCTGTTGGAGCACACGCTGCATGGAATAATGGACAGGGCACCTGAGGCAGAACAGAGGCAGGAAGAGGAGGACTTCCTTGCCTCTCAAGGCCCCCTTTACCCAGACAGTGTTCCTTCTGTCCCACCCATCGCACAGGAAGAGGAGGAGGAGGAGGAGGAGGAGGATTGTGTCAGCATGGAGGTGGAGGCTGGCACTCAGCATCATCAGCAGCAGTCTTTTAGGGATGATTTACAGTCCCAAGAAACCAGTGGACTTGTACGTGGCTGGGAGGAGGTGGCTGCGGATCATGTCGTCCTTAGTGACCCAGAGGACTCCGGACTGAATGCCTCAGCTAACCTACGCTGCATGGCCTCCCTGATCCTGCAAAGTCTGCGGAAGGATCCTCGTATTCTTCGGAACAAGGAGAGGGACCATTACTGGCTGGCCACTCTCCTTGATCCACGGTACAAGGGTAAGGTTGCAGACCTTATCTTACCGTCGCAGAGGGAGCAGAGGATGAGACAACTCCGGGAGGCCTTGCAGAAAGGTCTGTGCAACGCGTTCCCAGAGACTGGGAGGTTACAAACTCCTGGTCCTGGACAACGAGTTGCTGAGGCTTCGGGCAGTCAAAGAAGGAGCGGTGGGGAAGGTGGCCGATGCGTTCAGACAATTCTTTAGTCCACAGCCCCAAAGTATGATCGGTTCCAGCAACCATCGCCAGCGTCTGATATACATGGTGCAGGAATACCTAGGGGCAAGGTCAGACTTGGACACCTTCCCCACCGAAAATCCTCTGGCTTACTGGGTCTTGAGGATGGATCACTGGCCAGAGCTTGCACAGTATGCAATTGAGCTACTGGCCTGTCCTGCATCCAGCGTTCTTTCAGCACGCACATTCAGTGCTGCTGGAGGATTTGTCACGGATCACAGGGTGCGCCTGTCCACCGACTCGGTTGATCGACTGACTTTCATCAAGATGAACCAGTCTTGGATCACCACCAGCTACCACACACCTGATGCTGATATAACAGACTAATTGATTTTAAAATGTCACATCCCTTCAAGACTGATGCTGATGCTGAGTGCCTGTGCTGTTATGTTGACTGGCTATCCTCCTCCTCCTCCTCAATGATCCGATTAATGATGATAGCTTGGAAGATCATTTTGGTTTATGGGTGCCGCCACCAGTGGCTAAGGCCCAATTTTTCAGCCCCTGTTTAACAGGGGCGTGTAATTACAATTTTTGATGCAATACTTTGCAACAGGCCTCATTGCTGTGCTCCAAGTACAGTATCTGTGAGGGGTTGCAGTGTTGAGCCACCAGTGCCTAAGGCCCAATTTTTCAGCCCCTGTTCAACAGGGGCATGCAATTATAATTATTGATCTAATAATTCACAGCAGGGCCCATTGCTGCGCCCACCAAGAGTAACTGTCAGGCCTTACAGTGTTGTGTCAACACCACCACCACCACCACCACCACCAAAGGCCCAATTTTTCAGCCCCTGTTCAACAGGGGCATGCAATTATAATTATTGATCTAATAATTCACAGCAGGGCCCATTGCTGAGCCCACCAAGAGTAACTGTCAGGCCTTAATGGCTATGCCATTTTTCTTAAAGATTTTCATCCATATTACCGGGACCAGACATTACATTAAAGCCGCAAGCAGTTTTAAATGGCTTTTTTTTCCTTTAGAAATGTTATTTTGTGCAGGGACAGTTCTAAACACGGGAAACACGTGGGACTTCACAGGCATACTTTACACACCCCCCAGGTACAATATTTAAAGGAATATTTGACTTTTTTTTTTCACTTTATGCATCATTAAAATGACTGCTCCCGGAAAACGTCCGTTTTTAAAACTTCTTTTTGCATTGATACATGTCCCCTGGTGCAGAACCCGGGTTCCCAAACTCTGTTTAGGACAATAACATGGATAATAGTTGTTATAATTAGCACTTTAGAATCCGAACGTTCGCATCCATTGTATTTAATAGGGTTCTAATGTTCGTGCGAACTTTCGGTCCGTTCGCGGGTTCTGGTGCGAACTGAACCCGGGGGTGTTCGGCTCATCACTACTCAAGATAGGCCCATTTGCCCAAAAAAAAAGATCGACTTCGAGGGTTGTAGCTCAACGAGACCCCAAATTAGGGGGGTAGATATCTGAAGACCTTTCCTACCACTGGTCAAAATGTGGGGCTCCTATCATTTATGGTTCCGGAGAAACAGGGCTGCTTGCGCAGCCTGTCAGAAGCTACATACAGAGCGGCCAGTTTACAGTGTTTTATTGGAAAGAAACTGATTCATTCATAAAAAAAAAAACTGAAAAAAACCCACTAAAGTTAGCCTGATTTTTTTTGTATACTAAGCGATGCTTTAATTTTTTTTACAGGTTACATGTTTAGAGTTACAGAGGAGGTCTAGTGCTAGAATTATTGCTCTCGCTCTAACAAATGTGGCGTATGTAACCTGTGTGTATCTGGCTCTGATACTAGCCAGTGCCTACCCAGCCACTGACTAGTATCTCCCCCCAGCCTGTCCCCACACACCCTCTCACCTGCTGACCTGTGGATGGGGGGAATCACTCCTGCAGTGTTATTGTGTTCTGCCAGTAAATACAATGATTAGTGTTGCTAACTATAGCTGGCAGCACTGATTGTTTTGGGAAAAACCTAGCTGGTTGTACTCAAGTCGATTAATAGATTGACTTGAGTAAAACCAGTGTAGCACCCTCCTCACTCCCCTCTTTCTCTCGTCTCGTCTCTAGGGGTATCTTAGAGGGGAGGGAGCGGGGACACCACGCCTGGCTTCCACCACATGTGTCAGTGAGGTATAAGCAACGTTCTTGTATTACCTTCGGGTCAGTGCTGTGCACCTGGATCCTCCCTCCAAGAGTCACCTTGAACAATGTCTGTCAGGAAATAAGCCCCACACCATAAAAGTTCAACACTCCTTTATTCTTCTCGAATGAACACAATCAGTTGAACTCCCTTGGTAGAAACAGAACAGAATAGGAGGTGTGGATGCGAATAGGCCCAGACACAATTTGGTTCTACACTTTCCTTCCTGAAAGTGGGTTACGGTCTCCGCACGAGGGGGAATTTCCTTCCAGGCGGTCTCCGACGAGAGGCTCACCTGTCACCGGCAATATGCTGCACCGGGTCTTCAAGTGAGGAGCTCCCCCGGTCCATTGCGCCTTCCGGATTCGGGTACCCACTCCCGGGGTTCCCTAGGATCTCCTTCCTCGCGGAACTCAGTGTTGGGCACTGAGCTCCGGACCTCCATCCGAGTACCTCACCCCAGGCTAAAGGTGCCTGGGATGGAACACGACCTCCGATTGTCCTCTAGGCCTAGGCCACCCAGAGGACCGACACGAACCACCGTCCACAAGCTGAAGGTGCCTGGGACTTCCCCCTGACAAAGATGGCCGGCCCCTTTATACCCTCTCCCAGCAAGCACGGCGGGTTCCCCGCCCCACCATACCGCTGCCGAGGGAGGACAAAAAGGAAGCACAACACACAGCAATGATTCAACCCCAGCCCAGGGCGACAGCGCCACCCGCTGGGCTGCAGGGAATTTCACATCACCAATGTCTCTGTCAAGTTCAAATTTACGCCCGGGAAAGTACATACCCACTACACTCTCCCCCTGGTCATTTGACACTGGTCCCCAGTGTCTGGAGTAAATCATGCCCTCAACGGCTGACATAATCCAATCCAGAAACCGACTAAAAATTGTACAAAAACGTAAAACTTTAGAAAAACTATCCAACTGAAACATTGTGTCTGAGCCCTGTAAAGAAAAGGGAATAAAAACAAGAGAAAAAACAACAGCACTGATTCATAACTTTGAATCACATATTCACATTTGACTCCCCCCCCATCCTGACTAAGACCCACCCCATACTCAGTGGACTTGATGGGATGTTCTCCTGCAGAGGGAAAAGAAAGGATTAACACATATAACCCTGACACCTGTATTCGTGTAATGGAAAAGAAACTTCTCCGGAAAGAAATCCCTTTTCTCCAAGGAGTGAGTGCATGAAAAGTGTTTTAACGCTGTGCAACACTGCCACCTGGTGACAGCACTGCGGTAACTGCACTCGTGGAACTTTCCTCTTTTCCTTTGGCCCTATCTACCCCAGAGTCCATAATCTCTTTCAGGAAAAGCGAAGAACAAACAGGAACAGTTCTTCATTCCTCTGGGCACAAAAGCAACGGGCCCCAGAAAGTTCAGCAGCATGATAAGAACGGAGTCTCTTTTCTCCTATAGGTAAAAGCGGGGATGCGGCAGAACAAGTGGTTTCAAGTGCTGATCCATGGTTTCCAGATGATACTCCACATCTTCCCCTTCTTTGCGCCGGATCAACACTTTATCTGCATGGATGTGTCGTCCCAACATCCATTCTGCCTTACAGGCTTTAAAACGTTGAGAGGCCTTTGGAGAGCATGCCAGGTACCTGCGAGCGTGTGGAACCTGTAGGTGGGTCCAAACAAAGTCATTGTACCAGCGCTCCCGGCACACTTCCACCTCATAAAGCAGTTCCTTCGACAAGTATGGATACTCCCATCCGTAGTCTGCAGCAACCTTCTGGCCAAATAGCCGTTGCAATCTCGCCAAAGGAGGCATGGTAGCTTTGTCCCCTTCACCAGGCAAAACTATCGAGTCCGGGTGGCGAGGGACCTTGGTCACATCTGATCTGGGCATTGGTGCCCGCAGCCTGACCAGTACACCACCCCCCAGATAGAAGACGCTTTGCAGAGCCTGTCAAGGGCCAAGTGGTTCAGTGTACTGGACCTGAAGAGTTGGTATTACCAAACCCAATGCATCCTGAGGATAAAGAGAAAACTCCCTTCATTACCCCAGTAGGTTTCTTTGAGTTCGATCGTATGCCTCAAGGCCTGTCTGGGGCCCCGGCCACCTTCCAAAGGCTGATGAAGAAGACAGTGGGTGACATGAACCTGACCGAGGTGTTGGTGTACCTGGATGACATCATAGTGTTTGGTAGGACTCTGGAAGAGCATGAAGAGAGGCTGGAAAAGGTCTTGAAGAGACTTCATGAAGAAGGGCTGAAGTTCTCCATAGAGAAGTGTCAGTTCTATCAGCCCTCGGTCCACTACCTGGGCCACATCGTGTCTGCGGAAAGAGTGGCCACAGACCCAAAAAAGCTGGACGCTGTCACCTCTTAGCCTAGACCCACTAATGTGACTGAGCTTCGGTCATTCCTGGGGTTCTGCTCCTACTATCGAAGATTTGTAGAGGGATTTGTAAAGATAGCTCGCCCACTTAATGAGCTGCTGAGAAGTGAAGGAGAGGATGATGTCTCAGACTCAGTCAAACCTGTGAAACCAGCAGGGGGAGCCAGAAAACCCAGAGAGTCTATTCAGGACCAGTGGACCACCAAGTGTGAAGAGGCCTTTAAGCAGTTGAAGTGGAGCCTAACAACCGCCCCAGTTCTAGCCTATGCAGAAACAACCAAGCCCTATGAGTTGCATGTCGATTCCAGTCGAGATGGGCTAGGTGGGGTGTTGTACCAAGAACACGACGGTCACCTGCGGCCTGTGGCCTATGTGAGTCGAAGTTTGGGCCCATCCGAAAGGAACTACCCCACACATAAACTCGAGTTTCTGGCCTTGAAATGGGCTGTGGTGGATAAATTAAGAGACTACCTCTATGGGGCAGAATTTGTAATAAAGACTGATAACAACCCACTCACCTATCTCCTCACCACAGCCAAGCTGTATGCCACAGGACACAGATGGTTGGCTGCCCTATCGGGGTTCACGTTCAGCTTGAAGTATCGACCGGGAGTTGGGAACAGGGATGCGGATGCTCTATCTAGCCGGCCTCATGGTTCTAGTGACCCCCCCTGTCGAGTGGACCCAGCTGACACCAGAAGGAGTGAGGGCCTTGTATCAGGGAGCCAAACATCAAGCTGGGGGAGGATCCAGGGCTGAAGATATTGGAGTTTCTGCTGCGGGTGTCCCCAAGTGCTATTGCAATGTAACCCAAATCGGAGACGAAGGCCTGCCAAAACTTTTGAAGAAGGACCTTAGAAGGGATCAGTTGGAAGACCCTCTGGGTAACTTGGTTTTGAAGGCCCTGGAGAATGAATGCTCTGACATGCTCCTCACCGACTCCCCAAAAGGAGGCCTGTCTACTGCACCGAGTGTGGGATCGGTTGCAGCTGCATCAAGGGGTGGTCTTCCGAAGGGGCCCCTCTGATGGTCTTGAAGAGAGATGGCAGCTGTTTCTACCCAGGAAACACAGAGAGACAGTGCTAACTGCCCTACATGACAACCATGGCCATTTAGGACCTGAACAGACTTTTCATTTAGTGAGGGACCGATTCTACTGGCCTTGAATGCGGGCTGAAGTCGAGGGCTACTGCCACTCCAGTATTAGATGTATTCAGAGGAAAAACTTGCCTCACAGAGCCGCCCCAATGGGCCATCTTCAGAGTCAGGGACTCATGGAGCTGGTGTGCATTGACTTTCTGTGCTTGGAGCCTGATTTGAGCGGGCAAGGAAATATCCTAGTGGTGACTGATCATTTCACCAGATATGCCCAGGCATTCCCCACAAAGGATCAACAAGCCTCAACAGTGGCCAAGATTTTAGTGGAGAAGTTCTTTGTGCACTACGGCCTGCCCCAACGTATCCACTCAGATCAGGGAAGAGACTTTGAAAGTAGCCTTTTCAAAAGACTATTAGACCTGTTAGGCATCAAAAAGTCTAGAACTACTCCATACCATCCTCAGGGTGATCCTCAACCAGAGAGGTTCAAACGAACCCTTCTAGACATGCTCGGAACTTTGAACTCAGAAAAGAAGCAACATTGGAGCAAACATGTTGCCACCATAGTGTATGCCTACAACAGTACCGCCAATGATGCCACAGGATACTCCCCGCATCGTCTAATGTTTGGAAGAGAGGCTCGGCTACCAGTTGACATCCCTAGACCATACCTCCGCAACTTCCCACAGAGGGTATGTAGATCGCCTGCGGAAGAGCTTGAAGACCGCCTATGACAAGGCCCAAGCCACCTCTGACCGGAGGGGATTGAGAAATAAGAAGAACTTTGATCTAAAGGTTCAAGTGCAGGATTTACAACCAGGAGACAGAGTGCTGTTGAGGAATCTGGGCGTCCCTGGGAAACACAAGTTGGCTGACCGCTGGAAGTCACAGCCTTATGTCATCTGCAAGCAGCTACCAGGGCTTCCAGTGTACCAGATCCGACCAGAGGGGAATGTAGGTCCGCTAAAGACTTGGCATCGCAACCATCTACTGCCCCTATCAGAAGCAGTTTGTCTGTCCCCACTGTCAGATTCACAGATGACTCCCTCGACCTCTCAAAGGTCTCGACCAGTCACTAGGTCTCAATCAGTGCCTCCAGAGATGGATGACGAAGACAGTGAGGATGAAGAGACAGACTTGGACTGGCTGTGGTCACCTCAATTGCCAGGGTCTACGACCCCTCTTTTGTCCCAATCTGAAGCGAAGGACATTGGAATTCTTAGACCCGAGGACCCTGAGTTTTTGCCTCAGAGTTTGCTGTTTGAAGAGCTGGAGGATGACCAAGTTTCCATGTCCATAGGAGACCCTGAAGAAGTCTCAGACTTTGCAGAAGTCTGTCTGTTGCAGCTGTGAGGCAGGTGACCAGCACCAAGGTAACGATATTTAAATATATACTCATTACTGTATGGTATTATTGTGGTTCCCTACTGCCATTGGGTTCCACAATCACATTATTGTCCAGTTGTGCCAGTTGTGCCAAGGGAGGGTTCGAGCCAAACTTCTGGGGGTTGAAAGGCAGAGCGTAGACCCAAAACTAACCAGCAGCTCCTACGGGGGTGGTGCTACACAAATATCCCCGCAGAAGCTGCCTAACCAGACTAAAGAGGAGCTCCAGTAATTTTTGTGTCTATTAAAAGTGATCAGCAGGAAAAGCCGTAGCTGCTGACTTTTAATAAAAAGACCCTCACCTGTCCCAAGATCCAGCATTGCGCTCACCCAAGCCACCCCTTTCCTCCATCTTTTGTCCCCATTGCCGGCATCTCAACTGTGGGCACCTGGCTGTGACAGCTTGCAGCTTCAGAGCTTGCTGCCCACTGTGCATATGCAATCCACGCTGCGCCTTGTGAATGGTTCTGCAGTCTTCTGGGACTTGTGACGTGTTCCAGATCAGTGCGGGGAGGGAGGGGGAGAGGAGAACTTCCTAGCGTAGGTGATCCAAGCAAAACTGTGAGTGGGTACGTGTCAAAACCAGGTACCCTCTCCCCCAAAAATGTGCCATTTGAGGAGGGGGGGGGGCCTTAAAGCAGACCTTCCACTTTTGGGTGGAGCTCCGCTTTAAGCTGGTCACACATCTTACAATATGTGTGTAGCGGGGTCTCCTTTAAGGCCCCGGGACTACGTTACCCAGAACCCTGTTCGGCACCCAGGGTGCATTCAGCCACCGCAGAGACTGATGGGAGGGGCTATATAAGAGGAGGGCGAGGCTGAGCTCGGCCTCTTTGGACACCGCGCTGCAATCAACAGGTCTTCCTGTGTGGATCTGCTGCAGTGCAGGGCCTAAAGCCTGGGCCTTGCACAACTTCCAGAGAGCCTTCCACCTCACTGTGGAACCTGGGTGACACCTGACTTCGCTGACTACTTACATCAGTTGGATCGGAGACCCGACCGTTACAGACGCTGTGTGTGTAGACACAGCAGGTGGAAGTACCGGACTGGGATTGCGTCCGGAGTGGTGAGTGAGCACTTGCTCAATCCTATAGGCTGTACTGTTGTTAGGCCTAGAGACTGCCTTGGCCCATCGGCCTTTATTTACTGTTCCACTGGAGACTAGTGGCGGAACTGAGTTGAGTTAGTCTCCGGTGAAGTGTTCTTTATTGTCCACCCCTTTGGATTACAAATACTGTTCCTGTTGTGCACCACCAGTCAAGTTGCATGCGAAGAAATTGTTCTACTAGAGACTGAGTTAAATCTGAGT
Organism: Rana muscosa; assembly: GCA_029206835.1. Classification (NCBI taxonomy): domain Eukaryota; kingdom Metazoa; phylum Chordata; class Amphibia; order Anura; family Ranidae; genus Rana; species Rana muscosa. The sequence goes on from CM055117.1 coordinate 923,966,598, forward strand.
CAGGCCTGACCAGGAGTTAGAACTTTTGCTGCTGCGCCATAAGGGCGCATAGATAGAGATGGCTGCACTAGAAGGGAAATAGCCTGCATTATCAGGGTGTACTATATTTCTGCTGCAGGGTTCTGCAGACATTTACAGTATGTGTGATATATTAACCTTGTGTCTTTTACCCAAAGTAAAGAAACCGTTATACTTCATCACTTGCTATCAGTGTGTTATCATTATGCAAAGAGGTTACCTTTACAATACAGATAGATTGTGTGCATGTATTGTTAGACCGTGATACTAGAAGAACCCCTAGACTAACTGTGCCAGGGTGGGTCGAGTAAATTGCCGGGGGTTGGCGGTGCTGCATTCAGGGCCCGCAAACAAATCCAGCGGCTCTCTTAACTGGGGGTAACGCTACATGTATAATCACCTTCAGCTTTACCAAGCATTAAGTAGTATAAGGCCCTTGCACTACACATGTGCAGCATGATGTGGCAGAAATAATTCACACAGTCAGATGCAATAGAAAACTTGTATTGAAATCATACAGCAACACTTTACAACAAACCCAGTGGGAAAGCTGCCCCAAATGGGTATACTCATGGTTTCCAGTAAAGTGAAGAGAGCAGGTATCACCTGGATTGGCAGCGTCTTTTAAGACAGCAGAGTGTGGCTTGACTTGTCTCTTGTCCAAGCGGGATGATGTCCAAAGGAGTTGTGACCCTATGCTTTCCCTCCTCATCAGGAACCTTTCCCTTACTGTTAGTACTGTCCCTAACAGGTGGATTACCTTTCCCTACTCTACCAACTCATTAAACCTGGAATCCAGGGCATAAATAGGCTCTGCTTGTCCCAAGATGGCTGCTAGAGTCACATGGGTTGGCAGCATCCAATAAGATAGCTTTTCCAGTGACCCAGGAAACCATGAAGGAACCTTGTTCTTCTTGACTTCCTCACCAAAAAAAGTGCCGCTGTGGGAGAGTGCCACCTGCAGTGGTGAAAGTAGACTGCACCTGCCTACACACAGTTGTTGGTAAGCCTGAAGAAGATGCTGTACAATGAGACTGTATTGTGTCGGAGCAACTTAAGGGCCTGTGTCTATAGGCTTTGAGCTATGTCAATGGCATCATTTTGAGAAGTTTCTAAAATCATTCATTAATAATCGACAGGTGCATTTGTTCAGCAGTTGACTTCCATGTGACCTACATTTAATTACCTTCAAGTGGGTTTTTTATTCATATAGACATGTTTTGGATGTAAATCCTGTTTGCAGTGAAAAAAGCCCAACTCCTTGCAATCATCCTGGGAGAGGGAGGGTCAGCACTCTGAGCCAATCACACTCCTGTGCACATGTGCTTACAAGAATCAGGCTGACAGCATAGTTGCCAACTGTCCCGGGACATTCCCGGGATTCAAACCCTTTTCCCGGATTTTTTTATCCCGGGAAATGTCCCGGCCAATACAGTTTTTCCATTTTTTTGCGATTTTCCGCCGCCGCGGGCTGGCCGCGTGGCTGCAAAAAAAATTAAGCTGCGGCGCCGCCCACCCCCGCCCCTTTCCATAACAGACGGACCTGCAGCGGGGCGGGGGTGGGCGGCACCGCAGCAGCTTTATTTTCTATTGTACTAGATCCCCGTGTTTTGGCTGCCTAATTAAACTGCGGCGCCGCACACCCCCGCCCCGCCCCGCGGCAGGTCCGTCTGTTATGGTAAGGGAGGTGGTGTGCGGCTCCGCAGCTTAATTTTTTTGCAGCCACGTGGCCAGCTCCGGTTAAGGGGGGCTCGAATGGGGGGACACCTGATGTAAGGAGGGACTCCGCTGGGGACGCCTGATGTAAGGAAGGACTCCGCTGGGTATGTCTGATGTAAGAAAGGACTCCGCTGGGGACGCCTGATGTAAGGAAGGACTTCGCTGGGTATGTCTGATGTAAGGGGGGACTCCGTTGGGTATGTATGATGTAAGGGGAGACTCCGCTGGGTATGTCTGATGTAAGGGGGGACTCCACTGGGTATGTCTGATGTAAGGGGGGACTTCGCTGGGTATGCCTGATGTAAGGAAGGACTCCGCTGGGGACACCTGATGTAAGGAAGGACTCCGCTGGGTATGTCTGATGTAAGGGGGGACTCCGCTGGGTATGTCTGATGTAAGGGGGGACTCCGCTGGGTATGTCTGATGTAAGGGGGGACTCCACTGGGTATGTCTGATGTAAGGGGGGACTCCACTGGGTACGTCTGATGTAAGGGGGGACTCCACTGGGTACGCCTGATGTAAGGAAGGACTCCGCTGGGGACGCCTGATGTAAGGAAGGACTCCGCTGGGGACGTCTGATGTAAGGAAGGACTCCGCTGGGTATGTCTGATGTAAGGGGGGACTCCGCTGGGTACATCTGATGTAAGGGAGGACTCCGCTGGGGACGCCTGATGTAAGGAAGGACTCCGCTGGGTATGTCTGATGTAAGGGGGGACTCCGCTGGGTATGTCTGATGTAAGGGAGGACTCCGCTGGGTACGTCTGATATAAGGAAGGACTCCGCTGGGGACATCTGATGTAAGGGAGGACTCCGCTGGGGACGCCTGATGTAAGGAAGGACTCCGCTGGGTATGTCTGATGTAAGGGGGGACTCCGCTGGGTATGTCTGATGTAAGGGAGGACTCCGCTGGGTACGTCTGATATAAGGAAGGACTCCGCTGGGGACGCCTGATGTAAGGAAGGACTCCGCTGGGTATGTCTGATGTAAGGGGGGACTCCGCTGGGTACGTCTGATGTAAGGAAGGACTCCGCTGGGGATGCCTGATGTAAGTAAGGACTCTGCTGGGGACGCCTGATGTAAGGAAGGACTCCGCTGGGTATGTCTGATGTAAGGGGGGACTCCGCTGGGTATGTCTGATGTAAGGGGGGACTCTGCTGGGTATGTCTGATGTAAGGGGGGACTCCGCTGGGTATGTCTGATGTAAGGGGGGACTCCGCTGGGTATGTCTGATGTAAGGGGGAACTCCGCTGGGTATGTCTGATGTAAGGGGGGACTCCGCTGGGTACGTCTGATGTAAGGGGGGACTCCGCTGGGTACGTCTGATGTAAGGAAGGATTCCGCTGGGTATGTCTGATGTAAGGAAGGATTCCGCTGGGGACGCCTGATGTAAGGAAGGACTCCACTGGGTATGTCTGATGTAAGGGGGGACTCTGCTGGGTATGTCTGATGTAAGGGGGGACTCCTCTGGGTATGTCTGATGTAAGGGGGGACTCCGCTGGGTACGTCTGATGTAAGGAAGTACTCCGCTGGGGACACCTGATGTAAGGAAGGACTCCGCTGGGTATGTCTGATGTAAGGGGGGACTCCGCTGGGTATGTCTGATGTAAGGGGGGACTCCGCTGGGTATGTCTGATGTAAGGGGGGACTCCGCTGGGTACGCCTGATGTAAGGAAGGACTCCGCTGGGTATGTCTGATGTAAGGGGGGACGCCGCTGGGTATGTCTAATGTAACGGGGGACTCCGCTGGGTATGTCTGATGTAAGGAGGGACTCCGCTGGGTACGCCTGATGTAAGGAAGGACTCTGCTGGGAATGCCTGTTGTAAGGAGGGACTCTACTGGGATTGCCTGATGTATGGAGGGACTCCACTGGGAATGCCTGATGTAAGGACGGACTCCTCTGGGGGCACCTTATGGCATCTGGTGGCAGGCGATGTGGCAGGTGACACACTCGGGGCTAACACTGATTCGGCATTATGGTGAGTTAATTTCATTCTATATTACAATGTAATAATAGAAATAATGTGCTTCAATCATCCTGACACCATAACAACCATGAAGCGCTTACCCCAGGTGTTTGTAGTATCTTTATCTGCTGATTGTTAAACTCTGGAATACACACATTTCTATTGTGGTGTAGGATCTCTCCCTCCCTCCCTCTTTCTTTCTCCCTCCATCCCTCATTCACCTGAGACTCTAACCACACCCCATTTGAGCCACGCCCATTTAAGCCACTCCCACTGCCCACGTAAACCACGCCCCTTCGCGTGCCGCATTTTTCTACTACAGTGTGACACACCTACAAACGAATGCCCGCCCCCTAATTATAGCAAGGCTCCGCCTACATGCAAAAAAGTGTCCCGGATTATTTTTTTGCAATGTTGGCAACTATGTGACAGGAGGACAGCGTGACCTTGTTGTTGTGTTGTTACACACCTATTGTTCATTAAGTTAGCTGGGAGTTTGCTCATGATCAACTTTCCCTGCTACTGCAGCACAGGTCATTGATTGGGTTTTGTCATCTGCCAGGATCACATGACTGGCTGAACAGAATTACAAATTCTTTGACAGGTACGATCATTCTCATGTCTATTTAAAATAAATATTTACCTTCTTGCTTGGAGTTTAACTTTAATCAAAAATTACAAGTCACATACAGGAGAACTCTACCCAAAGTAGATATTTTTGTGTTGTTGCTAACAAGTTTAACCATATTACCGGTATATCTTTTAAACAACTGCTGCATTAAATCAGGGAAAGGATATTTTGGCACACTCCAAAAGCATAGTGATGGGTTATTTGGCTTTATCCAAATTTATTTAAAGCGGAGCTCCACCCTAAAGTGGAACTTCCGCTCATCGGATTCCCCCCCCCTCTGGTGCCACAATTGGCACCTTTCAGGGGGGAGGGGGTGCAGACACCTGTCTAAGACAGGTATCTGCACCCACTTACAGGAATCCACACTGCGGGTAGACTGCGGGTAGTGCGTCACTTCCCGGTCCTCCCCCCCCCCCCCCCCCGTTGTGTTCTGGGAAACACACGGCTCCCAGAACACAGCGGGGACCAGTGAAAGATGCGCAGCGCTGCTCGCGCATGCGCAGTAGGGAACCGGGAAGTGAAGCCGCAACGCTTCACTTCCTGATTCCCTCACCCATGATGGTGGTGGGGGCAGCCGAGAGACGAGCGATTGCTCGTCTTCTGCTGCTGACGTCGCTGGACTCCAGGACAGGTAAGTGTCCTAATATTAAAAGTCAGCAGCTGCAGTATTTGTAGCTGCTGGCTTTTAATATTTTTTTTTACGGCGGAGCTCCGCTTTAAGTTTGCTAATGACAGTAGATTGTAAATGCCTTCCGGGAACAAGGACTCAAGCCTCGTACACACGGCCGGTTTTCTCGACAAGAACCGACAAGAAAACTGCTTGCAGAGCTTTCTTGCCGAGAAAACCGGACGTGTGTACGAGGCTTTCAGGTTTCTCGTCAGGAAAACTGACCAGAATCTCGACGAGAAAAAAAGAAGCCCTGCTTTCTTTTTTCTCGTCGGGATTCTCGTCGGCCTGTTTCCCGACGAGAAACCTGAGTGTGTGTACACTTACCTGTCGCCATGGAAACCCGCGCATGCTCGAAATGACTTTGACGCATGCACGGTAGCTTCCTAGACATAGGTAGGGTGTAGCAAGATGGCGGCGACGGCATAGAATGTGACGAGCGCACACTCGTCGTAGTCGATGACGTCACCGCGTTCGTGCCATTCAAAAGAACAGCGGTTCTTTTGAAAGGTACCTGTGTACACTCGGCCGGGACAAGATTCTTGTCAAGAATCTCGTCAGGAAAAACGATGGGTTTTTTCCTGACGAGATTCTCGGCCGTGTGTACGAGGCTTGAGGGCCTGTGTTGAAAGGATGTTCTCTTCAAGCAGGTTTTACATTCCCGTACAAGCCAATGCTAATTCAAACTCACTTAACCACTTGAGCCCCGGACCATTTTGTAGCTAAAGGACCAGAGCTGTTTTCAGAATTTTGCACTGCGCTGCTTTAACTGTAAATTGTGCGGACATGCAATGTTGTACCGAAACAAAATTTGCGTCCTTTTCTTCCCACAAATAGAGCTTTCTTTTAATGGTATTTGATTGCCTCTGCGATTTTTATTTTTTGCAATATAAACGGAAAAAGACAGAAAATTTTGAAAAAATATGATATTTTCTACTTTTTGTTATAAGAAAAATAGAATAAACTCAATTTTAGTCATACATTTAGGCCAAAATTTATTCAGCCACATGTCTTTAGTAAAAAAAAATGTCAATAAGCGTATATTTATTGGTTTGCGCAAAAGTTATAGCGTCTACAAACTAGGGTAAATTTTCTGGAATTTACACAGCTTTTAATGTATGACTGCCTATCTCATTTCTTGAGGTGCTAAAATGGCAGGGCAGTACAAAACCCCCCCAAATTACCCAATTTTGGAAAGTAGACACCCCAAGGAAATTGCTGAGAGGCATGTTGAGCCCATTGAATATATTTTTTTTTTGTCGCAAGTGATTGAATAATGACAAAAAAATAATAAAAATTACAAAAAGTTGTCACTAAATGATATATTGCTCACACATGCCATGGTTATATGTGGAATTGCACCCCAAAATACATTTTGCTGCTTCTCCTGAGTACGGGGATACCACATGTGTGGGACTTTTTGGGAGCCTAGCCGTATACGGGACCCCGGAAACCAAGCACCGCCTTCAGGATTTCTAAGGGCGCAAATTTTTGATTTCACTCCTCACTACCTATCACAGTTTCGAAGGCCATAAAATGCCAAAATAGCACAAAACCCCCCCAAATGACCCCATTTTAGAAAGTAGACACCCCAAGGAAATTGCTGAGAGGCCTGTTGAGCCCATTGAATATTTTTTTTTTTTGTCCCAAGTGATTGAATAATGACAAAAAAAAATAAAAAATTACAAAAAGTTGTCACTAAATGATATATTGCTCACACATGCCATGGTTATATATGGAATTACACCCCAAAATGCATTTTGCTGCTTCTCCTGAGTACGGGGATACCACATGTGTGGGACTTTTTGGGAGCCTAGCCGCGTACGGGACCCCGAAAACCAAGCACCGCCTTCAGGATTTCTAGGCACAAATTTTTGATTTCACTCCTCACTACCTATCACAGTTTCGAAGGCCATAAAATGCCAAAATAGCACAAAACCCCCCCAAATGACCCCATTTTGGAAAGTAGACATCCCAAGCTATTTGCTGAGAGGCATGGTGAGTATTTTACAGCTCTCATTTGTTTTTGAAAATGAAGAAAACATTTTTTTTTTTTTTTTTTTTTTTAATTTTCAAAACTTTGTGACAAAAAGCGAGATCTGCAAAATACTCACCATACCTCTCAGCAAATAGCTTGGGGTGTCTACTTTCCAAAATGGGGTCATTTGGGGGGGTTTTGTGCCATCTGGGCATTCCATGGCCTCCGAAACTGTGATAGGCTGTGAGAAGTGAAATCAAAAATTTACACCCTTAGAAAGCCTGAAGGCGGTGATTGGATTTTGGGGTCCCGTACGCGGCTAGGCTCCCAAAAAGTCTCACACATGTGGTATTCCCATACTCAGGAGAAGCAACAGAATGTATTTTGGGGTGTAATTCCACATATGCCCATGACATGTTTGAGAAATATATCATTTAGTGACAACTTTGTGCAAAAAATTAAAAAAATAAATTGTCTATTTTCCGCAACTTGTGTCAACATATAAAATATTCCATGGACTTGACATGCCTCTCAGTATATAGCTTGGGGTGTCTACTTTCCAAAATGGGGTCATTTGGGGGGGTTTTGAACTGTTCTGGCATTTTATACACAACATTAGGAAGCTTACAACCACTCTTCTAACCACTTGAAGGCAAAGCCCTTTTTCACACTTTTTGTTTACATGAAAACATTTTTTTTTTTTTGCAAGAAAATTATGTTGAACCCCCAAACATTATATATATTTTTAAAGCAAAGGCCCTACAGATTAAAATGGTGGGTGTTGCAATTTTTTTTTCTACACAGTATTTGCGCAGCAATTTTTCAAACGAATTTTTTGGGGAAAAAAATACACTTTTTTTACTTTTAATGCACTAAAACACACTATATTGCCCAAATGTTTGATTAAATAAAAAGATGATCTTAGGCCGAGTACATAGATACCAAACACGACAAGCTTTAAAATTTCGCACAAACGCGCATTGGCGACAAACTACATACATTTTTAAAAGCCTTTAAAAGCCTTTACAGGTTACGCCGTTAGATTTACAGAGGAGGTCTACTGCTAAAATTACTGCCCTTGATCTGACCTTCGCGGTGATACCTCACATGCATGGTGCAATTTCTGTTTACATATGACGCCAGACCGACGCTTGCGTTCGCCATTGGGCAAGAGCAGGGCAGGACAGGGGTGCTTTTTTTTTTTTTTTTTTTTTTTATTAATTTTGCTTTTTTATTTTATTTTTAAACTTTTGCTTCCATATTTATTTATTTTTTATCATTTTTATTGTTATCTCAGGGAATGTAAATATCCCCTATGAGAGCAATAGGTAGTGACAGGTACTCTTTTTTGAAAAAACTGGGGTCTATTGGACCCTAGATCTTTACTCTGCCCTCAAAGCATCTGACCACACCAAGATCGGTGTGATAAAATGCTTTCCCAATTTCCCAATGGCGCTTTTTATGTCCGGGGGGGGGGACATTCCCTCCCACTGCTTGTAAAAGCAGTCCAGAGGCTAATTAGCCACTAGGATTGCTTTTACATGAAAGCCGGCCGCTGGCTGAAAAGAATGATACCAAGATGATACCTAAACCCACAGGCATCATTCTGGTATAAACATTCAAAGTCCAGCAACATACCAGTACGTTGCTGGTCCTTGTTGGACATGTATTGTAATCTTTTTTTTCATGCAGCCTGTTGGCTGAACGAAAAAAAAAGATTGATCGGTGGGTATGCCCACCATTAGAATACCGCCCTTCATCCACCCACTTCTAATGATGGGCATACATGCACCATTTATATATGCCGAAGCATGGGGGCATCTTCCCGCAAAAGTTATGCCGCATACACATGGTCAGACTTTTCCACGGGCAAGCCTCCGTCGGAATTTCGACCGTATGTACGCGGCATTAGGAGCAAAATCGCTCCTCCGCCCCTGCTGCCCCAATGCTTTTTTTTTTTTTTAACTGTGGTGGTGAAATCACCTCCTACAGCACTGGAGTCGCAGGGATCAGGCCTGTCTCTGCGAACGCTGCAGTTATGTGTGTTGTGTTTTGTAAGTGACAGTGATCGATCGATACTGCACTTGGGTGGCCTGGGCTGGACGGAGGGGCAAAACGCAGGTGCTAGCAGGTATCTGGGCTGATCCCGCTAACACTGCGTTTTTGGGAACCCTAAACTGCTGGGGACGCTAGTATAGATCTGATCAGATCAGATATTGATCTGTTCAGATACTATACCACTAAGGGGGGTGTATGCTTAACGCGTGGGTGTTAGCGCTACTGGCACTAACCTGACGCTGCCTGGGGTGTGACGCAGACCCTCTCTGACGCTAAAACCTAATTGATATCACCCGCCGGGCGATCAGGGGGTTAAACCTTTATTGGGTTATATACGGCGGGTGCCCTGACACTATAAAAAGCAAACTAACTAACCAGCGTCACCCGTAACACTTATATGGTGATTACTGGTGAAAGGGTTAACTAGGGGCAATTAGGGGGTTAAAACCTTTATTAGGTAATATATGGGGGTACCTGACGCTATATAAAAACCTGACGGAGAACCTAAAAAAAAATTACTGGCTACCTATCGGCATCACCGACACTAAGACAACGATCATAAAAACGATCGCTTAGCGACAGTGGTGATAGGGGGTGAAAGGGTTACCTGGGGGCGATCAGGGGGTTAAACCTTTATTAGATAATATATGGGGGTACCTGACGCTATAAAAACCTGCGGCAAACCTAAAAAAAAATACTGGCTACCGATCTGCATCACCGACGCTAAGACAGCGATCAGAAAAATGATCGCTTAGAGACAGTGGTGATAGGGGGTGAAAGGGTTACCTGGGGGGCGATCAAGGGGGTTAAACCTTTATTAGGTAATATATGGGGGTACCTGACACTATAAAAACCTGCGGCGAACCTAAAAAAAATTACTGGCTACCGAGCTGCATCACCGACGCTAAGACAGCGATCAGAAAAATGATCGCTTAGCGACAGTGGTGATAGGGGGTGAAAGGGTTACCTGGGGGGCGATCAAGGGGGTTAAACCTTTATTAGGTAATATATCGGGGTACCTGACGCTATAAAAACCTGCGGCAAACCTAAAAAAAAATACTGGCTACCGATCTGCATCACCGACGCTAAGACAGCGATCAGAAAAATGATCGCTTAGCGACAGTGGTGATAGGTGGTGAAAGGGTTATCTGGGGGGCGATCAAGGGGGTTAAACCTTTATTAGGTAATATATGGGGGTACCCAACGCTATAAAAACCTGCGGGCGAACCTAAAAAAAATTACTGGCTACCGTACAGCATCACCGACGCTAAGACATTGATCAGAAAAATGATCGCTTAGCGACGGCGGTGCTAGGGGGTGAAAGGGTTATCTGGGGGGTGATCAGGGGGTTAAACCTTTATTAGGGGGGGTTAGGGGCTACACTGGACCTAAAACTAAATGTAGTGACACTTTTACAGTCACAAATGTCACTGATTGCAGTGATCACTAAATAAATGGTCACTGCAATCAGTGACACTGTGACTGGGGGCTGGGGGGTGATCTGGGGGGGGCGATTTATGTGCCTATGTGTCCTGGTGTCAGTGTGCTGTTTTGTGCACTAACCTGCATCTTCTCCTGTACGGCGCTTGGTATATGTGAGCGCCGCAGGAGAGATGACATCACTTCCTCCTGCCTGTGTAAACAGTACACAGGCAGGGGAAGCTCTCTCATTCGCCGGGAGCGATCGAGAGGGGGGGGGCCGGAATCGAACGGCCGTCCCCTCATGCCTGATCGCTCCCGAAGGTAAAACGACCACCCACTGTAAAGAAGGGGGGTCCGATCGGACCCCCCAACTATACAAAGGCAGTCACGTAGATATACGTGATTCTGCCTGTCGGTGCCATTCTGCCGACGTATATTTACAGTGGGCGGTCGTTAAGTGGTTAAATGTCAGAAGTTGGTCAACTGCAGGTTGATTGCATCTGGTAACAAATTCTGAATGATCTCAGAATTTTCTCAAATTAATGCCATAAACAGGGGCACTAATGCAAGCAATGAACTGTCATGACTAGAGGTGGGCCGAGCACATCCCGGTTCGGTTTGTGCCAGAACTCTCGAATATCGTGAAAGTTCAGAGCCGAATAACGAACCCCATTGAAGTCTATAGGACCCGAACTGGAAAAATCAAAAGTGCCCATTTTGAGGGCTTAGATGCAAGTTATTGGGCATACAAAGGGTATGGAAGTCTAGGTACTGGCCTGGGGGCCATGTATCGAAAAAAAATTGTAAAAAACATAATTTTTAAACAAGCAGTGATTTACTGAAGTGAAACAATAAAAATGAAAAATTCCTTTAAATATAGTGCCTGGGGGGCCCTTATGCCGCGTACACACGATCGTGATTCACGGCGGTGAAAACACCGCCGTGAATCACGACATGAAAAAAAAAGAAAAACGAGGGAACGGCATGTTCCCCCACACACGACCGTTTTTCCCGTCATTTTTTTCTTTGTCGAGAAAAACGACCGTGTGTGGGCTCCGTGGCAGTGTTTCCCTATGGGAAAACTGCCGCGGAAAAAAATGCTGGAAAAAACGATGAGAAAAATTAGAACATGTTCTAATTTTTCTCATTGTGATTAATGCCGTTTTTCCCGTCGGGAAAAACGGCAAAAAGCCCACAGACGATCGTTTTTCTCGTCCAAAGGAAAAAATTTCATTTTTCCCGACGGGAAAAATGATCGTGTGTACGCGGCATAAGGCTCGATTCACACTAATGCATGTTGCTTTTGAGCATTTTTGCCTTGCTTTTTGCGGTGCTTGCCGCGTTTTTCAACATGCGTTTTTACCGCGTTTTGTTTTTTATTAATTTTTATACAGTAATTTTTATTTTTAGACATTTCCATAAAAATAAAAAAAACGCAAATCGCGGTAAAAACGCATCAAAAACTTGGTACTTGCGTTTTTGATGCAGGTCCATTGACTTCTATTACATGCAAAACGCTGCTTTTTGCTGGAAAAAAAGTCCCCGACCCTTTACAAAAACGCAGAGGTACAAAAATGCATTGATGTGAACATGTTCCATAGGAACCCATGTTAAAAAATTTCCATGCATTTCTGCAAAATGCACCAAAAAACGCATTAGTGTGAATCGAGCCTTAGTCCTGGTTCACACTGGTGTGATTTGACATGTCAAATCGCATGTCAAATCGGGGAAATTTGCCGCAAATTGCGGCCAATGGCACCGTCCTAATCGGTGTGACGCCGCATCTGCGGCGCTGCACCGATTACAAAAAGTAGTTTTTGTACTACTTTTTGCGATTTCAGCCGCGATTTACATTGACATCTGTTTCAGATGTCTCTGAAATCGAGCTGAAATCGGGGACTTACAGGCAGGAGTGAGCCGTGCGAGTTCAGCTGAACTCGCACGGCTCACTCCCGCAGCCCCAGTGTGAACCTGGGCTTAGTCTGCCTATAAAGTGGCGCATCTGTACCGTGCATAGAAACTGCTGCAGCAAAAATGGCAAAAAAATGAAATTTTCCCTGCAAGCTTTCTTTATTTTATAAATAACGGCTTGGGGAGCCAGTCTGTATGGTGAGGCCACAATTTAGTAAACTTGGAACAAGATTAGAGTTTTTTGGGATAAATTCTGGTGTCTGTTTCACAGACTTTGGATAGAAGTAACAGGTGTAGAAAAATTGGGCTTTGGGTGTTGCTGGTGCCCTCACACCATAACCCCATAGAGGTAGTCTTGATGAAAGCAAGAATTGGCCTTGCTGTAAAAAATTTAAATGATATGCACCTGTCAAACAGGTGCAGAAAAATTGGTCCTTGGGTGTTAATTGTTCCCATGAAACCTATACAAAAAACTTTCTTCCAGATAAAATCAACATCCACAAAGCTCAGAAGCGTAGACAATCTTGCAGAGATTCCAGATCCAGAAAACGCTTAATCAGTGACAGCGGCATCAGGGGCTTGATAGCTGCTGCTAATCCAGGACTGATTCATTTTGATAAATGTCAGCCGGTCAACGGAGTCTGAGAACAGACGCGCTCTTTTATCTGTCACAAAACCTCCAGCATCACTAAATGCCTGTTCGGAAAACACGTTGGATGCAGGGCAGTCCAACAGCTCAATTGTATCCTGGGCAAGTTCTTGCCAGTGGTCAATTTTCATGACCCAGTAACCCAGTTGATCATCAACTAGAAAGCTCTCCACGTCTGTTTTCACTCCTAGATAATCTCCCACCATATGATGCAGACGCTGACTATGGGATGTGGAAGCTGACAGCCCTGGGCGCTGAGGAATAATGAAATGCATCACTGAGGTGGCCCCCTTCTTCACCGCTCCTCTCTTGACCAACAGAAGCCTCAAAACTATCTTTTCCATGAGACTGTAACCTAGCAGAGTCTGGAAAGGCATTACATAAACTCCTCTTTAACCACTTCAATACCAGGCACTTATGCCCCTTCCTGCCAAGGACAATTTTGAGCTTTCAGCGCTGTCACACTTTGAATGACAATTGCGCAGTCATGCAACACTGTACCCAAACTAAATTTTTATCATTTTCTTCCCACAAATAGAGATTTATTTTGGTGGTATTTGATCACCTCTGGGGTTTCTATTATTTGCTAAACAAACTAAAAAAGACCAAAATTTTTGAAAAGAAAAGAGTTTTTCTTAGTTCCTGTCATAATATTTTGTTTTCCCCTTCACTGACGGGCACTGATGAGGTGCCACTGATGGGCACTGATGAGGCGGCACTGATGGGCACTGATGGTGTTGGCACTGATAAAGTGGCAGTGATGGACACTGATGAGGAGGCACTGATATGTAGAATTGATGGGCACTGATAGGCGGCACTGATATGCAGCACTGATGGGTGCCAATAGGCGGCACTGATAGGCGGCACTGATGGGCACTGACAGGTGGCTGTGATGGGCACTGATAGGTGGTACTGATTGGCACTGACAGATGGCACTGATGGGCAGCACTGATGATGAGGTACTGATAAGTACTGACAGGTGTTACTGCTGGGCATTGATTGGCACTGTGGTGGGCAGTGATTGGCACTGTGGTGGGCACTGGCAGAATTTAATGTTGGTACATTGCTGGGCACTGGTTGGCAGGTGATTAATACATCTGAGGGGGCTGTGCTGATAATCAATGTGCTGATTATCAGCACAGACCCCCCCCCCCCCCTGACAGGGAGAACTGCCTACCGGCTCTCCCTGTAGGTACAAACCAACAAATGCCGTTTACCGGCACTTCCTGGTTCACGCCATGATCAGCTGTGATTGGTCACAGCTGATCACGTGGTAAGAAGTCTTATCACGATCGGAGATGCGGGGTGTCAGACTGACACACCGCACTCGCGCGCCGGCATGTTATCCTGCTGGACGTCATATGACGCCCAGTCAGGATAACAGAACCACTTCCCGGCTGTCATTCTGCATACAGCGGGCGGGAAGTGGTTAAGGTGTCCTCAAGATATTTCATCCTCTGCTCCCTCTGTGAAGAAGGGATGAGTTCTGAGACTTTTTCCTTGTAGCGGTATCCAAGGAGGGTTGCCAACCAATAGTGATCCTTCTCCTTGATGCCACAAATTCTCAGGTCCTTTCGCAGGCCTTGAAGAATGAGGGAGCCCATGCATCGCAAGTTTGTGGAGGCATGATAAGCAGAGTCCTCTGGGTCACTGAGGATTACAGTATCTGGAACTGCCACCTCCCAGCCACATATTACTCCCAAGGGTTCTGAGGACAGAAAACCATCTCTTAAGGTTTGACGTATATCTTCCCCTGCTTTAATGCCTCAAAAACTGCTAGAATTCTCCTCCTCCTCCTCCTCCTCTTGTGTGTTCTGTGGCATCACAAGAATCGTGTCTGCATAAAGCGGGCCTTGAGAGGAAAGGAAGTCCTCCTCTCCCTCCTGCTGCTCTGCCATGAGTGCCCTGTCCATTATTCCACGCAGAGTCTGCTCCAGCAGGAACACAACAGGTATTGTGTCACTGATGCATGCATTGTCACGATTCACCATCCTTGTTGCCTCCTCAAATGTTGACAGAACAGTTAATGAATTCTTTATAAGCAGCCATTGGCGTGGAGAAAAAAAGCAGAGCCGGCTTGAGCCTGTCATTGTGCTATACTGACACAGGTACTCGTTGACGGCCCTCTGCTGCATGTGCAGCTGCTTTTCAGCATTGCCAAAGTCGAGCTCCACCTTGTAGGCATGTCATAAATCGGTTTATGGGCAGGTGGAATTCCCACTGAATTTCAGCCAACTGAGCACTGGGTACTGAGAAAATGGACAGCTATTTAATTGACACTGAGAATATGGTTTGGATTACCTAAAATGGAACAGTGATATTTATTAAACAATATCCCAAGAAATCTATGATACATTAATTCCACTGTATCAAAATGATGGAACACTGTAAGAGTTTTGTAGACTGTTGCCATGCCGTCTACAATCCCTGATTAATCAAAGCATAGCTTGGATGTGGATTCCATGGTCTACAATATAGAAGACAGACTGTCTGCTAATTATGGGACCTTCTGCTAGTGTGAGAAGGTGTCCTGTGTGTATATTTATGATATAATGTGTTTTGTGTCTTCTGAGCCAAAAGACGGCAAGGCTGACCTGAAAGGTCATACCTCTGAGTCACCTAGGCTGGGTAAATGACTAGTTAATAAGATCATGTTAATTTATGTTTCTGGTTACAGTTGTACTGTTAGGATAATATGATCAGGAGGGGGGTACCTCCTTCTGAATTGTATACAAAACTGTATTCTTGTTCTAATAAACAGTTCCATGTTCAGTTTGTAACTAAGCTAGTCTCGTTTGGTTCTTGGTTACAATTTGTGGCTGTAATATCTGATATCTGAGGAAGCAGTGTACTGATTACACTCAGGTGGAGTACGACGGGGATCCGTTACAGAGGACATGGAGATGGAGGAGGAGGGGGTGAACCTGACAAAACTTGCATCATCACCACCAGCTGTATGAAGACAAGGCACTGAGCCCTGTCCTGCATCCCTCCGAGTTGCAATCAGAGTTACCCAGTGTGCTGTGAACAAAATATATCATCCCTGACCATGCTTGCTGGACCACGTGTCAGCAGTAATGTGGACCTTGTGGCTGACTGCCTTGCCAAATGATGCCACATCATTGCCTTCCACGTTATGGTACAGAGCTGGAATGGCCTTATGTGCAAAGAAAAAATCAATTGGGAACCTGCCATTGCGGTACAGCACATTCTGCAAAATCTGAAGCTGTCAGAATTCACCAGACGGAAAGACAGGAATTGTAAAGCCAGAAGCTTTGACAAGCTTAAATTTAGATGCAGGGCATGTGGGCGGCAGTGACTGTATTTTTTTTTCACTACAGTGGCTGGGGCATAGAAATTTGCCTGCTATAGTCTACAGCTGGTGGTGTGCTGCAAGGACCTGTGACACCATTCGCCATACCATCATCCCTGTCAGTGGAGGCTGCTGAGTGGTCATGAGATATAGCAGGGGTAGACCTGATAGGTGAGAAGTGAGGAGGAGCAGAATTGCATGCCTTTTGTGTGGCTTTCAGGTGCTCTTGCCAACGAGCTGAGTGGTGGGAGGTTAATTGCCTTGTCAAGCATGTGGTACCCAAATGGCTGGTGTTTTTACCATGCTTGATTTGCTTGAGGTAAAGTTTGCAAATTGCAACAGTGTGATCAGCTGCACATGTGCTAAAAAAGGCACAGACAGCTGAGCTGTGGGAAGTGGGCTGGGAGATAACAGCTTCACAATGTGATGGAATAGGGTGGTTGTTCTTATTTTTTTTTTCATACCTGGACAGCACAGTGGTGGAAAAATATATACAGTATTTTCCTGGAACCAATTTGTCAAGAAATAACATATCCAGGTCAACTTACAGATTGTGATCAGCAGTAAAATCTTTTCCTCTTAAAAATTAAATGAACACAGTAGTAGTAGCTCCTGGCGCCGTAGCTACCAAGCTCCCGTCATTTGTCTGCCTTTGACTCCTGCTTGATGGCAAAGTCAGACATGTAACTAAACTGGAAAACAATTATCTGGAAATGCCAGAGGGCTCCTAGCTGAACCCTCCTGGGCTATTACTCCATACAACTTTCAGATGTGTAGAAATTCCTCAAAGAATACTGAAATCTGATAGGCATTGCCTTCACACCTGTGAAAATTTTGTTTGCACAAATAAACAAGACATGCACGCCCTAGCCTCAGGTGATGGGGTCTGTTGTCACTCTATACGTAAAAATAATATATGATAGGGCAATAAGCTGAAGATTACAGTGAGGCATACAATGGGGCTGATTTAAGAAAACTGTTCCAAACAAAAAAAAATAAAAAACAGGGCGGTGGTCAATACCAAACAGGCTTTATTGTTTCTCACCCTAATGTATACTGTGGAAATTAAACAAGAAATCTGATTGGTTGCTGTTGGCCCCAGCTATGATTTAGTTTGCACATAGGTGTCTGGAGCATGCAAGTGCAGTGAGCAGAGAGAATCCTTTGCCACTGATTTGGGCTTGTAAACTGTACCTGTGATGAATCAAGACCTGTTTAATAATATGTTTGCAGGGATAGCATGACGTTATATAACGTTGACTTGTGAAAACAAAAAATGTGTTGCGCCACCAATATAAGGCCCATAAGGTCATTATAACCATCATACAATTAAGTGAAAAAAAGGTCTGTGTGATTTAAAGACCATATGTGCAAATGAAGATATAATTGAAGAAATTCATAAACAGTCCAATAAAGTCTGAAAAAAGTGCTTTTGTGCAAAAAGTTCATATAAACCTTTACGCGTTAACAAGATCCAGTGCCCAAAAGTGAATGAAGAAGAACTCTTCACACCCAAAAGTGCACACCCCACTCACAAGCCGCTTACCAGCCACTAAGATCCCAAGATGGAGGTCTGGCTGCGCCTTATCCCAATATCCCTAAGGCCTCTTTCACACGGGGCGGATCCGTGAAGATCCGCCCCGTGAACCTCCGCTTTCTCAGCGGGGATCGCTCCGTTGATCCCCGCTGAGCCGACGGATGACTGGGCGGTCCCCGCACACTGTGCAGGGACCGCCCTGTCAGAGCGCCGCTCTCCCCTATGGGGAATCGGATGACGACGGACCGTAGAGTCCATTGTCATCCGATCCGCTCCGCAGACGGAAGGAAAAATAGGATTTTCCTCCGTCACACTTTTTCGGAGCGGAGCGGAGCGGATGTCAGCGGACATGTCACCGCTGACATCCGTGCTTCCATAGGGGTGCATGGAGGATCCGTTTCAGGTCCGCCTAAAAAACTGACAGGCGGCCCTGAACGGACCTCCATGTGAAAGAGTCCTAAGGCATGGATGTATGCCAAGAGCCTGGGGGTTCCACAATGGATTAACCGTGCAATCAAGACGATCAACAATCAGCTGCAGCCCAGAGATGGAGTCCAGGATATGAAAGTCCTTCAGGCAGCCCAGTGTAGCAACTTTTAACTAGGATTCAGTCTGCAAACAGCACCCTCTAGCTTAGTGTGCTAGGGTTTTTTTTCTGTAGTGTAGGTAAATTGTTTGACTTGGCAGCCAAGTCTGTGTGTTTTGAATCTGGGTCAGGGTCAGTGATCCAGGGAGGCTGGAATGACTCATCAGGCAGCATCTCTGATACCTCCCCCTACTTTGCAAAATAAGTCCCAGAAGAATGGGAGGGAGGTTAGGAGGAGCTGCCTGAAGTATTCATGAGGGCCCCGACTAATCCCTGACCTAATGGGGAAGATTAGCCAGGAGGACTAGTGTAAAGGGGCAGCTGCAGCCAGGTGGGCTGGCAGTGCCTGAAGAGATGGCACTGGGATTGGTAGCCACAGGAAGGTAGCTGGACACTGGGACTTTTTCTACACACCAAAGTGGTCCGTGGTCCCTGCCTGTAAAGGGCTATTACTGGATCTGGCTGAGTGCCCTGTCAGATCCCACCTAAAGAGTGTTCAAGCTGGGCCTGAAGGTTTCTGCAAGCAAGATTTGTGCAGGAGGCAGAAGAGGAGTGTATATATGGACTGTATATTGTTGTGTCCCTGAAGAGTTCCTTTTGCTGATAAGTCAAGAGGGCATCCCATAATTTCCCTATCCCCATCCAAGTTGAATTCCCCTAATAAATAAAACAAACAAAGTTGCTTGACTGTTTCCTGAGTCAAGTGTGCTGTGGGAATTCGGTGTCGGTGTGCCTGGCTGTGCAGGGTGGGGATCCCTGTTTACCAGCGGCTCCTATGGGGGTAATTCTACAGTTGTATGGTGACACTTTTGCATAACTTATTTTTGGTTTATTGATGACTTGTTGCCTAGTGCCTAGGGGAGTTCTTGTAAAATCAGTTCTTATAGCATTCCCCCCAAACACTTACTGGACACCTCTCTTGGTCCCTGCCAGCAGCCCGGCTCTCCTCTCTTCCTGCATTCACAAGACAGAGGCAGCAGTGGGAGCCATTGGCTTCTGCTGCTGTCAGTCAAGTCTTAAGCATAGGAGCAGGGGGCATGGTCGAGCCATGCTGTGTATGTCTGTGTGTAGGTCTGAGCAGTCACTTTCTCCCCTGCAAGTGGCGCTATTCTGCAGCAGCACTGCAGCTAGAGAGGAGGTCAGGAGGAACATGGTTCCTCTATGGTTTCCTGGGTCACTGAGGAAGCACCCAATTGGATGCTGCCGCCCCATGTGACTCCAGCAACCATTTTGGGTGAGGCAGAGCCTATATAAGGCCCTGGCTTCCAGGCTTGGCATGCATTTGGCGAGTGGGGAAAGGTAACCCGTCTGTTAAGGATAGCACTAGCAGTAGGGGAAGATTTCTGGCGAGGATGCAAAGCGTAGGGTCGCATCTTTTCTGGGCACCTTCCCAGTTGGTAACTAAATGGCCAGGCCGCATTCTGTCCCCTCTGAACAGATGCTGTCAGTCCAGGTGGAATCTTCTTCTTCCACGTGGCTGGAAACTGTAAGTGTTCTTGGCCGAGGAGCCTTCTTACCGGGTTTGTTGTGAACTGTTACTGCATTACTTCAATACAAGCCTTCCATTGCACCTGTGTAAATTATTGCCTCCGCACCCCACTGCACCACACCTACATATGGACACACAATCCAGCTCAGGAGCATGCCTGCATGAGTGCCCCCATGGCACATGGCTTTTTATGGGGGCACTCAGAGAAGAAGAGGAGAGGACAGTGCTGTCAGGGGACCCCAGAAGAGAAGGTAAGGGACCGCTCTGTGCAATATCATGAGCAGGCGAGTATAAGCCTCATTTTTATTTTAAGTAAAAAAAAACTTGACTTTAATATCACTTTAACAGTAAATAATGGCCCTGCTTAGTCTTTGTTTTTTTTCTGTGGGCTCCATTTTGTGTGTGTTTGTGTTAGTATATGGGAACAGGTTGGCTTTACATAAAAATTAAAGCCCACTTTTTGGTAGCACAAATGGAGTGACAGATACTTTTTACAGAGGCATCAGGGAAGTTTTGGACCCCTAATATCTTGTCTACTCCTCCCAGTTAGACTGAGTAGAGACTACACTCGATTAGCTGTTTTGACTATCTCCACCAGTGGGGATCTGACAGCTCTGAACCTGAAAGCACTCAGAGCTGAAAGGTTCTGGATTCACTTCTTCTAGGGGAGATAGAGAAACAGATGTTCCTTGCTTCCCTTCCACTCGCCACCCTGACAGTTCTGATTGACGTCTTAGGCTCCTGGAGAGCACAGGTAAGCCCTGGACATACATGTGATGGGGTTGGACATACCTTTCCATGTTAATGCCTGAAGCTGGCTGATCAAAAAGTAACCTTAAAGTGGTTGTAAACACTCCTTTGCAAGTTTCACCTACAGGTAAGCCTAGATTAAGGCTTACCTGTAGGTGTTTTCAATATCTCCTAAACCTGCACGGTTTAGGAGATATTTGTGAATGGGATCACACATTGTCTACGGCGCATGCGCGTCACAGACAACAGTGCAGGCGCACTGTAAATCCCATTCACAAATCCGGCGTTGCCGGATTTGACGGCTCCCGTGCGCATGCGCGGAGTGACGTCTTTGCAGCTCCGGTCAATCACAGCGCCGGAGCTGCGATACCCGGATGTAACCTTCCGGGTATCTGCGGAGAGATGTCTGCGGCCGGAGGGGGAGACGAGGACGGCTTTAGGAGCTTCAATCTAAGGTAAGTAATGCATAATGAGCTAGTATGCTAGTCATACTAGCTCATTATGGCTTTGTCTTCCAGGTGTTTTGTTTTTTTTCCGGGTTTACAACCACTTTAAGAATGCTGTGCCGTAATCCTTACAGCAGCAGTCTCCATGTCTTGCTCAATTTCCTGGCTTGCAATAATAGCACCCAGGGTCCTGAGACCTGCATCCTGCCAGTGTACAACCTCCTTTTACATAACCAGAGTTACATCTGCCATTGTCTCATCTTTATACAACTGTAGCGCTGGCCCTTACTAGGGATGAGCCGAACACCCCCCGGTTCGGTTCGCAGCAGAACATGCGAACAGGCAAAACATTTGTTCGAACACGCGAACACCGTTAAAGTCTATGGGACACGAACATGAAAAATCAAATGTGCTATAATGAATTGCCGTGTCCCGGCAATACAGATAAAAGTCAGTGAAAAAAAACAGCATGGGTTCCCCCCCTTAGTCCATTACCAGGCCCGTTGGATCTGGTATAAATATCAAGGGGAACCCCGAACCAAAATAAAAAAAATGGCGTGGGGTTCCCCCCTAAAATCCATACCAGACCCTTATCCGAGCACGCAACCTGGCAGGCCGCAGGAAAAGAGGGGGGGACGAGAGAGCGCCCCCCTCCTGAACAGTACCAGGCCACATGCCCTCAACTTGGGGAGGATGTCCCCATGTTGATGGGGACAAGGGCCTCATCCCCACAACCCTTGCCCGGTGGTTGTGGGGGTCTGCGGGCGGGGGGGCTTATCGGAATCTTGAAGCCCCTTTTAACAAAGGAGACCCCCAGATGCCGGCCCCCCCTATGTGAATTGGTAACGGGGTATTGTACCCTTACCATTTCACAAAAAAAGTGTCAAAATTTTAAAAACCACAGGAGACAGTTTGGGACAAGTCCTTTATTAAAAAAAAAAAAAAAAAAAAAAAAGGTTCCAACGAAGTAATCCACTCTCGAGCAATCCGGAAAAAAAACAAAACAAAACCAACGCTAGGAACGATGCCGCCTCATAGGAGGCGCCCGGCTGAATGGCGCTCTCTCTGTGTGACAGTTCTTTTATAGCTGAGGGCGGGACCACCCATCACATGCGCGTGTGACCCCGCCCCCTCTCTGACACAAGGAGAAAGCCTGGGGTTACCCATTGACGTGTACAGGTGACCCCGCCACCTCTGGCACGTCCCGTAGATTGGGTTACTAGGCATATTGGGTGTAATGCAAGATGGAATGATTGGGCGCCAGTCCCTTTTTGGATGCAAACAGTAGAGATTTATTGTCTCTTAACAAGAACTGGGGGATAGAGGGTTAGGGCCAGGACACCCTTATGCCCCGTACACACGATCGTTTTTACTGTCATTTTTTAAACCAACGTTTTTCTCCTCGTTTTTTTTCATGTTTCCTCTCAAGCCTGCCTTGCGTACACACCATCATTAAAAAAAACGATCAAGCAAAGCGCAGTGACGTTCAACACGTACGACGGCACTATAAAGGGGAAGTTCCGTTCGAATGGCGCCACCCTTCATGTTAGTAAAGTTTGTTGAGCGACGATTCGCGCTTTTCAGTCCGTTACTGTGTAATGAATGTGCTATCTCCATTACGAACGCTAGTTTTACCAGAACGAGCGCTCCCGTCTCATACTTGATTCTGAGCATGCGCGTTTTTTTTCACGTCGTGAAAGCATACACACTATCGTTTTTCACGTCGTTAAAAAAAACGACATGAAAAACGACGTGAAAAAAGAGAGCATGTCCGGAATTTTTAATGGCCGTTTTTCACGTCGTTAAAAATGCTCTGGAGCCTACACACGATCATTTTTAATGGCCATTTTTTAAAAAGGCATTTTTAACGGCATGAAAAACGATCGTGTGTATGGGGCATTAGGCAGATGCAATGGTAATTGGCAGACTCCGAGACAAAATAGGCAGACAGCTATACAGGTTAAGGCCTTTCCAGCTGGACACCGTCGCTGTATTTGTAGAACTGCTGTCTCCTATGGCAACTGAACTTGCAACAGTCAATAGTGATCCTTACATGTAACTCACAGTAACTTGGTATAGATCTTTTCTTACATCTCACAGTGTCCCACTGTAGATCTTCACTCTCTGAGCTCCCAGTCTCTCCTAGACTTCAAGATCCCAGTCGTCACTGGATCCTCTGAGCTCTTCCACAGCTAACCCGCTGCATACTCCTCAAGCGTCACCCTTGCTTACCCGCTGGGTCCCTGGCTTGGCACTTGCTGAAGCTTTCCCACTTCTTCACTGTCCCAGGCTAGTGAAAAAGGCTGCTCTGGTACTTCTTTCAGACTTCCATAAACTGGCCTCTGATAACAGGAAGGGTGGTCCCTTAGTTGGCGACTGCTTTTCCTTTACCTCTAACCTTGATCCGTGATTGCCGCTGGTAACCGGAATGATCATTCCTGATAGAAACAACTTGGTTTTACCGTCTGGCTGAACCTCTGCAACTTGGTCAGACTCCAAGCCTGAAGTCCCAACCCTGCACTGCTTCTCCTACTCCTGAATAGGCCTCAGACAGCCTAGCAACTAGGTACTCCCGGGATAGGCCTCAGGCTTCTGGCCTAGCAACCCAGGGGATTTCAACACACGTCCACCCAGACAGCCATCCAGGTGGCACAGAACCCCGATCACCTGACTCCGCCCAAATAAATAGGCTCTCCCAGCAGGCCAAGGGCTAAAGAGGCCCCTGCCAATTGGCCGAGACAACCCATCCACTCATCGTCTGACTTTGCTAGGTCTTGTCAATCCAATGTCACCGGCAACAGTGCCACCAAGTGACAGAAGAAAGAATTGCGGCAAATTTAGATTTAGGGAAAAACCAGTGGATCCTCTAACAATTAGCCAGGACACTTACTACCTGGCCGACTAAATTTGTTAGCAGCCCTGCCTAAACACCAGGGTGCTACACAACATTCTAAAATCATAAACAGAGATTATGTGTGCACATGTAAGGTTTCAAATATTAGTTTTGCATTATGCCGCGTACACACGATCGTGATTCACGGCGGTGAAAACACCGCCGTGAATCACGGCATGAAAAAAAATGAGAAACGAGGGAACGGTATGTTCCCCCACACACGACCGTTTTTCCCGTAATTTTTTTCTTTGACGAGAAAAACGACCGTCTGTGGGCTCCGCGGCAGTGTCTCCCTATGGGAAAACTGCCGCGGAAAAAAATGATGGAAAAAACGATGAGAAAATTTAGAACATGTTCTAATTTTTCTCGTCGTTTTTCCTGCCGTTTTTCTCAACGAGAAAAGCGCCATAAAGCCCACAGACGATCGTTTTTCTCGGCGAAAAAAAAAAATGTCATTTTTCCCGACGGGAAAAACGATCGTGTGTACGCGGCATCAGAGTTATTATTTTTTTTACTTTTTTTTTGACTTGCAGTTTAGTAAGGCCTGCATGAACAAAGCTGACCCTGGAACAAACTGCTTTTAACTTTACTGTCTGAATCCAGCGTTGGCATTTTATGCACAAACTCCTTACAGAACATCATTTAATTTGCCTACAGCGAACAAAAACCAAGCATGCTATAGTGACAGATTCCTAAATCGTGCATAGCAGATGCATGCGCACTTCAATAATCTCAAATATGTTGCCTCTTTTCAAATTTAGGAGAGTAAAACAATTACAATGACTAAAGCCTCGTACACACGGTCGGACTTCCATCGGACTTTTCCGTGGTTTTTTGTCCGAACGGAGTTGGTTGGGAACACCCATAGCATACACACGCTCGGACTTTTCTGCAAACTTTCTTAAAACTTCTTACAACATCGCAGGTTTTTTCTGCTCTTTTCTGATCTTCACTGCCACCCTTTGGTCAAATCCTGCTATTGTTGGTTGATTTTAACATTAGTTGTTTTGTCCATCGGACTAAAGTCCGATGGTTTTCTGTACACACGGTTGGACTTTGCTCCATCGGACTTTTGTTGGGCAAAAGTTTGTCCGTTTGCAGACCCAACTTTTGTCCGATGAAATCCAAAACCAAAACGAAAAAAGTTTGTCCGATGGAGCGTACACACGGTCGGATTGTTGGTCCAACTTGCTCAAAACGAAGTTTGTTGGGCAAAAGTCCGACCGTGTGTACGGGGCTTAATATGTCTGCCTGTAGCAACAAACCCATCTGTCCTGTATGTGTCATTGTCTACGAAAGCTGTTTTCTCAAATAAAAAATACAACTATGCACATAAAATATTTTGTAAAGTATAATGAAGCCATCTAGTTTCATGACAGAAATTTCTAGAAACATTCCAAGTATAAGTTTGAAGAATAATTTCATATTGCTGTTTGCATATTCTTTCCCATGGTACCATTTTCAGTTAGGTTATACACACTCCACTTCTATAGAGAGTTCTCATCTATATACCGGTACTTGTTCTAGGTTGGTGAATCATGTAGCAGAGTGACATTTACTCGCCATGCTCAGATGCAGGCACAGACCCTTTTAAAGGGGTTGTAAAGTCAGAAGGTTTTTTATCTTAATGCATTTTATGCATTAAGAGAAAAAAGCCTTCTATGTGCAGCAGCCCCAGCACCCCCTAATACTTACCTGAGCCCCCTCTCTATCAATCGATTTCCATGAGTCCCTTCGGGCTCTCCCTCCTAATTGGCTGAGACAAAGCACGGCGCCATTGGCTCCTGCTGCTGTCAATCAAAGTCAGTTGGCCAATCAGGAGAGAGAGGGGGCAGGGCCGAACCACAGCTCCATGTCTGAATGGATACACGGAGCTGCAGCTTGGCTCGGGTGACCCCATAGCAAGCCGCTAGCTATGGGGGGCACTCGCAGGAGGGACAGGAGGGAGGGGTCAGGAGCAGAGAGGAGAGCGAAGAGGAGGATCTGTGAAAAACCACTGCACAGGGCAGGTAAGTATAAGATATTTGTTATTTTTTTTTTTTTTTAAACAAGACTTTACAATCACTTTAACGCACAACTGCCTGGGTTCCTGAATATGCCAAGGGAAGATAATTTTCTCTGCTTCCCTCATTTAGCAGTTCAGGGAGGCCACACTTAATGAGGCAGATGTAGCTAGGCAAGTGATCTGCATCTAGGTGAGAGGACCTCCACTATCAAAACCAACATGTGGGCAGCAGGGCCAGAGAATATTACCACACCTAATTGTTTCTAGATTACTGCAGTTCCAGTATGGTGGCCTCGTTATCTCGAGCCTGGAATCCCTCCAGCTGTTCACCTGGTTTACCAGAGCTACCCTGGACATCATTGAGAGAGATGTTGTTTATGAGGATAAGCCTAAGTAGCTGTTTTGTTCTGAACTGTTTGACTGAATTAGTTATTCTCAGCTAGACTATCTGTTGTTATAGAGTTTTATAGAGACTATACAATGCAGCCACTTTAACTCGACTGACTGAGCCAAAGAGACATTGCTGTGAAGAGTCCATGTTTGTGCAGCTTTCATAATTTGTTTTGTCCTATTCTTTAGTGTATGCATGCTCTTTACTATCCTAACACTGTTTTGTAGTATTACTTCTAACATTTGACTAATGGACTGTTCCGTTTTACTTGGCATCTATGAACAGAATCAGCCATGTCAAACAATGGTGATGGGAGAGGCACAATAGTGGCACCATAGGTGTGCGCAGCCTATTGCATTAGGGTGTGCACCCAAAGCTCAAACACTGATGCCTTTCTCTGCAGCCTCAGTTGCACTGGACATTGAGTGAATGGGAAGTGCTCTGTGCTGAACGGTTTCACAGTTTACTATGCTTCAGTTATGAATGAACACAGTGAGTGAGTGAGTGAGTGTGTTCACCGTACCTCCCAACTTTTTGAGATGGGTATGAGGGACACCTATCAGCAAAAGTATGCAGGCATAGGACACACCCCTTGCCATGCCCCCTCAAAGGAGAATTGTCCAAAAAACAAGATTGGTTAAACCCACAAGTGCTTTTTTTACCACTACTATTCCTTGACTATGGTATTAACTACGGCTACTGCTATTAAAAAATGACCCCATCCCTTCCCCTAATAACCACACAAGACTTGAATGGGGTAAATTGGCCAAAACTGCCATTTTTATTAACCAAAATATATATAACCCAATATATATGTAGCGGGTATACACTTTTCTGTGTATTTAAAACTGGCAGAGACACCAGTGATGTGCAGTTCCCTGCAGCCCAGCGGGTGGCGCTGTCGCCTTGGGATGAACCATTGCTGTGTGCCTGGCTCCCTTTTTGTCCTCCCTCGGCAGCAGTATGGTGGGGTGGGGAACCCGCCGTGCTTGCTGGGAGAGGGTATAACGGGGCCGGCCATCTTTGTCACGGGGTCGAGTCCCGGTCACCTTCAGCCTGTGGGCGGTGGTTCGTGTCGGTCCTCTAGGCGGCCTAGGCCTAGAGGACGTTCGGAGGTCGTGTTCCATCCCAGGCACCTTTAGCCTGGGGTGAGGTACTCGGATGGAGGTCTGGAGCTCAGTGCCCAACACTGAGTTCCGCGAGGGAAGGAGATCCTAGGGGACCCTGGGAGTGGGTACTCAAATCCGGAGGGCGTAATAGACCGGTGGGAGATACTTGCTTGAAGACCTGGTGCAGCATATTTCCGGTGACAGGTGAGCCTTCCATCGGAGACCGCCTGGAAGGAAATCCCCCTTCGCTTGGAGACCGCAACCCACTTTCAGGAAGGAAAGTGGAGAGTTCATTGTGCCTGGGCCTACTCACATCCACACCCCCCTTGTCTGTTCTGTTCGTTGAGGGAGTCCAACTGTCTGTGCATTACTCTGTTATTGGAAGAATAAAGGAGTGTTGGACTTTAGTGGTGTGGGGCTCATTTACTGGCAGACACTGTTCGAGAAAACCAGGAGGAGGTCTCCGGATGCAGAACACCGACCCGAAGGTAAAAGAGGATTGTCTCTCACTGCACATACTCTGCAGGGGGACTTGGCGTGGTGACCCCGCACTCTCTCCTTCAGAGTACCCCTAGACGAGCGCCAGAGCAAGAAGAGTAGAGAGGAGAGGGTGGAGGCCCGAGTATAAGCCGAGGTACCTAATGTTACCACAAAAACCTGGGAAAACTTACTGACTCGAGTATAAGCCGAGGGTCAACAATGCCCACCCATTGCAACTTCACTAAGCCCATTGCCACCTTACTGTTCCCATCCTCACTGTGCCCATCCTCACCTGTACCCATCCTCATATGTGCCCACCCTCACATGTGCCCACCCTCACTGTTTCCCTAGAATTATAATTGAACATTGTAAAATTGTACCTGAAGGCTGCGGCGTCCATCGTTTAAAACTCGCGCTCTCTTCCTGGTCTCTTCCGTGATAGGCGTAACTGCCTGCTGAGAATCGCCTATCACGAACGTTCTCTCATCTTCACCCATCCCAGCAGACACTGTGTTCAGTCTCCGCCAATCACGAACGTCTGCTGGGAAACTGAGGATGAGAGAACTTTCGTGATAGGCGATTCTCAGCAGACACAGTTCCGCCTATCACGGAAGGGACCAGGAAGAGCCCGCGAGTTTTAAACGATGGACGCCGCAGCCTTCAGGTACATTTTACAATATTCAATTTCGCTGACTCGAGTATAAGCCGAGGGGGGGGGGGGGGACGACTTTCAGCCCAAAAAAAAGGGCTGAAAATCTCGGCTCATACTCGAGTATATACGGTATATATAAAACTCTCAATAATTAAAATAAAAACACATTAACATTTTATTTATAACTTCCAGTATTTTATACCACCCTGGGGCACAAGGTCCAATCGGCATAACCCCTCACTGTAGCTGCTAGTCCCTTCTAGGCCTCCAGCCGCTAAAACCTCAGACTCAGAGACAACTAGCAGGTACCCATATGTAGCGACCTCACCCACCTTCTCCCCTCTCTTTATGGCTGTATGACTCGTCTAGGGGTATCTGGGAGAAGGGGGAAGATGTACACCACCAGCTCAGCTCTCTGATGTAGTATGCAGAGATATGAGCAAAATCGTTTACCTTCGGGTCTGCGTTTTAGGCCAGAGCCTCAGCTTCTCCTATGGAGGATGATTGTCACTGTCACTGACAGGGACACTTAGCTGCCAGTAATACGAGTTCCACACCATAAAAAGTCCAACACTGTTTTATTTGCTTTGATCAATAGGTAGGCTGGTTGAACTTTAAAAGAACAGACAGGGTGTGGGAAAGAGTAGGTCCAGGCACACGCAATGAATAAAGTCTCTCCTGTTCCATTTAGTGCAAACAGGCTTGGCGCACAGTCGCTGCCACCGACTGTGAATTTGGTCCCTGCCACTGACCTGGGTGAACGTTGAGGCCTCTGCCACAGGCCTTAGATGAGGCCTGCCACTGACCTGATGAAGATGGGTCCCTGCCACAGACCATAAGAACATGAAATACCTCCGTTAGGACAAACGACCCCTGTCAGAGGAAGACATCCATCCGGACGGTCACCAGAGGCCCACACCGGCACCGGCCAAATGCTGCACCGGCTCTACGAAAGGGTCACGTCTCCGGTCCCTTACGCCCTGGATTCAGGCACCCAATACCGGGGGCACCTTAAGAATGCTTCTCCCTTGCGGGACCCAGTCAAAGTTACTGGGCCCCAGGCCTCCTTGTAAAATACCTCACCCCAGGCTGAAGGTGCCTGGGATGGAACTCGACTCCACGCGCCCAGGCCAAGGGCACCTGGGCACAGACGAACCGCAGCAGCCCCCAGGCTGAAGGTGCCTGGGGAATGGACCTCGTGCACAAGATGTCCGCCCCCTTTATATCCTCTCCCAGCAGGCACAGAGGGTTCCCCGCCGCGCTGTACTACTGCCGCGAGAGAACACAAAGGGTACGGCGCTAGAATGGCAGTTCAACCCCGGGCCGCAGGTGACAGCGCCACCCAGGGACCGCAGGGAACATGACACCATTCATACCTCCCACACTCCAAAGTGTCCATAAATTCCAAAAATCAATGTATCTGGGCCATCTATAGCCCAGATACGCCCCTCTAAATTTGACACCCGCTACACATATACCAAGTGGGAGCCGTACCTCAGACGGGTCTCTAACCATGCCTTCTAGGTGCCCATCTGACCTAGCAAGGACCTTGTACCCCGCCACCACCACTCGAACCTGACACCTTAGGTTTGAGTGCCCCTCCACACCCTCGGGGCCCTCCGCAAATCTTCCTCCAATCTAAGACACCACATGTCGTTCCCGACATCGTTCAGGTGCACACCATCCCCCCGCAAGTACCTCCAGGGTTCCCCTTCCAGCTCCTGGTGTTGCACCGCCAAATCCCCATTCCGCATAAAAAACTTGGCAACCTCCCGATTAATTTTTGTTCTGGCCCTGTTAATGCCCACCACCGACCTGGCCCACCTCCATTGCGTGCGGGCCACTATGTCAGACCAGACAATGAGCAAGTCCGGGTAATCCATCCGCAGCCGCAAAAGGTCAAACTTTATGTCCCGGACTAACTCCCTCATGGACCAGAACCCCAAATCATTCCCCCCAGCATGTACTAACAACACATCAGGGGGCCTGTCCAGTTGAGCATAGCGCTCAAATTCCGGAATTATTCTGCTCCACAAAAGCCTCGGCATCCCGATCCAGCAGACTACAGCCTCTGCCCTGGGAATGCCCAATTGACATCCGTCTGGCCGCACGTCAGCTCTCCTCGCTCCCCAATGGACAAGAGTGCCCCATTATCCAAATTAGACAGGGGGCACTATCTGAAAAGAAAAACAACATACCATATACATAGCATCAACCACTCAAAACGACTCACCCCCTCTTCCCCTACATCATAACAGATGGGACACACAGGACAACATCCGTACCACTACCACCCCCAGCGCAACCTACTCACAGTAACTGAGGACGAACATACAAATGGTAACGCCGAGATTCCCACCTACCAATGCGCTTCAACACCCCTTCACTCAAGCCCCAGCATGCTGCTTCAGTAGCAGCCCCAATCCGGAAAGAATTGGGATGCAAAGTCCCCTGGACGCAGCCCCAACACCCCCAAACACTTTCTAAACACCGCCGTGAACTGATAAATAGACAACGCTGCACCGGGTGGGACTCCAGGAAATGAGAAACCACCTGCACCGGGCAAGCCAGAGACCCCTCCACCCCAAACAACTCCACCCGGGACCCTCGCCCGGCCTGATCAGTCTTGGATTTCCTAATCCAAAAGACCACCGAAACCCCGCTGCACTCCACATCGCCCACCTGTAAGCCATCCAACCCCTTTTTGGAAGAAGAAACCAATTCCCTGATACGCAGCGCCTCAAAAAATGCCAAGGAAAACGCTGTCTGAAACAAAAGGGCCTCATACTCCGAAGAGCACAAACCCGGCAGCACCCAGAACGACGAACCCAACAACTTAAATGACAACAGGCGGCGGCTATCCGCCGGACACCGCCCCCGGCGATAACCCTTCAGTGCTTGCCGCACCAAAAAATTCTTGGTGCAATCTGGGCGACCCATCAGCTTAGACAACAAATGCCTACCCCGTCAACTTACTATTCAATGCCGACATTGAAACACCCATCTCCACATTCCGGCCTATAAAGTACAACACCAGGAATACGTCATCCCCAACAGCCACTGTCCCCCCCAGACTCCTAACCTGATTAAACCACTCCTCCCAAGCCTTGGAGTACACCGACCAGGTGGTCTCACTCACCGACCATCGAATCAGCGCCACCGTCACTCCAAGGCAATCCGCCACAGCCGTGCTGGACAACGAACACCCTGTTGCTCCGCTCCCGAAGCCAACAAACGAAACTTGTCCCACTGAAACCGAGAAAGAGCATCGGCCAATGAATTAGTACACCCCAGGACATGAACCGCATAAATAAATGCATTGCAACTCAAACAAGTCAACACAAAATGCCTCAACAACCATAGCACTGGTGGAGAGGAGGCAGACACGCTATTAATAGCCTGAACAACAGCCATGTTGTCGCAATTAAAGCAAATCTTCTTGTTACAAAACTGAGATCACCAGCTCCACTGCCAGCACAATCGGAAACAGTTCCAAAAGTGCTAAATTGCGAGTAAATCCTGCCTCTCTCCATTCCAAGGGCCACGGGCCTGCACTCCACTGACCACCAAAATATGCCCCATAGCCTGCTGACCCAGCTGCATTAATGAACAATTCCAAGTCAAAACTAGACATGGCTTCCGACATCCACACCGACCTGCCATTATAAGAATCCAAAAAGGATTCCCAAACACCCATGTCTGCCTTATGCTCCTTGGTCAAGCGAAGCTGGAGCTACCACCCCTGCTGTCGCTGCCGCCAGCCGATGGTTAAAAACCCTGCCCATTGGCATTATCCGACAAGCAAAGTTGAGCTTCCCCAGGAGCGACTGAAGACGCCTCAGAGTCAGCTTACCAGCCCCCGCACAGAAACAACCGCCGCCCGCAAGTCCATCAACTTGTCTTCCGGGAGGCGGCATTCCATAGCCATGGTATCAATCAAAATCCCGAGAAAACACAAGGCCTTAACCGGACCTTTTGTTTTGTCAGGTGCCAGCGGAATACCGAAGCGTTCCACCATGTGCTGAACAGTAGCCAACAAAATCCTACACTTTCTTGACTAGCAGGCCCCAAACACAAAAAATCATCTAAGTAGTGGATGACCGACGGAAGGCCAGACATCTCCCGGACCACCCACTCAAAGAACAAACTAAAAGTTTCAAACAAGGAACAGGAAATTGAACACCCCATGGGCAAACACTGGTCAACAAAATAGGACCCCTGCCACCTGCAACCCAACAAGTGAAAACTGTCAGGATGCACTGGCAACAGCCGAAAAGCGGATTCAATATCCGTTTTCGCCAACAGAGCCCCCCGGCCATAAGTTCGGACCCACCGCACCGCTGCATCAAATGAAGTGTACGAGACCGAACACAAAGCCAGATCGGTGAACTCATTAACCGAACCACCCCGGGATAAGACAAGTGATGGATCAATCTGAACTTGTTGGGTTCCCTCTTGGGAACTACCCCCAAGGGCGAAACCACCAAACTCTCCAGCGGCGGAGAAGCAAAGGGACCAGCCATGCGGCCCAGTTCCACTTCCTTTGTCAACTCCGCAGACACCACTTCTGGAAGAGCCAAAGGTGACTTCAAATTCTCTGCATGTGGTGGGGGATGTGCAAGCCTACACGGAATCCGAAAACCCTCAGCGAAACCTGACTCCAGCAGTTCCGCCGCCTCCCTCCGCGGATACCTACCTAGAAATGGACGCATCCTTGTTATGCTCACCGGAGTCGCTCTTTCCTGCAAGCTCCCCCTTTCCGCCTTTTCCCCGCTGTGAGCATCTATTATTGGGATGGGAGCCCCCGTAACCGGAGCACTCGTGCTTAAACTTGCAAGTTGCGCCGAACTTGCAATTTCCCTCATTGAAGGCCCAACAACACCCCTTGCGTCTTGTGGCCGACTGTCCCGAGGAAGAAGCACCACCGGCCCCCCGTCTGAAAAGACGAATTACCAGCCCGCACCGAAGTCATGAGCCGCATCCAAGGACTAATGTCTTTGTGGTCCCAGCGCAATGACGGACGGACGGCCTTCCGCTGACGGAACTGCTCATCGTACCACAGCCAGGCCAGACCACCATAGACTCGGTGAGCTTCCCCGATCGCATCCAGATAACAGAAGAGAGCGGAGCAATTCTCCGGCGCCCTTTCCCCAACCACACTGGCTAAAATTGCGAACGCTTGCAGCCAATTCACAAACGTCCGGGGGATCAGTCTATACCTCCTTTTTTCCTCCTCCTCCTTCTTGCTGTCATCCAACTTACCTCTGTCCAGGTTAAATTTCTCTAGCGGAAGAAGGGAAAAAATCTCAACATACGATCGATAGGGGGGGCGCCGTTCTCTCTGCACCTCTCGCAGGCCGACCCTGAATGCTCCCAGCTGGCTCACCGCCCTCCGACCCCCCTGCGCTGCTCATGGATGGGAGGGACACCGGCCGATCCAGGCACCAGGCCGGCTCCTGATGACTGTGTTTTCTCCCGCCGAGCCACCTGGGTGGGCGCAGAGCCAGACCCAGGAGGCGCACTGGTCAAATGGTCACCTGAAGAGGAATGGGCCGCGGGGGACCCCTCCGCCCCACCCCCTGAGTCCCGCTCGTATATTCCTCCTGGGCCCAGCCGTCCCCGCCTGAGCCTGGCGTTTGCGTGCAGGCGCCGGAGGATCCCTGGAGGCATGCTCCGTGGGGCTCCTAGTGCGACGTCGGACCCTGGGAGAAGTTTCCGGGCTGAAGCGCTCAGGAGGTCTAGACCTCCTAGCCCGAGGTATAGCGGTGACAACCCCCCCTTCTCCGGCTCCGAACAGCATTGCCCCTATCTGGGCGTGCAGCCAATCTGTACCGTGCACCGCAACCGCTGTAGAAGCCGATCCACGTCCGCCATAGCTAGGCTGGACAACAGAACGGCAGAGGCAAAAACTGCAGCAGAGCTTCTTACCCCCTGCGCTCCTCGTGGCGACTGGCCCCTTCCCTTCCTTTTCCTTTCCCTGGGCTGAACTTCCTCCTCCCCTCTGCTCTGACACCCCTCGCTGCCCCCTACGTCCTAGAGGCTCCGCCCCGTTAACCCATGTCATGCCGGCCCTCCACCTACACCTTCGGCGCTTCTCTGTGCCTCTCTTTATATTGGCTTTTGGAATTTACAAATGCAGCAATTTAGAAATCAGATGAAAGGTTTAGCGCTGGAAAGCACTTTTTGATAGATAAAATGTGCATTTTATATACATCTATATAGATCAGACCAAAATGAGGGACAAATGAGGAGGAATGAGGGACAGAGGGACATTGCTCCAAATAAGGGACAGTCCCTCGAAATCAGTGACAGTTGGGAGCTATGTGTTCACTGTGTTCATTTAGAAAAGGAAGGGGCCAGTAATATACATATTTACTAGCCCCTTCCCCCATTCTCCATTCTGAAACATCCTCCCCAGCAGCCAGGGGGAGAGGAGAGGAGGGAAACCAGCAGCACTGTGGGGTAAGGCACAATACGGGGGGAAGCCCAGCCAGGAAGGGGAATCTCACCGCATGTAGTAATTAGGATGTGCCCAGGCACACCCCATGCGCACGCCTATGAGTGGCACCTGGTAGTACAACACCAGTAGTGCAGTAATGACACCATATTTCTGGCAAGAACCCAGGTACACAAGTCCAGGTCAAGATTTGGTTGACTGGGTCAAGAGATTGAAGGGCCCGATATGCTTATATGGGATGCCTCCCATTCAGCAGGCAGAACTGGCCTTTATGCTATAGAGGAGGAAGTAAGAAGGTTAATTCTGTGCATTGAGGCCCATTTCAACTGCAGGAAGCAGAGCAGTAGAATCCATTCCGCAATACGGAATGGTGCCAAGTAGGATGGCTAGGCTGGGGTAATGCTGATGGATGACTGAAAGAACAATTTGTGGATTGACTGCTATCAGACAAGATCGAAGAAACATTGCAAGAGAAAGATAGCAGAAACCTCAATTTGAACATTCATGAAGCAGGCATACTATTACAGGAGCAGAGGTTCACAGGTTTAGATGTACCCATGGCTGTTGTAGTGGATAATTGATAGACCCACCTACAACCAAAAAGATGTCTCCATGGGAGTTTTTTATCTAGAAAATGACTAAAGGCATGATTCAGGTTCATACAAACTTATCTGTGTTTAAGCACAGACAGGAAAAACTCTTCTGAAGGGAAATGAGGGGATACCTCTTCCTGAAATAGTGAACACCACATCGGTGGCAGCCAAGGAGGTCAAGGTCACCACCCCCATGCTAAGGCTGCCCTACACAGAGGAAGACAATATACTATTTTTAGCGGCGCTATACCGTCGGAATTGCGGAGGTATTCGGCTGCTAGCAGTGTGGTTTTAACCCCCGCTAGCGGCCAAAAAAGGGTTAATAACGCCGGAAATGCGCCTCTGCAGAGGCGCATTGCCGGCGGTATTACCGCGGTTTCCCATTGCTTTCAATGGGAAGGACAGGTGGAGGAGTGGTAAACACACCGCTCCTCTCACCGTTCCAAAGATGCGGCTAGCAGGACTTTTTTTACCGTCCTGCTAGCGCACCGCTCCAGTGTGAAAGCCCTCGGGCTTTCACACTGGAGAAACAGCAGCCGCTGTTTAGGGACAGTTTGCAGGCACTATTTTTAGCAAAATAGCGCCTGCAACCCGCCCCAGTGTGAAAGGGGCCTAATGGAAAACACAGTAAACAGTTTTAAAGAGCTGAGGTACATGGGACAGCAGGCAGGACCTTAAAACCTCTATAATTAAAATAAATCAACATACTAAGAATTGGATAAATAAGGCCGTGGCTGCTTTATTATTGGACTTCAATAAAAATATAAACTTCAATAAATAAATTAACTTTAAACAGCTTAGCCACTACGGCTCAAGCTTATATAATATTTAAAACTTCAAATTATCCATACAATAAAAACTAAATATATTCAAAACATCTGTCCACCTATGTAATTAACAACAAAGGTGACCTTACCACATAATAAGCAACCACGACAATTAATTTCTATATAGGGGGCAGGTGGGTAGGGGAACACCACAGATCCTGTCTTCTGAGGCGACTGATTTATAAAACGGAACCCCCTTTATATAGCCCTAATAAGAACCTGATTAAACCGGTACTGGCTAGCCCAGTACCACTTTAGCCCTAAAAAACCCGGGAAACAGCACAAGCCTACTGCGTAATCACCAGGTGATCAGCAAAAACCCGGGAAAGTCATATTCACTTTCCCTATGCCATATGAAAAACCCACCAGCTGTTCCCTCTGCTAATCCTATCATGCCTATTTAAGGGGATCTTAAAACTGTTTGCCCTGCCGCTTTCCCATGAGAAAAGGGGGATTGAAACTGTCTCCCCCTTTTCTATCATTCTATAGAAGCGGTTTTACCTGTCAAAAGATGTACGTTTTTGTTAGGGTCCAGTGCTTTCGAATACAGTGGCTGGTGTGCCGTGCGGTCAGGCTGGAATCACCGCTCAGTACTGTACTGTTCCCTTTTTTTTTTTTAAAAGCTTTAAGCAAGTTTTAATCACCTAAACTGAAGCTTCTAAAGCAACCTTCAGCTCCAGTTCGAGGACAGCAAAAACACATATTTGGTAGTGCCGCCTGTTACTTTTTGAACAACCAAACATCAGTTAAATTGTATGTTATTCCAAAAATGTTTAACACTTAAATGTGTCTGTTTTTATTTTTATTTTTGGTTAATCTACGCTATTTGTTTTTATGTTCTTTAATTGCTTTGAATACTTGTTGATCCTACCAGCTCCCCATGTATGCTCCTTCATTCTGACAACATAAAACCCAAAAACAGATGTGTGCCAGCATAGTCAGTTAGTGTATTTGTGCACCTCTTTGGAGATACAGGACGCTGTGTGCGCTCCCAGCGTGCCAGTTCAGTGCCACACCCCCCATTCAGCCATTCTGGGTTGATTGACAGTGGCTCCCAACCAGAGCCTCACTATCAAAATAATAGCTGATTGAAGCTCATACAGATGGGGTATACAGAATTCCCAGCTGTGTATGATGTCAGACACTACCCACCCCGTGTTTGGAGCAAAGGTAAAAGTCTATGCGGTCAGATGACCGCCAAACGAATCTTAATAAATAGATACAAAATATTTATTTTTAAAATAAATTAAAGCAATTATGGTTAACGATTATTATTTCTATATTACAATGAGTGTTTTGTTGAACTGTGTTCACATATACTTTAAGTTTGAAGTGGTCCTGAGGCTCACTGATGCCTCGTACACACGACTGGTTTTCCTGTCGGAGAAAAAAACAGTTTTCCCGATGGAATTTCTCTGAAGCCTGCCTTGCATACACACAGTCGCACAAAAGTCCAGTGAACTTTTGACTGCCAAGAACGCGGTGAAGTAAAAGACTACGACGAGCCGACAAATTTAAGTTCTATGCTTCCGAGCATGCGTTGAATTGTTTCCGAGCATGCGCATTTTTTTTCCCATCGGAAAAGCATACAGACGAACGGTTTTCCTGCTAGGATTTTTTCCTGATGGGAAAAAAGAGATCCTGCTCTCTTTTTTTTTTCCGTTGGAAAAACTGCGATGGAGCATACACACAGTCGGAATTCCCGGCCAAAAGCTCTCATCGTAGTTTTTCCGACGGGAAAACCGGTCGTGTGTATGAGGCATAACTGCTAATACTGTAGCTTATTTAAAGTGTCATTCTACATTCCCATTTACTTTCAATAGATTTTTATTGAATTTCAAATAGAGAAAAACAAACATATGAGATGGACCCTTGTAAAGACAAAGAAAAGGTTGTTAGAAAAATGTAATACAGATAAAAACAAAACAAAACACGCTCGCATTAGCAATAAAGGACAAAGTGGAGCATCTCTCTGACCAATGCGTGACATACATCAAAAGTTATGCTGATACCATTCAAGCCATTGTGACCAGTATTCGCTAGGGGCGATAAGGCGACCTTCTGATGTTGCAAACATGCGCTCGTATAAGCCGTGAGTATGCACTAGGGCAGAAATATGCAATTAGCAGACCTCCAGCTGTTGTAGAACTACAAGTCCCATGAGTCATAGCAAGACTCTGACAGCCACAAGCATGACACCCAGGGGCAGAGGCATGATGGGACTTGTAGTTTTGCAACAGCTGGAGGTCTGCTAATTGCTATCCCTGCACTAGGGGTATTAATTCAGCTAGCAGGATCGAGTCATTGGACTTCCAGTGGCGTGTTATGGTTAATGTAGCAGCCAAGAGTATGTGAATAGTCACATAGCGAAGTTGAGGAGGGATATTGTCGATGTCTATGAATTTAGGGGTAAGTTCCCATAACTTGGATGAGGGGATCGCTTTGTGACTAGCAGATATTGCACCTGACCATTGAGAAGGGCTGAAAGAATGTCCTATGCCTTTTTCCCATATTATTATTGTTGGAAGTTTGACAAAAGTGGTTTTATCTAGTGGAAGGATGTAAAAAAATTGTAATACCCTTGAAACAAGAGTTATTAGAGGATAGGTATTTCCATGCTGTTTTATGTAAATAGAAATGAAGGTGTGGGTTGCGCAATATGCAGTGGGTTATCTGCATATATTTAAAATAGTCTGTGGCAGGTATAGAGAATACTTCTTGTAGGGATGTGAATGGTTTCAAAAGGTTGCCTGAGTGGAGATCTGAGATCTGCCTTATACCCATGTTCTGCCAGGAACGTGTGGAGAGGCCAGGGATTAGTAGAGAAAGAATAGATATAAGAATTGGAATTTGGCATGGCCTATCCCCATTGGGTGTATTCCCATTTAGATTGCTGTTTTATAAGATGAACCCACAAGGGGAAAATTGGTGAAACTATACGATACCAAACAAGAGGAGGGGAGGAAAAGGGTGTAATGGTGTATCCAATTAAGCAGTACTGTGCTGCTATTATATACCCTTTTCCTTTTTCTCCCCTCCTCTTGTTTGGTATTGTATAGTAGCACCAATTTTCCCCAGCTTTTCCCCTTGTGGGTTCATGTTATAAAACAGTAGGGATAGATACATGGTTAGGAACACAGCATTGTAGATTACAGTTTTACTTTTCTAAGCTGGATCTGGCTGGAATATTTGTAAACGCTTAGCAACAGCTTGCTGTTCGCACTGCTCTTATACAAGATGGAGTCCCTGTAAACAAGCCTAGCTGGGGAACCTAAATTCCACAGAGCCCTTGTGGGTAGGTGCAACGTGATGCAGCAGGCAGAGAGCGCACAAGTCCAAGTGCAGTAACATGAGAATATTATAACAAAAGTTCAGCAGTACACAACAGGCCTTGCGGGGAGGCAACCCAGGACCACTTACAAACTGTCAAAGTGAAGGAACAGAACACTGGAGACCAGGAGATGCTGATGGCATTTGCCAAAAGGCAGGGAATGCAGCCTTGCTGGTCCATACCCAAAGGGGAGGCTTTACAGGTAGGTTGGCATTGTCTCTGCGCTTCCCCTACTCCTTCAGAACCATTCCCTGGCTCTAAGACTGCCCCTGACAGATGGGTGGCCTGTCCCTAAAATAGCCACTCACATGACCCAAGATAGCCGCCAAAATAACATTTAGTAGGGCAAGAATAATTGCAACCACCATGCAATGCAAACCAATTTAAAAAGGTTGTCAAAGCACCACACTGACTTTTGCAATGCAGGGTCTACAGGGGACCTCAACGTTTCTTTAAAAAGCTTCAGGATCTGCTGAAGCACAGCTAAGATGCTCTGAAATATGTAACTGTGGTCTGCAGACAGCAGAGGGTTCCTACTGGCAGTAAATAAATATATTTATAGAGTGCCTGGTTCTTGCATACAGGTTTGCTATAAAGCAGTGTTTGCTCTAGTAACTCTCACACAGGTGACTCACTCTGTTGAAGCAGAAGTAATAATCTGCACAGAAAAGGTATGATGAAAGAATGAAAGGCGAGCACCAGGGTGCGGTCAGAGCAGAAAGGAGGAAGTACGGTGATCAAAGGGCGGTTGTATGTGTGGGAGTTGGTTTGGGAAAACTATGAATCCTCCACAGTAATATAACAGAAATTAACCTTTGTGCCGCCATGCAGATTATAATTAAGTGTATGTGTTGTACTGTGGCCAGCAGTATGGTAAAAGAGAATCAGTTGCTCATACAGCAAGATGGCAAGGAAAATGGCTAAAATGTGGGATATCGCTTCCATATGATAAAATTAGATTTGCATGCTTTATACAGCACACCTGTTTGAAGGAGTTTTCTCCAGGATAGTGCAAATCTCCTTATTTAGCATGATCCTACTGGGTTCACACCTATGCAAATTGGATGCAAGTTTCCCCGC
The DNA here is from genome assembly GCA_029206835.1 of Rana muscosa. NCBI lineage: Eukaryota > Metazoa > Chordata > Amphibia > Anura > Ranidae > Rana > Rana muscosa. The sequence continues at coordinate 924,007,555 of CM055117.1, forward strand.
ATCCAACTCGCATGACAGGAGATTGTGACCGGCTCTCTATGGAGCCGGTTCACATATCTCCATTGTGGCTGCGGATCGGCTTGCACTGGATCGGTGTGTGTCTTTGACTCCATTTCAGGGCCGAATTCAGGAAAAAATGTGGCCCTGATTCGTCCCTGAAACGGAGAACAGGGACGCACCGGACCCCTGCTGCGAGTTGCATGCGTCGGAGGTGTGAACCCAGTCTAAGACGGGCAGGGCTTCATACTACACAAGGTATTAAGATCAACTGATTGGCAGTATGAAGGTGCCGTATTATTTGGAATAAAAGTGCAGCAGAAGGTGCCGAACATTTCGCATACCCCGCCCCTTTCTGCCAGCAACATATCCAATGCTATACGGTTCTGCCACGCTGTCAAAGAGGTGGCGTCCAATTGTGCTGCTATACCTTTGATAGCATCTCTGGTGTAATTCACAAACCTCTGCTGGTTGTAGTAAATGTAGTTTATCCAGTCGACATTCTTATTGGGCTGTACCCATAGGAAGAGTGAGGTGAGTCCTGCTGTTACTTGATTCTGTGCTTTAAATTCATCCGGAACTCCTCGTGGAACACCTATTGAGTCTATATAAACCCGGTTGTCAAAGGATCCTTGGGGTGTTTCTCACTTAAACCGTTTAAAATAGTGTTTACCTGGTAGTTTCATCAATTTGTTAGTCATAGGAACAATATAAAAGGGAAGCAACAGGCGGGTAAGGGCACAACTACCCTCCCATCTAGGTGGCAGTCTGGGTCTTAGTTTCATGTCCCCATACAGCCACCAAACATCAGCCAGTTGCCGTTTCTGTTCCTGAAACCATTTTTGTTGGTACTTAATGTCTGTAGTTGATGTTGTGGTCGCACAGTATTCAGGAGATAGGGTGCCAACCTTTGAATCATCCTTGTCTATGTTAGAGAAACAAGAAAAAATTCCTGGTAATGCTTGTACTGAAGGGGGTATACTTCGCATTTTAGTTTTAGGGTATCTCTTTTTCTCATTTGCACATTCAGACCCAGTAATATTTTCTGAAAACAGTCTTATTATGCAAGCTAAATCTGTTTCCTCTTCAGGGAGAGGAATGGTAGCTAGTTGTGGTCTTGGGTTTGCACAAGAAATACAATCACTTAACCCCTTAGATTGAGTTGTGTATCTGACCCATTCTATCCACTCATTTTTGTCTCCAAATCCTGTTTCTATACTTAATTGTTCCTTGTAGGTAAAATCTGTTTTAAACAAGGAGGGATTAAGTTGAAACTGAGTGGGCTCTGGGACTGGGGTGTTCTGACCAGGGAGTACAACCTTAATAGTAATTCTTCCTAGTAGATCACTCAGGCTGGGCCTATATACTCCTAGACCATAAACTCCAGCATCTGATACCTGCGGGTTTTTTATTGTCAAGGAGATGGGATTACATTTATTAGGTGTAAGCCAATCACGGGACTGGCAATCACCAGTCCACCCTCTTCGACTGTATATAGATATACGTTCTACCTGATCCTTCCTTTGTTTAGGGATCACGGCAGAACTAGCAAGCCAACCATTATCATCTGTTGACCACCACACATCAGCCCACGCACTGCATTCTGGAGTAGAACATAAGTATTTGCCCGTAAAAACATATCTTTGATACCCAATGTCTATGACTTGACTTAGATCAAATTGTATTGTGGTGGTCTTACCCTGTATAACATTTATGGTGACACCATCTGGCCCCTTCATTATCTGTCTTTCCCCTCTATGACCCATTATGTTCAGTATTGGAATGAGGTCAAAAAGCATATAAATCCCCACAACTATGCCCCCTACTATCAATGTGATCAAAAGGATTCTCCCTGTCCATGTTTTAGTAAAATACCCTGGTTCAAACATTAGTCTCTCTCTGGGTCTTCCCTCCACCCCTATGAGTCCATAATGTACCATTCCCTTCTCCTGTGGTGTGGCAGTTATTCAGATTTTTTATTTAAATGATGTGCCTTCTTGCAGTGGGTGAGGTGTATCCAAGGTATTCGCTCCACAATTTTCACTGCGGTGGGTGTAGACAACAGTACTTGATAGGGTCCTTCCCACCTGGGGTCAGACCAAGTCTTTCTCTTTATTATTTTTATCCAGACCCAATCTCCAGGTTGTACAAGATCTTCTTGTTCTGTTTTAGTCTCTTGACCTGTAAGAGAATTTGGGCATAGGAGTTCTTTAGTTGTTAGCAACTTTCTCATATAATTTGCCAGTTCATAGTCCATTTCCTCATCATCTCGAGCGAATGCTCTGAGTTGTGGAATATAATAAGGTTTACCATACAACATTTCATACGGTGTTAGGCCCTTAGCAGTAGGGGTAATTCTTGTACTTAACAATGCCATTGGCAAACACTGAACCCAGTTTTTTCCTGTTTCCTCCATCAATTTTCTTAGTTTACTCTTTAAGGTACCATTATGTCTTTCCACTGTGCCTGCAGATTGTGGGTGGTAGACACAGTGTTTTTTCAGGTCAATATTAAAACATTTACCAATCTGTTGTATTGTTCGGTTCACAAAATGGGAGCCATTGTCACTGTAAATTACCGAGGGGATCCCTTGTCGTGGAATCACCTCTTTGATTAGTACTTTGGCTACTGACTGCCCATCTGGGTGTGTCATAGGAAAAGCTTCCACCCACTTTGTAAACATATCAACAATAACCAGACAGTACTTTTTATTCTCACATTTGTTCAATTCAATAAAATCCATGCATATTGTGTGAAAGGGATAAGGGGGTTGTGGGAAATGACCTCGTAAGGGTCGTAGGGCACCTTGTGCATGGTATCTGTTACAAATCGGACATGTGAGACAAATTTTTTTTGAGTAGTTCGTAAATCCATATGTTGTGAATACCTTGTTGATCACCTGTACCATCCCTCCTTTTGAGGTATGGGCTTGCCCATGGCTCAATAATGCAGCATACCTAAATAATGATGTAGGTAAGATGGGTTTACCGTCTGTACTTGTATATACATCATTGACCAGTGTTGCCCCTTTTGATAACCACTTTTGTTTTTCACCTTCCGGTGATGCCTTCTGCATTTCTGATAACCATGTTTCATCAATAGCTTTCCGTACCTCACCATTTACTTGGAGATTTGTATAACATATGTACGTTATTTGCTGTCCTTCAGCAGCTGCTTTTGCTGTCTTGTCTGCTAGTGCATTCCCTAGGGTAATTGGATCTGTTCCCTTTCTATGTGCTGCACATTTACAAATAGCCACTTGTGCTGGTTTTTGTACATTTTCTAGAAGGGCAAGAATGAGATCTCTATGTGTGATCGGTTTACCTGTGGACATAATCATACCCCTATTTTTCCATTGCTAGGCAAATATGTGTATAGTGGAGAAAGCGTATTGGCTGTCAGTATAAATATTTATTATTTTCCCTTCCCCTAGACTGCAAGCCCTAGACAGGGCTATAATTTCAGCTTGTTGTGCAGCAGGGATGAGCCGAACACCCCCCTGTTCGGTTCGCACCAGAACCTGCGAACAGACAAAATGTTCGTGTAAACTTTAGAACCCTATTAAATACAATGGACTCGAACGTTCGAAATCTAAAGTGTTAATTATAAAGGCTAATATGCAAGTTATTGTCCTAAAAAGGGTTTGGGGACCTGGGTCCTGCCCCAGGGGACATGTATCAATGCAAAAAGAAGTTTTAAAAACGGCCGTTTTTTCGGGAGCAGTGATTTTAATAATGCTTAAAATGAAAAAATAAAAGTGAAATATTCCTTTAAATTTCGTACCTGGGGGGTGTGTATGATATGCATGTAAAGTGGCGCATGTTTCCCGTGCTTAGAACTGTCCCTGCACAAAGTGTCATTTTTGAAAGAAAAAAAGTCTTTTAAAACTGACTCGCGGCTATTAATGAATTGTCGGCTCCCGGCAATACATACAAAAGTCATTGATAAAAATAAAAAAAAAGCGTGGGGGTTCCCCAGAATTCAATTACCAGGCCCTTCAGGTCTGGAATGGATATTAAGGGGAACCCCGCCGCAAATTTAAAAAAAAATTGACGTGGGGTTCCCCCAAATATCCATTCCAGGCCCTTCAGATCTGGCATGGATTTTAAGGGGAACTCCACCCCAAATTTAAAAAAAAATGGCGTGGAGTCCCCCTAAAAATCCATACCAGACCCCTTATCCGAGCACGCAACCTGGCCGGCCGCAGGGGAAAAGGGGGGGACGAGAGAGCGGCCCCCCCTCCCTCCTGAACCGTACCAAGCCACATGCCCTCAACATGGGGAGGATGTCCCCATGTTGATGGGGACAAGGGCCTCATCCCCACAACCCTTGCCCGGTGGTTGTGGGGGTCTGCGGGTGGGGGGCTTATCGGAATCTGGAAGACCCCTTTAACAAAGGGGACCCCCAGATCCCGCCCCCCCCCTATGTGAATTGGTAAGGGGTACATTGTACCCCTACCATTTCACGAAGAAAGCGTAAAAAAATGTTTAAAAAAACACACAAACACCTTGAAAAAGTCCTTTATTTAAAAAAAAAAAAAAAAAAAAAAACAGCGGTGAAATCCAGTGTCCCGCGGCGATCCCGATGTCCAGCGCTGTCCTTCATTGGTTGTGCCTGAGCGGACCTGATGGGGAACTCCCTCTCAGTATTTTAAATGTATAGACCCGCCCCTTCTAAAGTTCCCCATCAGGTCCGCCAGCGGACCAGATGCGGAACATGAGAAGGGGCGGGTCTATACATGTATTACCAAAGTGAGAGCAGTTCCCCATCAGGTCCGCCCCCTCGGTATGTCGGACCCGCCTACGTCATTGGCTTGAGCGGGGAACTTCCTTCACTATGTAAATTTAAATTACACAGTGAAGGAAGTTCCCCGCTCAAGCCAATGACGTAGGCGGGTCCGACATACCGAGGAGGCGGACCTGATGGGGAACTTCTCTCACTGTGGTAATACATGTATAGACCCGCCCCTTCTCATGTTCCGCATCTGGTCCGCTGGCGGACCTGATGGGGAACTTTAGAAGGGGCGGGTCTATACATTTAAAATACTGAGAGGGAGTTCCCCATCAGGTCCGCTCAGGCACAACCAATGAAGGACAGCGCTGGACATCGGGATCGCCGCGGGACACTGGATTTCACCGCTGTTTTTTTTTTTTTTAAATAAAGGACTTTTTCAAGGTGTTTGTGTGTTTTTTTTTACAATTTTTTACACTTTCTTCGTGAAATGGTAGGGGTACAATGTACCCCTTACCAATTCACATAGGGGGGGGGCGGGATCTGGGGGTCCCCTTTGTTAAAGGGGTCTTCCAGATTCCGATAAGCCCCCTGCCCGCAGACCCCCACAACCACCGGGCAAGGGTTGTGGGGATGAGGCCCTTGTCCCCATCAACATGGGGACATCCTCCCCATGTTGAGGGCATGTGGCTTGGTACGGTTCAGGAGGGAGGGGGGGCCGCTCTCTCGTCCCCCCCTTTTCCCCTGCGGCCGGCCAGGTTGCGTGCTCGGATAAGGGGTCTGGTATGGATTTTTAGGGGGACTCCACGCCATTTTTTTTTAAATTTGGGGTGGAGTTCCCCTTAAAATCCATGCCAGATCTGAAGGGCCTGGAATGGATATTTGGGGGAACCCCACGTCAATTTTTTTTTTAATTTGCGGCGGGGTTCCCCTTAATATCCATTCCAGACCTGAAGGGCCTGGTAATTGAATTCTGGGGAACCCCCACGCTTTTTTTTTATTTTTATCAATGACTTTTGTATGTATTGCCGGGAGCCGACAATTCATTAATAGCCGCGAGTCAGTTTTAAATGCATTTTTTTCTTTCAAAAATGACACTTTTTGCAGGGACAGTTCTAAGCACGGGAAACATGCGCCACTTCACATGCATATCATACACACCCCCCAGGTACGAAATTTAAAGGAATATTTCACTTTTATTGTTTCACTTTAAGCATTATTAAAATCACTGCTCCCGAAAAAATGTCCGTTTTTAAAACTTCTTTTTGCATTGATACATGTCCCCTGGGGCAGGACCCGGGTCCCCAAACACTTTTTAGGACAATAACTTGCATATAAGCCTTTATAATTAGCACTTTAGATTTCTCCCATAGATTTTTCGAATTTGCCGCGAACACCCCAATTTGTTCGCTGTTCGGCGAACGGGCGAACAAGCAATGTTCGAGTCGAACATGAGTTCGACTCGAACTCGAAGCTCATCCCTATTGTGCAGAATAGGAATTGGGAAGGGATCTGGCTTCAATGACCTGGTCATGTGTCACTATAGCATAAGCTGTTTGATTTATCCCTTTATCATTTTTTCTACACGACCCATCAACAAAGAAGGTAATGTCAGCATCTAGAAAGGGAACATCAGTGAGATCCTTTCTAGGGAGTACCCGTTCATCAATTTGAGCTATACAATCATGTGGATCCCCGTCACCAGGTGTTGGCATTAGTGTAGCGGGATTCAATGTAGTGCACCTCTCAATTGTAAGGTGTGGCTGTCCCAGAAGTGTAGTCATGCATGATAAATGTCTGGCTGGAGATAAATAGGAGATCTTGTCTTGTAGTAAGATCACTGAGATGGCATGTGGGACCTTAAGTACCAGGGGATGGAACAATACTATCAATGCAGAGGACCGTATGGCCAATGAGGCTGCTACTACAGCTTGTACACAGTGGGGCAAACTCCGTGCCACTGGATCTAATTTAGTTGAGTAAAATGCAATTGGTTTGTGTTTATCCCCATAAACCTGAGTGAGAACAGAAGTCATGTACCCCTCTTTACAGTCTACAGTCTGATAAAATATTTTACTGTAATTGGGTAAGCTGAGCACAGAGGAACCCACAATGAGGTGCTTCACTTTTGTAAATGCATCCTCTGCTTGTACATTCCACTGGATGCAATCTTTCGCAGACATTTGTGTACCATAGATGAGATCAGAAAGAGGCGCCACCTCCGTAGCATAATTAGCTATTCATGCTCTACAAAAATTTGCCATACCAAGAAATGACATCATTTCTTTTTTGGTGCGTGGTTTGGGGACTTGAAGGATGGCCTCTTTTCGGATCTCATCCAGATGTCTGCCTTCTTGAGACAAAATATAACCCAAGTATGTCACCTTTTCTTTCCATAGTTGTAGTTTATGCTTGCTGACCTTGTGACCTTGTTCTGCGAGGAAATGCATCAGAGCCAAGGTGTCAAGTTTGCATTGTTGCTCCGAAGGAGCTGCTACCAAAATGTCATCCACATACAAGAGAATTTGACTCCCACAGGGAGGTACAAACCGAGACAAATTATTGGACATTTCTTGTGAGAAAATAGTTGGACTTTCACAATATCCCTGGGGTAACCTGGTGTATGTGTATTTTTTCTTTTTATGTGTAAAAGCGAACCAGAACTGACTGTCTTTGTGTAAGGCAATAGAAAAGAAAGCGTTACTGATATCAATGACAGAAAATACCTTGTTATCTGGGTGAAGGTCGTTCAGAAGTACATGCGGGTCTGGGACCACCGGGGCCCTCGGTAATACGGCCCTATTGACCGCCTGTAAATCCTGTACAAGTCTCCACCCATCTTCCCCTCCATTCTGCTTCCTAACTGGGAACAGGGGCGTGTTACATGGTGAATCCGGACATTCAATGATGACACCATTTTTTAGTAATTCCATTATCAAGTGGTCTGCTCCCTCTTCGGCATCTTTCCTTAGTGGATATTGTTTTTGATGAGGCCTCATTGTACTTTTAGGGGTTATTTGGACCTCAAGAGGGGAACTTTAGAAGGGGCGGGTCTATACATTTAAAATACTGAGAGGGAGTTCCCCATCAGGTCCGCTCAGGCACAACCAATGAAGGACAGCGCTGGACATCGGGATCGTCGCGGGACACTGGATTTCACCGCTGGAATGTTTTTTTGTTTTTTTTTAAATAAAGGACTTTTTCAAGGTGTTTGTGTGTTTTTTTTAAACATTTTTTTACGCTTTCTTCGTGAAATGGTAGGGGTACAATGTACCCCTTACCAATTCACATAGGGGGGGCCGGGATCTGGGGGTCCCCTTTGTTAAAGGGGTCTTCCAGATTCCGATAAGCCCCCCGCCCGCAGACCCCCACAACCACCGGGCAAGGGTTGTGGGGATGAGGCCCTTATCCCCATCAACATGGGGACATCCTCCCCATGTTGAGGGCATGTGGCTTGGTACGGTTCAGGAGGGAGGGGGGGCGCTCTCTCGTCCCCCCCTTTTCCCCTGCGGCCGGCCAGGTTGCGTGCTCGGATAAGGGGTCTGGTATGGATTTTTAGGGGGACTCCACGCCATTTTTTTAAAATTTGGGGTGGAGTTCCCCTTAAAATCCATGCCAGATCTGAAGGGCCTGGAATGGATATTTGGGGGAACCCCACGTCAATTTTTTTTTTAATTTGCGGCGGGGTTCCCCTTAATATCCATTCCAGACCTGAAGGGCCTGGTAATTGAATTCTGGGGAACCCCCACGCTTTTTTTATATTTTTTTATCAATGACTTTTGTATGTATTGCCGGGAGCCGACAATTCATTAATAGCCGCGAGTCAGTTTTAAAAGACTTTTTTTCTTTCAAAAATGACATTTTTTGCAGGGACAGTTCTAAGCACGGGAAACATGCGCCACTTTACATGCATATCATACACACCCCCCAGGTACGAAATTTAAAGGAATATTTCACTTTTATTTTAGCATTATTAAAATCACTGCTCCTGAAAAAACGGCAGTTTTTAAAACTTTTTTTTGCATTGATACATGTCCCCTGGGGCAGGACCCCGGTCCCCAAACACTTTTTATGACAATAACTTGCATATCAGCCTTTATAATTAACACTTTAGATTTCGAACGTTCGAGTCCATTGTATTTAATAGGGTTCCAAAGTTTACACGAACATTTTGTCTGTTCGCAGGTTCTGGTGCGAACCGAACAGGGGGGTGTTCGGCTCATCCCTGCACACCACTGGTGTCACCGAAAAATAAAAAAATTACTGCGGGAAAGTAAGTATCCGCTACACATACATGAATCAAATGCTTTTTATATCCAAGACACTAAAGTTGTATATAAAACCCCATACTTTATACTACAAAGGGTATACAAATAACCTGAGGGATCTGGAGTAAAAACTGGACATACACTGACCTACCTGATCCCTACACTGACCATTACACTGACCTACCTGATATCCACACTGACCACTATACTAACCTACCTGATCCCTACACTGACCATTACACTGACCTACCTGATCACTACACTGACCACTATACTAACCTACCTGGATCCCTACACTGACCTACCGGATCCCTACACTGTCCATCAAACGCAGCCGCTGTGCCATCAAACGCAGCCACTGTGCCATCAAACGCAGCCTCATTGTGCCCATCAAACGCCGCAGCCTCATTGTGCCCATCAAACGCAACCACTGTGCCCATGAAACGCAGCCACTGTTCCATCAAACGCAGCTGCTGTGCCATCAAAAGCAGCCGATGTGCCATCAAACGCAGCCGATGTGCCATCAAACGTTGCCACTGTTCCATCAAATGCTGCCACTGTGCCCCCCCTGCCCGCTGTCTGATAGAGGGGGTGGCTGGAGAGAGGGGGCGGCGCCCATGCGCCCTTATGGACACACTGCCACTGCCTCTAGTTAAACAAGACCCCCAGCTAGGAGGACTGTGTGTGTGTGGGGGTGATAAGAAGGGACCCCAATACAGGAATCCCCCTCTCTTCCCCCTTCAGTTATGAGGATTGCAGGGGGTGATATTAGGGGACTCCCATCCAGGAAAATAGGAACTCCCCTCCCTTCCCCACCAGTTAAAAAAGACCCCCAGTTGGGAGGACTGCAGAGGGGTGATGGGGGGGGACCCTGCTCACCCCCCTCTAATAGAAAAAAAGAGCACTGGCCAGGAAGACTGCAGGCAGCAGTCCTCCCCCCCCCCCAGAAGGTGAATAGTGTGTGGTGAATTGTGCCTGTGTACAGATGCAGAGAGTCATATACACACAGCAGCCCAAGAGAGGGAGGAGGGGGGGGGGTGACTCACAGTAACAGATAAGGAGGAATAATTCCTGCACAGCTCCAATGTCTGCAGCTCTAGGCTGTCACTGCATCTTCTGTGTTCTCCATGCTGTGTGATAAAACTTCTCTCCCTTCACCTAGTGTGGACAGATGATCCCGGGCTCTGCACAAGGGGGAGGGTGGAGGTGGGGAGAAATATGTGCAGGGAGTTGAAGTGCCCCCTTCCCTTATTGGTCAAAGCTGTGAAAGCCATAGTAAGGGAGAGGAGGATTGGTGCTGCGGGACTGATTCGGGTCTCGGGCAAACAGAAAGCTGGGCAGAGGATTCAAAACCCTAAGCACTAGCGCGGAGGAAGAAGCGAAATCCTCCTCCACTTTCAACGCTGGGCAGTGACGTCACTGGTTGCCAGACACCAGGCGGCTATAGCAACCAGTGTTTAGGTGTATAGTCAGGTGGAGGTGGAGGCGGAGCCAGAGCTATGGTGGCTCAGTCCGCCTCTGTTCCATGAATTGCTGAATGTTCCCAGTGTCAGTTTCATTCCGGGACACTGTTTTGTCCCGGAATGAAGGTGCCCAGGACCAGGGACATAGATGTCAATTAAGGGATAATCCTGGGCAATCCGGGACACGTGGGCACCCTAGCGGTGACATAACAATCTCCTCCTCGGGTATAAATAGAATGCTTTGCATGCTTTGATAATATGCAAAGTGAATGGCGTTGGCGCCTATGCCAAGTAAATGACTTCCTGTGTTCACTAGGCACTGGGCAGCCGCTCGCACAGGACCCAATATTTAGCAATCCAGCTTCCTTGGGGATCAGCCAGGTATGGCACATGCATACTTACATTGGTCCAAGCTGGTCCAATGTATCTACGCAATAGCAGCCACACCTAAACTTCAGCTTTAAATTAAATCAACAAGTCTTAGCAAAAAGCAGAGAAGGAAGTACCATCATAGGGCACAATTTTTGGGGAGACACCGTGGAACGATTTAGATGCAATAACTTAACATCTTTCAAATGCTGGTAGAAATTTTCACTCAGTTTTCACTCAGTCCTACATCTGTTTGCTTTACTTTGCCTGTGCTATATAGTGAATGGAACCCAGGACCCCAAAGCTACAAAGAAACAGTGTTAGCTACTTTGCTTCAGTTTTATATTATGAAAAAACTGGTGTTAACTGTTCATAAAGGTCTGTAACTGATGTGGTAGTTCAGTGTATGTTTCTGAGTGTTGCTGATTGCAACTTATTCAAATAAAAGGTATCAGCATCGATTTTTTGAGATTGTCACGGGAATTCCATTCACGTAAGGTATTACACAGGTTCTCACAAGATTCATAGTACAAAGCTGTTTTCCAATTCCCACCAGCAGAACTATGAGTCATCCTACCTATCTCGCTCTGTTATTCTTGCCGTCACCTTGGACACACAATAACTAGCTGTACAAGGTTGTGTACGCTGACAGTCCTAGTCAATTTTATGGGTTTTTACAAACTCTGAGCCACAGGCTAAATATAAAGGTAATGCCACTGACCAAACCAGTTCCCCCACCCTGCTTCATTCAACAGATTTCAGCCATACTATACATACAAGCCAGGGGGCACAGGTACTAATTACTATCTGGGTCAATGCTCCTCAGTCTTTTCATACTAGGTTCCAATCGCTGCAATAGGGAGAAGGAGTAATCCATACTTGTGTAAAAGTTACTGCACTGGCTGAAAGGTGTACAAATGCCAGAGCTATTCACAGTGCACTTAAACCCTGTAGACACGATAGGTTTTACCGATGAAAACAGTCCAATGGACTTTTTTCATCGGACAAACCGATCGTGTATGGGCCCCATTGGTCTTTTTTCCATCGGTGTTAAAAAATAGAACATGTTTTAAATTTATCCGATGGGAAAAAAACGATAGCAAATTACTATCGTCTGTGGGGAACTCCATCAGATAAAAAACCCACGCATGCTCAGAATCAAGTTGATGCATGCTCAGAAGCATAGAACTTAATTTTTCTTGGCTCGTCGGAGTGTTTTACGTCACGGCGTTTGGGACGATCGGTTTTTTGACTGATGGTGTGTAGGCAAGACTGATGGAAGTCAGCTTCATCGGATTTCCAATGGAAAAATCCATTGGTTTAAAATCCATAGGAAATCCGATCGTGTGTACGAGGCTTTACAGTCAGAAAATAATTATTATTGTTATTATACAGGATTTATATAGTGCCAACAGTTTACGCAGCGCTTTGCAAGATAAGGGGAAACAGTACAATTACAATACAATTCAATACAGGAGGGATCAGAGGGCCCTGCTCGTTAGAGCTTACAATCTAACATAATGAAAATAATTAAAGAGGACCTTCAGTCTCTTTTTCAACTTTCCATCTATTAAATCTTCTGCCCTTGTTGTTTTAACTTTGGATAGTAAAAAAAAAAAAATTCTGCCAGTAAATAACTTATACAGCCCAATTCCTGTTTCTTGTCTGGTAAAAAGCCTAGGCTTATGACATCATGCACAGCTCTCTCTCTATTTCTTGTGAGAGTTTTCCCAGGAAGGGAGGGGGGATGAGTCATAAAAGGGACCAATCAGAGCTGCAGAGCTGGAGGTGTGCCTCTGTGTCTGTGTAAATCCAGGAAGTGAACAGGCAGCAGCTTCAGCTGCCCACAGTTAAAATGGCTGCAGCCAGACTCAGTGGAGGGAGATTTCTGCAGTATATTTGGCAAGTACAGAATCACAGTACAGTGGAACCTTGGATTACGAGCATAATCCGTTTCAGGAGAATGCTTGTAATCCAAAGCACTCGCATATCAAAGCGAGTTTCCCCATAGAAGTCAATGGAAACAAAGATAATTTGTTCCTCATTGACTTCTATTGCATGCAATACCGCATGTGGCCAGAGAGACTCGGAAATACTAGGAGACAGCTGGGCTGAACTCGGAAAGGCTCGGAAACACTCGGGAATGGAGTATTTACGAGTGTTTCCGAGTATTTACGAGTGATTCAGAGTTTTTCTGAACTGCTCCGAACTGTTCAGTGTCGTCTGCGCCCCCCCACCTCTGGCCAAATGCGGTACTGCACACCGGAGAGGCTTGAATCCTTCTTGTATTGCGAGACAACACTCGCAAACCGAGTCAAGATTTAAAAAAAAAAGTTGCTTGTCTTTCAAAACGCTCATTAACCGTGTTACTCGTAAACCAAGGTTCCACTGTATATATAAAATAATATGCAAAGTGATGGAGGGAAGCTTCAGAATGGCAAAGATGTTTTCATTACACATTATGTGAGCAGACTGCAGTTCCTCTTTAACAAAAGTCTCTTGTTCTTTACCAAACAGAATGGCATTAAACACCAGCTTTTTTGATGCACATATTTAAAAAAAATTCACTTTATAAATAACTATATCTAGCAGTCTTCTGGCCAGTCACATGATGCCTTTGGTATTTCCTCTTATCTTCTCACATATGGGAGCGCACATGTGAGCAGAATTCTGTGCCGCGGTACTGTTTAGCCTAGGATAGTGTGATTAAATATCCCCAGGGGTGTGTCCATGGTGTTCTGGACTCACAGGAAGTGTGTTGAATGATGCGGGCATCATTCAACCTGGAAGAGAAGCGGCGCTGGACATCAGAGCTTTGAATCTGTGGGGGACAGCACTACAGAGCAGGGAAGTATTGCAGAAAAAGAGATCTTATTTTTAGTCAAACGATGGACAATTTATTATTTACTTTTAGTCAGACAACAGAGTTGGGCTTTAAAACAGCTCAAACCTAGTCATAATAGTAATCAGGTTTACTAATTTGTAGCGGGTATGTACTTTTTAAACTGGTGAGGACACCAGTGATGCATAGTTCCCTGCGGCCCAGCAGGTGGCGCTGTCACTTTGGGCCGGGGTTGAACCATCACTGCAGTGCCGTACCCTTTGTGACCTCTCGCAGCGGTTGTACGGCGGGGCGGGGAACCCGCCGTGCATCCTGGGAGAGGGTATAAAGGGGGGCAGACATCTTCGCCACGAGGTGGGAGTCCCGGGCACCTTCAGCCTGAGGGCTGTTGTTGCGGTCGGTGTCCAGGCGGCCTAGGCCTGGGCACTTGGAGTTCGTGTTCCATCCCAGACACCTTCAGTCTGGGGTGAGGTACTCAGCCGGAGGCCTGGGGCCCAGTACCTTCCGCTGGGTCCCGCGAGGGAGGGATCATCCTAGGGGGCCCCGGGAGTGGGGCACCCGAATCCAGAGGCATAAGGGACCGGAGGAGGGACTCACCCGAAGACCTGGTGCAACATATTGCCAGTGTCGGGTGTAACTATGGAGACCTCCCGGAGGGATATCTTTCCCGAACAGGGGTCCAATTCAAAGAGGAAGTTCAGTCCACGTTCAATGACCGGTGGCAGCGGTCCAACTATTTCACTCAGGTCAGTGGCAGGGGCCTGCTATTAGGCCCGTGGCAGGGGCCTCAACAGTTCATCCGGTCTGTGGCAGAGACCACCCTCACGGTTGGTGGCAGAGACCGTGCGCCAGGCCTATTCGCTAAAAAGGAATAGGAGAGCTTAGTTGTGCCTGGGCCTACTCGTTCCCACACCCCATGTTCGTCTGTTATTGGAAGTTCAACTGAGTGTGTTCATTGTACTGTATGAGAAATAAAGGAGTGTTGGACTTTCGATTGGTGTGGGGCTCTATCATTGGCAGACACATCTCCATGGGACAACTGAGGCTTCGTATGCAGTGGACAGACCCGGAGGTAATTCAACTAACTTTGCTCACCCCTCTTATACACACGAGGGTAGAGCTTGGCGTAGTGTCCCTGCACTCTCCTCTCCCAGGTACCCCTAGACACAAGCCATACACCGTAGGAAAGAGGGAGAGTGAGGGTATCGCTACACATTTATTTAGGAAGACACCAGTGTGCAAAGTGCAGTAACTTATAGCAGCCAATATGAAAACATCAAACATTGATATGGCTAACCTTTACTGGTAAAATAGGAAATTTGGTTGGATAGTAATAGAGTTCTGATGTGCTGACAAATGTTGGTGTGGGTGGCAAATTCATATCCCTGTTGCAATACTGACACTGAGCTTCCTATCTTAAGGTGACCAGATTTTTAAAATGAAATCCGGGGACATTTTTTTTTTCTACTAGTAATGGCGGCAATCAGCGACTCTCTGCCCATCGCCGCCGCCCGCCTCATAGCCTGTCAAGTCTTACTCTCCGGGCCCCGGCTACTATTGGGTGGGGAGAGGAGGAAGATCACTCCACCAGGGAAGTCAAGAAGATAAGCAGGCAGGCGGCTAGCCGGGACTTGAGCCAAGGCAGAAGAACATGTGAGCGGAGCTGAATGGGCATGCGCCCAAAACTTAAGAAATATTCCCTCCACTCTGACCAGCATATGATCATCAGAAAGGGGCACAGATAATGGAAAAAAATACACCCCCCTAAGCTAGTAGGAGCGGCAGACCGGGGGTGTGTAATTCAGATTATTTATTTTTTTATTCTGCACTGACTGTCTTTGAAATTGCCCCAGGCCCTGTTCAAATCCAATCCGGGGACAAAACCAGGGACAGATTTGATACAGGGACAGTGTCCTCAATCCGGGGACTGTCCCCTGAAACTTGGGGTTGTCTGGTCACCCTATCCTATCTGCCACTGCAACTGTAATGCAGGCAGCAAAGTAGCAGAAGATCTCTAAAGCTGGGAGGG
This sequence comes from Rana muscosa, assembly GCA_029206835.1. Taxonomy (NCBI): domain Eukaryota; kingdom Metazoa; phylum Chordata; class Amphibia; order Anura; family Ranidae; genus Rana; species Rana muscosa. The sequence continues at coordinate 924,023,254 of CM055117.1, forward strand.
TGGAATCTAATGAGGATTCACAGACACTAGTTCCCCCTCAGCTCCACTTTCCTTGTGTTTGACAGCAGGCAGTGGGTGGATTCATAGCCAACAGACAGCCTGCTATTGGCTGTAAAAAAATGCCCATTGTCTGCTATCAATCACAAGGAGGTTGACCCTTAGGGACTCCGTAACTGTCAAGGAGGTTGCAGCTGTCTGATTGGATGCTGCAACTCTTGTAGTGGGTAGCACTTTCGCCTAGCAGTAAAAAGGATCGCTGGTGTCGAATCCCAACCACGACACTACCTGCCTGGAGTTTGCATGTTCTCCCTGTAGGGTGACCACGTGTCCCGGATTTTCCGGGACAGTCCTGCATTTTGCAGGTCTGTCCCGGGCACATTCATTCCAGGACAATACAGTGTCCCGGAATGAAACTGACACAGCCACCCCCCGGGCCAATCTGATGCCCCCAAAAAAGGCCGCCACATCACCGCTTTACTCACTGACAGTACTTGTCCTGGCCGGGAATGCCTGGAGGAGCACAATCCCGCCCCCTGCTTGTAATTGGAGAAATCATAAATCCCGCCTCTTGTGTCCAATCACTGTGCTGTGATTCGTTACAGCACAAGCTGATTTTTGGGAAGGGAGGGTGTCCCTGAATGGTAGTTTGGAAATGTGCCTGCGTGGGTTTCCTCCGGGTACTCCGGTTCCCTCCCACACTCCAAAGACATGCTGGAAGGTTAATTGGCTTCTGTCCAAAATTGGCCCTAGTATATGAATGTGAGTTGGGGACCTTGGATTGTGGGCTCCTGGAGGGTAGGGACCGATGTGAGTGTGCGATGTATGTGTGGAGCTCTGTGTAAATTGACGGCGCTCTATGGGTACCTTAAATAAATAATAATATAATAGATGAGCATCTCAATGAGATACAATGTACAGGGATAGGGAGTATTGTACCCACACTCACTCAGGTTGAACTGGATGGACTGGTGTCTTTATTCAAACTTACTAACTATGTAAACTATGTCAACTATTTATACAGCGATCGCTGCTATAAAAATGCATTGATTGCTGTATAAATAAGACTGGCAGGGAAGGAGTTAACACTAGGGGGCGATCAAGGGGTTAAATGTGTTCCCTAGGAGTGATTCTTACTGTGGAGGGAGGGGACTGACTGGTGGAGGTGACCAATGGTTGTTCCTCTGTACAAGGGACACACCATCGGTCTCCTCTCCCTGACAGGACATGGATCTATGTGTTTACACACAGAGATCCACAGACCTGCTCAGTTACTGGGCAATCGCGGGTGCCCGGCGGCCATCGTGGCCACCGGGCATGCGCATCGGGTCCCTAGTGATGCGGTGCGCGCGCGCCCCCCTAGTGGCCTGGGAAGGCGCAATGTCATATGACACGGGTGGTGCATGACACTACAGGTTCTCTGCCTTCCAAGCCCATTGTCAGACCAGGCAGAACTTCTCACACCAAGAGGCACTGGGCCCCTTGGAATCCTCCATGCTAGGGAAGTATTCCCGACCCATACATTACATGGTGCATTCTCAATTCAGTTTCCTTAACCCATTGGGAAGGCCCCTCAGGACTCCCATCATACCAGCAGGAGCATTAAACAATGTCCATCCTATCCATAAGCACTGGACAATTCGTGGAGTGCCTCTACTGGACACTGATAAGAAAAGATACCACACTTGATCTAAGCCAAAAGACAGAGAAGAACTGGATTATTTGGTGCCATTGAGTTTGGTACAGTGAGGAGCAGGTCATTGAAGTTAGCTTTTTTGAAATTTAGAGTTCTTGTCACATCAACATGCTTCTCTTTCACGTAACTTACGGCAAATGTGATTACACCATGATCACTATTACCCAAGCTGCCTCTAACTTGCACATCTAAGCTGTTGTTGAAATTAATAGATCCAACATTTTTCCTTGTTGTGGCTTCTACAATCTGTTCCATGAAATTGTTCTGAAATAGGTTTAAGAAATGGCAAGCCTTTGTTGACCATGCAGTTTCATTTACCCAATCAATATCAGTATAATTAAATCACCCATAATAATAATTACCTGGCTTTCCAGCCATTTCAGTCTGTGAAAGTTTGCTAGGAGGCCATAAAGAAAGTCCCGGAGCTAAAAGGGAACCTCAGCGCAGGGACACATGACTGAGGGACGCTGTGGAATGGTGCACAGAAAGTAATGTAGGGCCGGGTGCAGTATTAGCCATGCACAGGGGGTGGGGTTTTGGTCATTTTGCTGGGAGCCTATATATTGCAGGGGGGCGGAGCCTGGCATTCTGGTGTGGTAAGCAGGACAGGGACACACAGTGCACATTTTCTGTGTGATTTCCCCCCTGCTATGGAGATTCTGGACGGCCTGCTTGAGCGGTTGCGCTCTGAAGCCCATGAGCATGGGCCACAATGGTTCTCCGAGCAGCTTGCTGAGATGCTGCCAGGGACGAGGGAAGGTAGGTCTGCTGCCCCCCCCGCCCCCCCCTTCGCCCCAGCGTGCGCGGAGATCGCGGCCTCCGGTGCGATGCAGTCCAGAGGTCGCATCCAGGGTGTGTCGCCGAACAGGGAGCCCGGATCCGGACCCTCCGGGCCCCAGTGGCAAGCGACCTGCGTCCGGGTCAGCTGGGGGCACCGGGAGGAATCCCCGTCCTAGGCAGGACCCGGCCGGGAGGGTGATGTCTCCTTCCCCTCCCAGGCCTGCAGCGGTGGACAGGGACGAGGCGGTGGCGCGTGCTGGGCCTTCCGCCCGGCAGGGGGCCAACCAGCATGGGAGATCAGCCAGAGCGGCCACGGGCCCCTCCTCCAGGGCGGCCGTGGTCGACCCGGGGAGAAGCAGAGGTTCTGTCGGGGGTGATGGCGTCGGCTCCAGTGCGGCATCTGCAGGCAAGCAGCGCACCCCGCGTGTTCAGATGGTGATCGAGAGGCGGGAAGATGGTCGGGCCCCGGGTGATGTCGCGGCCGGTGGACCCCCGGCCCGGTCGGTGGCTACGTTCTGAGGGAGAGCTGTCGGACACGGACTCGGATGGTCCTGATGGAGTGGCGGGCCCGTCGGGGCTTCAGCGCGGATCCGATGGGGCGGCTGGTCGGTCGGTTTCCCCTGGGCAGCCGGGTAGGTCCCATTCTTTTCCTTTCACTGTATCTGCTCCGGTTCCCGTTTTGTCTGTGTCTCCCCCTCCCCCTTGCAGCAGTGTCTGGGTATGCGGTTGGGGGTGGTTCCGTGCCGGCACCGGTGGTCCCGGCAGGTTTGGGTTTGATGTCGGGGGTGGGGGCCCCGGGTGCTGGTGCGATTTTTCTGCAGCAGCTGGTGGCGTCTCTGTTTCAAGGCTGTAGGGACATGGCAGGTGGGGAGCTGTTGTGGTTCCCTGGCTTCCGCGGTGCCGCCGGTGACGGCGTGGCTGGTAGGCAGGCGGGTGCTCCGTCCCTGCCGGTTTCAACTGGGGGGTACAGGTTGGGCTGCAGCAGCCTCAGGGGGCTCCCGGGACTGTTCCTGCTCCCGTGCCGGTTACTGTGACTGGGGGTACAGGGGTGGGCGTGGGTCCTCCGGTGGCTGCTGCTTCTCAGGTGAGTACAGGTACTTCTGGGTTCACTTCTCCCCGGTGCAGGCACCGCAGGGGAGTGCGGGGGCGAGTGTCATTCCCACGGTGGAGGTTGGCACCTCCCAGGTGAGTACAGGGGCTTCCGCGGCAGGGTTGACGGCGGACGGGGTTCGTTTGGCTGATGCAGCTAGGTGTGAGGTCTACCTCTGCTATGAGGGGCCACTGGGTTCCCATTTTAAGCCCGAGGTGAGGGAACGGATTTGGAAGGGTGAGTATGTGAAGATTTTCTCGTTACTGCCGCTTGAGAAGTTTCATTTGGATAAAGTCAAGCCGGATGAGACCAAAAAGGAAGAGGAGGAGAAGCGGCGGTATCGCCTCATCCCTCGGACGTTTGCCAATTGGGCGCAGGCGTTCTACATATTGGCTAGCGTCATTGGGGAAAGGGCTCCTGAGAATTGTTCGGGGTTGTTCTGCTATATTGACTCCATTAGCGAGGCTCAGAGGATGTATGGAGGGGTGGCGTGGCTGCGCTATGATGAGCAGTTCAGGTAGCGGAAGGTGTTGAGACCATCCTTGCGATGGGATCAGAAGGATATTGGCTTGTGGATGAGGCTCATGACACAGGCCAAGGCAGGTTCGCAGCCCTTTCAGGGGGGGGGCGGGGGTGCCCGAGCCTCCTCGCCATTGGCCGGAAAGCGAAAGGGGTTATGCTGGCAATTCAACGAGGGCACGTGTAGGTTCGGGGGCTCCTGCTGTTTCCGACACAAGTGTTTCGGCTGTGGGGGGGGCCCATCCTTTGTCCAAGTGTTTTAAAAAAGGGAGGAAGCAGGCCGATGCTGGAAAAAGGGAGGACGCCGGTGAGAGTGGAAAAAATGGCACCCTATCTAAGTAGGTATCCGAATCGGGGGCGGCACGGGCACTGTGGTTGGGCTTTAAGGAGGGGTTCGTGATTCCTAGTGAATTAACTACGGTCCCCGCTGTTGCGGCCAACCTACGTTCAGCATATGAGCATCCGGAGGTGGTTTCTGGTAAACTACAGAAGGAAGTGAGTTTGGGTAGGATGGCGGGTCCGTTTTCGGATCTGCCAATGGGGGACCTGGTGGTTTCGCCGTTGGGGGTGGTGCCCAAGCGGGAACCGAATCAGTTTAGGCTCATTCATCACTTGTCTCACCCGAAGGGTGGTTCGGTGAATGATGCGATCGATCCTGCCCTGTGCACAGTGTCGTATGCGTCCTTTGACGAGGCTTTGCGCTGGGTGCAGCGGTTTGGGAGGGGAGCGCTCATGGCAAAAACTGACATTGAGTCGGCGTTTCGCCTGCTGCCAGTACACCCGGATAGTGTCAGACTGTTGGGATGTTGCTGGGAGGGGGCTTATTTTGTGGACAGATGTTTGCCTATGGGTTGTGCAATTTCCTGTTCTTATTTCGAATTGTTCAGTTCTTTTTTGGAATGGGTGGTCAAGGATTTGTCGGGCCTGGGCTCGATTTTGCATTATTTGGATGATTTCCTGGTGATAGGTCCGTTGGATGACCGGACCTGTCTTATTTTGTTGTCCACTATTCAGCATATTTTCAAGGTTTTTGGCATTCCACTTGCGCAGGACAAGACTGAGGGGCCTGTTACGGTGTTAAAATTTTTGGGCATAGTTATTGATACGGTTAGGATGGAATGCAGGCTTCCAGAGAACAAGTTGGCTGATCTCCAGGAGTCGGTGGCGTCTGTAGCCCGTAGTTCGAAGGTGCAGTTGAAGGAGTTGCAATCAGTGTTGGGTAAGCTCAACTTTGCTTGCATGATTATGCCTATGGGTAGGGTGTTCTGCAGGCGTTTGGCAGCGGCCACTGCTGGGGTGAGGGCCCCGCATCATTTCATTCGCTTGGGCCGGGAACACAGGGACGATTTGCGGGTGTGGGATATGTTTTTGGAGAAATATAATGGGTGGTCATTTTGGATGGCACCGGTGGTACAGGCGAAGGAATTGGAGCTCTTTACTGATGCGGCAGGGTCGGTGGGTTTTGGGGCTTATTTCCAGGGGAGGTGGTGTGCTGACAGGTGGCCGGAGGCATTGGCGGAGTCGGTGTTGATCAGGAATTTGATGGTGCTGAAGTTGTTCCCTATAGTGTTGGCAGTAGAGCTGTGGGGGGGGAGAGTTGCAGAACCGGAGGGTTCGTTTTCATTGTGATAACATGGGGGTGGTGCAGACTATCAACTCTTTGACGGCATCGTCACTGCCAGTGGTGCGTTTGTTGCGCTATTTAGTGCTTAGGTGTTTAGAATTGAACATTGTGGTGTGTGCTGTGCATATCCCTGGGGTGGTCAACGAGGTGGCTGATGCGCTCTCTCGTTTACAGTGGGACAGATTTCGGCTGCTGGCTCCGGAGGCAGAGCATTGCCGGGTTCCGTGCCCGGGTGGATTGTGGGATCTCATGTTGGAACGGTGATGGCGTTGGTTTGGAGGTCTGTTGCGGAATCTACCTGGCGGTCGTATGAGCGCGTGTGGCGGGAGTGGTACGAACTGGTGAGTGTTCTTGGGGTCGGTACCTCGGCAGAGGACAGGCTCCATGTGTTGTTGTATTTTCTGTGGCGTAATTGTGAGCAAGGGGTGTCAGTGGCGTCCTTGAACGTCAAAATGGCGGGTTTAGCGTTCTTGTTCCGCTTTGGGGGGTGGAGGATGTCACAAAGGCTTTTGTGGTGCGCAAGGCTTTGCGGGGTTATCGTAAGGGGCGCGTGAAGCCTGATTCCAGGCGTCCGGTGTCCTTAGCAATGTTGGAAGTGCTAGTGGGGGTGTTGCCCCGGGTGTGCATTTCTATGTTCGAGGTTCAGTTGTTTCGCACGGCTTTTGTGGTAGCGTTTTTTGGGGCATTGAGGGTGGGTGAATTGGTTAGCCCTTCTAAGTCAGTGGCGGGGGGTTTGGATGTTGCGGATGTGAAGGGGCATGGGGACTCTGTCACGTTGGTTATTCGGAAGTCGAAAACCGACCAGTTGGGAAAAGGGACTAATGTGGTGCTGGGTAGGGTTCCCGGGCTGGGTTTATGCCCGGTGCAGGTGTTCCGGGAGTGGTTGGTGTTGCACCCTCCTGGAGCGGGTCCTCTGCTGGTTCACGAAACTGGGAATCCCCTGTCCAGGTATCAGTTTGGTGCGGTGTTCAAACGTTGCCTGGGGGCCGGGGGGTACAATGCTGCTGATTATTCAGTTTGTTTTATTAGTTTTTATTAGTTTGTTTTATTAGTTTTTATTAGTTATTAGTTTGTTTCCCGGAATGGGGGGTTGGTTGTTCGCCATTGCGAACTGGAGGGGGAGTATGGCCTCTATTTACGGGGGGATGGAGTTCACTTGTCCGTGGTGGGCATTGACATGTGGGTCCTGGGGCTCCAGGACGGGCTACAACGTGCCTTACGGCTGTGGCGGGCCGCCCACGCGTAAGGGGTCACGATGGGCGTCTGTGGCAGTGGTCTCAGGTTCCTGAAGGTCGGATGGTGATGGTATATATATATTCATATGTGTATATCAGTTATGGTGGTAGGGGTGGGGGCCTGTCTTGGGATGGGCACCTCCCTTATCTGGTTATGGGCTATTGATCATCGGGCTGATTGGAGGAAGAAGGAGCGAGTCATTGTCTCTTGAGCCGATGGGATCGCGGCTGGAGGCCAGGATACGGTGGAGATCGTGGACAGCCGATGAGATAGCAGTTTGGTACCTTCTTTCAGGAACCCAGATGCAGCAAGTTAAAAAATATGTTGAAAAATGTTTGTGGTAAATATATATATATTTATGGAAAGAGATATATATATATATATATTTATTAAAAAAGGTTATTTTTATAAAGTTATTTTATACGTTATCTTTTGGAATAATAAAGGGGCCTTTGTTGGCCAATTAATCCAGAAGATGTCTTGTGGTTACTTAGATAAGTAAGTTTAGTAATAAGGATAAGGGGTTGTTTAATGCAGCATGCACACTAGCATTACACCAGTCAAGAGATATGCCGCATACAGACGATCGGACATTCCGACAACAAAACCGTGGATTTATTTCCGACGGATGTTGGCTCAAACTTGTCTTGCATATACACGGTCACACAAATGTTGTCGGAAATTCCGAACGTCAAGAACACAGTGACGTACAACACGTACGACGAGCCAAGAAAAAATTCGTTTAAAAGCCAGTGCGGCTCTTCTGCTTGATTCCGAGCATGCGTGGAATTTTGTGCGTCGGAATTGTGTACATGCGTTATAGAATTTCCGACAACAAGTCTTGTTGTCGGAAAATTTGAGAACCAGCTCTCAAATTTTTGTTGTCGGAAATTCCGACAGAAAATGTCCGATGTGGCCTACACGGTCGGAATTTCCGACCAAAAGCTCCCATCGAACATTTGTTGTTGAAAATTCCGAACGTATGTACGCGGCATTAGAGTTGATCTTAATTAACTCCACTTTAGTTATCTATGAACTGGTAATTATTTTTGTACATGGTGCAGTATTAGCACTACTTTGTAAAAGTGGCGCTATTAGGAACTACCTGAACCTGCTCTATGTGCCGGTAAAGTAAGTGGCAGGGATTTTTGAAAATTGTGCAGGCAATTTTGAAGAGCCATAGGGCCAAAAAATATTGTTGGGGCTTTACTGAATTACCCCATTTTTTTCTGCACAGATCATAGACTGCAATGTTCGTTTTGGGTAGACTGACTGCTTTAAGCCGCGTTCACACGACCGTTTTTAATGTCATTGAAAAAAACAACGTTTTTCTCAACGTGATTCTTCTCAAGCCTGCCTTGCCTACACACTATCATGAAAAAAAATGCTTGAGCAAAGCGCGCTAACGCACAACACGTACGACGGCACTATAAAGGGGAAGTTCCATTCGGATAGCGCCACCCTTTGGGCTGCTTTTGCTGATCCTTGTGTTAGTAAAGTTTGGTGAGAGACGATTCGCGCTTTTCAGCCTCGTGCTCTTCAGTCCGTTACAGCGTGACGAATGTGCTATCTCCATTACGAACGCTAGTTTTACCAGAACGAGCGCTCCCGTCTCATAACTTGCTTCTGAGCATGCATGTTTTTTTCACGTCGTTAAAGCCTACACACGGCCGTTTTTCACAATGAGAAAAACGACGACGTGAAAAACGACGAGAAGAAATAGAGCAGGTTCTAAATTTTTAATTCCCATTTTTCACGTTGCGAAAAATGCTCTGGAGCCCACACACGATCGTTTTTAATGACCAAATAAAAAAATGGCATTTTTCTCGTCATGAAAAACTGTCGTGTGTATGCGGCATTAGGCCTGATTCACACTATTGTGATTTCAGATGTGATTTGACCATTTTAGAGAGGACCTGTAGTCTCATAAAAAGTCTAAAAAGGTAATTTCATGTTTTTTGTTTTTAAGCTGACCTCCAGCCAAAAACAATTATTTGGCATTTGCATTGAAAAAATAAACACGAATAAGGTGTGTGCAATATGCAGCTACAGGTTACATAATACTCTTTCTTTTATTCCCCCTGCATACATTCAGTGCCAAATGTCTGCATCTAAAACGTACTGTTCCAGCTGAAGTACAGAAATCACAGCGGGTCACTCACTCTTGTCCAATCTGAAATAGTCTTGTATTCTTTTGCAGTATATTCTATAGGGGCAGTCGTATCTACACACACAGGCTCTGCCTTTTGCTTTGCAATGCTGCGCAATGGTTGTGCTTTACTGATTTTTCTTACAATGCAAGTCTACAAGTCAACCGGCCCATTGAAAAAAAAATACAGTATACCTGTATGGCTGATATATCTCAATAGGTATTAACAAGCCTGGCAAAGTGATTACAAATTGAGTGTTTGATCTATCTTGTGGTTAATCTGCAAATGTGTATAATAGCGAAAATATGTTGGAACAAACACAAAAGTGCCAGTGCAAATACCGACTTTCTCAAAGTTGGCATTTACATAAGCTCAGGCTTGCTCCCTATTTCCACACTTGACCCGGTTGAAGCATGTAGGAAGCACATCTACCATCTCCATACGTCGAAAGTCAGGGTTTTCCTCTGGGCTCTCTGGCAGGACTGCATGAAGGTAGATACTGATCAGAAAAGTAGTGTCTGTGCCCATTTTGTTTGTTTTTTTGTGGGGGGGGTTGCTTCAATTTCTAATATTACAGAGAAAATTGAGTACTGTCCATGATACTTTTTTTATTTGCACTAAATATCATTTTTCATGGACGAGCTTTCGGGTGTGTCCCCTTCTTCAAGGTCCAAGCAGAGTACTGCTTGGACCTTGAAGAAGAGGACACTCCCCAAAGGCTCGTCCATGAAAAATTATATGTTAGTGCAAATAAAAAAAGTATCACAGACAGTACTCAATTTTCTTTGTCACAATTGCACTAATATGGCTACAATCACCTCAAGTATGTGTAGCGGGTGGTTACATTTAGGGGAAGCATCTGAGTGGTAACTAGGCTCAGATGCACTAATTGTTAGGTTTCATGGACCATTTCTGTCCCTAGGAGATGGTACTGTTGTGTAGTTCCCTGGGGCCTATAAGTGGCGCTGTTGCCATTGGCCCGGGTTGAACCGCAGTACAGGGTTGTGTCTCTTTTTGTCCCCTCTTGGCAGCAGTACGGCAGGGGGGGAACCTGCTGTGCCTGTCGGGAGAGGATATAAAAGGGGGTGGCCATCTTCCAGAGGGGTCGGTTCCGCGCTCAGGCACCTTAGGCCTGGGTGCGTGTGTGTCGCCTCCGGGTGCCCTAGCCACGGAGGCCTGGTCGGGTTGTCTCCAGGTGCCCTAGGCCCGGAGACGGAGCTGCTGTTCCATCCCAGACACCTTCAGTCTGGGGTGAGGTACTTTGGAGAACGGCCTGGAGCCCAGCGGCCTTCGGCTGGGATCTGCCAGGGACCGAGGCTCCCAGGGATCTGCCTTGCGAGGGGACCCATATTCAGGACGAGGAGGCCAGGGAGGTGACCCTTTCTGAAGACCCAGCACAGAGTCGTGGTGACAGAGGGGGCCTCTGGTAACTCTCTGGAGGGATGTTCTTGTCCTAAAAAGGGGCCAAGATACTAAAGGAAGGAAGTGCATGTTCTTTATGTCACAGTGGCAGTGACACTATGCAAACAAGGTCAGTGGCAGCGGCTTTCATCTTTTTCACAAGGTCAGTGGCAGTGACCAACTTCATGGTCTGTGGCAGAGACCGTGCGCCAAGCCTGTTCGTGCTAATCAGAACAGGAGAAAACCCAATTCAAGTTTGTGCCTGGACCTCCTCCCACCTTATCTGACCTGTGCCTTGTCCCAACCTGTCTGCTCTCAAAGAGACTGTTTATTGTGCTGAGAAAAATAAATAAGTGTTGGACCTTTTCAGTTGGTGTGGACATTTGCTTACTGGGGAAAACAAAAGGCTTATTTCTGACTACCACAGAAACGAGGTCAGCACTGGAGGTTTTTTAAACACTGGGTGCAAGCAGGCCCGAGAAACTAACACCGCTCAACCTCCCTATTCAGGAGGGTATGGGCTTGTGGTTAGGGTGACCACATTTCCAAACTGCCATTCAGGGACACCCTCCCTTCCCAAATATAAGCTTGTGCTGCAACGAATCACAGCACAGTGATTGGACACAAGAGGCGGGATTTATGATTTCTCCAATCACATGCAGGGGGCGGGGATTGTGCTCCTCCAGGCATTCCCGGCCAGGACAAGTACTGTCAGTGAGTAAAGCAGTGATGTGGCGGCCTTTTTGGGGGGCATCAGATTGGCTCGGGGGGTGGATGTGTCAGTTTCATTCCGGGACACTGTATTGTCCTGGAATGAATGTGCCCGGGACAGACCTGCAAAATGCGGGACTGTCCCGGGCAATCCGGGACACGTGGTCACCCTACTTGTGGTGCGGTGTGCCTCATTCTTTCCTGCGAAGGAGCCAAGCAGAAGAAAAGCAGGTAAAGTCTGGGGTTGGTGCGCTACATATAATATTACAGGTAATCAAATATATCAACTTACATAGAATTGTCACAATTGTCATTGGTACTCACTGGTACTTTTTACATCTAATAGGAAATATTGTACAGAGAGATATGTAGGCTGCCATTGCTGACCTCCTTCTGAAAATGCTAGCTGTCTGACCATCTCTGGCCTGAATGCAACGAGCCACTGACTGGAGCATGCATGTAGCTGCTGCAGCAAGTGAAGTCCATGCTCCTGATATGCATTTTTATTCCAGATGACTAAAAGTATTGAAGCCAGTGGATAAGCAAGTCAGCAAGGCAAATAGCATTTTCTGAATGTCAGCAATTGCAGACTACATTTTTCACTCAGTATAAGTTTTCAGATATCAAATCATGTGGTTTGTTCAATTTCTTTCTTCGGTATGTGGCCATTATATGGGGTACGGGAACACCAGGCAGCTATATTAGAGGGCCACAGCAGAGCATGCCTGATATCTTCACCTTGCAACCGATGCTACAGCATAATGATATGCAGTGTAGCGACCTCACCCCCCGTCCCCTTGTGAATAAAGTGGCTTGCTTGTCTAGGGGTATGCGGGAGGAGGGTGAGGTACACTACGGCCCCTGTCCTCTAAGGTGTAGAGGTGAAGGCCAACACTATTTTACCTTCGAGTCCTGTGTTCTGGATGGAGCCTTTCTGACCCTCCTGCAAAGGGCAAGTTTGACTGTCAGTAATAGAGCCCCACGCTATAAAAAGTCCAACACTCCTTTATTCTTCTTCACATATGAAAAGTATCAGTTGAACTTTCAAATGAACAAACAGGGTGTGGATACGAGTAGGCCCAGGTACAATGAACTCTCCTATTCCTTCTTTGGCGAATAGGCTTGGCGCACAGTCGCTGCCACCGACCGTGAGTTTGGTCGCAGCCACCGACCGGGTGAACTGTTGAGGCCCCTGCCACAGGCCTAATAGCAGGTCTCTGCCACCGACCTGAATTGACTAGATGTACCGCTGCCACCGGTCACAGAACATGAATTACCTTCCTTTATAAATAGGCCCTTGTTGGAGAAAGATATCCATCCGAGCGGTCTCCGGAGGTCCACCCGACACTGGCAATATGCTGCACCAGCTTCACGAAGGGTCACCTCTCCGGTCCTTTACGGCCTGGATTCAGGTGCCCAAACTATAGGCACCTTAGGGCAATCCCTCCCTCGCGGGACCCAGCGGAAGGTACTGGGCCCCAGGCCTCCGGATGAGTACCTCACCCCAGACTGAAGGTGTCTGGGATGGAACACGAACTCCAGGTGTACAGGCCGAGGGCGCCTGAACACCGACCACGGACAGCAGCCCTCAGGCTGAAGGTGCCTGGGACTCGGACCCCGTGGTGAAGATGTCCGCCCCCCTTATACCCTCCCCCAGCAAGCACAGCGGGTTCCCCCGGCCCGCAGTTCTGCTGCTGCGAGAGGTCACAAAGGGTACGGCACTGCAGTAGTGGTTCAACCCCGGTTCAAAGTGACAGCGCCACCTGCTGAGCCACAGGGAACTAAACACCACTGATGTCCTCACCCGAACAGAATACAGCCCTATTCTTCCAATTAGTGCATCTGGGTCATGCTACCACCCAGATGCTCCCCCTAAATAGTACACGCCCGCTACACTCTCCCCCCAGTGATTTGACACTGGTCCCCAGTGTCTGGAACAAGCCATCCCTAAAACGGGAGGTAACATAACCTGATCCAGAGACTAGCTGGAAATTTCAAAAAGAATAAACATTTTGAAAAGAGAAAAAAAACTGACAGTTGTGCCTGGACCTAACACAAAGGGAAGGGAAAGGAAACAACACACAACAGTAAAACATCTCAAGTCACATCATTACACTTTTCCCCCTTCCCACATCACTAGCTAAGACCCGCCCATTCTCAGCGGTCTTGATGGGATGTTCTTCTGCAGAGGGGAAAGAAAGAAATGTTAAGCACACAAATTCCTGACACATATGTTTGTGTGGGAATGAAAAAACCTCTCCTCAGAGAAATTATTTTCTTCCAGAAGTGTGTTTGTGAAGTGAATGTCGTTGCGCAACACTGCCACCTGGTGACAGTGCCACGGTCATAGCACTTGTCGAATCCTGAGACGAAACTTCTCTGTGCCCTGGCTCTAACTACCCCAAAGTCAATGATTACTTTGTTGAACGGAAGAAAGGAGAACAAACAACTGAAACAGTCTCCATTCCTCCGAAGAGCACAAACACCCCTTTAACTAGGGCACAGTCACTGATTTTCCCAGAGAAAGAAGCACAAACTCCAGAAAGTTCCACCACTTGGGAAAAAAACAAAGGAAGGGAGTATTTTCTCCTATAGATATAATTTGGGATTCGGCAAAACAAGGGGCTTCAAATGTTGATCCATGGTTTCAATCTGATACTCGGCATCTTCCTTGTCTTTCCGGCGTATCAGCACTTTATCCGCGTGGATGTGCCGACCCAGCATCCATTCCGCCTTGCAGTCCTTGAACCTTTGTGATGCACTGGGAGAGCAGGCGAGGTATCTACGGGTGTGTGGCACTCCAATATGTGTCCATATGAAGTCATTGTACCAACGCTCCCGATGAACTTCGACCTCATATAACAGTTCCTTTGACAAGTATGGGTATTCCCACCCGTACTCATGAGCAACCTTCTGGCCAAACAAGCTCTGAAGCCAGGCCAAGGGAGGCATAGTAGCTTTATTCCCCACACCCGGTAAGACAATACAGTATGGATGGTGAGGGGCTTTGATCACTTCCAACTGGGCTTAGGCGCCCGCAACGACAGTCTCTGACCCCCGGTGTTAGATGCAGGTGGCACCGGGAATCGAAGGGCAGACTGGGAACGGGACTCCTCCTCAGGCGCTGGTGCCTCCACCCGGGGTGTACTATCCCCTGCAGACATGGGTGAGTCCCTTTTTGCACGGGACGAGGACAGAGGTATCTTGTCCCAGCCTTTCTGGCAGAAAATCTGATCAATCTCTGCATCGTCTCCAATGTCGGAGAGCGACTCCAGGCCAGAGGTGTCATACATCTCCGCAGGTAGGTAACCCCTTGTAGACTTTGAGTTACCCCCCTTTTCGGGCTCCACCGACTGTGGACTCCCGACACCTCCAACCACACCAACAGTCCCAACCCCTGGCTCACCTGGGCCTGTAGTAGTATCGCGATGTCCAGGACTCTTTCCTCCAGATCCATCGAGGCCAGGCAAGCAGCGGGGGCGAAGCTCCTCCACGGCCACAGGAAGCCTTGACCAGGCCGACCTTCCGTTTTGATGGTGGGAGCAGGGACCCTGTGGTGACCGAAGCAGCATCCTCGGATTTCTCTTCTTTGATGGAGACCTCCTCTAAGGTCCCGTCAGTGCGCGTGGGGATGGCTGTCCAAGCGGTGATTTCTCCTCCTTGAGTAGTGGCACCTGTGCGGTCGAGGTAGATAGCTCTTGGCTTTTCAAAGGACGGTTCCACCTTGAATGAGAACTCTCCGCAGGCTTTGCAGCGCCTGAATGGCTTCAACTGCACCACTAGTCCCGAACAGCCGGGATAAATCATGCCCAGGGCCTCAACGTCTCTGCAGGAATACAGGGCGAATCTTCCCCGGGGCTTGAGCCGGAACCCCGTATCCGTAACCGGAGCATTAGTCAAAGCCATCCTCATGGTGGTAGAAACTGGAAACCACGAGGCATTTTCAAACATGGTCACGGCTTGTTGCTCCATCGCGCACTGCGTAGTTCTGGCCACAGCCCCCACGTGATCCTCTTCACATGGCCGGACTCCTCCCCTTTGGCGCTTCAGTTCGCGGGCTTCCTCAGAGTCACGCCCACGAACTGTGCAAGGAAGGTGTGCCTTGTGGCATGTTGGCCAATATGCCCGACCTACTCGGAACTCCATTGGACAGACACACTCAAACTCCGTTAGCTTCGGCTCCATAACACAATCCCGGCACCGAGACCCCACGTGTAGCGACCTCACCCCCCGTCCCCTTGTGAATAAAGTGGCTTGCTTGTGTGACAGCAGGCAGGTTAAATCACCAGTGGATGCTTTGTCTCGAGTACATGCATGCCTGATTGCTTGTGTTCCAACCCCAAGGTTAAAACAAGAGGGGGGGTATGTGACAGCAGGCAGGTAAAATCACCAGGTTGCATCCAGGATGGAAGGTATATATGTCCTAGATTCAGGCTTTATGCTGATTTATACCACTAGGGGGAGTGCTGGGAGTCTTGCAGGGGAAGAGTTAATGAGCCCAGCTGAAGTAAGTGGGCTCATTAGGGCCTCTACAAGAACTCCCAGCATGCTAAGGGAGACGCTCCAATCTGGAACCAGATCTGTGTGGATAGTCTGGGAGCGTGATCTCTGTGCGGTGAGCCAAAGCCTGTGTGGTTATTGCTAGAACTTCTAAAAGCAGGGAGCTAGGGACTGGGACAGCAGAAGGCTGTACCCAGTTGTTAGTTAGGGACACCAACGTGTGTAGTGAGCGGTCAAGTTGACCAGGATTTATTTTCCTGTTTCTTTTGTTTTTGCTGTATTTTTTTGTCTGTATATAGTTCAAATAAAACCACACCCTTTTGTTTTCTCCTACCACTGTCTGCTGTGCCTGTTTTTGTGTGGTGAACCCATCCAGGGGGTCACACACACCCGCTGCTGAGTTAACCCCCTCACAGTTGGTGGAGAACCAGTGGCAGTTTTTTTTAAGGCCAGCATGGAGGAGATACTGAAACGGCTGGCTCTAGCAAATGCCAATCAGCAGCAGACAAATGCAGGTTTGCAAAAGAGCCTTGTAGCTCAACAACAGAGCTTTGCATCCCAGCAGCAAGCTCATCAACAGAGCCTTGCAGCCCAGCAGCAAGCTCATCAACAGAGCCTTGCAGCCCAGCAGCAGACAAATGCAACTTTTCAACAGAGTCTGGAAGCTCAGCAACAAGCCCAGCAGCAATCTGAGGCCCGCTTCATAGACCTGTTACAGAAGCAAGAACAGAGACTACAGCAACAAATGGAAACGTTAATGCAGCAACGTCCGCAGACCAGTGAGGCAAGTATTTCCACTAATACTGCGTCCTTTTGGGGTGAGTCGTTTATTGACAAAAATGACTGGAGAGGATGATCCAGAGGTGTTTTTGACCATATTTGAAAGGACTGCTGAAAGAGAAAAGTGGCCTAAGGAGCAGTGGGCTGGACTGGTGGCTCCTGTTAACTGGTGAATCGCAGAAAGCTTACTATGACCTAGAGCCTGACCAAGCAAAAGACTATGTGATGCTAAAAACTGAAATATTGGCACGGCTGGGTGTCACCCTGGCTGTCTGGGCTCAGCGTGTGCATAACTGGACTTTCTGGCTTGGAAAACCCCCCAGGTCTCAAATGTATGATCTCATTCACCTGAGCAGGAAGTGGCTACAGCCAGAGACTTTGTCCGCACCAAAGATTGTGGAACGTGTTGTGATGGATCGTTTCTTGAGAGCTCTTCCTACTGCCATCCAAAAGTGGGTAAGCCATGGAGACTCAGAAACGGCCGATAATCTTGTGGATCGTGTAGAGAAGTACTTGGCTACAGAGTACATGGCTGCCTCTTCCCGAGACTCATGGACTTTCCACCCTAAGACCAGACCATCCCCAGTGACGGGTAAGATGATTCCAAGGGGTGAGGGTGGAGAGAGTGAGATGGTGGGAGTTCTACCTAAGGTCTGGCGAGAACAGCCTGGGAAGTCAGGGGCTCAAGAGGCAGCAAAAAGGATTGTTTGCTACCGCTGCCGACAAGAGGGACATATTGCAGCAAATTGCCCGGTTGTGGATGAACCCATGCAATGTGACTTTCTAAGGGACAGACGTCAGTCGCTGTTTGCGACAGTCGCATGCACTGCCATTCGGGGAACTGAGAAACATTTATGCAAAATGTGTATTAATGGTAGAAATGTTGTTGTGATGCTGGATTCAGGTAGCCTGTTGACACTGATAAAGGCTGAATTAGTTACTACAGAGGTCTCTGGGAATAACAAGGTAGCTGTTATTTGAGTGCATGGGGGACACCCGAGAGTATCCTGTGACTACAGTGTGTTTTGAGACCCCCAAAGGTACCCTCTCTCATCAGGTGGGGTTAGTGTCTCACTTGCCACATGATGCCATTGTGGGAAGGGATTTTCCAAAGTTCTGGGAACTATGGGATTATCCTGAGCCCCCCACTGGTGCCCCTATATACCAGGAATGTGATAGCCAGAATTCCTCTGAGAGTGGTGAGGACTCTCCAGAATTCCCCTTGTCGGTATTGGCCGGGGAGACTCGAGAAACTGGGGAGGAGCCAACATCCTCAGACGAAAACATGCCGTCTGTGGAGTTTTCTGATCTTGAGGTTCACAAGGAAAATTTTGCCACAGAACAGTTAAAAGACCCCACCCTAATAAAGGCACGGGAAAACGTAGTGGAAATAGATGGCGAGTAGGGATGAGCTTCGAGTTCGAGTCGAACTCATGTTCGACACGAACATTGCCTGTTCGCCCGTTCGCCGAACAGCGAACAAATTGGGGTGTTCGCGGCAAATTCGAAAAATCTATGGGAGAAATCTAAAGTGCTAATTATAAAGGCTAATATGCAAGTTATTGTCCTAAAAAGTGTTTGGGGACCCGGGTCCTGCCCCAGGGGACATGTATCAATGCAAAAAGAAGTTTTAAAAACGGCCGTTTTTTCGGGAGCAGTGATTTTAATAATGCTTAAAATGAAAAAATAAAAGTGAAATATTCCTTTAAATTTCGTACCTGGGGGGTGTGTATGATATGCATGTAAAGTGGCGCATGTTTCCCGTGCTTAGAACTGTCCCTGCAAAAAATGTCATTTTTGAAAGAAAAAAATGCATTTAAAACTGACTCGCGGCTATTAATGAATTGTCGGCTCCCGGCAATACATACAAAAGTCATTGATAAAAAAAAAAAAAAAGCGTGGGGGTTCCCCAGAATTCAATTACCAGGCCCTTCAGGTCTGGAATGGATATTAAGGGGAACCCCGCCGCAAATAAAAAAAAATTGACGTGGGGTTCCCCCAAATATCCATTCCAGGCCCTTCAGATCTGGCATGGATTTTAAGGGGAACTCCACCCCAAATAAAAAAAAAAATGGCGTGGAGTCCCCCTAAAAATCCATACCAGACCCCTTATCCGAGCACGTAACCTGGCCGGCCGCAGGGGAATAGGGGGGGACGAGAGAGCGGCCCCCCCTCCCTCCTGAACCGTACCAGGCCACATGCCCTCAACATGGGGAGGATGTCCCCATGTTGATGGGGACAAGGGCCTCATCCCCACAACCCTTGCCCGGTGGTTGTGGGGGTCTGCGGGCGGGGGGCTTATCGGAATCTGGAAGACCCCTTTAACAAAGAGGACCCCCAGATCCTGGCCCCCCCCCCCTATGTGAATTGGTAAGGGGTACATTGTACCCCTACCATTTCACGAAGAAAGCGTAAAAAATTGTTTAAAAAAACACACAAACACGTTGAAAAAGTCCTTTATTAAAAAAAAAAAAAAAAAAAAACCCATTCCAGCGGTGAAATCCAGTGTCCCGCGGCGATCCCGATGTCCAGCGCTGTCCGTCATTGGTTGTGCCTGAGCGGACCTGTTGGGGAACTCCCTCTCAGTATTTTAAATGTATAGACCCGCCCCTTCTAAAGTTCCCCATCAGGTCCGCTCAGCGGACCAGATGCGGAACATGAGAAGGGGCGGGTCTATACATGTATTACCAAAGTGAGAGCAGTTCCCCATCAGGTCCGCCTCCTCGGTATGTCGGACCCGCCTACGTCATTGGCTTGAGCGGGGAACTTCCTTCACTGTGTAATTTAAATTTACATAGTGAAGGAAGTTCCCCGCTCAAGCCAATGACGTAGGCGGGTCCGACATACCGAGGGGGCGGACCTGATGGGGAACTGCTCTCACTTTGGTAATACATGTATAGACCCGCCCCTTCTCATGTTCTGCATCTCGCCCGCTGAGCGGACCTGATGGGGAACATTAGAAGGGGCGGGTCTATACATTTAAAATACTGAGAGGGAGTTCCCCATCAGGTCCGCTCAGGCACAACCAATGAAGGACAGCGCTGGACATCGGGATCGCCGCGGGACACTGGATTTCACCGCTGGAATGTTTATTTATTTATTTTTTTAAATAAAGGACTTTTTCAAGGTGTTTGTGTGTTTTTTTAAACATTTTTTTACGCTTTCTTCGTGAAATGGTAGGGGTACAATGTACCCCTTACCAATTCACATGGGGGGGGGCCGGGATCTGGGGGTCCCCTTTGTTAAAGGGGTCTTCCAGATTCCGATAAGCCCCCCGCCCGCAGACCCCCACAACCACCGGGCAAGGGTTGTGGGGATGAGGCCCTTGTCCCCATCAACATGGGGACATCCTCCCCATGTTGAGGGCATGTGGCTTGGTACGGTTCAGGAGGGAGGGGGGCCGCTCTCTCGTCCCCCCTTTTCCCCTGCGGCCGGCCAGGTTGCGTGCTCGGATAAGGGGTCTGGTATGGATTTTTAGGGGGACTCCACGCCATTTTTTTTTTAAACTTGGGGTGGAGTTCCCCTTAAAATCCATGCCAGATCTGAAGGGCCTGGTAATTGAATTCTGGGGAACCCCCACGCTTTTTTTTTTTTTTTTTATCAATGACTTTTGTATGTATTGCCGGGAGCCGACAATTCATTAATAGCCGCGAGTCAGTTTTAAATGCATTTTTTTCTTTCAAAAATGACATTTTTTGCAGGGACAGTTCTAAGCACGGGAAACATGCGCCACTTCACATGCACATCATACACACCCCCCAGGTACGAAATTTAAAGGAATATTTCACTTTTATTTTTTCATTTTAAGCATTATTAAAATCACTGCTCCCGAAAAAACGGCCGTTTTTAAAACTTCTTTTTGCATTGATACATGTCCCCTGGGGCAGGACCCAGGTCCCCAAACACTTTTTAGGACAATAACTTGCATATAAGCCTTTATAATTAACACTTTAGATTTCGAACGTTCGAGTCCATTGTATTTAATAGGGTTCTAAAGTTTACACGAACATTTTGTCTGTTCGCAGGTTCTGGTGCGAACCGAACAGGGGGGTGTTCGGCTCATCCCTGATGGCGAGTTAGTGAACCCAGATGAGACCGACACTTACCCATACTTCATCATGGAAAAGGACCTACTGTATCGGGTGGCTAAAAGGGGAGAAGAAACCATTGAGCAGCTTGTGGTGCCCAAACCTTACAGGAAGTTGGTGTTAGATTTGGCCCATGGGCACATTCTTGGAGGTCATCTGGGGACAGAGAAAACCCGAGAGAGAGTATTGCAGAGATTCTATTGGCCTGGGGTCATGAAGGAAACAGAAAATTATTGTTCCTCCTGCCCTGTGTGTCAGAGGTCGGCACCGATGCCACACTTCCGTAACCCGCTGGTACCTCTTCCCATCATTGAGGTTCCCTTTGAGAGGAGCGCAATGGATTTGGTAGGTCCGATAATGAAGTCCGCTAGGGGACATCAGTACATTTTGGTTATATTGGACTATGCCACCCGTTGTCCAGAAGCGATTCCTCTCCGAAATACCTCGGACAAAACCATAGCCAAAGAGCTATCTCTTGTTTTTAGCCATGTGGGTATTTGTAAGGAACTGCTTACGGACCAAGGTACACCCTTTATGTCCTGGGTTATGAAAGAGCTGTGCAAGTTGTTCAAAGTGACACAATTGCGTACATCTGTGTATCACCCCCAAACAGATGGGTTGGTTGAAAGATTCAACAAAACTCTAAAACAAATGTTAAAGAAGGTGGTGGATAAAGATGGAAAGGATTGGGACTGTCTAATTCCCTATTTAATGTTTGCTATTAGGGAGGTACCCCAATCCTCTACGGGTTTCTCACCCTTTGAGTTACTCTATGGGAGACACCCAAGAGGGCTGTTGGATATCGCCATGGAAACTTGGGAAAGTGAGAGTTCTCCCCACAGGAGTGTGATTGAGCATGTCGCCCTGATGCAAGATAGAATTGCACAGGTAATGGCAATCGTAAAGGAACATTTGGCCTGTCAGGGTCACCTGTGGCCAGGTGACAGATGCACACCGTAGGGGGACAGGAGTGCACCGCGAGGTAGTGAACCCTATGGCTGGCTTCTGTGGATAGGAAACTGGGTGGTTGTGGAAAGCGGGACCAGAGGAGCACAAGCGGGATCCCAACGGAAGCGAGAGCCAAGATTCCCCAGGGCGCGGAGTCTAAGACCCAGCTGGTCTTCTCCAGGGCCTCTAGTGGTGAGGATGTTACGCTGCAGGCTGGGACCAGGTCGCGGCCCCTGGAGTTTCCTAGCTCACGCCCCGTAGGATAAGGGGAAGCAGCAGCACACGATAGAGAGAACCGAATAACAAGCCGAAGGTCAGGGGCCACAAGCAGACAAGGATAACGAAGAACGAGCCGAAGGTCAAGGGTCACGAGCAGACAGGGATGGTCGGGGACAAGCCAATAACGTAACAGAGAGACAGACGTAGCACACGGCAGGCAGGAACCCAAACACACAATGCCTAACAAACACGTTGATCAGCAAAGCAGGCTTGCAGTGCACAGGTTAATATAGTGTTCAGTGATAGGGCCTGGGGTGGAGTCAGGCTGGGAGGAGATTATAAAGGAAGCCAGGTGAAGGAGGTCTGGTCTCTAGATGAACACATGAGGAGGAAGGTAAGATGGCAGACAGACATTAATGCATATCCATGACATGGCCCAAGCGCAGTTGGCACAGCAGAGAGTGTACAACCGTGGAGCCAAGACCCGTACCTTTTCCCCGGGGGATAAGATATTGGTACTTGTCCATACGGTTGAAAGAAAGTACCTCGCCAAATGGCAAGGCCCCTACGAGATAATGGAGAAAGTGAGCAAAGTGAATTACAAGATCAAACAACCAGGAAGGCGAAAACCTGAACAGATCTATCACATTAATCTGTTGAAAGCCTGGAGGGATAGGGAATCCCTAGTCGCAGAAACTTTGTCACCAGCTCAGTCTGATTGCGTGATTCCTGAGGTTGGAATAGCAGTCACCTTGTCAAACCACCAACAACAGGAGGTTAAGGAGTTTGTGCTTCGCAACAAGGAGGTTTTCTCTGAGCTGCCGGGACAAACGTATGGGGTAGAGCATGATATTATTACCCCGCCCGGTGAAAGGGTGAAGCTAAAACCCTATCGGATCCCAGAGGCCCGACGGGAGGCAATACGTGAGGAAGTACAGAAAATGCTTAAGTTAGGGGTGATAGAGGAATCCCAAAGTGATTGGTCAAGTCCCATAGTGTTAGTGCCTAAACCGGATGGGAGCTGGCGATTTTGTAACGATTTCCGACAACTGAACAAAGTTACAAAATTTTACACTTACCCCATTCCACGTATAGATGAGTTGGTCGACCGGTTGGGAACAGTCCGATACATGACAACTCTTGATCTCTCCAAAGGGTATTGGCAAATTCCCCTGGCCAAGTCGGCCAAGGAGAAAACCGCATTTGTAACCCCAGACGCGGCGTTCCAATATAAAAGAACGCTGTTTGGTTTACAGAATGCGCCGGCAACATTCCAGCGGAAAATGGACCAGATACTGAGGCCCCATCAGAAGTATGCTGCAGCTTACCTAGATGATGTAATTATCTATAGCACAGTTTGGGCCTCACATCTGCCAAAAGTGCAAGCAGTCCTAGACTCTATCCGGGAAGCTGGGTTTACGGCCAACCCCAAGAAGTGTACCATTGGACAGGAGGAGACCAAGTATCTTGGGTACACCATTGGGAGGGGAGTAATAAAACCCCAAGTCAATAAAGTCAAGGCCATACAGAATTGGCCACGTCCCAACAGCAAGAAGCAGGTACGAGCCTTTCTGGGAATCGCTGGTTATTATCGGCGATTCATTCCCCACTTTGCTTCTCAGGCTGTGCCCCTAACCAACCTGACAAAAGGGAAAGAGTCTGTCATGGTTAAATGGACCCCAGAGGCTGAGGCAGCGTTTCAATTCTTAAAAAAAGCCTTATATAGCCAGCCAGTGTTGTACTCACCAGACTTCTCTAGGGACTTTGTCGTACAAATGGATGCATCAGACGTTGGGTTAGGAGCATTATTGTCCCAGGTCTGGAACGGGGAAGAGCACACAGTCATTTACCTCAGCAGGAAATTGAAGTCCCATGAGGTAAATTACGCCACGATTGAGGAGTGTTTAGCGGTGAAGTGGGCTCTAGATTCCCTTTGGTACTATCTGCTAGGTAGGCACCTTGACATGATTACTGATCACGCTCCTTTAAAGTGGATGGCTCAAAAAAAGAGACAAATAGAAGAGTAAATAGGTGGTTCGTGGCCCTACAGGAATTCAACTTTACAGTAAAGCATCGCCCTGGCGTTCAAATGGGGAATGTGGATGCTTTGTCTCGAGTACATGCATGTCTGATTGCTTGTGTTCCAACCCCAAGGTTAAAACAAGAGAGGGGGGGTATGTGACAGCAGGCAGGTAAAATCACCAGGTTGCATCCAGGATGGAAGGTATATATGTCCTAGATTCAGGCTTTATGCTGATTTATACCACTAGGGGGAGTGCTGGGAGTCTTGCAGGGGAAGAGTTAATGAGCCCAGCTGAAGTAAGTGGGCTCATTAGGGCCTCTACAAGAACTCCCAGCATGCTAAGGGAGACGCTCCAATCTGGAACCAGATCTGTGTGGATAGTCTGGGGAGTGTGATCTCTGTGCGGTGAGCCAAAGCCTGTGTGGTTATTGCTAGAACTTCTAAAAGCAGGGAGCTAGGGACTGGGACAGCCGAAGGCTGTACCCAGTTGTTAGTTAGGGACACCAACGTGTGTAGTGAGCGGTCAAGTTGACCAGGATTTATTTTCCTGTTTCTTTTGTTTTTGCTGTATTTTTTTGTCTGTATATAGTTCAAATAAAACCACACCCTTTTGTTTTCTCCTAACACTGTCTGCTGTGCCTGTTTTTGTGTGGTGAACCCATCCAGGGGGTCACACACACCCGCTGCTTAGTTAACCCCCTCACACTTGTCTAGGGGTATGCGGAAGGAGGGTGAGGTACACTACGGCCCCTGTCCTCTAAGGTGTAGAGGTGAAGGCCAACACTATTTTACCTTTGAGTCCTGTGTTCTGGATGGAGCCTTTCTGACCCTCCTGCAAAGGGCAAGTTTGACTGTCAGTAATAGAGCCCCACACCATAAAAAGTCCAACACTCCTTTATTCTTCTTCACATATGAACAATATCAGTTGAACTTTCAAACGAACAAACAGGGTGTGGATACAAGTAGGCCCAGGCACAATGAACTCTCCTATTCCTTCTTTGGCGAAAAGGCTTGGCGCACAGTCGCTGCCACCGACCGTGAGTTTGGTCGCTGCCACCGACCGGTTGAACTGTTGAGGCCCCTGCCACAGGCCTAATAGCAGGTCTCTGCCACCGACCTGAATTGACTAGATGTACCGCTGCCACCGGTCACAGAACATGAATTACCTTCCTTTATGAATAGGCCCTTGTTGGAGAAAGATATCCATCCGAGCGGTCTCTGGAGGTCCATCCAACACTGGAAATATGCTGCACCAGCTTCATGAAGGGTCACCTCTCCGGTCCTTTATGCCCTGGATTCAGGTGCCCAAACCATAGGCACCTTAGGACAATCCCTCCCTCGCGGGACCCAGCGGAAGGTACTGGGCCCCAGGCCTCCGGATGAGTACCTCACCCCAGACTGAAGGTGTCTGGGATGGAACACGAACTCCACGTGTACAGGCCGAGGGCGCCTGAACACCGACCACGGACAGCAGCCCTCAGGCTGAAGGTGCCTGGGACTCGGACCTCGTGGTGAAGATGTCCGCCCCCTTTATACCCTCCCCCAGAAAGCACAGCGGGTTCCCCGGCCCGCAGTACAGCTGCTGCGAGAGGTCACAAAGGGTACGGCACTGCAGTAGTGGTTCAACCCTGGCTCAAAGTGACAGCGCCACCTGCTGAGCCGCAGGGAACTAAACACCACTGATGTCCTCACCCAAACAGAATACAGCCCTATTCTTCCAGTTAGTGCATCTGGGTCATGCTACCACCCGAGATGCTCCCCCTAAATAGTACATGCCCACTACACAGTATAGAGCTGGTTATCAGGCTTAGATCTACAATGAATAATATATTCTCTCTACAGGTTCTGTTATCTGGTACAGTACAAGATTCATCATCAACATTAAACAATAGGGAAAGAAATAGTCATCCTCCCTCCCATAGTATAACGCAGCTTTCTGACTGTGTCAGCGCCTTTCTATTTAATTGTTAGGGGTGTCCCTGCAAGACAAGGCAAGTCTTCCAGGGCCAAACAGGGAATGTGAATATGTGAGAGCTAGACCTGCACAGACAGGACCTGACAGCCAACCAACAACAAATGAGGAAAATCCACTAAATGGCTTTCCATTTCCTTCTGTACACAAGAGATTAAATGCATCCCTCCTACAATGAGAGGTTCAGCTGTACTGCTTCTAGGCGGTGTATATATTTCTGGAACAATGTACGTTTATTCAGGGACTAATATGTAATTACAGATGCTGTTCTCTGTAAATGCTTGTCATTTACAGTGGGGTTTTACATGTTACAGACCTCCCTTGGCATAAAGGGTTAAGCTTACCATACATGTTGAAATTTGACTGTTTGATCTAGGTATAATGTCCTTTAGTTTTACCAAAACGATATATTACGAGGATCTATCTAAAATATCCACTTTATTTGTATACAATCAAGCAGGCCCTTGCACTATACGTTTGTGTGGGATGAGCGTAAAGTCAAATCATGCTTTCCAATGCAATTAAATTGTAGGAATCCACAAATAATCTAGGCACTAAAAAAGGACAGTCGGGACTTAAATCTGTATTTTATGGCTCATTCACACTGCACGCATGCTAAACAGTCAGTTTTAGCGAGGAGACAGCTGTCAGTTGTGCCCTACAGTAAGCTGGGGAGCAGGGGGTGGCGTGATGCACATGAAATGACACTTCATTCATGTCTCTGCACGGTCGTGTGGTGCGCTGCACTTTGGTGCGGTAAAATGCTGTGCATTCCTGTACACTGGTAAAATTCTACATGTCTGTTTTTTACCGGCAGCTTAACTCACCGCCCACTCAGTTGCATTGCAGTGTGAACTAGGCATATAGAAAGCAATTGTTTTCTATATGACCTAGTGGTGATTGTAATGGGATCATACACCCTGGAATTCATAAAGTCTGGTGCAGACAGATTTTGTCAAAGTGTCTCATTGGTGTTATAAAAGGGATGCAGCATGACCAAATGCATGTACTGGTCTAGGGCCTGTATCTTAATTTGGTGCAATACTTTTACAAGTAAGTTGTTATAATTAGCTTCACTTTCGTAAGATATGAACTTTCAGTATTTTATTTTTAATTTGGTGCAGGCATTGCACCACAATATGTATATTGTGGAATTTTAAACTACCTGAATTTGGCACATGAGTTTCTGTCAGAACCATAACTGTCGCAGATGCTTCTTGAATTGGGCGCAACGAAATAGCAAAAACAATTAACGCTAGAAAAGTGTCACAGCAGCTCTATTGTATTCCCCTCACAGTTCTTACATTTTCCAAATAAATACAAAGTATTTGGAATCATTGCTTATAAGTCTGCCCACCCACTATTTCATTATTGTTTAAAAAAAGCTGTAGCACCCTTTAGTGTGCTAGTGTATATAGATGTTAGTGTAGGCAAATTTAGCCTGGCTAAGAGCAGGCCTGGGTTGAATTTGGGTCAGAGCTGAGTGACTCAGGGAGGCTGGATGATTCAGAAAACAGCTTTTCTGGTAACTCCTCCTACTCTCTAGAACTTTGGAGAAGCTTGCAGAAGTAGATGGTGGCATCTAGGAGGAGCTGCTTGGATCACTGATGAGGGCCCCAGCCAATCCCCAGCAAAATGGGCTGGCAGGGGGCAGGCACCTCATAGATTCTCATGGGTCATGCCAGCAGGGTCAGTCGGGTGGTCCTTTATACAGTATCTCACAAAAGTGAGTATACCCCTCACATTTTTGTAAATATTTTATTATATCTTTTCATGTGACAACGTTGAAGAAATTACACTTTTCTGCAATGTAAAGTAGTGAATGTACAGCTTATAAAACAGTGTGAATTTGCTGTCCCCTCAAAATAACTCAACACAGCCATTAATGTCTAAACCGCTGGCAACAAAAGTGAGTACACTGTGACAGCAGGAAGGTAAAGTCACCTGGTTGCATCCAGGGGGGTAGATATATTTCGCCCAGATTCAGGCTTTACGCCGATTTATACAACTAGGTGGAGAGTTGTATAAGGCTAGTGGGCTCATGGATGACTCATACCTCTAGGGAGAGGGCTGGGCGTCGTGCAGACAGGGAGTTGATGAGACCAGCTGAAGCTTGTCAGCTCATTTAGGCCTCTATAAGAACTCCCAGCTTCATTAGATGTTAGCTCATGCCTGGACCCAGACCTGTGTGGACTGTCTAGGGAGAGTGAACCCCTGTGCGGTGAGAAAAAGCCTGTGTGGCTATTTGCTTGGACATTTAAAACCAGGGACTTAGGGACTAGGACAGCACTAGGCTGATCCCAGTTGTTAGTTAGGAAACCTGTATGTTTAGTCAGAGGTCAACTTGACCAGGATTTATTTTGGTTATGTTTCTTTTGCTTTGCTGTGTTTTGTCACTGTAAATAGAAAATAAACCGCACCTTTTTGATTTTGAAAACCACAACCTCCGTTTGCTGGGCCTGTTTTGTGTGGGGAGCCCATCCCGGGGGTCACACACACCCGCTGCCGAGCTAACCCCCTCACAGTTGGTGGAGAACCAGTGGCAGTTTTTTTTAAGCCAGCATGGAGGAGATACTGAAACAGCTGGCTCTAGCAAATGCCAATCAACAGCAGACAAATGCAGGTTTGCAAAGGAGCCTTGCAGCCCAGCAGCAAGCTCATCAACAAGCCCAGCAGCAATCTGAGGCCCGCTTCATAGACCTGTTACAGAAGCAAGAGCAGAGACTACAACAAATGGAAGCAGTAATGCAGCAACGTCCGCAGACCAGTGAGGAAAGCCGTCCCACTAATACCGCGTCCTTTGGGGTGAGTCGTTTATTGACAAAAATGACTGGAGAGGATGATCCAGAGGTATTTTTGACCACATTTGAAAGGACTGCTGAAAGAGAAAAGTGGCCTGAGGAGCAGTGGGCTGGACTGGTGGCTCCTCTGTTAACTGGTGAATCGCAGAAGGCTTACTATGACCTAGAGCCTGACCAAGCAAAAGACTATGTGATGCTAAAAGCTGAAATATTGGCAAGGCTGGGTGTCACCCAGGCTGTCCGGGCTCAGCGTGTGCATAACTGGACTTTCCAGCTTGGAAAACCCCCCAGGTCTCAAATGTATGATCTCATTCACCTGAGCAGAAAGTGGCTACAGCCAGAGACTTTGTCCGCACCAAAGATTGTGGAACGTGTTGTAATGGATCGGTTTTTGAGAGCTCTTCCTACTGCCATCCAAAAGTGGGTAAGCCATGGAGACCCAGAGACGGCCGATGGTCTTGTGGATCGTGTGGAGAGATACTTGGCTACAGAGAACCTGACGGCCTCTTCCAGAGACACTCGGACTTTCCACCCTAAGACCAGACCATCCCCAGGGGCGGATAAGAGGATTCCAAGGGGTGAGGGTGGAGAGAGTGTGAGGGTGGGAGCTCTACCCCAAGTTTGGCGAGAACAGCCTGGGAAATCAGCGGCTCAAGAGGCGGCAAGAAGGATCGTTTGCTACCGCTGCCGGCAAGCGGGACATATTGCAGCCAATTGCCCGGTTGTGGAGGAACCCATGCAGTGTGACTTTCTGACGGGCAGACGTCAGTCGCTGTGTGCGACAGTCGCATGCACTGCCATTCGAGGAACTGAGAAACATTTATGCAAAATGTGTGTTAATGGTAGAAATGTTGTGGTATTGCTGGATTCAGGTAGCCTTGTGACCCTGATAAAGGCTGAGTTAGTTAAAACAGAGGTCTCTGGGAATAGCAAGGTAGCTGTTATTTGTGTGCATGGGGACACCCGAGAGTATCCAGTGACTACAGTGTGTTTCGAGACCCCCAAAGGTACCCTCTCTCATCCAGTGGGCTTAGTATCTCAGTTACCGTATGACGCCATTGTGGGAAGGGATTTTCCGAAGTTCTGGGAACTGTGGGATGATCCTGAGCCCCTCACTGGTGCCCCTATGTACCAGGAATGTGATAGCCAGAACTCCCCTGAGAGTGGTGAGGACTCTCCGGAATTTCCCTTATCAGTATTGGCAGGGGAGACTCAAGAAACTGGAGAGGAGCCCACCTCCTCAGACGAAAACCTACCGTCTGTGGAGTTTTCTGATCTTGAGGTTCACAGGGAAAACTTTGCCACAGAACAGTTGAAAGACCCCGCCCTAATAAAGGCACGGGAAAACGTAGTGAAAATAGATGGCGAGTTAGTGAACCCAGATAATACCTGCACTTACCCATACTTCAGCGTAGAGAAGGACCTACTGTATCGGGTGGCAAAAAGGGCAGAAGAAACCGTTGAGCAGCTTGTGGTGCCCAAACCTTACAGGAAGTTGGTGTTGGAGTTGGCCCATGGGCACATTCTTGGAGGTCATCAGGGGACAGAGAAAACCCGAGAGAGGGTATTACAGAGATTCTATTGGCCGGGGGTGATGAAGGACGTAGAAAATTATTGTTCCTCCTGCCCTGTGTGTCAGAGGTTGGCCCCGATGCCACATTTCCGTAGCCCGCTGGTCCCTCTACCCATCATTGAGGTCCCGTTTGAGAGGATCGCCATGGATTTGGTAGGTCCTATAATCAAGTCCGCTAGGGGGCACCAGTACATATTAGTTATAATGGACTATGCCACCCGTTATCCAGAAGCGATCCCTCTCCGAAATACCTCGGCCAAAACCATAGCCAAAGAGCTATCTCTTGTTTTTAGCCGGGTGGGTATTTGTAAAGAACTGCTTACGGACCAAGGTACACCCTTTATGTCCCGGGTTATGAAAGAGCTGTGTAAATTGTTCAAAGTGACGCAATTGCGTACGTCTGTGTATCACCCCCAAACCGATGGGCTGGTTGAAAGATTCAACAAAACCCTAAAACAAATGTTGAAGAAAGTGGTGGATAGAGATGGAAAGGATTGGGACTGTTTACTTCCTTATTTGATGTTTGCTATTAGGGAGGTGCCCCAATCCTCTACGGGATTCTCCCCCTTTGAGTTACTGTATGGGAGACACCCAAGAGGGCTGTTGGATATTGCCAAGGAAACTTGGGAAAGTGAGAGTTCTCCCCACAGGAGTGTGATTGAGCATGTCGCCCTGATGCAAGATCGAATTGCACAGGTAATGCCCATCGTGAAGGAACATTTGGCCCAAGCGCAGTTGGCACAGCAGAGAGTGTACAACCGTGGAGCCAAGACCCGTACCTTTTCCCCGGGGGATAGGATATTGGTACTTGTCCCTACGGTTGAAAGTAAATTCCTTGCCAAATGGCAAGGCCCCTACGAGATAATGGAAAAAGTGAGCGAAGTGAATTACAAGGTCAGACAACCAGGAAGGCGAAAGCCCGAACAGATCTATCACGTTAATCTGTTGAAAGCCTGGAGGGATAGAGAGTCCCTAGTCGCAGACACTTGGTCACCAGCTCAAACTGGTTGCGTGATTCCTGAGGTTGGAATAGCAGCCACCTTGTCACAACCCCAACAACAGGAGGTTAAGGAGTTTGTGCTTCGCAACAAGGAGGTATTCTCTGAGCTGCCGGGACAAACATCTGGGGTAGAGCATGACATCATTACCCCGCCCGGTGAAAGGGTGAAGTTAAAACCCTATCGGATCCCAGAGGCTCGACGGGAGGCCATACGGGAGGAAGTACAGAAAATGCTGAACTTAGGGGTGATAGAGGAGTCCCAAAGTGATTGGTCTAGTCCCATCGTGTTGGTGCCTAAACCGGATGGGAGCTGGCGATTTTGTAACGATTTTCGTCAGTTGAACAAAGTTACAAAATTTGACACCTACCCCATGCCACGTATAGATGAGTTGATCGACCGGCTGGGAACAGCCCGATACATGACGACTCTTGACCTCACAAAAGGGTATTGGCAAATCCCCCTGGCCAAGTCGGCCAAAGAGAAAACCGCATTTGTAACCCCAGACGGGGCGTTCCAATATAAAAGAATGCCGTTCGGGTTACAGAATGCGCCGGCCACATTCCAGCGGAAAATGGACCAGATGCTGAGGCCCCATCGGAAGTATGCTGCGGCTTACCTGGATGACGTAATTGTCCATAGCACAGATTGGGCCTCACATCTGCCAAAAGTGCAAGCAGTCCTGGACTCTGTTCGGGAAGCGGGGTTTACGGCTAACCCCAAGAAGTGTACCATTGGGCAGGAGGAGGCCAAATATCTTGGGTACACCATTGGGAGGGGAGTAATAAAACCCCAACTCAACAAAGTCGAGGCCATCCAGAGTTGGCCACGTCCCAACAGCAAGAAGCAGGTACGAGCCTTTCTGGGAATCGCTGGGTATTATCGGCGATTCATTCCCCACTTTGCTTCTAAGGCTGTGCCCCTAACCAACCTGACGAAGGGGAAAGGGTCGGTCATGATTAAATGGACCCCCGAGGCTGAGGCAGCATTCCAATTCTTGAAACAAGCCTTATGTAGCCAGCCAGTGTTGTACTCACCCGACTTCTCTAAAGACTTTGTCGTACAAAGTGATGCGTCAGATGTGGGGTTAGGAGCAGTATTGTCCCAGGTCTGGAACGGGGAAGAGCACCCAGTCATTTACCTCAGCAGGAAGTTGAAGTCCCATGAGGTAAATTACGCCACCGTTGAAAAGGAGTGTTTAGCGGTGAAGTGGGCTCTAGATTCCCTTCGGTACTACCTGCTAGGTAGGCACTTTGACATGGTTACGGATCACGCTCCGTTAAAGTGGATGGCTCAAAACAAGGAAACAAATAGAAGAGTGAATAGGTGGTTCCTGGCCCTCCAGGAATTCAACTTCACAGTAAAGCATCGCCCTGGCGTTCAAATGGGGAATGTGGATGCTTTGTCTCGAGTACATGAATGCCTGATTGCTGGTGTTCCAACCCCGAGGTTAAAACAAGAGGGGGGGGTATGTGACAGCAGGAAGGTAAAGTCACCTGGTTGCATCCAGGGGGGTAGATATATTTCGCCCAGATTCAGGCTTTACGCCGACTTATACAACTAGGTGGAGAGTTGTATAAGGCTAGTGGGCTCATGGATGACTCATACCTCTAGGGAGAGGGCTGGGCGTCGTGCAGACAGGGAGTTGATGAGACCAGCTGAAGCTTGTCAGCTCATTTAGGCCTCTATAAGAACTCCCAGCTTCATTAGATGTTAGCTCATGCCTGGACCCAGACCTGTGTGGACTGTCTAGGGAGAGTGAACCCCTGTGCGGTGAGAAAAAGCCTGTGTGGCTATTTGCTTGGACATTTAAAACCAGGGACTTAGGGACTAGGACAGCACTAGGCTGATCCCAGTTGTTAGTTAGGAAACCTGTATGTTTAGTCAGAGGTCAACTTGACCAGGATTTATTTTGGTTATGTTTCTTTTGCTTTGCTGTGTTTTGTCACTGTAAATAGAAAATAAACCGCACCTTTTTGATTTTGAAAACCACAACCTCCGTTTGCTGGGCCTGTTTTGTGTGGGGAGCCCATCCCGGGGGTCACACACACCCGCTGCCGAGCTAACCCCCTCACAACACCCATAAGTGAAAATGTCCAAATTAGGCCCAATTAGCCATTTTCCCTTCTCGGTGTCATGTGACTCATTAGTGTTACAAGGTCTCAGGTGTGAATGGGGATCAGGTGTGTTAAATTTGGGATTTTCACTCTCACTCTCTCATACTGGTCACTGGACGTTCAACTTGGCAAAGAACTCTCTAAGGATCTGAAAAAAATAATTGTTGCTCTACATAAAGATGGCCTAGGTTATAAGAAGATTGCCAAGACTCTGAAACTGAGCTGCAGCATGGTGGCCAGGACCAGAGGCGTAGCTTGAAGCTTGTG
Organism: Rana muscosa; assembly: GCA_029206835.1. Taxonomy (NCBI): domain Eukaryota; kingdom Metazoa; phylum Chordata; class Amphibia; order Anura; family Ranidae; genus Rana; species Rana muscosa. The sequence goes on from CM055117.1 coordinate 924,056,744, forward strand.
GGCCCCGATGCACTACCTGGGCCCCCCTCCCACTACCACCCACCATTTTCACTGTGTGTGCAGATGCACCGACCACACGTCAAGATACTCAAAGTGGCTTAAGAGTTTTGAGTTCCCAGAGTTCCTCCTTACATCAGAGGACAGGGATCACTGCTGGCAGGTCACTTGGCAGAGCTCCTTTCTCATCCCAGCACTGTATACAGCTCCTGCCCCCCCCCCCCCCAGACTACACAGGGCTGAAATCACATTCCTTTACACACAGTCTGACAGCCTTCAGAGGGTGTATCTGGCTTGTACGTTGCCGTTCTGACCTGTGAAATTCTCTGGTCGGAACGGCTGTGTAGTTGCAGTAGGCAGATACACCCTGTGCAGATCGTGGCTAACTGGCTGTGTTGTAAAGAAATGTGATTTCAGCCCTGCGGAGGAGGAGCAGAATAGAGTGCTGTAATGGGAAAGGAGCTCAGCATCCAGGGCAGAGGGGGTGGTCAAGGGGCTTTGGGAGGGGGGGCGCAACTTAGATCTGGGGGGGCAAGACCATGTGACACAAAATCTGGAGACTGAAGCCCCTCAGAAGGTGTTAGGGGATTCGTTTTAGCAATTTCTGAAGGTTTCTCTGTCAGTGTTGGCAGGTGTTGGGGGGACACCTGCCAACACCTGGCAGGAGGTGTGTGTCTTTTCCCCAAGTTGTGAGGGAAGTGAGGTAAGCAGACATCCCTGGAAGGGGGGAGGTACAGAGAATCCCAGCTGGTAACTAGGAGACACTGAGCGGTGTCATACCTCACCAGTGACATCGGTCTCATTGTGGCTACAGGATGGCACTCTCCTCCTCTTAACTTGCTGAGCTCGGTCACCATTCCATGTTGCCAGCACACAGCACAGACGCTTCCCCATCCTGGGCGGTTCTCACCCCGTGCTCCTCTTCATTCAGGAAATGGCTCACAGCTTCCTCCTAGCCAATGAGAATGGAGGGGTGTGGACTTTGGAAGGCAAAGTGGAAGCCCAGTACTGGAGCGTGGCTGTGGGGCCCTAGGGCAGATCAGAGCTGGACTTTGTGGAGAATATGATAATTTGACAGGGAGGCTGCAGAGGCCACCTGGAGCTAGGGGCGGGGTTGCAATAGTGACCACTGCAACCCCTTATGCTACGCCCATGGCCAAGACCATACAGTGGTTTAACAGGACAGGTTCCACTCAGAACAGGCATCACCATGGTTGACCAAAGAAGTTTAGTGCACATGCTCAGCGTCATATCCAGAGGTTGTATTTGGGAAATAGACGTACTGTATGAGTGCTGCTGAATTTGAAGGGGTGGGGGGGGTCAGCCTGTCAGTGCTCAGAACATACGCCGCACATTGCATCAAATTGCTCTGCATGGCTGTCATCCCAGAAGGAAGCCTCCTCTAAAGATGTTGCACAAGAAAGCCTGCAAACAGTTTGCTGGGGCTGCATGAGTGCTGCCGGCACTGGGGAGCTACAGTTCATTGAGGGAACCATGAATGCCAACATGTACTGTGACATACTGAAGCAGAGCATGATCCTTCTCCCTTCAGAGACTGGACCACAGGGCAATATTCCAACATGATAATGACCCCAAACACACCTTCTAGACGACCACTGCCCTTATAAAGAAGCTGAGATGAGGTGATGGACTGGCCAAGCATGTCTCCAGACCTAAACCCTATTGAGCATCTGTGGGGCATCCTCAAATGGAAGGTGGAGGAGCGCAAGGTTTCTAACATCCACTAATAAAACAACAAAAAATTGGCGCTTTGGATGAAAATGTGATAATAATTAAGCTGCAGCAGCTGCACCAAAAGTGCTAAACTTTAAACGTGAAAAACATATATTTATAAGCAGCGCTGGCAGTAAACTTGTGTGAAAACTTGATTTAGGAACAAGTCCATAAAGAAAAATATATATATAAAAAATATATATTTGTATTGGTGATACAGCTGGGTGTAGTAGTTCATCAAATAATGATAGTACTGAGCAAAGTGAAACTTAACATAGAGACACTTTAGTGAGTGGAGTCTCCGCAGTTTTCTTTATGGACTTGTTCCTAAATCAAGTTTTCACACAAGTTTACTGCCAGCGCTGCTTATAAATATACAGTATGTTTTTCTAACATCCACTAGCTCCATGATGTCATCATGGAGGAGTGGAAGAGGACTCCAGTGGCAAGCTGTGAAGCTCTGGTGAACTCCATGCCCAAGAGGGTTAAGGCAGTGCTGGAAAATAATGGTGGCCACACACTTTGGGCCCAATTTGGACATTTTCACTTTGGGGTGTAGTCACTTTTGTTGCCAGCGGTTTAGACATTAATAGCTGTTTTGTTGAGTGTTTTTGAGGGGACAGCAAATTTACACTGTTATACAAACTGTACACTCACTACTTTACATTGTAGCAAAGTGTAATTTCTTCAGTGTTGTCACATGAAAAGATATAATAAAATATTTACAAAAATGTGAGGGGTGTACTCACTTTTGTGAGATACTGTATATGGTGTTTATGTGAGGACAGCACTATCATCACTTTATACAAAATTCAAATAATATGTAAACAACAATAAAAAAAAAGTGCTCTTGTGCCAACAGTGCAAGAATTAACATGCTGAAAAAAAAAAAAAAAGTGTCCTGTGCTTATTTATATCATAAATATGTTTCCAAATTTCAGAAAAAATACACACATTTTTCCAAACTCATAAAGTGTCCTGTGCAATCAAAAGATCTTCAAACTTCCAAAGTTAAGCCTCGTACACACGATCGGTTTTCTTGGCAGAGTGTTTCCTGCCGAGAAACCCGGTCGTCTGTATGCTTACCTGTCCAGGGAAACCTGAGCATGCTTGATGAGACTTCGACGCATGCGCGGTAGCATACAAAGGTAGTGTAGGGTGTAGCAAGATGGCGGCGACGGCATCGAATGTGACGAGTGCCGGCTCGTCGTAGTCTATGACGTCACCGCGTTCTTGCCATTCAAAAGAATGGCGGTTCTTTTGAATGGCGCGTGTGTACACAGGACTTGGCAAGACAAGCTTGCCAGGAATCCCGTCGAGAAAACCAACGTTTTTTTTCCGACGGGATTACCGCCCGTTTGTACGATTCTTTAGAGTGAAAATGGATTCCATTTTCAAGATATGCTCCACCTTTAGTGCATAATCCACCACCCGAATCTGCTAAATAACCAGAAATAATGGCTGGAAGTATAAAACCATCAAATGCAAATATGAATGAAAAATGCAGCTTTCACAGGGGAACAGGGAATCGTTCCTCAGAACATCACAAGCGATTTTCCCACAACGAGCACTCAGCCATCCAACCCGGGTTTTTTGAGGAGAAAAGGGTACTATTCATAAGTCCTTCAGTTTATAGTCCATATAAAAAGATTATAGCAATGTGATAAGTTGTGTAACCATAAAATGTCCATCCACAAATGGCAGCCTCCCCAAGGGGATTCAAAGCAAAATCCAGCAGGAGCTACAGAGTATAAAAGAGAAGAGAGGTGCATCTAAGTGTAGCAATATGGTTACATTTAATGAAGGTACAACATTTAGCAACTCACATGGTTGATGATTAAAAGAGGCACATCTAAGTATACAGGCATCCGGGGTAAAGCTGTCAGGGATGGACTGGCCATTGGGACTACCGGGAGTTTCCCGATGGGCCGATGGCTCAGTGGGCCGTTTTTTGGGGGGGTTTTTTTATCATCAAAGTTTATTGAAGAGAAAAAAAAGTATTACATGCATACAGATATGGAAATAACAATTGGAACTTACAAGTTTGGTATGAAGAGAAGTACCAATATACATTGAATACGTGTGCAGTCAACATAGAGGTAGATGCTTCTATTAGACATAAACCAGAGGCAGCAACTCAGGCCTCGTGAAATCAGAGGTGGGCATCTCCCGATTTCATTGGGTATTTCCACATACAACCTTTCAGGAGAAAAATAACATAGCTAAAGAAGAAATTAGATGGAGAAGGAAGAAAGGAAAGGAGAGAATCAGCGAGTGGATATTAGGGGTATAACCCCTAGGGAGGCGGCCGGTGACTCTAGAGGATCCTCTTATGATGTGTCAATCAAACAGTTATGCCCAGCTCTCGTGGTGTGGGTTAAGTGGGTCAAGTGGGCATTTAGCTGCAATCAGCTACCAGAGAGGCCAGGTGTTTAAGTGTGGTGGGGGGCGAGACCCCAGATGAGAAGTAATCGTTAGGACCTCTTCTCCAACCAGCTAATCACCCGGGGGGGATTACCAATCAAGGTGTCATAGCCCGGGGAGTATTTAAAAGCAAACCAAGGAGACCATGTTTCATGAAATCGTTCAACGTTTTCGTTGGATTGAGCAGCGGTATCCTCCATCTCACAGATTTCGGACACCCTGTGTAGCCACTGAGAAATGGAAGGGACCCGTGTCGATTTCCAGTACAGCGGAATGAGTGACTTGGCCGCATTTAGCAAATGCCTGGAGAGGGATTTTTTGTATCTCTTAATGGAGAAGTGCGAAATATGCAGTAAGCAGCACGCTGCATCAAGTGAAAATTCGGTCTCCGTGATCTGTCTAATAATCTCCCTCACCCCCGACCAGTATGCAGTTATCATATCACAATACCACCAGATATGCAGTAAGGATCCCTTAGCATTGTGACATCTCCAGCATTCGTCAGAGGACTGGGGGTACCATCTATGTATTTTCTCCGAAGTGGCATACCATTGGGTCAAGATCTTGTATGATGTCTCCTGTATTCTCGTGCTGAGCGAGCATTTGTGAGACATGATGCTCGCTCTGGACCACTGGGCCTCTGTAATTACTACGCCCAAGCTTTCGGACCATCTCTCTCTGCGTCTGTCCCAATCAGGCCCCCCCAACCCCTGTAGCCAAGCATAGGCGGTAGAGGTCGACCTGGGCATCTGTTCCCCTTGTAGGCACACCGACTCCAACTCAGTGAGGGCCCTGGTGAAATGACTCTTACGTATCTTATTATTGGCAAAGCTTCGTATCTGTAAGTATGACCACAAAGGTAGAAGGGGCATATTGTTGTCCTCTCTAAGACGGGTCAGTTCTTTCATTGTCTCACCATCGAAACAGTGTTGGGCCAGAAGCGGCTTCATGCTGTCATTGGTTATCATATGAGGGTTCCCTACTCCCGGTGGGAAGGCTGGGTTGTTTGCGAGTGGTGTGAGAGGGCTAAGGGGCGAGGAAAACTGTGGATGATGAGTTAATTGGTGAAAGATTTCGAGCGTAGTGCCAATCAGTGGGTGGGAGGTCATGGTCCGCGGGTAGTTGGCTTTTGGTATCCATGGAGAGAACTGTAATGGGATGGGGCTTAGGCTGGATTCGATCCCGACCCAGTCCTTAATGCCTGAGTGGCAGTGCCAGTCCACGAGTCTGGCTACATGTGAAGCCTGGTAGTATTTTTTGTAGTCTGGAATTCCCAATCCCCCAACCCGTTTGTTTCGGGTTAAGAGAGAGGCTTTAATGCGAGGCGGTTTGTGTGCCCAGATAAATCTCATCTGCATGGAATGGAGGGAATTAAAAAAACTTTGGGGGATCCTAACCGGTAGAGTGCGAATCGAATATAGAACTTTCGGAAGGACTGTCATCTTGCAGATGGCTGCCCTTCCGAACCAGGAGAAGTGTCCCGCATGCCATTTACGGAGATCACTCTCCACGCTTTTAAGTAGAGGGACAAAATTGTGGTTGAAAATTGATGAGAGACTAGGAGTGAGCCACACTCCCAGATATTTAATGGTGGACGAGACCCAAGTAAATGAGTTATTAGTTTGAGCGGCTCTCAGCTCAGGTTCTGGCAATGTGATATTTAGCGCCTCAGATTTGGAGTAGTTTATTTTGAGGTTGGAAATTCGGTCGTAAGTTGAGAACTCCTTAAGTAGAGAAGGTATAGAGATGTGTGGACTCGACAAGAAAAAAAAGGAGGTCGTCCGCATATTAGACATGTGCATTTCATTTCGTTCCGAATCGAAATTCGGATGCATCCGAATTACCGAATTACAATACTAACGAATTTAACCGAATCCGAATTTTTTCGAATCTAAAAATATTTTTGACCCGACTTTGGGTCCATGTATCTCGGGGTTACTTGGTGATAGAAACAAATTTGGAGATGTTGTAGTGCTAGTTCTTCTGTGTTTGCATACCAAATATGGGGTTTCTATAACTAAGTGACCCCGAGATACGTGGACCCAAAGTCGGGTCGCAAAATGTCAAGCACTTTACTGGAGCAGAGAATGACATTTTGCGACCCGATTTTGGGGCCACATATCTCGGGGCCACTTGTAGCTAGAAACCCCAAATTTGGTATGCAAACACAGTAGAACTAGCACTATCACATCTCCAAATTTTGGGTTTCTATCACCAAGTAACCCCAAAATACATGGACCCAAAGTCGGGTCGCAAAATATTTTCGAATCCGGTTGAAATAGTATCAACATGATTCAAAATTATTTCAACTGCATTTGAAACTATTTCAACCGTTCTCGAAAATATTTTGTGACCCGAATTTGGGTCCATGTATCTCGGGGTTGCTTGGTGATAGAAACCCCAAATTTGGGGTTATTGTTTTTCTAGTCTATTTTCTATTTTATTATAATCTTTTCTATCCAAAGTTAAAATTAATTAATTAATTAAAAAATTTGAATTCATACTATTCGAAATTCAAATTTATTCTATTCGAAATTCGAATTTCAGAAGATGGTTGTATATTCTTTCTATTTTATTCTTCTAAATTATATTTTTTTTCTATTCTGTTCTAATCTTTTCTATTTGAATTATAAATTTTGGAAGAAGGTTATTTACTTACTTATATACATCTGTCACATAAAAAAAAAGATGTGAAATGGCTGTCACGGATGTCGATCGCAAGGCAAGTACATATGCTGTATGTCATTGTCCACTTACCACAACACCTGCCACGAGTGCCACGACACCGGCCACGAGTGCCACGACACCGGCCATGAGTGCCACGTGACCTGCCACGAGTGCCACGTGAACGGCCACGAGTGCCACGTGACCTGCCACGTGACCTAGTTGTGGATTGTCTACTTGCCACGTCACCTGCCACAAGTTATGGGGCTCCTAGCACCAAGTGACCCCCAGATATGGGCGATATTTCAAGTACTTTTCTGCAGCAGAGAATGACATTTTGTGACCCGACTTTGGGGCCACGTATCTCGGGGCCACTTATAGCTAGAAACCCCAAATTTGGTATGCAAACACAGTAGAACTAGCATTACAACGGGGTTACTTGGTGATAGAAACCCCAAATTTGGGGTTATTGTAGTGCCAGTTGTAATGTGTTTACATACCAAATATTTTGGGATTTCTAGCTATAAGTGGCCCCGAGATACGTGGCCTCAAAGTCGGGTCACAAAATTTAATTCTCTGCTGCAGAAAAGCACTTGACAGATCGCCCCTATCTGGGGGTCACTTGGTGCTAGGAACCCCATAACTTGTGGCAGGTGACGTGGCAAGTGGACAATCCACAACTTGGTCACGTGGCCGGTCACGTGGCACTCGTGGCCGGTCACGTGGCACTCGGACAATGACATACAGCATATGTACTTGCCTTGTGATCGACATCCATGACAGCCATTTCACATCTTTTTTTTTATGTGACAGATGTAAGTAACTAACCATCTTTTAAAATTTATAATTCAAATAGAAAAGATTAGAACAGAATAGAAAAAAAATATAATTTAATAGAATAAAATAGAAAGAATATGCAACCATCTTATGAAATTCAAATTTCGAATAGAATAAATTTGAATTTCGAATAGTAGGAATTAAAAAAAATGTAATTAATTAATTTTAACTTTGGATAGAATAGATTAGAATAGAAATAGAGAATACACTAGAAAAACAATAGAATAGAATAGAATATAGATACTATCTATTTCATGTTTAATTTTTTTTGCAGATTACTATTTTTTACATAAGATCTCCTGCAGACTATTAGCATTTATTTATTTTTTTTTGCAGATCTCCTGCAGACTATTATTATCTATTTAGTTTTCTCACCAGGTCTCCTGCAGACTATTAGCATCTATTTCTTTTTTTAGCAGATCTCCTGTAGACTATTAACAGCCATTTCACTTCTTTTTTTTTCAGATCTCCTGCAGACTGTTAGAATCAATTTCATTTTTTTTTCAAAGTCGGGTCGCAAAATATTTTCGAATCCGCTTTAAATAGTATCAACATGATTCGAAATTATTTCAACCGCATTTAAAACAATTTCAACCGCATTTGAAACTATTTCAACCGGATTCAAAAATATTTTGCGACCTGACTTTGGGTCCACGTATCTCGGGGTTAGTTGGCGATAGAAACCCCAAATTTGGGGATGTTGTAGTGCTAGTTCTCCTGTGTTGGCATACCAAATTTGGGGTTTCTATCACTAAGTGACCCCGAGATACTTGGACCCAAAATCGGGTCGCAAAATGTCAAGCACTTTACTGGAGCAGAGAATGACATTTTGCGACCCGATTTTGGGGCCACATATCTCGGGGCCACTTGTAGCTAGAAACCCCAAATTTGGTATGCAAACTGAGTAGAACTAGCACTACAACATCTCCAAATTTTGGGTTTCTATCACCAAGTAACCCCAAAATACATGGACCCAAAGTCGGGTCGCAAAATATTTTCGAATCCGGTTGAAATAGTATCAACATGATTCGAAATTATTTCAACTGCATTTGAAACTATTTCAACCTGATTAGAAAATATTTTGTGACCCGAATTTGGGTCCATGTATCTCGGGGTTACTTGGTGATAGAAACCCCAAATTTGGGGTTATTGTTTTTCTAGTCTATTTTCTATTTTATTATAATCTTTTCTATCCAAAGTTAAAATTAATTAATTAAAAAATTTGAATTCATACTATTCGAAATTCAAATTTATTCTATTCGAAATTCGAATTTCAGAAGATGGTTGTATATTCTTTCTATTTTATTCTTCTAAATTATATTTTTTTTCTATTCTATTCTAATCTTTTCTATTTGAATTATAAATTTTGGAAGAAGGTTATTTACTTACTTATATACATCTGTCACATAAAAAAAAAGATGTGAAATGGCTGTCACGGATGTCGATCGCAAGGCAAGTACATATGCTGTATGTCATTGTCCACTTGCCACAACACCTGCCACGAGTGCCACGTGACCGGCCACGAGTGCCACGTGAACGGCCACGAGTGTCACGTGACCTGCCACGAGTGCCACGTGACCTGCCACGAGTGCCACGTGAACGGCCACGAGTGTCACGTGACCTGCCACGTGACCAAGTTGTGGATTGTCCACTTGCCACGTCACCTGCCACAAGTTATGGGGTTCCTAGCACCAAGTGACCCCCAGATATGGGCGATATGTCAAGTACTTTTCTGCAGCAGAGAATGACATTTTGTAACCCGACTTTGGGGCCACGTATCTCGGGGCCACTTATAGCTAGAAACCCCAAATTTGGTATGCAAACACAGTAGAACTAGCATTACAACGGGGTTACTTGGTGATAGAAACCCCAAATTTGGGGTTATTGTAGTGCCAGTTGTAATGTGTTTGCATACCAAATATTTTGGGATTTCTAGCTATAAGTGGCCCCGAGATACGTGGCCTCAAAGTCGGGTCACAAAATTTAATTCTCTGCTGCAGAAAAGCACTTGACAGATCGCCCATATCTGGGGGTCACTTGGTGCTAGGAACCCCATAACTTGTGGCAGGTGAGGTGGCAAGTGGAGAATCCACAACTTGGTCACGTGGCACTCGTGGCCGGTCACGTGGCACTCGGACAATGACATACAGCATATGTACTTGTCTTGCGATCGACATCCATGACAGCCATTTCACATCTTTTTTTTATGTGACAGATGTATATAAGTAAGTAACTAACCATCTTTCAAAATTTATAATTCAAATAGAAAAGATTAGAACAGAATAGAAAAAAAATATAATTTAATAGAATAAAATAGAAAGAATATGCAACCATCTTATGAAATTCGAATTTCGAATAGAATACATTTTAATTTCGAACAGTAGGAATTAAAAAAAAATGTAATTAATTAATTTTAACTTTGGATAGAATAGATTAGAATAGAAATAGAGAATACACTAGAAAAACAATAGAATAGAATAGAATATAGATACTATCTATTTCATGTTTAATTTTTTTTTGCAGATTACTATTTTTTACATAAGATCTCCTGCAGACTATTAGCATTTATTTTATTTTTTTAGCAGATCTCCTGTAGACTATTAACAGCCATTTCACTTCTTTTTTTTTGCAGATCTCCTGCAGACTGTTAGAATCAATTTCATTTTTTTTTTCAAAGTCGTGTCGCAAAATATTTTCGAATCTGCTTTAAATAGTATCAACATGATTCGAAATTATTTCAACCGCATTTAAAACTATTTCAACCGCATTTGAAACTATTTCAACCGGATTCAAAAATATTTTGCCACCCGACTTTGGGTCCACGTATCTCGGGGTTAGTTGGCGATAGAAACCCCAAATTTGGGGATGTTGTAGTGCTAGTTCTCCTGTGTTTGGTGTTTGGGGTTTCTATCACTAAGTGACCCCGAGAAACGTGGACCCAAAATCAGGTCGCAAAATGTCAAACACTTTTCTGCAGCAGAGAATGACATTTTCCGACCCGAATTTTGGGCCACATATCTCGGGGCCACTTGTAGCTAGAAACCCCAAATTTGGTATGCAAACACAGTAGAACTAGCACTATAACATCTCCAAATTTTGGGTTTCTATTACTAAGTGACCCTGAGATACGTGGACTAGACATGTGCAATTCGTTTAGTTACGAATTCGTTATCCGTCAAAATTCGTTATATTCGTTGATTTGTAAACATACGAATGAACGAAAGGTTCGATAACATTACAAACAAACAACGAATAATCTAAACGAACGAATATGGAAAACAAATAAAATACGAATTTAGTAAATTTGAAACAAACAAAAAACGAAAAAGTGAAAAACGAAAACATAAAAACAACGAAAACACAGAAAAAAGATAAAAAATAACGAAAATAAAAATGAACGAAAACGAGATATTACGAATATTCGAAAAACAAAACAACGAATAACGAACAAAGATCCATATTAACGAATATCAAAATGAACGGAAAAAAAATTACGAATCTTCGGAAAACGGAAATGAAAACAACGACAATTCGTAAAAACTTCAATTCTATTTCGTTAGTTCTGAATTAGTTCTGGACTTTGGCCAATGGCCAATAAGCTTGTCCCTTCCCCTGAAGAGGTTGTCTCTTCCCCCAATGAGCTTGTTTCTTATAGACATGTGCTATAATGTGTGTGTATGTGTGTTTTTCTGTGTTAGACTGCAGTGCATTCCATCCAGAGTCCAGATAGGGTGTGGTTGGGTAGGTTGCACTGTTCTGTTGGATTTTGTGAGTACATTTTTTACTTGGGAGAGAGAAATTCTTTGTTTCTTAAGGATATTAGATTGAGATTCTAGAGTCTACATTCTAATTTATAATTTTATTTATGTAATATCTCTGACATATTGTATTTTTCTTCTTTGTCAGACTACATTCTAGACAGGGTGTGGGTGGTGTTTGATTTGTGAGTCATTCAAAGAGATTGATATAGAAATTATAAATTTCTTACTATTTCTATTACTCCTAGGATTTTCTAAAGTTAGTTTTTTTCCCTTTTCTGGGACTGTGTTTTATTATATTGCTGTCTGTCTGCCCCTACCTATTTTTTTTTTTTGTTGTGTTAGCCAGTGCCACTACTAGGCCAGCCCAGGCAGCATATACTACGTATTCATGGTAGGAGAAGTAGAGTAGTATATATTTTTTTTTGCATGGACCGGTAAAATAAGAATACTCCAGTCCTCAATCCCTCCACTCTCAGTCACACCAACACCAACTCTCATACCAACACACTCACTAACACCAACATTCTCACTTACAAGACTCACACGTCCATTCTCACTCCCAGGCATTCTAATTGCAATAAAACCACCAAACCACACAAAAACAACTACAAAAAACACAATATCACTCTCTGCACTGCTCTCTGCTCCTCCCTCACCACACCACTTACACCCTCTCAAAATGGCGTACAGGGGCGGAGGCTATAGCCGCTTGTTGAAAACGAAACTAAAATACGAGATTGCGAATGGCCGCGATGTATTTACGGGAGTACGAATGCATTCGAAGCACGTGGACGTATTTTAGTTTCATTTTCAACACGCGGCTATAGCCGCGTGTTGAAAATAAAATAACTAGTAACGCGAGATTGCGAATGACCGCGCTGAGATGTATTTACGAAAGTATAAAAAAATTACGAATCCATTCGAAGCACGGTAGTAGACACGAATCAAGGAAAACAAAACAATGTTACGAATCAACAGAAACGGCAGAGTAGTGTACAAAAAAACGAAAATTATTATCCAACAAAATTACGAATTACGAATCGTTCAGTATCAACGAAAATCAAACTGTTACGAAAGTACGAAAATAACTTAAACAGAAATACGAATCATTCAATATCAACAAAATTACGAATTTCAAATCAACGAAAATAACTTAGACAGAACTACGAATCATTCAGTATCAACGAAAATTAAACTGTTACGAACATACGAACGAGTCCGAATAGGAAAACTCGCGTCTTACGAAATTACGAATCTTTACGAACCTACGGAACGAGACGAAACAAAACGATAGGAAACTAATTTTTTGGTTGTGCACATGTCTAACGTGGACCCAAAGTCGGGTCGCAAAATATTTTTGAATCCGGTTGAAATAGTTTCAAATGCGGTTGAAATAATTTCGAATCATGCTGAAATAATTTCGAATCCGGTAGAAATATTTTCGAATTCGGTTGAAATATTTTCGAATGCGACCGATTTTCGAATTCGGTCGAAAACAAAACGAAATCCGAAAACAAATTTAACAAAATTTAACGAATCTAACTAAACGAAATTAATTAATTAACGAATTAAAATGAAACGAAACGAAACAAATTTTTTCCTTTTGCACATGTCTACCGCATATGTGGCTACTTTGAACTCCTGGTTTCCCAACCGAAATCCCTTAATAGACTGGTTGGCTATGATTCGTCTAACAAACGGTTCCAACGAAATTATAAAGAGCAGGGGCGACAAAGGACAGCCCTGCCTGGTTCCATTTTTGATATTTACCACATCTGAAAGGGTGCCGTTTATTTTAAGTTTTGCTGATGGATTCGTGTAAAGCGACGATATCCACGCCCTCATGTGCGGGCCCAGCCCTATATGTCCACAGGTCTCTAGCATGTAGTCCCACGCTACTCGATCGAAGGCCTTCTGCGCGTCTGTTGATAGGAGAAAGCCCTCGATCTTTCGCTCGTGGGCCGCATGGATGAGGTTGAGAGATTTAGTAACATTGTCCCTGGCCTCCCTACCCGGCATGAAGCCAGCCTGACTGGGTCCTATCAAGTGTAGGAGTAGAGGTCTCAGCCTGTTGGCAACAATCTTTGCCATCAGTTTGATGTCTATGTTTAACAAAGATATCGGCCTGTAGCTTGTGCAATGTACTGGATCTTTGCCCGGTTTAGGCAGGACGGTGATATGTGCTGCTAGGAAGTCAGACGGTATATCTCTTGGGTCAGAGAGGGTGTTCAGGGCGTCTCGCAACGGGGTTGTGAGAATGTCTATGAATGTCTTGTAGTATATAGCACTAAACCCATCCGGGCCGGGGCTTTTACCCGTTTTATGTTCTTTAATGGCAAGTCTGAGTTCAGAGGCGTCTATAGGGCTCTCGAGAAGTGTTGCGTCTTCTGCAGTGAGTGTGGGTAAAGAGGATTCCTTAAGATATTCCCGGATACCCTGTATTCTAGAGTTAGTGGCATTCGTAGGGCTGTGTTGTGTCGGGAGATTATATAGGTTGGTATAGAAATCCTGAAAGTGTTGTGCTATCTTGTCAGTCTCCCTATCGATCTTCCCATCCCTATTTTGTATGCCCGTTATGTTGTGATTTACAACCGAGCCTCTGAGGGCCCTAGCCAGTAAATTGCCCGGTTTGTCTCTGTGTTCGTAAAATAGTTTTTTCCTGAAGAACAGGAATCGTTTTGTTCTGATGGCTAAGATCTGTCTAAGGGCTTTCCTGGACTCTAGAAGGGAAGTTGCCGATTTAGCTGTCAGGGACTGTTTATGAGAGGCTTCTAGCGAGTGGATGTGTTGCAGGAGATGTGAAATTTCCCTGTCTCTCTCTCTCTTTCTCTGCGAGCCCATTTTAATTAATTCACCCCTAATCGTACATTTATGGGCTCCCCAAACCATTAGGGGATCGGCCCCTGGTGTAGCATTGAGCCTGAAGAACTCGAGGAGTGACGAGTTCAGTGTTGGAAGCAGAGTGGGGTCTGTCAGCAGGGAGGAGTTTAGCCTCCAAACATTAGATCTAATAGGGGGGGCAGTGAGATTCAAAGAGAGGGAGACAGGAGCGTGGTCCGAAAGAGTCTGTGTTCCTATGCAGGATCCAGTTACGGTGTGGAGATCTCGCTGTGAAATGAATATATAATCTATTCGGGAGTATCTGTCATGGGGGATGGAGTAGTAGGTGAAGTCCCTGTCAACTGGGTGCATGAAGCGCCACGTGTCTACTAGGTCCAGAGAGTTAAGTAGAGACTTAATTTTTTTCAGGATTCTGTATGTGATATATGTTTTCCCGGACGATGTGTCCTCTATGGGATTGAGAGGGACATTAAAGTCTCCCCCAAGAATTAACCTACCGGAGCTGAAGCCCGACAGCTCCCTAATCAAATTTTTGCAGAAGGACTGGTGCGAGGTATTGGGGAAATAAGCATTCGCTAGTGTGATAGGGATCCCACTACATTTCCCTTTAAGAAAAATAAATCTGCCCCCAGGGTCTATTATTTTGTCAGTCAGCTCAAATGATGCAGTTTTGCTAACTAAGATTGAGACCCCTTTGGATTTGCCTGCGTCATTGGTGGCATGATGGGCATCTATGAAGTATGAGTCGGTAAGCTTTGGGATCTGGTTCGTTCTAAAGTGAGTTTCTTGTAGAAAAACAAAGCTGGGCCTACCTTTTTTGAGTTCCCTCAGCATAGTAGAGCGTTTCTCGGGAATGTTGAGTCCTCTAACATTGTGAAAAATCACCGTGGGAGTGATGCCAAGATCGGAGTACGCCATGACACAAACGCAGAGAGGGAGGTTTCCACACCTAAAAGGCAACTCAAATATAAGCGATTAATACACAGAAATCACCGGCCGACCTTGACTGAAAAAACCTTAAAATAAAATAGCAGGATAGAGAGAGAGGATCAAAGAAGAGTAGAAATGATATAGAAGTGAGTAGGGAGAAATTGAGGAGAACACTTCTCCCAGACGTGGTCACGTCCTGGAGAACTCAAATTAGTGCGTCTAGATGAGCCCAAAGGATCCACCCAGACGCCCTATGTGGGAACGAGGTAGACACACCAAGGGTCTAGCAGCCAAACCTATATCTCTTGAGATATGTGCAGGTTATACCAAATGTAACTTGGAAACAGTCGGGCAACGGCCCATTGGTATGACATAATAAGTGCTTAAGGGTCTACTCTGCATAGGTAGAAATAGCAGTAACTGTAAACAAACTAGTTTAGGTTAGAATGAGCAAATGAACAAGTGAACCCGAGACATGGCCGAGTAAGGTCAGCAGGTGGCGCAGCCGGGGGGGGGCAGTAACTCACCTCTCCCAAGCCACGCCCCCCGAGACCCCCTCAGTTTAGCCGTGATGACACAATAAAGGATAAATATATGACACATAAATGGTGGCCCCGATCGCCTCCCTGGCCCGTGCCCTCCCGGACTTGCAGTTTAATAAAGCCTCACCAGTCCCCGGCTATATAAATGATCAGGAAAGCAACATTATCATTATGCGTGCGGACATTAGTGTCACTTGCAGTGTGATGGACAGCTAGCAGGAAGTCCGGTAGGGGATCAAGAAAAGGCTGATTGCGACCTTGTTGGGGAGGAGGCGGATGGGTAATCTGGCAAAAGTCTATGATGTGGGTAGAGGGGGGGACATAAATCCGAAGGGAGAGTACAGTCCTAAGAAAGGCGTGGGCTAAGTGGGCTGTAATTATAGCCATGAGACTGGAGCCAAATGTTAAGCGAGAGTTGAGGAGTCTCATGGCTGGGTCCTTCCGTACTGAGTTACCATCAAGTGCGAGCAGTCATTGTATATACATAACACACAAAGGTTGCTTCGAGATCTGTCCAAGTCTAAATCTTCCCTGACTTGTAGATTAATAAGACCCCAGCTGTATAAATGCTTATGAAGGTAACATTGTTATTGTGCATATGGACAATAGTGACACTTGCGGTTTGGTAAGTATCCAGCTAGCCGGAGTCCGGTAGGGCGACAGGAAAAAGAGCTGGCTGTGACATAGTAGGGGAAGGCTGCGGATGGGTGAGCTAGCAAAAGTATATAATGCGAGGAAGACGCATAATCAAAGGAAATATAAAGTCCCCGGGATAGCGTGGGATAATTGAGCTGCAATCATGGCCAGGGGTCTGGAACCAATTGCTGGGTGGGAGCCGAGGAGGCCCAAGACCAGGTCCCTCAAAGTAAGGGCACCATTGAGTGTGTGCAGATTATGTCATCCGGAGGTCGAGTGTGGCATGATCTCAGGTCTCCAGCAGATTCCTGAAGGAGTGAGCACGGCCGCCCGGGGTCCCCTGCACCCGGCTGTCACATCTGTCAGGCCTTTGTTTCTTTGCAGACTGTTTCTCAGGCGTCGAAAGGGGAGAGTGCGGAGGGCTCCTGTCTGTATGCGGTAGGGAGAATTCCTGGTACCACTCTGGGAGCTCTACCCGGCCCAGCTGTAGTGCATCGCAGAAATCATGAAGATCATTAGGCGTACGGAGAGTGTGCTGTCTGCCCCCATGTGTGACCAGCAGCGCGAAAGGGAAGCGCCACGTGTACCGGAGATCTTTTTCCCTCAGCTTGTCCAGAAGAGGCCGCAGGGCCCTGCGGTTCTTCAAAGTGATCTGAGAGAGATCCTGGAACAGTTTGATGTTTTCCCCATTAAACTCAATATGTTCACTTCTCCTCGCTTTAAGAATAATGTCCTCTTTGAGGCTGAAATTTTGCAGACAGCAAATAATGTCCTGAGGTGGCAGCTAGACATGTGCACACTGAAATATTTTGTTTCGGAATTTCGTTTTCGTCCAAAAAATCAATTTATTTAGTTACTCCCGAAATTCGTTTTTATTTATTTCGTTTTTCGTTAGAAATTGCATTCGTCCGAAAATCTGAATTAATTAAGGTCGAATCTGTCATTGAAGGCTTATGGTGTCTGTCGAATGTTCAAAGAAGATTCGACGGAGCAGCGAAACTGTACGACTCTGCAATCATACATTTCCGGTCGAGTGTTCCGCCCACAAGCAGTGATCTTTTCTCTCTATGTCGAATCTTTTCTCTCTATAATGTCGAATCTTTTCTCTCTATAATGTCGAATCTTTTCTCTCTATAATGTCGAATCTTTTCTCTCCTATGTCGAATCTTTTCTCTCTATAATGTCAAATCTTTTCTCTCCTATGTCGAATCTTTTCTCTCCTATGTCAAATCTTTTCTCTCCTATGTCGAATCTTTTCTCTCCTATGTCGAATCTTTTCTCTCCTATGTCGAATCTTTTCTCTCCTATGTCGAATCTTTCCTCTCCTATGTCGAATCTTTTCTCTCCTATGTCGAATCTTTTCTCTCCTATGTCGAATCTTTTCTCTCCTATGTCGAATCTTTCCTCTCCTATGTCGAATCTTTCCTCTCCTATGTCGAATCTTTCCTCTCCTATGTCGAATCTTTCCTCTCCTATGTCGAATCTTTCCTCTCCTATGTCGAATCTTTTCTCTCCTATGTAAAATAATCTTGGACTAATAGAGTTAAGGTTAGGCACATTCGACCACAGGTTCGATAGACACAGATTGTTATTGTCAGCGTCACGTCGAATCTCCTATCTATATCGAACTGTTGTAGCAATGAAAATAAAGCATTTGTTTATGTCGGATCTTTCGGTTTTCGGATTCTGTGCTTTCGTTTTCGTTTGTTAAAACGATAACGAAAATAGCTGAAATTCGGACGAAAATGCATTCGGACGAAAACAAATGCACATGTCTAGTGGCAGCGTGTCTGGGCCTCTGGCTCTGAGAGCCCTGTGCGCTCTGACAAAATCTATGACTGTATCCTCCGGGCGTTCCAGGAGGCTGTTAAATACTCTTTGGAGGACAGGCGCAATTTGGTCGGTATCCACCGACTCCGGGATACCACGCACTCTGATGTTATTGCGCCTTCCCCTATTGTCCAGGTCCTCCAAATGCCTGTTAACTTCTATAAAATGGAGAGCTTGGGTAGAGACCACTCTGTCTAGTCTCTGTATCGCCTTATCTCTAATTCTGCCCTCTGTCTCCGCAGTCGCCATCTTTTCTTGCAAGACCATGAAGCTGGTTTTCAGGTCTGTGATTGCGGCTGAAAAGGAGGCTTTAATGTCAGCCGTGAAGCCTGACATGTCGCCATAGGTGAGGGGATGATCAGCTTTAGTGTTTCTCCTACCGTAGTCCTCCATGGCTGGTTGTGAGTCCTCGCTGGATGCCTCCTCTGTGTGGGTCGGCGCCATCTTACTTCCCGCCGCGACTCTCAATACTGCAGCCTGGGTCTTGAATATGTCGGAGATATTCCGGCCGGAGCTAGCCGCCAAGGAACGCCTGGAGCGGGTCTGATGATAGTGGCGGATCTGTTTGCTCATTATCGAGTGTCTACCGTGCAGAGAGACGGGTTAGGGCCGCGGTCCCGACGGAGCTTCTCTTCTAGGCTGCCATCTCCTCCGCGCGCCAAGCCACGCCCCGTGGGCCGTTTTTTTATGCAGAGTTCGGCGGCAGCGGGAGCGTGGCAGCAAACAGAGGCGGGGATTCGGGGAAGGTGGCCAGCGAGGAGGGGGAGTTGGATGTAAAAGCCGAGGAGGGAGAACATCTCCACCCCCTCCCTGACCACGAAGAGACGAACAGGAGCGGACGTGGCCACCCCCGCGCTCCCAGAACCTCAATTCCTCCACCTCCTCCCTGCTCCAGGAACTGTGTGGCCCGGGCCGGAGGACAGGCTGGCTGTGAGGCGGGAGCCCGGAAGAAGAGAACATGCGGGAGGCAGAGGCTGCCAAGCAGCCGCTGGAAGGAGCAGAGCAGCGAGAGCACCCCCTGGAGGCCAGATCTAGAGGGAGACTCGGCGCTGCCACTGCTGAACTGTGCGGCCTGGGCCGGTGGACAGGCTGGCTGGGAGGCGGGAGCCCAGAGGAAGAGAACATGCGGGAGGCGGAGGCTGCCAAGGAGCCGCTGGAAGGAGCAGAGCAGCGAGAGCACCCCCCAGAGGCCCCCCTCTGTCTCTCAGTCCCCCCCTCTGTCTCTCAGTCCCCCCTCTGTCTCTCAGTCCCCCCTGTCTCTCAGACCCCCTGTCTCTAAGACCCCCCTCTGTCTCTCGGCCCTCCCCTCTGTCTCTCAGTCCCCCCTGTCTATGACCCCCCCTCTGTCTCTCAGACCCCCCTCTGTCTCTCAGTCCCCCCTCCTCTGTCTCTCAGACCCCCCTCTGTCTCTCAGTCCCCCCTCCTCTGTCTCTCAGACCCCCTCTGTCTCTCAGTCCCCCCTCCTCTGTCTCTCAGACCCCCTCTATCTCTCAGACCCCTCCTCTGTCTCTCAGACCCCCCTCTGTCTCTCAGACCCCTCCTCTGTCTCTCAGTCCCCCCCTCTGTCTCTCAGCCCCCCTCTATCTCTCAGACCAACCCTCTGTCTCTCAGACCCCTCTGTCTCTCAGACCCCCCCTCTGTCTCTCAGACCCCCCTTCTGTCTCTCAGACCCCACCTTCTGTCTCTCAGACCCCCTCCTCTGTCTCTCAGACCCCCCCTTCTGTCTCTCAGACCCCCCTCTGCTTCTCAGCCACCCTCCTCTGTCTCTCAGACCCCGTCTGTCTCTCAGACCCCCCTCTGTCTCTCAGACCCCCTCTCTGTTTCTCAGACCCCCTCTGTCTTTCAGACCCCCCCTTCTGTCTCTCAGACCCCCCCTTCTGTCTTTTAGACCCCCCTCTGTCTCTCAGACCCCCTCCTCTGTCTCTCAGACCCCTCCTTTGTCTCTCTGCCCCCTCCTCTGTCTCATTCACTCCCTGACTCTAAGGCTGCTTTCACACTGGGGTGGGCATTGATGGTAAAACACTGCTAGTTTTAGCGGCACTATACTGTCGATTTAGCGGCCCTATTCGCCCTCTAGCGGGCGCTTTTAACCCCCCTAGCGGCCAAATTAAGGGTTAAATGCGCCCGTGTAGCGCTGCTGCCGAAGTGCTTTGCAGGCGCTTTGCAGGTGCTTCAGCAGTGGTGGCCATTCATTTCAGTGGGCAGGAGCGGTGTATACACCGCTCCTCCACCGCCCCAAAAGATGCTGCTTGCAGAACTTTTTTTAACGCCCTGCCAGCACAGCGCCCCAGTGTGAAGGCACTCGAGCTTTCACACTGGGACTACAGGGGAGGCATTTTTCAGGCGCTTTACAGGCGCTATTTTTAGCCCAAAGGCACCTGAAAAACGCCCTTGTGTGAAAGGGGTCCTATACTCACTCCCTCTCTCACACGCCCCCTCTCTCTCTCTCACCCCCTTCCCTCAACCCCCCTCTCTCTCTCTCTCATTCCCTCTCTCTCACTCTCTCATGATATATAATAATGGATTTAGGGGCCTTTTGGTGGACGTGATTTTTTTTAAGGGGGGGGTGGGGGGCAGAATTTTATTGAATTAAAGTGGGCTGGTCTGGATGAAGTCCAGGGACAAATTTTTGTCCCAGTCCAGCCCTGAAAGCTGTCCACATAGACCATCAACCTCACCGCCGGCTCTCATCGATATCAGTCTGCAATCGTGACCGGGAAGACTATCCTGCAGTAGAGAGATCTGAAAGCAAAGCTTGAACCGCTCATTGAAGGGATGACATCAATGGCGGTGTGGGATGGTCTATGTGGACAGCCTTTACCCCGGATGCCTGGATACTTAGATGCGCCTGTTTTAATCATCAACCATGTGAGTTTCTAAATGTTGTACCTTCATTAAATGTAACCATATTGCTACACTTAGAGGCGCCTCTCTTCTATTTTATACTCAGTTGTGACATGACGCTACTCTTATATCAAGACATCGCTTGTATATCAAGTCAAAAAAAAAAAAAAATGTAGCTTGTCTTGCAAAACGCTCTCAAACCAAGTTTCTCTCAGACCAAGGTTTTACTGTATTTTATAAAATAACTCAACTCATCCATTTACACACTAAAAACTTGAAAAGCATACAATCTATTCTTTACCAGCCCAGGCTTGCAGGCTTTGATATGACATCACCAGGCACGCCAGGTCCAAGCTCGCAGAAATTAGCAAATTAAAAAAAAAACATGTTATACTTGCCTACTCTGTGCAATGGTTTTGCACAGAGCAGCTCTGATCCTCTTATTGTTGGGTCCCCTGCCAGTGGTCCTGGCTCCTCCCACATGCTGAGTGCCCCCAATAGCAAGCCTCTTGCTATGGAGGCACTCGATGCCAAGCTGCACTCTGTGTGTCCACTCACACACGAGTGTGGCCCGGCCCCAGCCCCCCCCCGCTCTCTCTTCATTTACTCACTGTCTGTAATTGGCTAGCAGCGGGAGCCAATGGCTCCCGCTGCTGTGTGAGCCAGTGAGGAGACAGAGACCCGGGAGAGCCACTGCTGTCATGCACATCGCTGGATCGAGATGGGGCTTTGGTAAATATTAGGGGGGTTGGGGGAGCTTCACCCAAAAGGTGTTTTTTCCTTAATGCACAGAATGCTTTAAGGTAGAAAACCTTGAACCTTAGAACCACTTTAGGGGTTCCCAGAACCACTTTAGGGGTTCCCAGTAGAATTACTGGCTTATATTACCCTGTTACCACTGAACAGTCACTTTGTGGAATTGAGGTAGGAGAGATCTCTAGAACAGGGGTCTCCAAACTTTCTGTGCAAAGGGCTAATTTTCTGTCCTTCGGGCTTTCGGGGGGCCGGAATGTGGCCAATGGGAGTAGAAAATGCCCCGGCATCAGTGCTCAAACATCAATGGTAGGGAGGAATAGTGCCCTATTATTAATATCAATTGGAAGAATAGTGCCCCATTGATGATATCAGCAGGGAAAATGGTGCACCATTGATGGTATTGCAGGGAAAATGGTGCCCCGTCATTGGTGTCAGCTGGTAAAAAAATGCCCCAAGGGCCAGATAAAGCAAACAAAGGGCCACATCTGGCCCCCGGGCCGCAGTTTGGAGACCGCTGCTCTAGAGGATGGGGAGATTGGTTGCTTTACATGTGTAAGCAAGAGTGAGACAATACAAGGCCAATTAAATAGTTTGTGATCTGAAAAAGTATTTGCAAATGTTACAATTGTTTATCTAAAACATCTTTCTTTGACATATAGATGCAAATTATATTGACAAGATGTCATCCATTATTGATACAAACATCTCCCCCTTTTCACCTCTATTCATTCCATCTTTGCAGATATCATGACATTCTTGCTTATCCTGCCCTTGAAATGCGTGTTTTGAACTGATACATGCAGCCCCCATCCCTCAGGCACCCTTCACTTTCCTTTACTAATTCCTGAATGTGTGTTTACCTAAGCAAAGTGTGAGCACATTGTGAGGCTTAAAATTGTGATATATGACTGGAACAGCTGATGGTTCTGGGTAATGAATTTCAATTGTCTGTGAACTTCCCATATAAACAGAAAGTCTACTACACTTGACTTCTAATGAGATGGAGCAGGGTGGAAACAGCTCCAACAGATTTTGTCTGTAAGTAATAAGTAACAAATAAATTCTTATGCGGCGTACACACGATAGTTTTTCATGCCATTTTTTTAAACCAATGTTTTTCTCGTCGTTTTTTTTTTCATGTTTCCTCTCAAGCCTGTCTTGCGTACACACGATCATTTTAAAAAACATTCAAGCAAAGCGCAGTGACGTACAACACGTACGACGGCACTATAAAGGGGAACTTCCGTTCGGATGGCGCCACCCTTCATGTTAGTAAAGTTTGTTGAGCGACGATTCGCGCTTTTCAGCCTCCTGCTTTTCAGTCCGTTACAGCATGACGAATGTGCTATCTCCATTACAAATGCTAGTTTTACCAGAACGGGCGCTCCCGTCTCATACTTGATTCTGAGCATGCGCGTTTTTTTTCACCTCGTCAAAGCATACACACCATCGTTTTTCACGTCGTTAAAAAAAACGACATGAAAAACTACGTGAAAAAATAGAGCATGTTCGAAATTTTTAATGGCCGTTTTTCACGTCGTTAAAAATGCTCTGGAGCATACACACGATCGGTTTTAATGCCCATTTTTAAAAATGGCATTTTTAACGGCATGAAAAACGATCGTGTGTATGGGGCATGAGCCCTGGTTCAAACCTGAGCAATATGAAGCTCTTTTGCAGAAACACTTCAATGCTCAACATGAGAATTCCCATTATATCCCATGGTGCCCCTTCAGAGCATCATGCAGCTTGAAGTTTCACTCTCTATGCTCATAAAAGCTTCTTTAGGGCCCTTTCACACGGGCGGATCTATTTTTAGACATCCGCATGCTCAGCCAGGATCGCTCCATTGATCCCCGCTGAGCCGGCGGATGACTAGTCCGTCTCTGCACACTGTGCAGAAACGGACCTGTCAGATCTCCGCTTTCCTCTATGACGGGATCGGATAAAAACGGACCGTCTGGAAGAATAGGGTTTGCATCTGTCTGGATTTAGCGGAGCGGGTCGGTTGGGATGTCAGTGGGCATGTCACTGCTGACATCGGTCGCTCCATAGAGATGTATGGAGCGTCCGTTCAGGTCCGCCTGAAAAACTGACAGGCGGATCTGAATGGTCCGCCCGTGTGAAAGGGCCCTTAGGGTACAGTTTTGTGATTTCATGCCTCTTCTTTTCCTAGTAACTAACATTCTACTGGCTAAAACAAAAAAGAATCCCAAAACACCTGAAAAAACACATGTGCAATCTCACATAAACAAAACATGCCACAAACATTTATAGATGTTCAAGTATGAAACTCAAGGTTTTCCATCAATCAGGGGGACCAGAGAAATGAAAACACCTGATGCTGCTCATTATTGGCTGATCCTCATATACACTTGTAGCGCCCTGCTCCTATTGAGTAGGCGCTAGATGTAAATTTAGGTTTATCTGAGCTGTAGTTTAGCTCAGAGTATTATGTTAAAATGCTGGTTTCTGTTCCAATTCAGTCGTGTTGTACATTTTCCACTTGGACGTGGGTGTCGCTGTCACCCCCGGTCAGTGTTAGAAATACAGCAGGCTGGATGCATTGAGTATCTCTTTACCCAGAAATAGCCCAGGGGGAGTGGTTCACCCGCTGTTCATTCTGGGAGAGGGTACATAAGGGACAGACGCCGTTTTAGCGCTCTCTCTGACCTGATGGCCTTCCTGGCATAAGGTGTGCCGTAGCAGTTCTTCTGCCTTGGGGCCTGCTGGCCCGAGACCTCGTTGCTGAAAGTAGGCCCAGGAGTTTCTGGGGCCTACTGGTCCAGGGGTGGTCCTGAGCTGTCTTGCCTGCGTGGAGAAGCCGAGCAATTGGAGACTCAATTGGAGGACGCATCCCGGCCCATCTAACCCGCAGTATCGCCGGATGGCTGAAAGATACTGGTACTGTGAGATTGTATTCTGACTTTGCAAAAGTTCTTGGCTATACAATCCTGTGGCAGAGGATTGTACAACGATTCAAGTGTATTCAACAAGTCTCTGGCAGAGACTATGACCGAGCACCGCACCGACTGCTAGGTCAGTGAGAGAGGCCTATACGGTGGTTGCTAGATCCAGTTGTGGATCTGTTTGTCCTCTGGATCAAAGAAATACCCCTGATCCGCAAAAGTACCTGAATCTCCCCTAACCCTCCATCCCTCTATCTGATGTTTGTTAATATAGAAAGAAGTGTGAACATCAAGTTAGACCTGGGTAGTTGCCAACATCCCTGGGAGTCAAGAAGAGGAAACCCCCCCCACACAAAATGGGACTTTAACGGCAACAGTGTAAGAATTTATAATAGTTTTTATTACATAGAAGTATCAAAAAGAAAACATTTTGTACAATATTAAAATCAATCATAAAAGATTAGTGCTTGGGTGATTCCAATAGGTAAGTCCGGATGACGCCCAACGCGTTTCGGGATGTGGCGTATCCCTTCGTCAGGGGCTGTTACATGGACAAAATCACACTGTGCAATACAGAAGGCAACATTTAAGCACAAGGTTAAAATAACATATGCATCAACATCCACTTGAAAGAGCAACTAAACCTCAAGACACAAACCATTGCAAAGCATGAAGACACATACCTAGTAGAGACAGAGCAAGCTCATGAAGGATCGGCAGGGAAGACCCCCACAGCGGCAGCAAAGGGGGCGTCTCCAGCGCAAAAGCACCAGAATTTGGACCGATACTAACACCTCCCAGCGAATCCCATGGGCATCAGCAACACAGGCACAAGGGTCTGAAAATGTAATGACACATTGTTGGCATGTGGGTCTCATAGTATGAAACATGCCAATGTCAACAATAATCCCACAATTAAGAGCATTTAGAGCAGTGCAGCTATAATGAAAGAGAAAGGTCTTGGCCATACCTAGTGATGGTCACCTACAAAGGAGCCCGTGACTTTCAAAAAGTTTCCTTCTCCTCCAAAAATGCCTTCATTACCCCATACTACAGAAAGGGAGACATCAAATCTACCATCTGTGGATGAGGGATAAAACAAAGATCCTCCATAAAGAAGGGAAGTATAGGCATACTAATAATATAAACAAGAGACTGTCTAGTGTGGCAAAAGAGCAAAAAATATAGCAAATAATTATAAAGCCTACCTCATACAAAGGGCATACTGGATTAGTATGGTAACAAATAGGTACTCAGGTTAAAGGACTTGACTTTTAAATCCACAGGTATCTTGCACAGAGTAATATCATACAGGGTACAAAAGAGAGCGAAAAGCCCAATCTGTGGAATAACATATGAGATGAGAGAAGTAATGCTGAAGCTGGTCACAGATCAAGGAGCTCACAGGTATTAACCTGCTTGCAAAGATGCTGGGCACCTACCAGGTGAAGATTACGCCGAGTGTAACTGCCGTCCAGCTTGTCAGCACATTCCCCATTGCACTGACGCGCTATATAAAGGGAGGAGGTGACTGGGAGCGTCATCACATGACGCCGTGACGCAATCGCGGCTGGCGCCATGCGTCCCCACGTTCCCCCGCATAGCAGTAAACAAAGCACAGAAGGGGAGGACAGGGGGCAGTGTCAACGGGCGTTAATACCTGTGAGCTCCTTGATCTGTGACCAGCTTCAGCATTACTTCTCTCATCTCATATGTTATTCCACAGATTGGGCTTTTCGCTCTCTTTTGTACCCTATATGATATTACTCTGTGCAAGATACCTGTGGATTTAAAAGTCAAGTCCTTTAACCTGAATACCTATTTGTTACCATACTAATCCAGTATGCCCTTTGTATGAGGTAGGCTTTATAATTATTTGCTATATTTTTTGCTCTTTTGCCACACTAGACAGTCTCTTGTTTATATTATTAGTATGCCTATACTTCCCTTCTTTATGGAGGATCTTTGTTTTATCCCTCATCCACAGATGGTAGATTTGATGTCTCCCTTTCTGTAGTATGGGGTAATGAAGGCATTTTTGGAGGAGAAGGAAACTTTTTGAAAGTCACAGGCTCCTTTGTAGGTGACTATCACTAGGTATGGCCAAGACCTTTCTCTTTCATTATAGCTGCACTGCTCTAAATGCTCTTAATTGTGGGATTATTGTTGACATTGGAATGTTTCATACTATGAGACCCACATGCCAACAATGTGTCATTACATTTTCAGACCCTTGTGCCTGTGTTAGTGATGCCCATGGGATTCGCTGGGAGGTGTGAGTATCGGTCCAAATTCTGGTGCTTTTGCGCTGGAGACGCCCCCTTTGCTGCCGCTGTGGGGGTCTTCCCTGCCTGTCCTTCATGAGCTTGCTCTGTCTCTACTAGGTATGTGTCTTCATGCTTTGCAATGGTTTGTGTCTTGAGGTTTAGTTGCTCTTTCAAGTGGATGTTGATGCATATGTTATTTTAACCTTGTGCTTAAATGTTGCTTTCTGTATTGCACAGTGTGATTTTGTCCGTGTAACAGCCCCTGACGAAGGGATAGGCCACATCCCGAAACGCGTTGGGCGTCATCCGGACTTACCTATTGGAATCACCCAAGCACTAATCTTTTATGATTGATTTTAATATAGTACAAAATGTTTTCTTTTTGATACTTCTATGTAATAAAAACTATTATAAATTCTTACACTGTTGCCGTTAAAGTCCCATTTTGTGTGGGGGGGGTTTCCTCTTCTTGACTCCCAGGGATGTTGGCAACTACCCAGGTCTAACTTGATGTTCACACTTCTTTCTATATATAATAGGGTAGAAAATACCCAATCCCAATTTTTTTCCCCCTTTTTAGTGTTCATCAATTTGACCTTCCATAAAATAACTACATACCTATGTGTTAGGAATTTTGATATATTTTGTGTATTATG
This sequence comes from Rana muscosa, assembly GCA_029206835.1. Lineage (NCBI taxonomy): Eukaryota > Metazoa > Chordata > Amphibia > Anura > Ranidae > Rana > Rana muscosa. The sequence goes on from CM055117.1 coordinate 924,084,372, forward strand.
ATATATGTTTTTTTGCATCTGCTTGTTATTTGCAACTCTAACATTTGATACTCACTTGCTTAGTTTCCATCTGTTTACCAACATGTTTCAGGGGAGTGAGTGGGAGAGCCTCATGGCTGGATATTCTAGGGACCATGCTAAGGGTGAGGCCGTCCAATCGGAAATGTCCTCACTTTGTGCCCAGTTGGGAAGGTTAGTTGAGAGAAAGGCAGCCTTATTTTGGCATGTTGATAGCTTTGAGAAATATATGAGGGAAAATATTAACCCTTATGGGTTGCGTATCCAAGTCTTTCCTATGATTGACAATATCAATCTTGAGTTCAAGAAAAAATGGGAGAGTAATTTACAACTATGCACTCACAACATGATGCAATTGTTGATAGAAGAATATAAAATTAGGATGTCAGTATTAGAGAAAGATATAGATGAGGACTATATCAAACTCCAACCTTTCTTGAGTTTACCATCTTTTAAAGAAAATGAACAAAAAATCAGGGGTCGCCTTGATCAGGTAACCACTGATGTTTTGATGAAAAAAGAGAGAAAATTCTGGAGGGATAAGGTGTCATTTATTGAGGGCAAAGCCTACAGATGGCAACCAAATTATCCCATACAATCTCTAACCAAGAAGGTTGTAAACAAATCAATATCCAACCAAGACTCCAATTCTTCTTCTAACCCCACTGTTTTTTCTTCTTCTCAAAATCGCAATAGAAAAAACAACAAACTCAAGCGTCCACTGTCTGGGGAAGACTTCAAGGCTACAAAGAAAAGAATTACGGATAATCAACCCTCTGCTACCTCCCTTGGGACGTGTGGTAACTATAATGATTCACGTGGTGTTTCCTCCCCCTTGGTGTCAGGGTTTCCTAACATAGGACAACACTCTTCTCAGCACTTGGGTGTTCATCTATCCCAGGATAAACTCAGAAGTAACATCGATGAGGTTAGTGATATTAGGTTTTTTCCACAGGGACCGGGACCCATCCCGGAAACATAGGGAATATGTTATTGGACTCTGCAGGGTTAAGCAGTGAGACTCTGGATGTCATAAACCTTTCTAATTATGATCTGTCAATGGAAGAAAGAATGGTGTTATCAAAAGGGTTACGTTTTTGCCCTGATTCACACCCGGATTCTTTCGAGATCATTAAAGACTTGAATCTCTTTGCAAGAAGATTACTTATTAAAAGTCTTTATTCTAAAAAGAAGGACATCCATGGACTCACTACGACCCAGCATGAAAGGGATTTGGAGATCCTGCTGTCCTTGGAGGACGATTGGGATCTCCCAGACCCTAGTTATATCATGGAATCTGAAACCTCCATACAAGAATCTGATGTGTTGGCAATGTCACTCCCCTCTGTTTGCAATTTGAAGAAAAAGTCTGACAAATTTCCTTCACTCCATACAAATCCTAATTTGGCAGCATTTGTCTCTTTGACAACTGCGGAGATAAAAAAACTCCATAAATCAGGACATGTTGGCAATCTAACGGTTAACGAACAAGCTGCTTTGGACAAACTTAAGAAATGTCATTCCCTTACAATCAAGCCCTCGGACAAAGGGGACAACATTGTAATTATGACAAACGACCAATATAAAACAATGTGTCGTAAAATTTTATCTAACAATAATTGGTATAAACCACTTCCTAAGTCCAGCATCGCTAGGTTCGAAACCCAGTTTTATGCCCTGATTGATGGCGCCTTTTCTCAGGGCGTCATTAATCAGGACGTATGGGAGTTTCTGCGGATCAAGTATCCCAGAATCCCTACATTATATTGTTTGCCCAAGGTCCATAAGAATTTATTGGAGCCACCAGGTAGACCGATCGTCTCAGGTAATGGGGCCATCACTGAAAATCTAAGTATCTTCGTGGACACTTATCTCCGGCCATTTGTAGTTAATTTACCATCTTATATCAGAGATACCATTCATCTCTTACAAAAGCTCGATGGTCTTGTTTTATCTGATTGTGCTTTACTAGTAGCTATTGATGTTGAGGCATTGTACAGCTCAATCCCTCATCAGCTGGGTGTAGCGGCTATCAGGCATGTCATTTCTTCCATGTATGAAGCCAATCAGAGACTTGGGGAATTCATTGTGATGGCGCTAGAATTCATTCTGGGACACAATGTTTTCTCCTTTGATGGCTCCCATTTCCTCCAGGTACAGGGGGTGGCGATGGGGACATCCTGTGCCCCGTCGTACGCCAACCTGTACCTGGGGGAATGGGAGGAATTCCTCCGGACTACTAGTTTGACCAGTCCACATTGTCGTCATGTGGCGGCTTGGTTTCGCTACATTGATGACATTTTTATGATTTGGGAGGGTTCCAAGGTGGAATTGGATGAGTTTATGTCTATCATGAACTCTAATGATTTCAATCTGAGGTTTACAATGACCTCCAGCTCTATTGGTATCTCCTTCTTGGATGTAACCATCAAGAAAAATCCTGATGGGAGTCTATCCAGTGAGCTATTTCGTAAGGCTACAGCCGGTAATACGATCCTCCATGCCACTAGCTCCCACCCTCACGCTTTGGTTAATTCTATTCCATATAGCCAGTATCTACGGCTAAAACGGAATTGTTCCAGGCATGAGATTTTCATCCAAGAAGAAAATCTATTGAGAGATAGACTTCTCCTTAGGGGTTACTCTCGCACATGCTTGAAGAAGGCCTTCAAACGTGCGAATGGACAGGAGAGACATAAGCTCCTGTCCGCCCCTAAAGGAAAAAGTGATGACTCACAGAATGTGAGAATCATCACAAGATACCATAACCAGCATCTGACCGTCAAAAAAATCATTTCAAAGTTCTGGCATCTGCTTCGCATTGATCCGAACTTAAGTCCTTTTGTCTCTGAGACACCACTCATCACTTATCGACGAGCACCATCGCTTAGAGATCATCTAGTCCAGAGTGAATTTCGAGGAGAATTCTGCAAGGATCCATGTAAGAGACTTGGCACCTTCACATGTGGAGGGTGCCAGATCTGCCAATATATGAACACCAAAAAAGGTAATATTTTGCCTAATGGTTGTTCATATAAGCCTCGTCACTTTTTTAATTGCAAAACAGAGGGTGTGATATATCTCCTGACGTGTCAGTGCTCTCGCTTCTATGTAGGAAAGACCAAATTACAGTTCTACAAGAGAGCTTCGAGGCACATTAGCTCCATGAAAATGGCAAACCCAGATTTACCACTCGGTAGACACGTTATTCAACAACATAATGGAAAATTTCCTAAGATCCAATTTCTAATATTGGATCGAATTCATTCTAGTTCACGGGGAGGGGACTGGAACAAAATGTTGCTCCAGAGGGAAACCCGCTGGATTGCGGACCTTGGGGCGACCATACCTCCCGGTCTAAATGAACAGATTAGTTTCAGACCCTTCCTGGAAGGATTCGCATCCGGGGGGTGTGAAAAGGAATAAAGGTCTTCCTCCTTTTTTTTATATCCTTTATATATAGTGACATTTTTCTATATATGGTCTTATGTTCTAGTGTTCTCCCCTGTAACCCCTTCCCCCTGCATGTTTATGCCTGGTTTGGGATTTGAGCGGGTCTGATTGATCTGTATGGGATGAGTCTCTGGGTGGTGGATAGGGGGGGCGTTTTCTTTTGGGCATGCTGCTCTCATCCCCCACCCGGCGCGCCCAGGCCACCTTTGGTGGCCATTGGCCCCTTCACCTGGTCCTGACCAGAGTTGCGGGGGTTATGTGGGCGTCGGTGGGCGCTGTGACGCGGGATGCTCTCATCACCCTGTGCTGCCCCAGTCTTGTGGGATATGTTGTGGTGCGGGGGGTACCCTCGCGCACTTTGCCCGGGATCCTGGGCTCTGCTGGCCCTTTGCACTATAGGCTGAATGACCATTTATACAAATTCCCCCAAAAAAACGAGCATTAAGGTTCAAAAACATAGGAAAAGTCTGGCTCATTTATTAAATGACATAATATGATATATTGAGCAGACCTTTTCATGTGCGGCTAACTCCTTTTGTTTTTCAAAATTCTGAGATTCTGTTTCCTGTCTCCTCCATATATTTTGTGGCGCTGTGAGCGATATACATCGCTATTTTGTGGTCTGATGTGCGGTTCCCCCTTTCTTCTTTTTGGGGTTCCCCAAGTCATCTGGGGCTGTCTGGATCTAAATGATATTTTTTCATATATATCATTAGTACTATTTCCTTTTGCATTTTATTTATTTTTGTTAGGAATAGACTGGTCTAGGACCTTGGTCATGTGAGCGCTGTATTTACCTCCTAGGACCTTGGTCACATGTTCAATGTAGTTTCCAGGAGAATAGGAATGCCCGTTGACACTGCCCCCTGTCCTCCCCTTCTGTGCTTTGTTTACTGCTATGCGGGGGAACGTGGGGACGCATGGCGCCGGCCGCGATTGCGTCATGTGATGCCGCTCCCAGTCACCTCCTCCCTTTATATAGCGCATCAGTGCAATGGGGAATGTGCTGACAAGCTGGACGGCAGTTACACTCGGCGTAATCTTCACCTGGTAGGTGCCCAGCATCTTTGCAAGCAGGTTAATACCTGTGAGCTCCTTGATCTGTGACCAGCTTCAGCATTACTTCTCTCATCTCATATGTTATTCCACAGATTGGGCTTTTCGCTCTCTTTTGTACCCTGTATGATATTACTCTGTGCAAGATACCTGTGGATTTAAAAGTCAAGTCCTTTAACCTGAGTACCTATTTGTTACCATACTAATCCAGTATGCCCTTTGTATGAGGTAGGCTTTATAATTATTTGCTATATTTTTTGCTCTTTTGCCACACTAGACAGTCTCTTGTTTATATTATTAGTATGCCTATACTTCCCTTCTTTATGGAGGATCTTTGTTTTATCCCTCATCCACAGATGGTAGATTTGATGTCTCCCTTTCTGTAGTATGGGGTAATGAAGGCATTTTTGGAGGAGAAGGAAACTTTTTGAAAGTCACGGGCTCCTTTGTAGGTGACCATCACTAGGTATGGCCAAGACCTTTCTCTTTCATTATAGCTGCACTGCTCTAAATGCTCTTAATTGTGGGATTATTGTTGACATTGGAATGTTTCATACTATGAGACCCACATGCCAACAATGTGTCATTACATTTTCAGACCCTTGTGCCTGTGTTGCTGATGCCCATGGGATTCGCTGGGAGGTGTGAGTATCGGTCCAAATTCTGGTGCTTTTGCGCTGGAGACGCCCCCTTTGCTGCCGCTGTGGGGGTCTTCCCTGCCGGTCCTTCATGAGCTTGCTCTGTCTCTACTAGGTATGTGTCTTCATGCTTTGCAATGGTTTGTGTCTTGAGGTTTAGTTGCTCTTTCAAGTGGATGTTGATGCATATGTTATTTTAACCTTGTGCTTGAATGTTGCTTTCTGTATTGCACAGTGTGATTTTGTCCATGTAACAGCCCCTGACGAAGGGATACGCCACATCCCGAAACGCATTGGGCGTCATCCGGACTTACCTATTGGAATCACCCAAGCACTAATCTTTTATGATTGATTTTAATATTGTACAAAATGTTTTCTTTTTGATACTTCTATGTAATAAAAACTATTATAAATTCTTACACTGTTGCAGTTAAAGTCCCATTTTGTGTGGGGGGGTTTCCTCTTCTTGATGTTTGTTAATAAAGCATTGGAAAAAGAGACTAGATGTTTGGTGCAGAAATCTGTGAACAACTCTTCAATGGGACCCCTATGGCGGATACGGTGAACAGTCAGGTAGCAGCAGACCCAAAATCAAACCAGCAGCTCCTACGGGGGTAGTGCTACACACTATATTACCAAAAGTATTGTGACGCCTGTCTTTACACGCACATGAACTTCCATGGCATCCCAGGCTTTGTCCATAGGGTTCAATATTGAGTTGACCTAACCCTTTGCAGCTATAACAGCTATAACAGCTTCAACTCTTCTGGGAAGGCTGTCCACAAGATTTAGGAGCCAGGCCTTCTTGTCCACATTAGCGCCTGATCTCACAAATGCGCTTCTGGAAAAATGGTCAAATGTTCCCATAGATACACTCCTAAACCTTGTGGACAGCCTTCCAAGAAGAGTTGAAGCTGTTAAAGATGCATAGGGTGGGCCAACTCAATATTGAACCCTACAGACTAAGACTGGGGTGCCATGTGCATGTAAAGGCAGGTGTCCCAATACTTTTGGTAATATAGTGTATGTGCGTGCCACTTTTTTTTCCCAATTATTACTTTCACGCTCAATCCACACAGGTGTGCATTCCTGCAGCTGGAATTGACAGATGTGTACGAATAACTTCAGCTGCTGAGCCCATACAATGCAATGACAGGCTGTCAGCAGCTACAGCTAATTGTTACTGTTCGCACAGCAATCGATTACCTGCAGTGATTGTGGTTGGACACACCCATGCAAATGGAGCCTAAAGCAGCCCATAGATTGGTCTTTTTTGTTTTTGTCAACCAGTGGGTTGAAAAAAAAAAGACTTATTTCCCGCATCCACATACTCAAGTTGACTGGAATCCTCCCAACTGAGCTTGAAAGCAGGCACTTACAGGTTGATTGAATGCAGTTAGTTAGTTCTTTAGGCTGCCCAGGTGGGAAGGGGTTAAGCAAGACTTAGCATTTTCCTGGGCATTTATGAGCTCTGCCCTCCAACCTATGCTGTCAAGAAATAGGGGGATGGCTCTGCTTGGAGGGCACTCTTTGCCATAGCCTGCATTGGAAGGAATTGAGAGTCCAAACCTAAAGCTGTAACCACCAGCAACATCTGGAGTGCACTTTAGGAAAGTCCGCCTGAGCCATGACTCTACCACATAATGGACTCTCACCTTTGGAGAAAGGTATGCACCGGGCAGCTTTGGGTCTAGCTAGTTAGTAAGGAACTGTATTGCCCTGTTGGATTGTATTACCAAGTTTTCCAGTAAAGTCTGATCAACGGTTTTATGCCTGGCCTGAAGTTATTTAAAGGATTGCATGGAGGTATATCCTGTATCTAGAAGTACAGGGCCTGTAAGCACAGGGTGAAGAGGAAAGAAGGAAGGCCACCATAAAGGGTTGAAATGGTTGTAACCCTAAAAAAAAAAAATCGTTGTTCTTTAAAGTGATACTAAAGGTTTTCATTTAATTTTTTTAAAATAACAAACATGTCATACTTACCTCCACTGTGCAGCTCGTTTTGCACAGAGTGGCCCTCTCGGATCCTCCCCGCCTCAGATAACCCCCTCTGGGAAGCGCTCTCCCAAGGGGGTTACCTTACGAGCGCGCTCCTGAGTCGTGCATTCAGCGTCCATAGCCGCCGAGTGCAGGACTCGACCCCTCCCACCGGCACCCACGTCATTGGATTTGATTGAAAGCAGCGCGAGCCAATGGCTGCGCTGCTACAAATCTATCCAATGAAGAGCCGAGAAGCCCAGGCAAAGATCCAGCGCATTTGCGAAACACGGGACTTTCCAGGGCTCAGGTAAGTAAAACGGGGGGCTGAAGGGGTTTTAATCGTTAGATGTTTTTTCACCTAAATGCATTTAGGTGAAAAAACATGAACCTTTACAACCCCTTTAAGGCCTGATCTATAGCACAGTGCATGTGCTGTGTAATTTGTCCCTTTCTATGTAATAAAATAACCGATTGATCCTGCCTGTTCCTGTGTTCCCCTGTGTGTGCTGACCACGGTAATCATGCCTGCTGAGCCATGTTACCATGATCGGTTTATGTGCCTTCTTTATCCCGCTCTCTGCTCTGAGTCTCTCCCTTCTCCCCCTCTCCCCCTCCCTCCCTGCCTGTCAGTGGGAGAGATGATCTCCTCCCCGCCCCACCGGCCGCTATTCTGCAGAAATATGTAGCAAAGATACTTTTCTTCTCTGGTTAAAATGGTTGTACAGTCCCAAGAACAAATTAACCCCAGCTCCTCTGCCTACAGAAGAGCCAGACTAAATTTACCTACACTTGCAACTAGGAAGGTGCTACAAATATAATAAGCAAAATAAAATGAAGCACAAAGTATGACCTAAGAATCCCAAAACCTCACAGGCAGACACAGGCTTTTCCATGATCCCAGGCCTAGTAACATCATCCTCAGGGACCAAAACGTGTGTGCTAATATCTCACTAGTGTGTAAATACTGTAAGGCTTTAAAGTGGTTGTAAACCCTTTACAACCACTTTAACCTACAGGTAAGCCTAGATTAAGGCATACCTGTAGGTGCTTGAAATATCTCCTACATCTACACGTTCTAGGAGATATTTTCAATGTCCCCAAACAATGCTTTCTACTGCGCATGCACTGTTTTAAAAGGGCACGCTGTGACGTTTCAAGCTGGGGTCATGCCGTGACTGGCGGCTCCCGCGCGCATGCGCCGGAGTGACGTCACGTGACTCCGGACAGTCACAGAGCCGGAGTTCGTGGCCCCGGAAGGAAGAGGGGTAAAAGAATGGATGCTCGCTGCCAGCAAGGAAGACAGGGACATCGTGGGCTTCTCCTGCAGGTAAGTGTCACATAGTGGGCTACTATGCGATGCATAGTAGCCCATTATGCTTTACCTTTGCAGGGAAACAAAGAGGAAGTGAAACCCATCAGGGTTTACCTTCTCTTTAATAAGTAGCCAAGAACAGCGTCCCAAGTGATTGCTGACTCACCCTTTTAAGTGTGATCCAAGTAAATCATTAAAGCATAGGAAACTAATCGGGGGTGAGAACCCCAAAAAGGATGTTACACTGGGACCACGCAGCTTAAAGGGGTTGTAAACCCCATTCATGAAATTTGACCTAAGAACATATATCTGTAGTGTTTACTTATTTCTCTCCAAAGCTCTAAGTGCCGTTTCATCTGCTGCTCCGTTCCTCTGTAATCAGCAGAGTCACTTTTGACAAGTTCTCCGACACACAAGATCACAGTAGCTGAAAATTAGTGTCGGGGAGAAAGCTTAGAGGTAGATTAGCAGAGAGATTGTCTATTCACAGTACAGCTCTGCATGTTTCTTTGTTCCTCTGCCTATGTGGAGTGGGGGTGTATGCCTTTCCTTCAATCAGCTCTCACACAGTGTAAGTCCAGACCCCACACCCACTGCTGGAAGAGGAAAAAAGATTTCTAACACAATCTGCACTTTCTAAAGAGTGTAGAAAGGGAAAGACAGCAGATATGCATGTAATATTTATGCAGGGAGATTTGTTTAATCTCTGTGTATCATCTGAGGTTGAAGGTTTACAACCATTTTAATAACGATTAATGCAATGAGAATCCCAAAACCTCACAGGCAGACACTCCAGTCCTCTGCGGGATGCATTCTCTTCAGCTTTTCCATGACCCCAGGCCTAGTAACATCATCCTCATCTGGGAAAATGTACCGGAAGCCATTTCTGGGAGGATCGGTTCACCTGGACAGAATGACATAGACACGCTGAAAACACTGTGAAAAACGTTTCTTACTCCACTAAAAAGGGGGTATGTATTGGCAGCAAAGGGACCACTTATTTTTTAGATTTGTGGTGGGTATATTTTCAGAATACAATTCTGTATAAATCAGGAGCATCACATTTTGCAGCATGGCAGTGAATTTTGTACATATTTGTTTTGCTTACATCAACCCACGCACAATTGCTGACTGGAGCGGAATTTACACCAGACACATCATTGACATTGTTCGCATTTAAGAACTAACTCTGCAATGGAGTCCGGTTCACACAGGGGCAACACGACTTCAACACGACTTCAGACTTCAACACGACTTCAGACTTCAGACTTCAACGCGACTCAGACACGACTTGAGCATGAATCACAGAGCGACTAAGTGGTGATTTACAACACGACTGAAGTTGCCTCCAGGACAGGAGACATTCCAGTGGCCAATAAAACAGGAATCAGCTCTGTGGGAGGGAGGGGGAGGGAGGGAGGGGTTTGCCTGAGAAATGTATGTTATCTTCCTGTAAAGTTGCCTTCAAAATGATCACTGATCAGACTTCTAAGCGACTTCCATTGAAATCAATGGTACAAGTTGCCTACAGGTCGCCTAGAAGTCTGATTGAAGTAGTACAGGAACCTTTTTTGAAGTCGGAGCGACTGCAGTCGTGTGCATTAAAACATCTCCATTCACTTCAATTCGTTTTAAAAATAGCACAACTTGGGGCAACTCGGGGCGACCTGAAGTCGCGTCCGGAGTCGCCCCTGTGTGAACAGTTCAGTAACTTGTTTGTATATTAAAATACACATCATAATACAGGACATGAATATTAAAATACACATCATAATACAAGACATGCAAATCAACCACATGCAAATCATTGACAAAAATGATATTCATGGCCATCACTTCAGTTCATATGAAAGTAGAAAAGAAGCACTAAATACAAGATTATTATCATCTGCTACACCATTTTAATCATAAGCAACAAACTTTTCAGAAACCCAGTGCTAAGAAGTATATGGCATGCCTAGGTGCTCATGTGTACTTACTCATAAGCAAAGCTGCTTTTAAAATTCTTATGCCGTGTACACACGACCATTTTTAATGAAGAGAAAAATTTCATTTTTTAAAATGGTCATTAAAAATGATCGTGTGTGGGCTTCAGAGCATTTTTCACGACGTGAAAAACGGGCATGAAAAAATTGGAACATGCTCTAATTTTTCACGTCATTTTTTACATCGTCGTTTTTCTCATCATGAAAAATGGCCGTGTGTAGGCTTTAACGACGTGAAAAAAAATGCGCATGCTCAGAATCAAGTATGAGATGGGAGCGCTCGTTCTGGTAAAACTAGCGTTCGTAATGGAGATAGCACATTCGTCACGCTGTAACGGACTGAAAAGCACAAGGCTGAAAAGCGTGAATCGTCGCTCAACAAACTTTACTAACATGAAGAGTAGCGCCATCTGAATGGAACTTCCCCTTTATAGTGCAGTCGTACGTGTTGGACGTCACCGCGCTTTACTCAAACATTTTTTTCAACGATAGTGTGTAGGCAAGGCAGGCTTGAGAGGAAACACGAAAAATCACGTTGAGAAAAATGCAGTTTTTTTCAATGACATTAAAAACGGTCGTGTGTATGCGGCATGACAGGCCTTCGTACAGCCTAAATCACAGGGCCCCTTCTCCCTAAAACTATTATGAGGAGGCAGAAACACAAATTACTTACAAAATTCCTGCTAAATCTAAATGATAAAATTGTATTAATCGAATAAATAAAGCTGTGCATGTGAATGAGATCCCGGGGCTCATTCACATGGGAGCTGTGAATCAGCATTTTTATGTTATGTGGCTGAAGCTGTGTGCAGGCACTCAATGTTATGCTATGGGGACACAATAGCTGTACAAACACAGCCGCAAGTCCTAATTTGACTGGCGTGTGGGTGCAGGTCTAGGGCCCAAACACGGACAGTATGCATTTGGGGCCACTTTCCCGCACCTGCACATCTGTCAAATTAGGACCTGTGGCTGTGTTCATACATCCGCTGCATCCTCATAAAGTAGCAGGCTACTTCAGCTGCATTAACAATCTGCTCATTCACACTGTTTGGGCCATGGAAACTGTGAATAAACTTGTAGCGCCCGGCTCCTGATGATCAGGAGCTATGTTAAATTTAGTGGGTGTCTGAGCTGATAGTTATCTCAGACCTTGTGATGATTGGGGCTAAATCGGTCTCTGTTCCGGCTATGGCTGTGTTTGGAGGGACTTCCCACTGTTTGCCTGTGGGTGGCGTTACCACCCCAGGCCAATGTTGGAACACAAGCAGGCCAAAGTGTATTGGGTATCTTTCCCCGGGAACAGCTCTGTGGGAGTGGTCTCCCCGCTGAGCATGCTGGGGAAGGGTACTTAAGGGGCAGACTCCATTTCTCGGGGCTCTTCTCGCCTCGTGGCCCTCCTGGCTCGAGGTATGTGATACAGAAATTTCAGCCGCAGAACCATGTTGGCCCGAGGCTGCATCTCTACCAAGTAGGCCCAGTAGTCTTGACTGGGGCCTACACTTTGAAGGTGATCCTGTGCTGTCTGTCCTGCGGGAGGAAGCCACTCAACGGAGGAAACCAGGGGAGGACCTGTACTGGAGAGGACCAAGCGGAAGGCTGGTATCTTGAGGAAGGCCTGGTGACCCTATTGGAGGATGCACCGTAGCTAATGTTACCTTACAGTGTACCGGGTTGGTTTAAAGGCTCTAAACTGTAAGGCTGGATCTCCAGGTACTAAAATCCTGTGGCAGAGGATCATTGAACAGTTCATCTTAATCGTTCTGAAGGTCTGTGGCAGAGACTGTTATTTCTTTACGTGTTTGTGCATCATCCCGGCTGCTAGGCCAAGTGAGAGGGGCCTATCCGGGTGAGCAATACCCACTTGAAGGAGAGTGGTGAGTGTGTGCCTGAACCTTCCCCTAACCCTCCATCCCTCTACCTATGCAAGTTTTGTTTGGAAATAAAGCCTGACGAAAAGGATTCATAACTTGTGTGGACATTGAACTTTCTATGGACTCTCATCCCCTAGACAACGAACAGTGAGGTAACGTGCAAGGCCCAAATTTGAACCAGCAGCTCCTACGGGGGTGTGCTACAAACTCTTAATTTGTTTTTCACAAAGCTGTTCGGGGGGCATGAGTGAAATATCAGGAGAGTAGACAGACCCCTGAGGTCTCAGTTTTGAGGGGGGAAAAGAGGCACACAAGGGAGCCCAGGCATAAGAAAATTGTGGACAGGAGGAGGTGATCAGTGTGGTGGGGGGGGTGGCAATATGTAGTAGTTCCCCCTTGCAAACAGCTAAAAACTTGCGGGTGGGAGAGGAGCAGAAACTGGCAGTGCTATGGGGGACAGGGACCTAGGCAGCAGGAAGAATCAAATTGTGGACAGAAGAGGGTGTCGGTGAGGCAGGGGGTACAGGAACTGATTACTCTGTTACTCTCCCTGCAGCAGCTGAAAAGTGGCCAGGGGGGTAGAGGAGGAGATGTCAGTTTTTAGCTGCTGCAGGGAAATCCACACAAGGGATCTCTTGTAATAATTGGCCCCCTGCCGCACAACCACCCCCTCCTGTCCACCATCTGATTTCCCCTGCTGCCTGGGCCCAGGTCCTGTACAGGAGGCTTGTCTGAACCCCCTAAATTAACGGCACTGCCTATAAGGGATCATTCATCTTTCTCCAAAACTGACCCTTGCTTGATTCTCCTCCATGCGGTTTCACGAAGCTAGCAGACAATCTGAGATTTTACAAGTAGTTGAATCGTGAAGTTTAGTGTAGTTGACGTACTTCCATTCCGGTATGTGCAAACTAGGTCTGTCAGATGTAAGTATAGCACTGCCCCCTTGGGGACTGCTTAGATTTACCTGCTCATCTGCACCATCGTGACCCAGGGAACATTCCAACCCACCTGACACTCTGGGTTCAGACATCTTTGTACCACCTTGAAGTAATACATCAAACCAATCAATGAGTTTGTATTCTCTTAACGTTTATTGAATAACTCAAGGAAGATTTTGTTGCACAAAGGAGGTAATTGATCAACTGAACTTTGAATAACAGTCCTAGCTCAGAAGAAGAATTCCTCTGCAATAATACAAGTTAAGACAATTTGGAGATAACAGTATACTTATATATAAGTATGTACAATGTAATACCACTTGAGCATGACCTGAAAAGGATAAACAAGAGTTAAGCATTAATTCTGGCAAGACTTATAAAGGGGAAACCCAGGCCGGCCTATTCAACTTCTAATAATAATCCTAATGAGAGATCAATTGAACAAGAACAGTAAGAGGGCCCTTTTTGTATTAATGACAGTAAGGTCCCCATAGCAGGCCTGATGGTCTTCGCTAGCAGTCGGAGCTCTTTAACTATATCCAATAAGGTGCAGCAACAAGGTAATGATACTTCTTGGAAAAATTTTGATGCAACAGGTGTATATGTCCAGTGTTCAAGTACAGATACAGTAAAGTGTTTCCCCAGGGTAAAGCTGTCTGTGCAAAGTGTCATAGTAAAGCAGCAAAGAAAGGTTTGTAGAGGTGGGCCATTGCCGTCTCACCAACAACCGGGCCGATTTAATGCCTTCTGAACAGCGATTCCTGAAGAAGCGTCCTTGTAGCGGGTCCACTCGTGACGATCATCCGATGAACAGCACAAAGCTCAGGATGTTGGACTATCAGGGTAATGCTGGATAGATGCCTGATGATCAGCAAGCAGGAATGGGCCCTTCTTGGCCGGGTTGGAATGTTCTACACTGCGTTGTAGGCCGTGACCTCACCCTCTCAGAACAAAGAAGTCCATCACACACCAGGCCCAGGAGGAAGAGAGCGCGCATCTCTGGTCTCTTTTATGCTCTTCCCAGCATTCTCCCCAATGATAGCAAAGATCCCTGGGATATACAGTATAGTCGGGGTGCACAGTTATACAGAATAATTACCATTCCAAAGAACTACTAATCCCACAATCCCTTTGGGTCGACTCACAGATATGAGGTCAGTTAGTGATACTGCGCACTAGAGGGACAATACAGTACATAGAAATGACGGGGATCGCTATGCTTTGCAATTGTAGTCCACATTGCTAGCCATTAATGAGCGTAATGGCTAATGTAGGATTGTCATTTTTTTATGTCATCACTAGACACGAGATGATTGCTACTATTTAACATCTAGATTTGAAAATAAATGTTTGCTGTGGGTATATGGCAAGGAATGAAGTTAGCAGCTGTGTTGGGTTTCTGGCTAACACCAAGTATTGGCCAAGTTGGCAAATAGCTCAAAAAGTCCACATTTGTGTGGTAGACACATCTGCCAAACCATCTAATATCCATTCCTTACCTTCAATTAAGACATACAATTAATCTCAGTAATACTCTAACAACATGGGTTGCAGAGGTAGCAACTGTATCTAGGCCTTAGTAGCAGGTCCCAGCTCTGACCTATCATTGTGCAGTTTTACCTTACATAACTAACAAAGGTGTCTCGTTTTATGGCTGACCTGGAAAAATCCATTTGCATTATGCTCAACTCAGTCTCTGGGAAAACAAGAAAAGGCTTGTGGCAACACAAATATATACAAATCAGTATATTTGCAAGGCTTATCCTTATACACAAGGATAAAAGAATGCATACTGTGACTCTGGCAAGAATTCACTACCAGCACCCAACCTGAAACAAAAGAGCTTGTGCCAAATACTTCAGATATTTCTGAGTACACAAACGCGCTCCCTTATGTAACATCTATTCTCATTTTGTGAAAAGAAACTCACTATAGTCACTTGGCACATTTTCTTAGCAAGATCAAATTGCTTTGACACTGGTGCCCCATTGTGTCTATTGCAGGAACAGCAGTCTACATTCTATCAGTAATTAAGTAGGGTTGCATTTATATATCCCAGGGGTGGACAAATGAAAGTAGTCTTCGGAAACTCTCTGGAAGCCAGATGCCATTTTTTAAAGGCTAAGTTCACCTTCAAAATTACTATTACTATTTATTTATTTTTAGAGGGAAATTTTGCATTTTTTTTTTTACAGGAGCCTGCTAAGCATTGCACCCCTGATTAGTGGATTGCAAGTGCAATGTCAGGCTTTACAGGCTCTTAGCAGACTCCCCAGGAAGTGTTAATGGACTATGTGATTCAGTGATTACATGGCAGATGGGACTTGTAGTTTATCAATTCACAGATCTCTTCACAGTTCACACTATTGCGGCTTTGTGGGCAGCGTTTGCATGACAGCAAATTCATTGAAATGGGCTGCTGTGCCTACATTTCACACAGGAAAAAGGTTCTTGCAGCATTTTGAAAACACGGTAGCCAGGAAATTGCATAGTGCAAAAGGTTCCAGCACCCGCAAACGTGCTGCATTTTTAGTTGCATGGGGTACCTTTTAGAATGAATGGCATCCCTGCACATTTTTAAAAAGCAGCATGTTTAGACTGCAGGTGGTTGTGGGTGCGGGAACAGGTGTGATTCCCACACCTGCAACTAGAGATGCACTGATACCATTTTTGTAAGACTGAATACTCGCCAATACCAATTACCGATACCTATTTTTAGTGTCATGTGACAGTTTTTAGGGCTTGTTCACACTATACATACATGAAAACTGGTGGGAAAACCACACAGATTTTCACTTGCAAAGACATCAGTTTCAAATCAGTTTTCATGTGCGTTTCAGTGGGTTTTTACAGTCTGTTTACATATGTGCAGGCCAGCTGCAGTGCAGTTTGAAAAAGAGTCCTGTGTGATTTCAGCCCGGTTCGGGAGAATTTTTTTATCTCATACACTGCAATTTGCATTGGAATCGCACCTGAACCACTGAACCATGCATCGGCCTGCACATATATGAACTGAGCCTGAAGGTATCAGTATTAGTTTTGGAGCATTTGCTTGAGTATGATGCAAATGCTTAGTATCGGCACTGATACCAATATCGGTATCGGTGCAGCGCTAACCCGCAACCATCCGCAATAGCCTGACTGAATGACCTAGCTGTGCAGGCGGAGCCCCCCACAGCCACGCTGATTTAAAAAATGACAGTGCCCACAAGTGAGAAGAAACCAAACACATCAAGTGGTACCATTTTGACTGTGCAACAACCATGGCAATGTGTACTCCAAAAGCACAGATCAACCACCTGTTGTGTAAACGAGGCCTAAATATTTAACATGCTTACAGGTGAAAGTAATTCATTTAAAACTGCACTCCCTGTGGAAAAACAAAATAAACTGCAAATAATCTATCACTTTTATTACTGCAAACATGTAAACAAAGTTTATGGACAGCTGACATCCCACCTATATGGGTTGGACCCCATTCCAACACAATGGGTTTGGTTGTGGGGGGATGCAGCGTGAGTAAATACTTATGCCCTGTACACACGGTCGGGATTCCCGACGGGAAAAGGTCTGTCGAAAATTCAGACGGGAAAATAGAGATCCTGCTCTCTATCTATTGCCGGCTGTTTTCCCGTTGGAAAAAGGCAGATGGAGCATACAAACGGTCGGAATTCCCGACCAAAAGCTCTCATCTGACTTTTTCCGATGGGAAAACCGGTCGTGTGTAAGGGGCATTAGAGTCCAGTTACAGAGAACACAATTTGTATTATTGTTAAAGTTCAATAATTCCCAACAAGCTCGATGGGATGGCGCCCGACTAGGAACATTCACAGAATGTAACAGCGATGTATAACAGAGTAAGTCTCAGTGTCTGTCTTGAGGGGCAGAATGCTACCTGGCTGGTCCATACCCAAATGTGGGGGTCTCCAGGAAGGATGGCGTGTCTCTATCCTTTCCCTACTCATCTGAAACCTCTCCCTGACACTAATCCCTGTCCCTGTCAGATAGGTGACCTGTCCCTACACTACCCACATGCAAAATACGAGTCAATAATGCGAGCCAGGGCCTTAAATAGTCACATAGCCGGAGTCACATGGAATGGCAGCATCTAATCCGATAGCTTCCCCAGTGGCCCAGGAAACATGTTTCTCTTGACTTCCCCTCCAACTGCAATGCCAGCACCACCTATAGATGAGAAAAAATACTGTACATGCCTACATGGTTATAGGGTTGTGCCCCCCTCCTCTTTCTGTGAGATATAGGAGTCCTGATTTTCTGATCTTCATGCCGCGTACACACGATCATTTTTCCCGTCGGGAAAAATTACATTTTTTTTTTTCGCCGAGAAAAACGATCGTCTGTGGGCTTTATGCCGTTTTTCTCGTTGAGAAAAACGGCAGGAAAAACGACGAGAAAAATTAGAACATGTTCTAAATTTTCTCATCGTTTTTTCCATCATTTTTTTCCGCGGCAGTTTTCCCATAGGGAGACACTGCCGCGGAGCCCACAGATGGTCGTTTTTCTCGTCAAAGAAAAAAATGACGGGAAAAACGGTCGTGTGTGGGGGAACATGCCGTTCCCTCGTTTTTCATTTTTTTTCATGCCGTGATTCACGGCGGTGTTTTCACCGCCGTGAATCACGATCGTGTGTACGCGGCATCATACTTGTTCCAGTTAAAATAATGAAGCCAAAAAGTTATCATAACAGCATGCAAATTGCATTTTCAAATGATCAGGAATGATAGCTCCCATATTCATTTTATAGGGCCTCATGTTCACTGGCCGTTTAGCCCCTGTGCATGGGTTTCCAGCAGGTGAAAGGCAAGCCTGTCCAACCACAGCAGCTTTCAATCGCTCATAGAGTTTTACAGGCTGCCAGCAGTGGGGCTGGACAATGTGTCTGTGCCTTCCACCCACATAAAAGCCTCATGCCGCGTACACACGATCATTATTCACGGCGGTTTAAAAACCGCCGTGAATAATGACATTTTAAATGAGGGAACAGCTTGTTCCCCACACACGGTCATTTTTCTCGTCATTTTTTAAAATGACGAGAAAAACGATCGTCTATGGGCTCCGCGGCAGTGTTTCCCTATGGGAAACACTGCCGCGGAAGAAATGTCAGGAAAAACGACGAGAAAAATTAGAACATGTTCTAATTTTTCTCATCGTGATTAATGCCGTTTTTCCCGTCGGGAAAAACGGCGAAAAGCCCACAGACGAACGTTTTTCTCGTCCAAAGGAAAAAATGTCATTTTTCCCGACGGGAAAAATGATCGTGTGTACGCGGCATCAGAATTTCATCATGCACCGGGGCTGAAGGCATAGTGTGCAAAAGGCCTAACAGGTCACTTTAAATTGTGAAAAAAATAAAACACCACTGTGATTTGTTGTCATACTGTATAACGTAAGTGACTCACGCCAATGCAAGCTATGCAGATTGTGCTGACTATCTATAGTAGGCCTTGATGGTGCAATCTTTAACTAACAAAAGTAGAAAAAACTCCCTGGCCGTAGCAAACATAAAAAGTGAACATCGTTCTGGTTGCAGTTGTATTCTTCATTCATAAACATACAACACCAAAAAGATATGCTTTGCTTGTTCTATAAATGGCAAACAACAAAGGTGCGGATTTGAAACATGACCCATGCCTGCTAACGCAACATCAGCATAATCTTTGATTCCACTTTATACCTCTTTACTCATTAATCAAGCCTAGCTATTTTTTTCCTGTGAGAAGTCTGCCACCTGGTGGATGAACGGTCAATTTACAAGAGAACACAGCTTGGTTGCCATAAATTGGAGATGTTACACCTTACTACAGGACTCTTTCTATCTCTGGGATGCATGTAAAATATCCAAGGTCTTTTTACTTTACTTTTTGCTTGTTAGTCAGCTATTTTTCTTCACCAATTGGTCTTGGTGATTTGGGACTGTTAACTTCTATCCTATTTATATCATACTTTATGGTTACTTGGTTGTGGTTCACACTCTCTCAATTCCCATCAATGAGCACAGACCCTTCGGTGTGGCTTTCTGCCATGAGGTCTATATTAATACTGTTTATGATCTTTTCAGTTTACTACAATACACTGAATTTGTGTCCCTCTACTTTAGACCTCATTTGGCAATCCCTACTGACGCAGCACTTGGTGCTTTTATGCTTTCCCAGCAACCTGATTCCTGTGTATGGCAGAGGGTCTCTGCATGCACGTCCCGCTGGCATGCTGCCTCTACCTCAGCTCCCGGGAGAGACCATTACCCTGGCCTTGGCCTTTCCAGCCACAAATTCCTACTCCTGTTACCCCATGTAAGTACTTGGGTTGGGCTGTATTGCCTTTCTCTGTTACCCTTAGCACCATCATACTAATTATTTTATTATACTTCATAGATATCTCTGTACATCCGCCCCTGATGAGTGTTCTTTGTACACAAAACGCGTCGGGAAACATGGGATGCAGACATATGTTTACATTATACCATCAACTTTGATACTCTTTTATTCATTATTATGATGTTATTGCTTTTATACAACTGTCCATTTTTCTTGATTGTGCTGCTTTGATGCTACATGTACATAGATATATCACTGTATGTATCCACTATCAATTCAGACTACTACGTAGCACTAGCTGTTACACATACATGTACTCTTGATGCCCTGGTACACACACACATATATATGTGTGTGTAGACTATTATGGAAGGATAAAAATATTGGGTATTTGCAGCGCTTGCAGAAAAGTAAAGAAAATGTGTCACAAATGCTTGTAGCACAAACATCTATAAGTAAATAACTTATCTGACATATCAACAATTATGGTATAAAACAATAGTGAACAAACTTAGAGTTCATTAAATAGCAGTTATATCACTCCTGGAGAACTGAGTGTTTCCACACCAGAAATCAGTTGTTGGTTCCTAGATGAAAAAATTCCTTCTAATGGCCCCGCTCATCAGATAGGGAAATAATAAGAGATCTCACCAACTAAAGTCCAGGCAGACTTCATCTCATGTAGATGGGCTCCATAGTGCCAGCAGCAAAGACATTTAAATGACCATATGGAAAGAAAAGGAAAACATACATGTGAAGTACCGCTAGTAAACAGACAGCATGGCGCTGCTCGCAAAGAGACTCACAGGACTGCAGTGATAAATGAGCGTCAGTGTTGTTTCCCGGGTACACAGCGTGCGTTCCACCGAAACCGGAAGTAGCGTCACTGGTTCTGAATTGGCCGGAAATTACGTCAACGCGTTTCGCCCCTCCTCCAGGGCATCATCAAGGACATCACTTCCGGCCAAGAAAGTGAGAATTTATATGCGCCGAGGTCTCCGCCTCTTTAACACATAAACCAATTAAAATAACAACAGAACCTCTAGGCGTAAAACGCCCACTTCCTGATCACATCATTGCCCATCACTTGTCAAGAAGGAAAACTTTAATATAACAAAACATTGACAATGATAGCAATAGAAACGATCCAATAGAAGTTCATTTAAACAGTAAAAACACTTATTGCATTATAAAAATCAATGTAAAAAAACAATATAAAAGTTATGCAATTAAATGGGGGCTGATTGTAAACAAGGTTAATTATATATAATAGATTAGTAGATATTTTGTTGGTGGACATACACATAGAAATAAATATAAAAATAAATATAAAAATAAAAATAATAATAATGATAATAATAAACAATAATGAATAAATAAAATTTAAAAAAAAATAAAAAAAAAATAATAAATAATAAATAATAAATGAATAATAAATAATAAAAAAATAAAAAATAAAATATAAAAAAAATAATAATAAAAAAAAATAATAATAATAATAAATAAAAAATAAATAAAAAATAATAAATAATAAATAAAAAATAAATAAATAAAATAAAAAATAATAAATTATAAAATATAAAAATAAAAAATAAATAAAAATAAAATATAATATATAAATAAAAATAAAAATAAAAAATAAATAAAAATAAATATGAATAATAATAATAAATATAAAAAAAATAAAAAAAATAAATATGAAAATAAAAATAAAAATATGTGTGTGTCCAGCAACATCACCAATTAGATAAGAAACAATTTAAATCTAGTTCGATGTTGAGGCCATTCGGGCTTAAAGTGCCTAGCCTATGTATCCACTGGGTTTCATTACGTGAAATTGCTTGTTTGAGATTTGAACCTCTCCAATGAGCTTCCACTTTATCAATTCCACAAAATTTCAATCCTCTCGGATCTCTATTGTGGAATAATCTGAAATGATTAGACAGGCTATGATGTTTAAACCCTTTCTTTATTCTATTTACATGTTCCCTTAACCTAACACCTAATTTTCTTGTGGTTCTTCCCACATAATGGAGCCCACATGGGCAAGATAATAGGTAGGTTACATGAGTTGTTCCACAAGTAATACATTTTTTAATTTCATAAGTCTTGCCATGAATAGAAAAATGAGTGGTTTTTCTCACTCTATTTCTGGAGGTGCGACAGATCACACATCTCCCACAACTAAAAAAACCTGTCTGATCTAGAAAAGTAAAAGTTTTCTTGGGGGGGTTTACAACATTACGTGCCAATTTTAGCCTCAAAGTTGGAGGTTTAGTATAAATAAAATGGGGTGCAACAGGAAGAACATTTGTTAGATCTTTATCTTTTAGTAACAAAGGCCAGTGTTCCCTAATAATTCTTTCAAACTGTTTATGTTGTCTGGTATATCCTGTTAGAAAAGCAGTTCCATAATCTTTTTTTTCACGAGCTTTCTTTTCAAAGAGCTGTTTTCTATCCATATCATGGATATCTTTTCTGGTTCTATACAGAGTATTGGTGTTATATCCTTTTTCCTGGAATCTCTTCAGAATTACCTGAGTTTGGATATCATAATCTTCAATTTTATTACAGTTGCGCCGTACTCGCAACATCTGGCTTTTTGGTATTCCACTCAACCACCTAGGATGATGGCAACTCCCTAGTGGTATATAGCCATTCCTATCCACCTCTTTGAAGAAGGTACGTGTAAGTAACTTGCCATTCTCCTTAAAGATAACCAGATCTAAGAAATTGACCGACTCGGAACTGGATACTTCTGAGAAAGAAATACCACATGAATTGTTGCTGATCTCTTCCAAAAAGCTATAAAAGGAATCTCTTGATCCTGCCCAGATAATAAAAATATCGTCGATATAGCGTTTATAGAAGCTCAACTGTGGTATATCTTTGCCATAAATAGCTTGAGACTCCCACCAACTCATAAAGAGGTTAGCCACTGATGGGGCATACTTCGCGCCCATTGCAACCCCTCTTTTTTGCCTATAGTATTTTTTCTCGTGCCAAAAAAAAT
Organism: Rana muscosa; assembly: GCA_029206835.1. NCBI lineage: Eukaryota > Metazoa > Chordata > Amphibia > Anura > Ranidae > Rana > Rana muscosa. The sequence goes on from CM055117.1 coordinate 924,106,977, forward strand.
TATGGCTCATAGCCAGCTCTAAAGCTTCAAATAGGAAATCTTTTTGTAAGGGCTTGATATTGGTGGTATCCAAAGCCCATTTTACTGCTTCCAAAGCATGATGTTGTTGTATATTTGTATAAAGGGAATTAACGTCAACACTGGCAAGAATACAGTCCTGATCCACTAAAAGAGGATCAAGGAATGTTATAAGATCTTTACTATCTTTAAGGTATGCAGGACATTTTTGCACTAGTGGTTGAAGAAAATTATCCAAATATTCCCCAATTCTTGAAAATAAAGAGTCCACTCCACTAACTATCGGCCTCCCTGGAGGCCTGAGTGGATTTTTGTGTATTTTAGGTAGTTGGTAAATTACCGGAATTCTTGGGGCGTCGGGAACCAAAAATCTAGTTTCTTTCTTGTTCAATATTCCTATTTGATGTGCATTCTTAGTCAGTAGTTTCAATTTGGCTTTATATTTATTACTAGGATTTCCTTTCAGTTCCTCATATGTTGCAGTATCTGATACTAATCTATTTAATTCTTCCAAATAATCGGACTTGTTGAGAATCACTAACCCCCCCCCCCCCCTTGTCGGCTGATCTAATTACTATATTTTTTTGTTTCTCTAACAATTCTAAACCTCGTTCGACGTCTTTTTTCTTTCTGCTTGGTTGCACTTTTAATTTTCGTAAATCCTCTTCCACCACTGATTTGAATACTTCAACAAAATGGTTATTATTAGGTTTTGGATTAAAAATTTAATTGTTTCTTAATGTAGTATGAATAAATTCTTCTATATTTTCTTTTGGTGAAATATCTTTTGTATGTTTGGCATACGTCTTTTTTATGTTTATTTTCCTTATAAACTTCTGGAAGTCAATGAAAACTTCAAATTTATTTAAATCTTTATCCAAAGCAAATTTCAGTCCTAATTGTAAAACTTTATTTTCATCTTCCGAAAAAATTGCATTGCTCAAATTAAAAATTCCTGTTTTTAGCTTGTTCTTTTCCTTTTTCCTTTTCCCTCCTCTGCATCCTCTAATCCGTCTTCCAATTGATTTTGATTGGATGGAGGAGGCTCCTGGGGGTACCAAGGTCTCCATTCTTCTTCCCTTGCATCTTGGGGGTATTGGCCTCTCCCTCTGCCTCTGAGGTTGGGTCCACCTCGGGGTCTCCGTGGAGGTCCACCAAAACCCCTCCTCTGAAAATCCCCTCTATGGTCATTTTGATTCGGATAACCACCTCTGCCTCGTGGTGGATAATGGTTATAATAGTATGGTGTCCAAGGTACACCACCTCTATATTCATAACCTCCCCTATGATCATAACCACCTCTATGGTCATAACCTCCTCTTTGACCATAACCTCCTCTCTGGTCATAACCATTCATACTATGGGAGCCTTTGTTATTTTGTTGGGTATGGTCATAATTTAATGGCTCATACCGATTGTGAGTGGGAATTCCATATTGTGGAGTAGAGGGTCGCGGGGTACCTCTCCCACCTCCATAGTGGGCACCCCTAGCAGAATCTTTCCGCTGTCCCTCATATCTGATAGGTGTTTTAGATTGAGCAGATCCTACTCCTACTTCTTCAATGAGGTCTCCAGGATCATTTTGTTCCTCTACTAATTCCTGCCACCTATATACTTTATTGGACTTGTAATCATTGGTGTCTCTGATATATTTTTTCATCTTTTTCTTTTGCGTTTCTTTATCTAATTTTTCAATAAAGTCTTGTAGTTGTTTCATTTTTTCTTTATATTCACCTGTGGTGATGAATGGCCCTAATTTGGCTTTGAGGGCATTGATGTTAGCCTCCAATAATTTTAATTTTCTTTCTTTTCTATTCACTAATATTTCCAACAATTTTTTCTCAGTGTGATTAAAAAAAGAAAACCATTCATCTTCAAGGTCTTTGTCCAACAGACCATCATTAGGGGCAACATCCCACCTCAGTCTCCTGGGAGTGATGCTGTCTTTAATGTATTTATTTAAAGTGAATACATCCCACCATGCTTTGACCTGTTTGTCCAAAGCACCCCTAAGACTTTTAAAGTCGTGATTAATATCTGAATTAGTGCTAGTTTGTGAAAAAAACTCATCTGCATTTAAATTTCTACTGTTTACAAAAGTAAACATTTTCCATAGCTGCTGGGTGCACACTTGAAGTGAGAAAAGTATTTATAAAAAATTAAAACCCGCGCTTACAGACTGTGCAGTGATAATTAATAAATAAATTGATAGCTCCGCAGCTGCTGCAACAAGAGGTCTAACACCTCAAAAGGAAAAAATATTGGATATTTGCAGCGCTTGCAGAAAAGTAAAGAAAATGTGTCACAAATGCTTGTAGCACAAACATCTATAAGTAAATAACTTATCTGACATATCAACAATTATGGTATAAAACAATAGTGAACAAACTTAGAGTTCATTAAATAGCAGTTATATCACTCCTGGAGAACTGAGTGTTTCCACACCAGAAATCAGTTGTTGGTTCCTAGATGAAAAATTCCTTCTAATGGCCCCGCTCATCAGATAGGGAAATAATAAGAGATCTCACCAACTAAAGTCCAGGCAGACTTCATCTCATGTAGATGGGCTCCATAGTGCCAGCAGCAAAGACATTTAAATGACCATATGGAAAGAAAAGGAAAACATACATGTGAAGTACCGCTAGTAAACAGACAGCATGGCGCTGCTCGCAAAGAGACTCACAGGACTGCAGTGATAAACGAGCGTCAGTGTTGTTTCCCGGGTACACAGCGTGCGTTCCACCGAAACCGGAAGTAGCGTCACTGGTTCTGAATTGGCCGGAAATTACGTCAACGCGTTTCGCCCCTCCTCCAGGGCATCATCAAGGACATCACTTCCGGCCAAGAAAGTGAGAATTTATATGCGCCGAGGTCTCCGCCTCTTTAACACATAAACCAATTAAAATAACAACAGAACCTCTAGGCGTAAAATGCCCACTTCCTGATCACATCATTGCCCATCACTTGTCAAGAAGGAAAACTTTAATATAACAAAACATTGACAATGATAGCAATAGAAACGATCCGATAGAAGTTCATTTAAACAGTAAAAACACTTATTGCATTATAAAAATCAATGTAAAAAAACAATATAAAAGTTATGCAATTAAATGGGGGCTGATTGTAAACAAGGTTAATTGTATATAATAGATTAGTAGATATTTTGTTGGTGGACATACACATAGAAATAAATATAAAAATAAATATAAAAATAAAAATAATAATAATGATAATAATAAACAATAATGAATAAATAAAATAAAAAATAAATAAAAAATAAATAATAAATAATAAATAATAAATGAATAATAAATAATAAAAAAATAAAAAATAAAATATAAAAAATAAAAAATAATAAAATAAAAATAAAAAATAAAAAATAATAAATAAAAAATAAATAAAAAATAATAAATAATAAATAAAAAATAAATAAATAAAATAAAAAATAATAAATTATAAAATATAAAAATAAAAAATAAATAAAAATAAAATATAATATATAAATAAAAATAAAAATAAAAATAAAAAAAAATATGAATAATAATAATAAATATAAAAAAAATAAAAAAAAATATGAAAATAAAAATAAAAATATGTGTGTGTCCAGCAACATCACCAATTAGATAAGAAACAATTTAAATCTAGTTCGATGTTGAGGCCATTCGGGCTTAAAGTGCCTAGCCTATGTATCCACTGGGTTTCATTACGTGAAATTGCTTGTTTGAGATTTGAACCTCTCCAATGAGCTTCCACTTTATCAATTCCACAAAATTTCAATCCTCTCGGATCTCTATTGTGGAATAATCTGAAATGATTAGACAGGCTATGATGTTTAAACCCTTTCTTTATTCTATTTACATGTTCCCTTAACCTAACACCTAATTTTCTTGTGGTTCTTCCCACATAATGGAGCCCACATGGGCAAGATAATAGGGAGGTTACATGAGTTGTTCCACAAGTAATACATTTTTTAATTTCATAAGTCTTGCCATGAATAGAAAAATGAGTGGTTTTTCTCACTCTATTTCTGGAGGTGCGACAGATCACACATCTCCCACAACTAAAAAAACCTGTCTGATCTAGAAAAGTAAAAGTTTTCTTGGGGGGGTTTACAACATTACGTGCCAATTTTAGCCTCAAAGTTGGAGGTTTAGTATAAATAAAATGGGGTGCAACAGGAAGAACATTTGTTAGATCTTTATCTTTTAGTAACAAAGGCCAGTGTTCCCTAATAATTCTTTCAAACTGTTTATGTTGTCTGGTATATCCTGTTAGAAAAGCAGTTCCATAATCTTTTTTTTCACAAGCTTTCTTTTCAAAGAGCTGTTTTCTATCCATATCATGGATATCTTCTCTGGTTCTATACAGAGTATTGATGTTATATCCTTTTTCCTGGAATCTCTTCAGAATTACCTGAGATTGGATATCATAATCTTCAATTTTATTACAGTTGCGCCGTACTCGCAACATCTGGCTTTTTGGTATTCCACTCAACCACCTAGGATGATGGCAACTCCCTAGTGGTATATAGCCATTCCTATCCACCTCTTTGAAGAAGGTACGTGTAAGTAACTTGCCATTCTCCTTAAAGATAACCAGATCTAAGAAATTGACCGACTCAGAACTGGATACTTCTGAGAAAGAAATACCACATGAATTGTTGCTGATCTCTTCCAAAAAGCTATAAAAGGAATCTCTTGATCCTGCCCAGATAATAAAAATATCGTCGATATAGCGTTTATAGAAGCTCAACTGTGGTATATCTTTGCCATAAATAGCTTGAGACTCCCACCAACTCATAAAGAGGTTAGCCACTGATGGGGCATACTTCCCTGGAGGCCTGAGTGGATTTTTGTGTATTTTAGGTAGTTGGTAAATTACCGGAATTCTTGGGGCGTCGGGAACCAAAAATCTAGTTTTTTGGAAGAGATCAGCAACAATTCATGTGGTATTTCTTTCTCAGAAGTATCCAGTTCCGAGTCGGTCAATTTCTTAGATCTGGTTATCTTTAAGGAGAATGGCAAGTTACTTACACGTACCTTCTTCAAAGAGGTGGATAGGAATGGCTATATACCACTAGGGAGTTGCCATCATCCTAGGTGGTTGAGTGGAATACCAAAAAGCCAGATGTTGCGAGTACGGCGCAACTGTAATAAAATTGAAGATTATGATATCCAATCTCAGGTAATTCTGAAGAGATTCCAGGAAAAAGGATATAACACCAATACTCTGTATAGAACCAGAAAAGATATCCATGATATGGATAGAAAACAGCTCTTTGAAAAGAAAGCTCGTGAAAAAAAAGATTATGGAACTGCTTTTCTAACAGGATATACCAGACAACATAAACAGTTTGAAAGAATTATTAGGGAACACTGGCCTTTGTTACTAAAAGATAAAGATCTAACAAATGTTCTTCCTGTTGCACCCCATTTTATTTATACTAAACCTCCAACTTTGAGGCTAAAATTGGCACGTAATGTTGTAAACCCCCCCAAGAAAACTTTTACTTTTCTAGATCAGACAGGTTTTTTTAGTTGTGGGAGATGTGTGATCTGTCGCACCTCCAGAAATAGAGTGAGAAAAACCACTCATTTTTCTATTCATGGCAAGACTTATGAAATTAAAAAATGTATTACTTGTGGAACAACTCATGTAACCTCCCTATTATCTTGCCCATGTGGGCTCCATTATGTGGGAAGAACCACAAGAAAATTAGGTGTTAGGTTAAGGGAACATGTAAATAGAATAAAGAAAGGGTTTAAACATCATAGCCTGTCTAATCATTTCAGATTATTCCACAATAGAGATCCGAGAGGATTGAAATTTTGTGGAATTGATAAAGTGGAAGCTCATTGGAGAGGTTCAAATCTCAAACAAGCAATTTCACGTAATGAAACCCAGTGGATACATAGGCTAGGCACTTTAAGCCCGAATGGCCTCAACATCGAACTAGATTTAAATTGTTTCTTATCTAATTGGTGATGTTGCTGGACACACACATATTTTTATTTTTATTTTCATATTTTTTTTTTTTTATATTTATTATTATTATTCATATTTTTTTTTATTTTTATTTTTATTTTTATTTATATATTATATTTTATTTTTATTTATTTTTTATTTTTATATTTTATAATTTATTATTTTTTATTTTATTTATTTATTTTTTATTTATTATTTATTATTTTTTATTTATTTTTTATTTATTATTTTTTATTTTTTATTTTTATTTTATTATTTTTTATTTTTTATATTTTATTTTTTATTTTTTTATTATTTATTATTCATTTATTATTTATTAGTTATTATTTATTTTTTATTTATTTTTTATTTTATTTATTCATTATTGTTTATTATTATCATTATTATTATTTTTATTTTTATATTTATTTTTATATTTATTTCTATGTGTATGTCCACCAACGAAATATCTACTAATCTATTATATATAATTAACCTTGTTTACAATCAGCCCCCATTTAATTGCATAACTTTTATATTGTTTTTTTACATTGATTTTTATAATGCAATAAGTGTTTTTACTGTTTAAATGAACTTCTATTGGATCGTTTCTATTGCTATCATTGTCAATGTTTTGTTATATTAAAGTTTTCCTTCTTGACAAGTGATGGGCAATGATGTGATCAGGAAGTGGGCGTTTTACGCCTAGAGGTTCTGTTGTTATTTTAATTGGTTTATGTGTTAAAGAGGCGGAGACCTCGGCGCATATAAATTCTCACTTTCTTGGCCGGAAGTGATGTCCTTGTTGATGCCCTGGAGGTGGGGGGAAACGCGTTGACGTAATTTCCGGCCAATTCAGAACCAGTGACGCTACTTCCGGTTTCGGTGGAACGCACGCTGTGTACCCGGGAAACAACACTGACGCTCGTTTATCACTGCAGTCCTGTGAGTCTCTTTGCGAGCAGCGCCATGCTGTCTGTTTACTAGCGGTACTTCACATGTATGTTTTCCTTTTCTTTCCATATGGTCATTTAAATGTCTTTGCTGCTGGCACTATGGAGCCCATCTACATGAGATGAAGTCTGCCTGGACTTTAGTTGGTGAGATCTCTTATTATTTCCCTATCTGATGAGCGGGGCCATTAGAAGGAATTTTTCATCTAGGAACCAACAACTGATTTCTGGTGTGGAAACACTCAGTTCTCCAGGAGTGATATAACTGCTATTTAATGAACTCTAAGTTTGTTCACTATTGTTTTATACCATAATTGTTGATATGTCAGATAAGTTATTTACTTATAGATGTTTGTGCTACAAGCATTTGTGACACATTTTCTTTACTTTTCTGCAAGCGCTGCAAATACCCAATATTTTTTTCCTTTTTGAGGTGTTAGACCTCTTGTTGCAGCAGCTGCGGAGCTATCAATTTATATATCAATTATCACTGCACAGTCTGTAAGCGCGGGTTTTAATTTTTTATAAATATTATGGAAGGATGTTCACCATAATGTCCTTTTTGTGGTGTTTGCTTTATTTGATATGTTCGCTACATTTTCTGTGATTAATAAATATGTAATTTGATCCACCCACCTCCACTTTGTCCATAGCCTCATTCAAAGTCCCAACTTCCCGCTTGTACTCTCTATCCAGGGATGGAGGCACACCACATATGTGCCTCATTCAAAGTCCCAGACCTTTCCTGTTTCACCTATATGGGTTGGACCCCATTCCAACACAATGGGTCTGGTTGTGGGGGGATGCAGCGTGAGTAAATACTTATGCCCTGTACACACGGTCGGGATTCCCGACGGGAAAAGGTCTGTCGAAAATTCAGACGGGAAAATAGAGATCCTGCTCTCTATCTATTGCCGGCTGTTTTCCCGTCGGAAAAAGGCAGATGGAGCATACAAACGGTCAGAATTCCAGACTAAAAGCTCTCATCTGACTTTTTCCGATGGGAAAACCGGTCGTGTGTAAGGGGCATTAGAGTCCAGTTACAGAGAACACAATTTGTATTATTGTTAAAGTTCAATAATTCCCAACAAGCTCGATGGGATGGCGCCCGACTAGGAACATTCACAGAATGTAACAGCGATGTATAACAGAGTAAGTCTCAGTGTCTGTCTTGAGGGGCAGAATGCTACCTGGCTGGTCCATACCCAAATGTGGGGGTCTCCAGGAAGGATGGCGTGTCTCTATCCTTTCCCTACTCATCTGAAACCTCTCCCTGACACTAATCCCTGTCCCTGTCAGATAGGTGACCTGTCCCTACACTACCCACATGCAAAATACGAGTCAATAATGCGAGCCAGGGCCTTAAAGAGTCACATAGCCGGAGTCACATGGAATGGCAGCATCTAATCGGATAGCTTCCCCAGTGGCCCAGGAAACATGTTTCTCTTGACTTCCCCTCCAACTGCAATGCCAGCACCACCTATAGATGAGAAAAAATACTGCACATGCCTACATGGTTATAGGGTTGTGCCCCCCTCCTCTTTCTGTGAGATATAGGAGTCCTGATTTTCTGATCTTCATACTTGTTCCAGTTAAAATAATGAAGCCAAAAAGTTATCATAACAGCATGCAAATTGCATTTTCAAATGATCAGGAATGATAGCTCCCATATTCATTTTATAGGGCCTCATGTTCACTGGCCATTTAGCCCCTGTGCATGGGTTTCCAGCAGGTGAAAGGCAAGCCTGTCCAACCACAGCAGCTTTCAATCGCTCATAGAGTTTTACAGGCTACCAGCAGTGGGGCTGGACAATGTGTCTGTGCCTTCCACCCACATAAAAGCCTCAGAATTTCATCATGCACCGGGGCTGAAGGCATAGTGTGCAAAAGGCCTAACAGGTCACTTTAAATTGTGAAAAAAATAAAACACCACTGTGATTTGTTGTCATACTGTATAACGTAAGTGACTCACGCCAATGCAAGCTATGCAGATTGTGCTGACTATCTATAATAGGCCTTGATGGTGCAATCTTTAACTAACAAAAGTAGAAAAAACTCCCTGGCCGTAGCAAACATAAAAAGTGAACATCGTTCTGGTTGCAGTTGTATTCTTCATTCATAAACATACAACACCAAAAAGATATGCTTTGCTTGTTCTATAAATGGCAAACAACAAAGGTGCGGATTTGAAACATGACCCATGCCTCCTAATGCAACATCAGCATAATCTTTGATTCCACTTTATCCCTTTTACTCATTAATCAAGCCTAGCTATTTTTTTCCTGTGAGAAGTCTGCCACCTGGTGGATGAACGGTCAATTTACAAGAGAAAAAATTGACTAAATATTAATTAGAAAATGTTGGAAATGCAATGAAAAATTAACGTTTAAAGATACATTCCCTGGAATTCATAATAATTGACAGACAGATTTTGTATAAGTGTCTCTCATGCATTTAAAATATGTACCTGTCTAGAACTTATACTTATATATCTAGAAAAAAGTGCCACCACAGGATGGATCTGTGGGTACTTGTGATAGAACAGTGCCACGTCCTAAACGTCAATTGGAAATTTATTGGAAAGAGCAAAAATTGACTTTCTAGGCACCAATTATAAAATTGAACAAATAATTTTATTCACAATTCAATACATAATAGGAAACAGGAAAAAGAAAAAACATAACATTAATATAAAAAGCTGTAGATGGGCTACAGCAGCGGCTAAAAAGCGCTCCAAAAGTTTTTTGGTCAACACATGTTACATGAAGCATGTGTGATTATAAACTGTAGTGTAACAATGTTTTGCTCTACATGTTTCGCAAAATTCGCTTCTTCAGGAGCTATTGTAACTTTCTGGAATAAGAGAGACCAAAATTTTGTTTATATACATCATAAAACACACTATTTTGTTTAAAATTAACATTTCATATACCATGGGTGATACCAAAGAGCGCAAAAGATGGAGGGTGCCAAAAACAAGTGCCTGAAGGATGCACAACCAGTATGATGTGGGGGTGTGCCAGATAGAAAAGGTAGAATTAAATCTGATAGTCAGGTCCATAACAATCTGTTTCATAAGAAAAAGAAAAAAACAGGAAGAATATCTATAGAGAAGACCACCTAGGGCATAGACTAGATATAGCTGCCAAGATAAGAAATACACACCAGAGGTTGGGCAAGACCCCATCACCCAAAGATTATAATAAGATAAATAGAGCTCCTTACCAAACTGGAATAGCTACTTGTATGTCTAAAATCATGGGAAATTCAGGTGTGAGATAGGGCTGAGCCTTCCAATATGTTATTGAGCTGTAATTGGAACCAGTGTTCCTATCATCTAAAAAGTAATACTACGGGGGCGTGGCCAAGATGGCGCTGTGAGCAGCTGCTTCTACTGAGAGCTCCGCTGTATTTTTCACTACAATCCGGATCCTGGGCGGAAAGTGGCCGATTCATACACCCTTGTTGACCGAGTGAGGGGCAGGGGGCGAGGCTGTGCTCCTGGCGGCTGCTAGCCCCTTCTCGGACGAGTTCCGGCTTCCTCGTGTGACTAGGCCGCAGCCGTGGTCTTTCCTGGTGGCCATCGGAGCTCCAGAGCGGAGCGGGGGAACGCTGCGGCCCCTGCGCATGGGACAGGTACACTGGTGAGGGCTGTGCACGGCGGAGATCGCGGCTGACACATCAGCTGCTGCCGGGTATATCCATCCTGCATCCCGGCCCACTTGAACTGCTAGGCCATGGCCGGGGTCTTTCCTGGCGGTCCCTGGGGCTCCGGACCGGGCCCCCCCTCCTTTTTCTCCTGTGACTCTCCTGGGGGAAGCACGGTGGACTCCTTCAAGCTGCCAGAAGTGTATACGGGGCACAGTGAGCGCCCTGAATGAGGCGCCGGAGCTCAGGCGCAGGGCTCAACAAAGGGGGCAAAAAACTTTTCCACCATTACCAGACCCCCCTCCAACGCCCACTGTTCTTCCGGTGCGGACCCGTACCACCCGGAGTTCCCACAAGATCTTGCAGATAGGTCCCATGGACTCGGCGGAGTCCCGCCTGCCCTGGCTGGCGGAAGTCATGGCGGCCATCGCCACGTGCCAGTCCACGTTAAGCGCTAAAATAGAGGCAGTCCAGATGGATGTAGGCATTATCCACCAGGACATGGACAAGCTTAGGACCAGGGTGGCGGAGACCGAACAGAGAGTTAGCAATACTGAAGATGCGGTCACAGAGCATAGCGCAGCACTCCGCACTCTCCACATAAAGGTTAAAGCCCTTGAATATAGAGCCGAAGATGCCGAAAACAGAAACCGGCGCAACAACCTCCGCATTGTCGGCCTACACGACGGAGTAAAGGGGAATGACCCCACAGGCTTTATAGAAGGTATGTTGCGTACCCTCCTTCATGAGGCTCGCATGTCACCCCAATATGTGGTGGAAAGGGCGCACCGTATTCCGCCTAAGCCGGGACTTCCTGGAACCCCGCCGCGAACCTTCATTCTCCGCCTGCTCAACTTCCGGGATAGAGACGAAGTTCTCCGTGCCTCCAGGCTTGTGGGCGACCTACAATTCCAGAATATCAAGCTGATGATTTTTCCCGACTACTCAGTGGAAACCCTGAAGCTCAGGAAATCATTCGACCAGGTCAAGGCGACTCTGAGGGCGCGCAACATCCGCTACAGTGTCCTTTTCCCGGCCCGTCTGAGAGTACAGGACGGGGAGTCGACTCGCTTCTTCACTAATCCCAGGGAGGTGTCTGTCTGGCTGGAGTCGCTGCCGAGGGCCCGCTGATCAGACGCAGGGTATGTACTACTTGATACCTCCCTTGTTCTGAGTTTGCCTATACCGGTGTAGTCCGCGGACTGGCCCCCTGGACGGAGCTCTCACACCTTTTGTTGCACCTGTTGTGCCCGGCTAGTCCCCTTGGTGTGTGTGCTACCGGCCTCAAAATGTGAATTAAGAGAGCCGATAATTGTAGACGTGATGAGATAAGGTGATCAGCTTGGCGTGGACTGCAAAGAATCACACAAACAGCATGAGACAAGACCACTGGGTTTTATGGCTGGAGATAGTTTGACTCTTACATAACAATACATCTTTTACATTTTTATAATCACATGTTTATAACTATTAACAATATATAATACAGATTTTAACTGAAGTATTTTAAAACGTAGTTACACAAAAAACATTGTTATATTTTAATAACATATATATTCCTGTTATTCCGTGTCATAGATGATGATGTACACTTTAACTGTGCAATACTGCTTTAATACAAACATTATTTCGGTAGTTCTCTTTTTTAACCACTAGATGGTGCACATGAAGCAATGCATAAGCTTTACATATAGGTTTTTCCTTAAGAATATCAGTTTTCAACATGTGCTTTTCTAACTTTATGGAACTTGTATAAACCAGGTTTCAATATTCCTATTTAGAATGGTTTAGTGCTTCTAATAGACATTTATTCTGACTAATGCAGTATTTTCATGTTTTTATGCCCTTTTCACTTGTTTCTCACACATGCTGTTCTAAACTTATAATATCAGTAACACTATAGAATACAGTCTGCTGGAACTTTCCCTGCATCTGCTCCAGATGTTTAAGAATCTTTCTATTATAGTTTAATGCAGATTAGGAACGATTTAGAGTACATACCTGCAAAGAATCACACAAACAGCATGAGACAAGACCACTGGGTTTTATGGCTGGAAATTGTTTGACTCCAGTCACATGGTGGGTGGCCTTATATAAACTCTGTTTTTGTACCTTCTCTGCCATCTACTGGGTCTTGATAGAATAGCAGGAAGGTATTTCTTTGCTAGAAATAAAATAAAAAAAATGAATATGTACTTTGCTTTGGGGTGTCTGTTTTGTCACCATATAAACCCCAGTCCGTCACACTCTCCCCTCCTTCAGTTAATGGCTCCCGACATTAAACTCAATTGTTCTCTGAACACTGTTTAGTGATTTAAGTAACCCAGATAGGTACTTGTTGCCACCAAGGAGCTATGTTAACTACCTGGCATGTCATGGAAGTAGCTAGCATTGTAGGAGTTTGTACGGTGTGAATCTGACTTGGCATGTATCTTGGCTGACCTAGTGTGTCATATGTAAAGATCTCTTTAGGCTTAGCTTGTCTGGTAGATCTTCTGACAGGAGTTGAGTCATCTCCATCAACATCATTCCTCATTTGCATACCTTGGCTCACAGGTAAGTCTTGACTTGATGAGGGTAATTCTGCAGTGTCTAGTCTCACCATGTGTGTAGCCCAGATTTGGTCGCCAACTAATGTTCCATCATTTTGTTCTTGTTCAAGATTGGGTGTGGTCGTTGTAGGATAGAACTCTTCAGCAGAAACTCTTAAAGGGATTTTCTGTACGTTTTGAGAGTTTTGTTGAGACACAACACAATCATGACTTTCTGTAGTCTCTGGTATATAAGGTGTGAGGGGGTTAGCTCGGCAGCGGGTGTGTGTGACCCCCGGGATGGGCTCCCCACACAAAAACAGGCCCAGCAAACGGAGGTTGTGGTTTTCAAAATCAAAAAAAAAGGTGCGGTTTATTTTCTATTTACAGTGACAAAACACAGCAAAGCCAAAAGAAACATATAAACAAAATAAATCCTGGTCAACTTGACCTCTGACTAAACATACAGGTTTCCTAACTAACAACTGGGATCAGCCTAGTGCTGTCCTAGTCCCTAAGTCCCTGGTTTTTAAATGTCCAAGCAAATAGCCACACAGGCTTTTTCTCACCGCACAGGGGTTCACTCTCCCTAGACAGTCCACACAGGTCTGGTTCCAGGCATGAGCTAACATCTAATGAAGCTGGGAGTTCTTATAGAGGCCTAAATGAGCTGACAAGCTTCAGCTGGCCTCATCAACTCCCTGCCTGCACGACGCCCAGCCCTCTCCCTAGAGGTATGAGTCATCCATGAGCCCACTAGCCTTAGCTGGGCTTATACAACTCTCCACCTAGTTGTATAAGTCGGCGTAAAGCCTGAATCTGGGCGAAATATATCTACCCCCCTGGATGCAACCAGGTGACTTTACCTTCCTGCTGTCACATACCCCCCCCCTCTTGTTTTAACCTCGGGGTTGGAACACCAGCAATCAGGCATTCATGTACTCGAGACAAAGCATCCACATTCCCCATTTGAACGCCAGGGCGATGCTTTACTGTGAAGTTGAATTCCTGGAGGGCCAGGAACCACCTATTCACTCTTCTATTTGTTTCCTTGTTTTGAGCCATCCACTTTAACGGAGCGTGATCCGTAACCATGTCAAAGTGCCTACCTAGCAGGTAGTACCGAAGGGAATCTAGAGCCCACTTCACCGCTAAACACTCCTTTTCAACGGTGGCGTAATTTACCTCATGGGACTTCAACTTCCTGCTGAGGTAAATGACTGGGTGCTCTTCCCCGTTCCAGACCTGGGACAATACTGCTCCTAACCCCACATCTGACGCATCACTTTGTACGACAAAGTCTTTAGAGAAGTCGGGTGAGTACAACACTGGCTGGCTACATAAGGCTTGTTTCAAGAATTGGAATGCTGCCTCAGCCTCGGGGGTCCATTTAATCATGACCGACCCTTTCCCCTTCGTTAGGTTGGTTAGGGGCACAGCCTTAGAAGCAAAGTGGGGAATGAATCGCCGATAATACCCAGCGATTCCCAGAAAGGCTCGTACCTGCTTCTTGCTGTTGGGACGTGGCCAACTCTGGATGGCCTCGACTTTGTTGAGTTGGGGTTTTATTACTCCCCTCCCAATGGTGTACCCAAGATATTTGGCCTCCTCCTGCCCAGTGGTACACTTCTTGGGGTTAGCCGTAAACCCCGCTTCCCGAACAGAGTCCAGGACTGCTTGCACTTTTGGCAGATGTGAGGCCCAATCTGTGCTATGGACAATTACGTCATCCAGGTAAGCCGCAGCATACTTCCGATGGGGCCTCAGCATCTGGTCCATTTTCCGCTGGAATGTGGCCGGCGCATTCTGTAACCCGAACGGCATTCTTTTATATTGGAACGCCCCGTCTGGGGTTACAAATGCGGTTTTCTCTTTGGCCAATTTGGCCAGGGGGATTTGCCAATACCCTTTTGTGAGGTCAAGAGTCGTCATGTATCGGGCTGTTCCCAGCCGGTCGATCAACTCATCTATACGTGGCATGGGGTAGGTGTCAAATTTTGTAACTTTGTTCAACTGACGAAAATCGTTACAAAATCGCCAGCTCCCATCCGGTTTAGGCACCAACACAATGGGACTAGACCAATCACTTTGGGACTCCTCTATCACCCCTAAGTTCAGCATTTTCTGTACTTCCTCCCGTATTGCCTCCCGTCGGGCCTCTGGGATCCGATAGGGTTTTAACTTCACCCTTTCACCGGGCGGGGTAATGATGTCATGCTCTACCCCAAATGTTTGTCCCGGCAGCTCAGAGAATACCTCCTTGTTGCGAAGCACAAACTCCTTAACCTCCTGTTGTTGGGGTTGTGACAAGGTGGCTGCTATTCCAACCTCAGGAATCACGCAACCAGTTTGAGCTGGTGACCAAGTGTCTGCGACTAGGGACTCTCTATCCCTCCAGGCTTTCAACAGATTAACGTGATAGATCTGTTCGGGCTTTCGCCTTCCTGGTTGTCTGACCTTGTAATTCACTTCACTCACTTTTTCCATTATCTCGTAGGGGCCTTGCCATTTGGCAAGGAATTTACTTTCAACCGTAGGGACAAGTACCAGTATCCTATCCCCCGGGGAAAAGGTACGGGTCTTGGCTCCACGGTTGTACACTCTCTGCTGTGCTAACTGCGCTTGGGCCAAATGTTCCTTCACGATGGGCATTACCTGTGCAATTCGGTCTTGCATCAGGGCGACATGCTCAATCACACTCCTGTGGGGAGAACTCTCACTTTCCCAAGTTTCCTTGGCAATATCCAACAGCCCTCTTGGGTGTCTCCCATACAGTAACTCAAAGGGGGAGAATCCCGTAGAGGATTGGGGCACCTCCCTAATAGCAAACATCAGATAAGGAAGTAGACAGTCCCAATCCTTTCCATCTCTATCCACCACTTTCTTCAACATTTGTTTTAGGGTTTTGTTGAATCTTTCAACCAGCCCATCGGTCTGGGGGTGATACACAGATGTACGTAATTGCGTCACTTTGAACAATTTACACAGCTCCTTCATAACCCGGGACATAAAGGGTGTACCTTGGTCCGTAAGCAGTTCTTTACAAATACCCACCCGGCTAAACACAAGAGATAGCTCTTTGGCTATGGTTTTGGCCGAGGTATTTCGGAGAGGGATCGCTTCTGGATAACGGGTGGCATAGTCCATTATAACTAATATGTACTGGTGCCCCCTAGCGGACTTGATTATAGGACCTACCAAATCCATGGCGATCCTCTCAAACGGGACCTCAATGATGGGTAGAGGGACCAGCGGGCTACGGAAATGTGGCATCGGGGCCGACCTCTGACACACAGGGCAGGAGGAACAATAATTTTCTATGTCCTTCATCACCCCCGGCCAATAGAATCTCTGTAATACCCTCTCTCGGGTTTTATCTGTCCCCAGATGACCTCCAAGAATGTGCCCATGGGCCAACTCCAACACCAACTTCCTGTAAGGTTTGGGCACCACAAGCTGCTCAACGGTTTCTTCTGCCCTTTTTGCCACCCGATACAGTAGGTCCTTCTCTACGCTGAAGTATGGGTAAGTGCAGGTATTATCTGGGTTCACTAACTCGCCATCTATTTTCACTACGTTTTCGCGTGCCTTTATTAGGGCGGGGTCTTTCAACTGTTCTGTGGCAAAGTTTTCCCTGTGAACCTCAAGATCAGAAAACTCCACAGACGGTAGGTTTTCGTCTGAGGAGGTGGGCTCCTCTCCAGTTTCTTGAGTCTCCCCTGCCAATACTGATAAGGGAAATTCCGGAGAGTCCTCACCACTCTCAGGGGAGTTCTGGCTATCACATTCCTGGTACATAGGGGCACCAGTGGGGGGCTCAGGATCATCCCACAGTTCCCAGAACTTCGGAAAATCCCTTCCCACAATGGCGTCATACGGTAACTGAGATACTAAGCCCACTGGATGAGAGAGGGTACCTTTGGGGGTCTCGAAACACACTGTAGTCACTGGATACTCTCGGGTGTCCCCATGCACACAAATAACAGCTACCTTGCTATTCCCAGAGACCTCTGTTTTAACTAACTCAGCCTTTATCAGGGTCACAAGGCTACCTGAATCCAGCAATACCACAACATTTCTACCATTAACACACATTTTGCATAAATGTTTCTCAATTCCTCGAATGGCAGTGCATGCGACTGTCGCACACAGCGACTGACGTCTGCCCGTCAGAAAGTCACACTGCATGGGTTCCTCCACAACCGGGCAATTGGCTGCAATATGTCCCGCTTGCCGGCAGCGGTAGCAAACGATCCTTCTTGCCGCCTCTTGAGCCGCTGATTTCCCAGGCTGTTCTCGCCAAACTTGGGGTAGAGCTCCCACCCTCTCACTCTCTCCACCCTTACCCCTTGGAATCCTCTTATCCGCCCCTGGGGATGGTCTGGTCTTAGGGTGGAAAGTCCGAGTGTCTCTGGAAGAGGCCGTCAGGTTCTCTGTAGCCAAGTATTTCTCCACACGATCCACAAGACCATCGGCCGTCTCTGGGTCTCCATGGCTTACCCAGTTTTGGATGGCAGTAGGAAGAGCTCTCAAAAACCGATCCATTACAACACGTTCCACAATCTTTGGTGCGGACAAAGTCTCTGGCTGTAGCCACTTTCTGCTCAGGTGAATGAGATCATACATTTGAGACCTGGGGGGTTTTCCAAGCTGGAAAGTCCAGTTATGCACACGCTGAGCCCGGACAGCCTGGGTGACACCCAGCCTTGCCAATATCTCAGCTTTTAGCATCACATAGTCTTTTGCTTGGTCAGGCTCTAGGTCATAGTAAGCCTTCTGCGATTCACCAGTTAACAGAGGAGCCACCAGTCCAGCCCACTGCTCCTCAGGCCACTTTTCTCTTTCAGCAGTCCTTTCAAATGTGGTCAAAAATACCTCTGGATCATCCTCTCCAGTCATTTTTGTCAATAAACGACTCACCCCAAAGGACGCGGTATTAGTGGGACGGCTTTCCTCACTGGTCTGCGGACGTTGCTGCATTACTGCTTCCATTTGTTGTAGTCTCTGCTCTTGCTTCTGTAACAGGTCTATGAAGCGGGCCTCAGATTGCTGCTGGGCTTGTTGCTGAGCTTCCAGACTCTGTTGGTGAGCTTGCTGCTGGGCTGCAAGGCTCTGTTGATGAGCTTGCTGCTGGGCTGCGAAGTTCTGTTGTTGAGCTGCAAGGCTCTTTTGCAAACCTGCATTTGTCTGCTGTTGATTGGCATTTGCTAGAGCCAGCTGCTTCAGTATCTCCTCCATGCTGGCTTAAAAAAAACTGCCACTGGTTCTCCACCAACTGTGAGGGGGTTAGCTCGGCAGCGGGTGTGTGTGACCCCCGGGATGGGCTCCCCACACAAAAACAGGCCCAGCAAACGGAGGTTGTGGTTTTCAAAATCAAAAAAAAAGGTGCGGTTTATTTTCTATTTACAGTGACAAAACACAGCAAAGCCAAAAGAAACATATAAACAAAATAAATCCTGGTCAACTTGACCTCTGACTAAACATACAGGTTTCCTAACTAACAACTGGGATCAGCCTAGTGCTGTCCTAGTCCCTAAGTCCCTGGTTTTTAAATGTCCAAGCAAATAGCCACACAGGCTTTTTCTCACCGCACAGGGGTTCACTCTCCCTAGACAGTCCACACAGGTCTGGTTCCAGGCATGAGCTAACATCTAATGAAGCTGGGAGTTCTTATAGAGGCCTAAATGAGCTGACAAGCTTCAGCTGGCCTCATCAACTCCCTGCCTGCACGACGCCCAGCCCTCTCCCTAGAGGTATGAGTCATCCATGAGCCCACTAGCCTTAGCTGGGCTTATACAACTCTCCACCTAGTTGTATAAGTCGGCGTAAAGCCTGAATCTGGGCGAAATATATCTACCCCCCTGGATGCAACCAGGTGACTTTACCTTCCTGCTGTCACAAAGGATAATACCATCTTTCTTCATCTGAACATTCCTCCTCTTGGTCCAGATCCAGTCTGGTCTCCTTTCTGTTACTTGATTGTCTTTGTTTCATTGGTACTCTTGGAATGTGTCCTTCAATTGGTAGGTCATTTACTGGTAGTAAAAGATTTCTGTGCAGCACTCGAATAGTCTTTTTACCACTTTCAGGCTGAATTTTGTACACAGGCCCATCTTTGATTCTTTCTACCACTTTGTGTACTGATTCTTCCCAGTATGAACGAAGTTTACCAGGTCCTCCTCTTTCAGAGAGATTTCGTACTAAGACTCTATCACCCGGTTGAAGAGGTGCTCCTTTTATCTTCTTGTCATAACACTTCTTCCCTTTAGCAGATGATTTTTGGCTATTCTCGGATGCGATTTTGTAAGCTTCCTGCATTCTGGATGCCCATTTTTGAGTAAATGTTGGTTGACTTTCTGATTCCTTTTCCAAATTTAGGTTGAGCATTAGGTCAATAGGCAAACGAGGAGATCTTCCATACTATAGAAAGAATGGTGAGTATCCTGTGGCTTCATGCCTGGTGCAATTGTATGCGTGAACCATATGTGGAAGATATTCTTTCCAATCTGACTTTTTCTCTTCCTCTAAGGTGCGAAGCATCTGTAACAAAGTACGGTTCAGTCTCTCCACTGGGTTACCCTGTGGATGGTACGGAGTAGTTCTTGAATGAGAAATTCCTGCCAATTGTTGCAATGTCTGAAACAAGTTGTTTTCAAATTCTCTTCCTTGGTCATGGTGGAGTTTCTCTGGATAGCCAAAATGTGGTATGAAATCTTGAAAGATCTTTTCTGCCGCCGTTTTTCCAGATTTGTTCTTAGTGGGATACGCTTGTGCAAAGCGTGTGAAGTGGTCAACTATTACAAGTATATACTCATATCCTCCTTTGCTTTTTTCCAGGTGAAGATAATCAATGGATACTAACTCCAAGGGTGAACTGGTAGTAATCAAACCCATAGGTGCTCTTTCGGTGATATTTGGACGCTTTTGTTTGATGCAGTTGCACTTCTTCAGCACATATTCATCAATGTCTCTTTGCATAAATGGCCAGTAAAATCATTCACGTGCTAGGTGGGTTACTTTGTCAGTACCAATGTGACCCATGTCATCATGAAGATTTTTTAAGACCAATGGTTTTAACTTTTCTGGTAGGACTAGCTGTTTTCGGGTTCCAGCATGTCGGTAGAGGATTCCTTCATCAACTCTGAGTTTGTTCCATTCATGTATCAAACGTCTTGTTTTACTGGTCATACTCTCCTTTTCTTTGTGGTTTGGAATCCAGTCGTTCTCCTTAAGCCAGACAACTTCTCTAATGTTGGTATCGTCTTGTTGTAATGCTCTGATGTTCTCCTGAGTCATTGGGCAGATTGTCTGTCCTTTCAGCAATTCTTCGGCCACATCACTTTCTGAGTGAAAAGTCAATGAAGCCACCCATAGTGCCTCTTCTTCGTCGACAGCTTTGCTCCCTTGCCACATAGCTGACACAACCTCAGATGGTACAAGCTCTGTGTACTCACTCAGATTTTTTGTGAGTTCCACCGGAAATCGTGACAGTGTATCCGCGTCTGCATTCTGTTTACCTCGCCAACCCTGCGATGACCCACAGCATTCAGTCTGGCAGTACTCAATACATATGTCAATGGGTTGTTGTCTGTGTAGACTGTGAATGTTGGAGCGTAGTACAAATAATCTCTGAATTTGTCACAGACTGCCCACTTGAGAGCTAAAAACTCAAGTTTACCAGAGTGAAGATGGTAATTGCGCTCTGCTGGAGTCAATGTTCTGGAGCCAAACCCGATAACATAAAGTTTTTCTCCTTGTCGTTGGTACAGAACAGCACCTAGGCCTTCATTGGAAGCATCAGTGTGTAATATGAAGGGTAGGTCAAAATCAGGGTATGCTAGTATTGGTGGATTGGTTAGCATGTCCACCAGTCTGGATACTACAGCTTGATGTTTGGGTGTCCATTGAATCTGTGTTTTAGATGGCACTTGTGTTTTGTTCCCATTTTTCTCTGTAGGTTTCCCTTGATTGTTTTTGGTAATGGATGTAGCAGATTCTTTCTCAGTGTTCTGCAAAAGTTCATACAGTGGTTTAGCAAGTCTAGAGAAATCTTGAATGAAGGACCTGTAGTAGCTCAGGAATCCTAACAAAGATCTGACTCCTCCCACTGTTTTTGGTTCTTTCCTTTTCAAATGTAATACCGCTTCAAGATCTTTTGGGTCAATTTTTATGCCTTCTTCTGACACCATTTGTCCAAGGTATCGAATCTGTCATTTAAAGAGTTCACACTTCTTTGGTCTAAGTTTGATACCAAGCTCGCGCATTCGACTAATCACTTGCCTAATATCATTGACATGCTCCTGAAAAGTTTTGGAGTAGCAAAGTACGTCATCCAGGTATGGAGAACAACATTTGTCTCTGATGCCCTCTAGTACATTTTCCATGCATCTCTGAAAAGCTGCTGGGGCATTAGTTAATCCGAACGGAATACGATTCCACTCCAGGAGTCCCCAGGGGGTGCTAAAAGCCATCAGATGTCTGGAGTCTTCATGCACAAAGCCTTGATGATACGCACTACCCTGGTCCAGGATTGAGAACCATGTAAATCCTCCTAAGCTATCCAGCAGATCTTGTATTCTGGGTAGTGGATGTCTATCTGGGATAGTCTTTCGGTTTAACTCCCTAAAGTCAACACATAGTCGTAGGCTACTGTCCTTCTTTCGATCACAGACAACCGGTGATGAGTATGCGGAAGAAGATTTTGTTACCCAACCTCGGTCAAGAAGGTTTTGGATATATTCTTTCACTTCCTTGTATAGGGGTTTCGGTATTGAATTGTAGCGTTTCTGGACAGGAGTTTCATCTTTCAGATTTATCCTCAATTTCAGATTAGGAATGCATCCTATGTCTCCCTCATCTCGAGCAAAGACATCTGATTAGTCATATAGCATTTGTCTCGCTATCTCCTGTTCTTCTTCTGAGAGATCTTCCAAATTGACAGGTGGGTGCCACTTAACAGATTTGTTAGTGGATAGCTTATTTCCAGTGTCCACTTGATTCAACTGGTTTACATGAAACACCCTTTTCTTCTGGTCAATTCCCTTTCCATCGTCTTTGTTTGGAGACAATGGTAGAATTTCAGCTGCTGGAGAAATGGTACCCAATACTGTTCTGGGCGGAAGGTAGATGTCATGTTGAGCACGGTTCAGTATAGGTATTAGACATGTGCAATTCGTTTCGTTCCGAATTCGTTTTTTAACGAATTTCGACAAATTCGTTAATACGGAAATATCCGAATTAACGAAAACTCATTTAACGAATTTTAACGAATATTCGTAAATTCAAATTTACGAATGTACGAATTTACGAATATACGAATTTACCAATGCACGAATTTACGAATGTACAACTA
This sequence comes from Rana muscosa, assembly GCA_029206835.1. NCBI lineage: Eukaryota > Metazoa > Chordata > Amphibia > Anura > Ranidae > Rana > Rana muscosa. Next base: position 924,129,443 of record CM055117.1, read on the forward strand.
TCCGGAAATTCGTAAATTTGAATTTACGAATTTCCGAATATTCGTACATTCGTAAATTTGTACATTCGTACAATCGTAAATTAGTAAATTCGGAAATCTGAAATAATAATTAACTAATAACTTAACTATTACTAACTATTCAATTATAGGTATTGTAATTTCCTTTCAAATTTGGCTGTTAGTGAACTTAACGAAGTTACGAATTGTTTTCCGACATAATGAATGCCGTATCTAAACGCATGGAACGTAATGAATTAATAATAATAATAAATAACAATAATAATAATAAAAACGTTTTATTATTATTATTATTATTAATTTGTTCTGTTCCATTTGTTTAGATGCGGCATTTGTTATTTCAGGTTATGCGTAACTTCAGATAAATTTGTATTCGTTACGTTCGCTAACAGCCAAATTTGAAAGGAAATTACAACTATAATTTAATAGTTATTTTTTCAGATTTTCAAATTTTCGGGTTTTCGAAAATATCGAATTTCCAAATTTCCGAAATTACGAATGTATAAATTTACGAATGTATAAATTTACGAATGTACAAATTTACGAATGTATAAATTTACGAATGTACAAATTTACGAATGTACAAATTTACGAATGTATAAATTTACGAATGTACAAATTTACGAATGTACAAATTTACGAATGTATAAATTTACGAATGTACAAATTTACGAATTTACGAATTGCGATCATAACGAATGACCCGAAAAACGAAAAAAAAAAAAAAACGAATGAAACGAAAACGAAAACTAACGAATTTTTTGGCAGTGCACATGTCTAATAGGTATCTTCACCAGTTTAGAGAACCCATTTGGCACATCTACCACTGAAGGAAATAGTTCAAGTCCTTCCTCAACTGCATATTCTGGAAGTGGTTCAAATGGCATGATTCCTCCTTTTGGCCATGCTCTAATTCTGCATTTGGCTTCACAGATCTCGCCTCCTTTAATCTGGAGTCCCTTCTTCCCCACTTTGACCATACGACTATCGGATATGTCTCCTGGGTCAATTGCCTGACTGACAGCATTGACAATGTTATTCGCTACACTCTGTCTTACTTTCATAGCTTCACTCAGCAAGATAGTCAGGTTTTGGGTGCTGTTTGGTTGGTCACGGTTTTCTCTGATCAATTCTTCGATCACATTAAACCCAAGAATTGGATTGCCATTACAGCAGTCACTCACCAGCATTGGCACATAGATGGCTGAGTTTCCATGTCCACTACTTTCGAATTCCAGGCAGACTTCAATCCATCCGATGAATGGAATGATAGAACCATTTGCAGCTGTAATAGATAAGTTGTCATCACAAAGTAAATCTTGTATGTGCCTAATGGAGACGCTGGGTAGAAACTTTTCTAACCATGCCTTCCCGACAATGCTGACCTGAGCTCCTGTGTCCATCAGCATGTCAACCGGAACACCATTCATCTGGCATGACAGTAGGCATTTTCCTCCAATTAATTGTGCTACGTGTTTGGAGAATCCCTTCTCTTTTGGGAGTGTTCTAGTTGGCCGGTGGGTGAATACCCTGTTTACCTTCGCACGGGACAGATCGTTTGAGGTGGTCACTGGTTGTCCCTTCCCAGTGACCGTCTGTCGTTTCCCGACTGCCTTCTTTTCTTCAAGCAATCAACCGCTCTGTGTCCTGTCCAACCACAGTAGAAACAGTGGTAGCAGTTCTGACTCTCTCGTTTAATGCAATCATCACACCTGGGTTTGCAGTGAGCTGTATCTGGAACTTGAACATTGGTTAGTGGCTTAGTCCTTTGGTTTCCAACAGGAGTTTGCTTCATCATCTTTTCCAGGTTCTTTGTGAGAGCAGAAACCTGTGTTGTTAGTTCCGTTAATGCAGTGTGATTTGCTCTAGCATCTTCCTCAACTCTCTTTTGCAAGGTGTCTTTTTCACTATTACCTGGTGTCTGTGATGAATGAACAGTAAGAGGTTTATGTTTAGGTGCACTGTTTAAGCGTCTCTGTCTTTCTGTTTCCTCCTCAACTGATCTGGTGACCTGCTCTATAATAAAGTCATCCGTTACTGTCAAATCAGACACGTAAGGCTTGATATCTCGTCTAACATTAGAGTTTTTTTCGTTTAGTCCCTGATACAGTGTATGAAGGAATATGCCTTGCACCAGTTTTTTGTCATAGTTAAGCTCTCGCCTATCATGTTGTGATGTGGACAGAACTTTTTGTTTTAACCCCACTAGCCTGTAAACAAATTGTTGTGCTGTAAATCTTTCTTGCTGGGTAGCATTGCTAAGGTCCTGAAATAACTCATTACCACTTCGTTCTCTCATATGTGACTTCAAAAACCTTTTCAATTCAGCAACAGTAAGATCATCTTTGTCAGTCAACATATCTTTAAAATGACCAGGTTTGATTATTCTCAACACGGTGCGTATAATTTCAGATTCAGGGAATTTTTCTGTTAGACCCTCGTCAATTTGTCTGCACGCGCTACTGTAACTCATGTCCGAACCATGATCTGAAATTACACCACCATGCGTTTTGAATTCTCTACGTGGCAATAAAGCAACAACGTCAGTTAATCTCACCACCTCCGATACCTGTTCAGTCCTTGCAGTCCCACTACTTATTTCTTTTGCAGCGGTTGCAATGTCCACAGTTGGTGTACTTTCCTCGTTAAGTTTTAGTTCATTGATCTTGTCTTGGATGATGAGTAGGCAAGACATGCCTTGATCTTCTAACTTCTCCAGCTGATCGTTTCTCATGTAGTCTACAATAAATTCAACGAGTTCCATTTCATTGGTACCAGTCACTGATGGAACGTCCACATCTCTTTCATCTTCCAGCGTAATAGCGAGGCTATGCAGCTGTTCTTCACTAAGCAGATGAAGTTGTTTCCGGATATCCCACATCAGCGCACGACGAGGAGACGCCATATCTGTTGCACTCTGAAGACTTCCACTCACAAGGCAGACGACACTCACGACTCTCCTTGTAGCTCTGTAGTAGGCTCACGCTTGTCTCGCGCTTCCCTCTCACTGGTAACACAACGAATCCTGGCACACGAGCCCCCAAAATGTTACCGGCCTCAAAATGTGAATTAAGAGAGCCGATAATTGTAGACGTGATGAGATAAGGTGATCAGCTTGGCGTGGACTGCAAAGAATCACACAAACAGCATGAGACAAGACCACTGGGTTTTATGGCTGGAGATAGTTTGACTCATACATAACAATACATCTTTTACATTTTTATAATCACATGTTCATAACTATTAACAATATATAATACAGATTTTAACTGAAGTATTTTAAAACGTAGTTACACAAAAAACATTGTTATATTTTAATAACATATATATTCCTGTTATTCCGTGTCATAGATGATGATGTACACTTTAACTGTGCAATACTGCTTTAATACAAACATTATTTCGGTAGTTCTCTTTTTTAACCACTAGATGGTGCACATGAAGCAATGCATAAGCTTTACATATAGGTTTTTCCTTAAGAATATCAGTTTTCAACATGTGCTTTTCTAACTTTATGGAACTTGTATAAACCAGGTTTCAATATTCCTATTTAGAATGGTTTAGTGCTTCTAATAGACATTTATTCTGACTAATGCAGTATTTTCATGTTTTTATGCCCTTTTCACTTGTTTCTCACACATGCTGTTCTAAACTTATAATATTAGTAACACTATAGAATACAGTCTGCTGGAACTTTCCCTGCATCTGCTCCAGATGTTTAAGAATCTTTCTATTATAGTTTAATGCAGATTAGGAACGATTTAGAGTACATACCTGCAAAGAATCACACAAACAGCATGAGACAAGACCACTGGGTTTTATGGCTTACGTGACGTGGTCAGGAGAACACTGTGGCCGGCTGCTTTTCCCTTTTGTTTTTGCCCCCCTTGTGGCACTAGGGGTCATACCATGTATACTCCCTCGCCACTGGATCGACTTTACTGCTGGGACGCATTCCTGTTTGCTTTTATCCTCTTGAGCCCCTGTCCCTTACAGCTTGTTGCATTAGCAGCGGACATATCGCACTTAGAGAGTCGCTCAGACTGTTGTTCGGCCCCCCCAGAATATATCCGGGGGGCTGAGTTCACCTCTTGCACGGAACCCCCTTATCAGCCGGCGAGCTGATAATGTTTGGGATGGATACCCTCCTCAGTTTTAAGGGGGTGGGTGGGGTGGGGGGCGAGAATGGTTGCCCTACTGGGGCCATTTTTCTTTTTCTGTTTTGTTTTTTTTCCTTTTGTTGTTTTTGTTTCCATTATGTTTTTGTTTTATATTCAAATTATTCAGCATTGCTCTGTTTCCAGATGTGTACGTCCTGGGTCTGGGGGTCTGGGGGTCAGGTCCGGGAGCCATGTGCTGTTATCCTATCCCCCCTATTAGTCTGATAGTCCATGTCAGCAGTTAATATCCTGTCATGGAACACCAGGGGGTTGAACTCCCCGACCAAACGCTCCCTGGTGTTCCAATTCATTAAGTCTTATAACCCACATATTTGTGTCCTACAAGAAACGCACCTCATGGGGAGTAGACTTCTTTCCCTTAAAAAGCCATAAGTGGGCCACCACTATCACTCTACCTATTCCAGCTTTTCTAGAGGGGTCATTATACTAGTGCTAAAATCCCTCCCATTTCGGCTCCTGGACCTGGTTCTTGACCCTGATGGTAGATACGTTATTATTCATGCCGTGATTCACTCACTGACCTGGACCATAGTGGGTCTATATCTTCCTTCGCCGGCCTGCTTGTTGCTGTTGAACCAAATAGCGAACAAGGTGGCCGAGTTCACCTCCGATAATACTGTGTTTTTGGGGGATTTTAACTTGGTTCCTGATATGGATCGCCTGACGCCTGGAGGTAGACACTACTCCGGGTTGGCTAACTGGGCTGATACCTATGGGTTGACGGATGTGTGGAGGTGGAAACACCCCCGGGACCTGGCCTACACCTGCCACTCGGCCTCCCACAGGATGTTCTCCCCCATCGATCTGGTATATGCGGGTGGACCGGTCATGCAGAGGGTTACGGACGTACGGATCTTGCCCAGGGGGATCTCGGACCATGCACCATTGCTTTTGACATTTGGATCTCTCTAGGGGCCATGCTGTTCGCCTGTGGAGACTGTCCAGATTTTGGATCTCGGACACCTCTGTAGACGACCAGTTCCAAACTGAACTGACCGGTTACTGGGCGGACAATGAGGGCACGGCGGAGGCCGGGATTGTATGGGATGCCTTTAAGGCCTCCACGAGAGGACACTACCAGACCATTATTGCCAGAGTTCGTAGGGACCGCAGCGTAGACTTGGTGAGGGCTGAAAAGGAGGCTACCAGTACAGAAGAGACCTTTATTAAGACCCGCGATCCCCAACACTATGTCTGCCTGCAGCTCTTGACTGGGGAAGTCCTTAGTATCCGTACCTCGCTTACCCAGAAAAAGCTACTCGCCCAGTCCCATAGGATTTTCGAACAGGGGGAGAGGTTGAGTAGGATGCTGGCTTGGCTTTCCAGGGAACAGGCGGGAGGGGTAAGTGTCCCCCATATCGCGGGGCCCACGGGGGAGCTGGTAAGCTCTCCCGGGGGTATTAATCAGTGCTTTGCCAACTTCTATCGTGCTCTTTATAGCTTGAGGGTGGATTATAGTGCTGAAGACCTAGTGAAGTATTTGGGAGACATTGACATTCCAGTCCTTACGGCGACCTATCGAGAGCGGCTCGATGCCCCTATCACGGTGAAGGAGATCCAGCGGGTCCTTAAGTCTATGCAATTTGGCAAGACACCCGGGCCTGATGGAATTCCCGTAGAGTTCTACAAACATTATGCAGCTGAACTAGTGGCCAGACTCCATTCCCTGTTCGCGGTGTCCGCGCAGCAGGGAAGACTCCCTGACACCATGGGTGAGGCGGTCATATTGGTGATCCCCAAGCCGGGGAAGGACCCTTCCCTGTGTTCCTCGTATCGCCCTATCTCGTTGTTGAACGTCGATGCGAAGATTCTGGCCAAGATCTTAGCAACCAGATTGAACTCTGTCATTACTGCCCTGGTGCATTCGGATCAAACGGGCTTTATGCCGGGTAGGGGAACGGACATCAACATCAGACGCCTCCTCACCCACATTGATAGGGCTGGCGAGGGGTCGACGGGAGTGGTGGCCTCACTTGACGCAGAGAAGGCTTTCGTCTGTGGAGTGGGGCTACCTCTGGGGGGTGCTCGACAGTTTTGGGTTTGGCCCCGGTTTCCTGAAATGGGTGTGTATGTTATATAGTTCCCCTTCTGCTAGAATTCGGACCAACGGCTGCCTATCGGAGGTGTTCCCCTTGGGTCGCGGCACGAGACAGGGGTGCCCCCTCTCCCCAAGTTTGTTTGCCCTTGCTATAGAACCCCTGGCCATCCTGTTGAGAGCTGAGATGAGGGTTCGGGGATTGCAAATAGGCCCGATTGAAGAAAAGCTGTCTCTGTATGCGGATGATGCCCTGCTATATCTGGCAGATGCTTCATCATCCTTGCATGTGGCTTTAGATCTGATTGACCACTTTGGGGGATACTCCGGTATCCGCATCAATTGAGACAAATCGGTCTTGTTTACCCGGTCTTCTCTCGACCCCGCGTCCCACGACACAAACGCAGCTCAAATGGGTAGATGAGTTTACGTAGCTGGGCATCAAGGTTAGCAGCAATAACGGCGACAATTTTGGTAAAAACATACAGCCGCTTATGACCCAACTGGTGGCCAAGTGCGCAGTGTGGCGGTCCCTCCCTCTGACGCCGGTGGGTAGAGTCAATCTTTTGAAGATGATCTTTCTCCCGAAGTTCCTGTACTTCTTCTGCAATACCCCCTCATATATTCCTAGGTCATTCTTCTGAAGGTTGGACAGTTTGCTGATCTCGTTTGTCTGGGCTGGGAGACCCCCCCGGGTGGCGAGGAAGATTTTGTATTTGTCTTTGTCTGGTGGAGGACTGGCGCTGCCGAATTTATTGCTTTATTACTGGGCGGCAGTCCTGGTTACGGCGAGGTGGTGGTTCTCCCAGCCTAGACAAAATCCGGCGGTCAAACTTGAAGCGGCTATTCTGGGCTCTTATGCGGCCTTGAGAAACCTGCCTTTTCGCAGCCTAAGAGCCAGCCCCTGTATGACGACCCTCATGCGGACCACAGTTAAGGTTTGGCAGGAGGCTCGACTGATGTACGGGCGATCTAACTTGGTATCCCCACATATGCCCTTGTGGGCTATCCCTATGTTGCCTCACAAGAATAGTATCCCAGACCCATCTCTATGGGCAAAAAAGGGAATCGTTAATCTGAAATATATAGTGAGGGCGGGAACGCTTATGCCCTTCCAAGACCCCAGACAGGCATATATCCTGCCGGTCTCCTTTCATTTTAGGTACCAGCAGCTGAGACATGCCTTTGAAGCCCAATTCCCTGAGCCTATCACTCTGGAGTCAGACTCCGTTGAGCGTCTCCTATCCTCCGCTCTTATGGACCGTCCCCTCTTGTCCCTGTACCTATACCTCACAGTACAGTATGATACCAAGCTTACTAAACCTTGGGAGGAATGGAGAGCTGATATTCTGTCTCTGGACGAGGAGGAGTGGAGGGATTGCCTTTCATCTTATATCCCTGTTATGATAGCCGCAAAGGATAGGTTTATACAATTTTAATTTCTCCACAGAGCCTACAACACCCCGCAGAGGACTAGCACATATTTACCCGCAACGAGATCCCAATTGTCAGAGATGCAGGCGGGAGACGGGTACGTTTTGGCACATGGTCTGGTCGTGTCCGAAACTCCAGCCCTATTGGGAGGGTTTGGCTTCCAGACTGACTGACGTGACTGGCTTGAATGTGCCGACTGACCCCAAGACCCTGTTTTTGAATCATATAGAAGACATGGACGGGGACAGGTATTGTAAGCTCTGCCTGATTTTTTCACTATTTTATGCTAGACAGGAAATCCTGCTCAAGTGGAAATCTGAGGACCCCCCACATGTGCTGCCTGGCAATGCTCAGTCGCCTCGGTACTGCCCCTATATAAGTTGACTTATGAGAGTAGACAGTGCCCTGCGAAGTTCGACAAAATTTGGTCTTCATGGCAGACTACTCGCTCTGACTTGGAACCCCCGCTTGGGTGAGACTGACTGGACTGTCTGTTCGTTGGGTGTGGCTTCTCCCCCCCCCTGGTCCTATGACTATACTACTATTCAGGGTTGTTTATATGGCCGTAGAATGGTGGGCTAGAGTGTTTTTTTTATGCACGATCGGGTTTAGGCCAATGTTTATTATTTGCACTTCGTAACAAATGAGAGGGGTGTGACCCCCGGGTGTGACGCATTATTTTGTTTGTATGCTATGTACTAATGAATATGCTATTTACTGGTTGTATTGTAATGCTGATTTGTCTAATAAAATATTTCTGTTAAAAAAAAAAAAGTAATACTACAAAAAAATATATATATACACTGTATATATATATATATATGTTTGTACATACAAATCCTTCTTATAGATCCCGGATCTACTTCTGGGGGTCACATCGCTGTGAATCAACATCTGTTGAATGGTTTTGGCCATGCCAAGCTTCATGCTTTGCACCTTTGTACCAAACTGGTGTAACGATTGAATGCTTGGTTATCCCTTTCTTGTATTTTATTTAGATGTTCCAATGCTTAAATTGATCTAAAATTAAGAAATGTATCTCTTGCTTATAATTTTACTTGATTACTTATACTATTTTGCTTTTTTACAAATCTATTTGATTATTAATATATTTGTCTACATTTGATTGTTTCTACATTTCATGTGTATGGGTGTCCCCTTTTTTTGCTGCATATGACCCTAAATGCTGCTTGTGGGTGCCACCGGTTTTGATGTGCGGCCAGGTGGCCACGGTATCTTTTCCTTTCTCTCTTGTTTAGGGGATCCGTGGCTTGGATATGCTGTCAGGCTTACTGCTCTCTGGGTGAGCAATTCTCTTGCTCGCCACTAGATGTCCTCTGGTTTCTAGCCCGTCCATCGACCCCATGCTATGCTGGTGATTACGGAGTTAACCTCTAGTGGGAGCTCTTGCTTTTCAGCATTCCTTTTTTTGGCCGGGTCAGGTGATGTGGTGATTCTTGCCGCACACTTGATTGGGGTGTGCATTTAAGGCTGCTAGTTTGTTTTTGTTTGTTTTTTTGTTTTTGTTTTTAAATCCAACATTTTTATTTTAGAAAATTATTCTCATAATACATACAATTCGTACATTTTGTTCAGTGAGACATTACCCATAAAAAGAAAACATATCTAATATACATCCATATAATATTTTGTGTCAATCTTTGTGTATTTCTGTATCTTACCACTATATCCTCTTTTCCTTTTTTTCTCCCTTTCCACCTCCCTCCTAACCCCGGGACTACATCCATCACCTATGCCTCCTAATATCTGATCTCCACATGTCATTTCTTCCGCCACCGATGTTCTCTCCTATCTAAATGTTCAACCTTTACTCATTCAGGCTGTTCTTTCCCTCTCCTTTCTGCCCCTCCCTCCCCTACAATCCCCCAAGGTCTCTACATCTGGAGTCTTTCCACTACCAGTTGAGATGGCGCAAGATCAGCATTCCTCAGCCATGGTTGCCATATAGTATCAAATTTACCCACTTCTCTCCTACGACTGTACGTCAATCGCTCTCTAAGAAGCAGTGAGTTTACATAAGAAATCCACTGCTTCCCCGTGGGTACCGCTGGTGCCATCCAATATTTTGCAATGAGTTTTCTGGCTAGGTACATCAGCCTAATTAACATGTAGTACATTCCTCCTGGGAACATTTATACATCAATGGCTCCAAGCAGGTACACTAAAGGGTTTAGAGGGACAGGTACCTGTGCTAGTCTAGTAATGCACTGGGAGACTTCCTCCCAGTACCTATGTAATTTTGGACATTTCCAGATTAGATGTATAAAGTCCCCCTTATGTACTTTACATTTTGGGCACAAGGGGGAGTCTCTTCCTCCCCATCGATATAACTGCACTGATGTTCTATACGTCCTATGCAAAATAAATAATTGTGACAATCTATGGGATGCGGATACCGATACCGCAGGAATAGATTCAAGGGCCATTTCCCACTGGTTCCCATCTATCTCCCCTATATCTTCCACCCATTTACTTCAGCATTTTAGAGAGGCATGGTCCTGAACTGAGGACAGCAATTCCCTATAGATTTTTGATGTTAATGCTTTCCTATTGTCCGCCCCAAGAACTTCTCTCAACAAAGGTGATGATGACACTGTCAAAGAGTGTGTTATTTGTTGTGCCTGCAGCGCATGACGAAGCTGGAGATATTGATAAAAGCTCCTGGGGTTTAACTGGAATTAACCAAAATCACCTGTCTAACAGTGCGTTTAAAAACAGGGGTTTAGTTGCACGCATTTGCAAATACATGCGTAGGCTGCAGGCCTCGTCAAGGCTCCCTGTGTACTGCAGTCCTAACTCTAAAATTTAAAGTTTTCTCAGTGGAAGCACATGCATGCTGATGGATAGATAAAGGGCAGATAACTGGAGGGGGCCCACCCTCCTTAAAGGGGCAGGAGCACACTAGGCACCCAGCACATAGAAGCAGAGGTGCTAGTGCGTTGTCTGACCACAAAGACAAAAAATGCCAACAATACAATAAACAAATGTCACTGCCCTTATCTATGACTGGTCTTCACAGCAAGGAGCATGGGCGAATCGCATATAAACAAAAACAAAAAAGACAGACAAAACCCAAGCTCAACTTACCAACCAATCAGCAACCAACCAAAATCACCTGTCTAACAGTGCATTTAAAAACAGGGGTTTAGTTGCACGCATTTGCAAATACATGCGTAAGCTGCAGGCCTCGTCAAGGCTCCCTGTGTACTGCAGTCCTAACTCTAAAATTTTAAAGTCTTCTCAGTGGAAGCACATGCATGTTGATGGATAGATAAAGGGCAGATAATTGGGGGGGGGCACCCTCCTTAAAGGGGCAGGAGCACACTAGGCACATAGAAGCAGAGGTGCTAGTGCGTTGCCCTTTATCTATCCATCAGCATGCATGTGCTTCCACTGAGAAGACTTTAAATTTTAGAGTTAGGACTGCAGTACAATAATAGTATAATAGTCCATCACCCGCTGCATAAATGCCTCATTCCCTAAACCCAGGTCGATACGGGAGAGTCCATCATGTGTAGCAGAGTAGCATGAATAACATCTGTCTCACCGCTCTGGATGTCAAGGACATTCTATCCTGACCTATGTCCAGGGTATTTTTATAGTTTCCCATCGCTAATACCAGAACATCCGGAAATATGGTCATAAATTGCGCTAAACTTCTAAGAGGGGTCATTGAAAATGGTGGAGGGATATAAATTGAGGCGATAATACATACTAGCCCATTGAGCTTACAAAGCATAAAAACGAATTTACCCTCTCTGTTCACCTTCTGTTGAATGCACTCAAAGGAGACTTTGGTCGAGACCATTACACTGACTCCCCTTGAATATGAAGTGTGCATAGAATGAAACTGTATCGGGTATTTGCGTGAATGCAAAAGGTGGACAGAGTCGGGCCGCATGTGCGTTTCCTGTAGACAAATTATCTGGGGTTTCATTTTATCAAAATATTTAAACATTGTGTTTCTTTTATCCTTATCCCCCAAACCCCTCACATTCCATGTCATTAGTACTATACCCCTATTCTTCACATTAACCATTGCAATGAACAAGAAAGGAACTGTGCATATGCCACCAACAAGAAGATAAAATTAAAATGAGTCAGGGCACATTTGCCCTTCTGAGTGGCATCTGTCCCCGAGAACATACAGGGCATACAGACACGGGATGTATATCCATATAGATTCCCTAGTTTTACCCGCCAATCAGTGGCGGAGCATATAAAACATATATAACAAGACTCGTGTTTGTGATATCGTCCAATAATTATTTGTGATGTGCCTCCCTCTCCCTCCCTTATCCTACCTCCTCCTTCTCCCTCCCCCCATCCTCCCCCTCTGTACCCCTCCCCCCCTTTTACCTCTATCCTCTGTCCCCTACCCCCTCTGCCCACCCCCCTCCCACTTAGCCCAGCTGGGCCTACCCTAGGGGCTTTGCCTATGGCCTCCACACTACACACATCCCCTCTAACCTCCCCTCTGCCATACATCTCTTTACACCCCTACTCCAGGGGTCCTACACCCCCCCTCTGTCCACCTTTTAGTGCTGTTCATGTGCTTTAATCCTTGTGTCCACTATTTAAATGAATTTATCAGGCCAGCCCCAATTTAATCTAGTTAATGTGTACTTTTCTCTCCTTTTTCCCCTTCTTTAGTGCTTCAGTGCTTCAGCTAGTGTTTTAATTATTATTTTCCCTTCTCCCTTTCCCTCCCTCCCCTTCTCCTCTAACCTAGTGCTTAAAAAATTGTACTTATATAAAAAATCATCAAACTCAAAAAAAAAGGGGGGAAGAGAAACCCCCCCCAAAGTCTGGTTAGTCTCTGGTCTCTTTTACAGCAGTACTCCGTGGGGTTTTCCCATTGTCTTCCAGCCACCTCTCGACACTCATTGGGGAATCAAAAAAATGTATACCGTTCCTTGTAGATACCTGCAGGCGGGCAGGATACAGCAGTGCATACTCCATCTTATTTTGCTGTAAAATACGTTTGGTCGGCATAAAAGCAGCTCGCTGCCTTTGAAGGTCTGGGGAGAAGTCCTGATAGAATGAGATTTTTATCCCTCTATAGAGTATTTCCCCCATTTCTCTGGCCTTGCGGAGCAGGGCCACTTTATCTCTATAGTTGAACATTTTTATGAGTAGGGTTCTTGGGCGCTCACTTCCCTGGCGAGGCTTGAAGGGGACTCGGTGGGCACGTTCAATGCCAAAAACAGGGGAAATGGTTTCAGCCCCAAATGTCTCCTTAAACCACCCTTCCAGGAATGCTATAGGATCAGATCCCTCGCTCCGTTCAGGCATGTCTATTATTCTGACATTGTTTCTACGGTTCCTGTTTTCGAATTCATCAATTTTAGCGGCCTGGATATCCATTTGTTTCTTCATCCCGGTAATGTCTTGTCTAAGCGGGAGTAGCTCATCTTCAACTGCGCTTAGCCTTTCCTCCAAAACTGTAGTTATTTCAACTGTCTCCTTCAGCTTGCCTCCCATTACCGTTAATTCCTCTTTAATACCCTTCAACTGGGTATCCAAGCCAGTTATCGATTCCTTACATGCATTTATAGCATGCAGAAGATCCCTCATTGTGGGCTCTCCCTCCCTTCCTTTAGGGTCCCCCTCCATGTTCACCTCGGCTGTATTAGCGGGATTTGTTGCAGCAATTACAGCAGTTATAATATTGGGTTTTCCCACCCCTTGCCCTTTTGTACTCACTGTTTTGTGCTCCGTGCTACTGCCGGGCTCGTCAATGCCAATACCGGTGCCTGGCAACTGCCTTGACTGCCTTGACTTTTCCTGGCCGCCAAAGTTCCTACTTGGACTTGCTGTTGAGACTTTGCTGGTGAAAGGGTGGTTCGAGCAAATCGCTCAAGCTTTGTTGCTTCTGCTGCTGCTGCTGCTGCCGCCTTTGCTTGATTTGTCTGGCTCTTTGCAGAGCGTGTAACCTGGGCTCCTTCTTGTTGTGGCTGGTGCTGGTTTAACTGCTCCTCCATTCCCCATTTCCCGGGCATGGTAAGGTGTCGCAGAGAAAAGAAAAAAGGTTTTTACTCATATAGATATTGTAATCAAAAACAAAAAAAAGGGGAGAAAAAGGAACAAAAAAATTTGCCACTGCCGTTTCCATTTCCTGGGTCTTTTCCAAATTAAATGCCCTGACTTTCTTCCTATAGTGGCCTGTAGTTGCTGATATTGGCTTAATAAAGGGATCTGGACAATTTATTACTCCCTCTTCGCTGTACCGGTGGTATGCAGTATGCCATGTAGTCAATATGCCAATATACCAATGAGAGAGCCCCCTGGTATTAATAATGGTAGGGGGGGGGGGGAAGCAGGTATCTCCGGGAAACTGTGTGCTTTAAATGTGTGCTTTTAATCCTTCCATCCTTGACACCCTCCCCTCTTATATCCAGTATCCCTTACACTCTCTCTCTTCCAATTCACCGGGCTATATCGCGGGGTCACGTGGGGCCGCAATATCCCGCGGGACTACGGGGCTCCCGAGAACTTTGGTTCCCTGCTTCAGCCCCCCACCACCACCACCGCCACCGCCGAGAGCCAGACCCGGTCCCCCTCCCTCAGTCCAGCATACCCAGGCAGAGCCGCCCAAGTCCCTGTCCACTCACGGCCATCTCCGTCTCCGTCTCTGCGGCAGCCAGCAGCCAGCGCCTCGTCCACTCGCAGCGGTCTCCAAGCTCCAAGCTGCACAGCACTCCAGCCCAGGTCTCCAATCTGGCACAGCTCGCCCCCGCTCCGTGGCAGAAGGTAGGACAAGGTAAAAAACGGCAATAACAGCATTGTAGTACGGTAATAGTCCCGGTAACAACGGGGCTAATAGCAGGACTTTGTATGGAGCATGTTTTCAGTCAGAGAGGGGAGTATGGAGCGGAGGTTCTCCCACGCTCACACAGACACTCTCACTCCCTCCTGCATCTGGCCACGCCCCCCCAAAGGCTGCTAGTTACAGCCTCACCTTATGGCATCACTTCCATCCGTGGACTCCTCCATCCGGACCATCCATCATAACCATCCATCCGGACAATCCATGTTGTACATTTACCACTGGTATGTTACATCTCCTCTAAGAGATATTATTTGCTGGGATTACTATCTATACTAGGGATGAGCCGAACACCCCCCAGTTCGGTTCGCATCAGAACATGCGAACAGGCAATAAATTTGTTCGAACATCCGAACACTGTTAAAGTGTTGGGACTAGAACATGAAAAATCTACAGTGATAATTTTAAAGGCTTATATGCAAGTTATTGTCATAAAAAGTGTTTGGGGACCCGGGTACTGCACCAGGGGACATGTATCAATGCAATTATTTTTTTTAAAAACTGACGTTTTTTCGGGATCAGTGATTTTAATAATGCTTAAAGTGAAACAATAAAAGTGAAATATTCCTTTAAATTTCATACCTAGGGCGTGTGTATAGTATGCCTGTAAAGTAGTGATTGTTTCCCGTGCTTAGAACTGTCCCTGCACAAAGTGTAATTTCTGAAGGAAAAAAAGTAATTTAAAAGCACTCGCGGCTATAATGAATTGTCGGTTCCCGGCAATACAGAGAAAAGTAATTGAAAGTCATTGATTAAAAAAAAATAATGCGTGGGCGTCCCCCCAAATTCAATTACCAGGCCCTTCAGGTCTGGTATGGATATTAAGGGAACCCCTGCGTCAATTTTTTTTTTAAATGACGTGGAGTTCCCCCCAAAAAGTCATACAAGGCCCTTTATCCGAGCACGCAACCTGGCAGGCCGCAGGAAAAGAGGGGGGGACGAGAGAGCGCCCCCCCTCCTGAACCGTACCAGGCCACATGCCCTCAACATGGGGAGGATGCTTTGGGGGTAAAAGCACCATGTTCCCTTATTGATGGGGACAAGGGCCTCATCCCTACAACCCTTGCCCGGTGGTTGTGGGGGTCTGCGGGCGGGGGACTTATCAGAATCTGGAAGACCTCTTTAACAAAGGGGACCCCCAGATCCCAGCCCCCCCTGTGTGAATTGGTAAGGGGTACATTGTACCCCTACCATTTCACAAAGAAAGTGTAAAAAATTGTAAAAAAACACACAGACACCGTTGGGATAAGTCCTTTATTAAAAAAAAAAAAAAAAAAAAAAAAGATTCCAGCGGTGGTAATCCACTCTCGGTATCCTGCAATGGGTGATCTCCTCTCCGGGGTCCAGCGATGGATGATCTCTCCTCTCCAGGTCCAGGCTCCAACGATGATGTCCAGCGCAGCGAGGAACAGCAAGCATCCTGTCTCCACCGGAGACACCCCAGGAATCCTGGCAGCCTGACAGGTCTCTTATGTAGCTGAGGACGGGGCCACCTGTCACGTGACCCCGTCCCCCTCTGACGCAAGGGGAAACCCGGGCTTCCCCAGTGACGTGCGGGTGACCCCACCCCCTCTGATGTAACGCAGGTTTCCGTTGCATCAGAGGGGGGCGGGGTCACCCGCACGTCACTGGGGAAGCCCGGGTTTCCCCTTGCATCAGAGGGGGACGGGGTCACGTGACGGGTGGCCCCGTCCTCAGCTACATAAGACCTGTCAGGCTGCCGTGATTCCCAGGGTGTCTCCAGTGGAGACAGGATGCTTGCTGTTCCTCGCTGCGCTGGACATCATCGTTGGAGCCTGGACCTGGAGAGGAGAGATCATCCATCGCTGGACCCTGGAGAGGATACCGACAGCATTGGAGTGGAGACCGAGAGTGGATTACCACCGCTGGAATCTTTTTTTATTTTTAATAAAGGACTTATCCCAACGGTGTCTGTGTGTTTTTTTACAATTTTTTTACACTTTCTTTGTGTTGAGGGCATGTGGCCTGGTACGGTTCAGGAGGGGGGGTGCTCGGATAAAGGGTCTGGTATGGATTTTTGGGGGGGAACTCCACGCCATTTTTTTTTTATTTGGTTGGAGTTCCCCTTAAAATCCATACCAGACCTGAAGGGTCTGGTATGGATGTTTGGAAGGAACCCCACGTCAATTTTTTTTTTATTTGACGCAGGGTTCCCCTTAATATCCATACCAGACCTGAAGGGTAATTTTTTTTTTATCAATGACTTTTCTCTGTATTGCCAGGAGCCGACAATTCATTATAGCCACGAGTGCTTTTAAATTACTTTTTTTCCTTCAGAAATTACACTTTGTGCAGGGACAGTTCTAAGCATGGGAAACAAGCGCTGCTTTACAGGCATACTATACACACCCCCTAGGTACGAAATTTAAAGGAATATTTCACTTTTATTGTTTCACTTTAAGCATTATTAAAATCACTGCTCCCGAAAAAACGGGCGTTTTTAAAACTTTTTTTTTGCATTGATACATGTCCCCTGGGGCAGGACCCGGGTCCCCAAACACTTTTTATGACTATAACTTGCATATAAGCCTTTAAAATTAGCACTTTCGATTTTTCATGTTCGAGTTCCATAGACTTTAAGGGTGTTCGGATGTTCGAACAAATTTATTGCCTGTTCGCAAGTTCTAGTGAGAACCGAACTGGGGGGTGTTCGGCTCATCCCTACCAGATAGGAAGGGTGCACCCCTTCAAGTCCTCCTGGACACCAGAAACCTTTGCAGCCTTACTCTTCCTAAACAGTGTACGCAGCATCTTCCCCCAGCACAAGCAACAAAACACGCCACAGAAAACAGGTCAGTTTCTGTTGAAATTTTAGCACAAATCACAGCCACGAACCCCCATTGTAATGCTTTACGTCTATCTATTAAGTTATTGTGGTAAAACTTAGCCTTAGCTTAGACTTCTGTAGTGTATCAATGCTTTACTAAACAAGGAAAAAGCTGCACATACAACTGTAGGATGCACAATACAACACAATTCATAGCTTACAAAATATATGCCTACAAATATAAGCTTGTACATATGTACACATTAAGTAAACTAAATATGTACTCAACTTAGGGGTCAAGATGTAATGTCCATGGTTCCTTGCTCAGTCCCACTCAAAAGTTCTCCAAAGCACTCCAGCTTCTCACATCCATGTCTCTCTTTGTCCTCCCAAAACACCATCTGTTGTTCAAACACACATGTCTCTACCAACCCTTTCCAAGCCCCTCCTACCTATTTCCTTCTTCCTGCAAAGAGCATCCAGACATATCAATGGAGGGAGGGAAAGGTCACTGTAACTAAACCTAAACTCTATATTATTACCATAAAGTCACTATAGAAATTGCCATAGCAACCTGGACTGACTGTCCATTGCAGTGTGTCCCCCAGCTAATCTCGCTGGCATCTGTTGTAACAATGGTCCAGTCTAATGGTCCTAAGAGGTGTACGTTTTTCAGGGTCTCCTTCTTCAGCCACCACTGCAGGCTCCTCCTCATGCTGAAAGATACTGTTATTAGTTGTGCTAGGTACTGCTTTTTCCACTGTGCAAGAAACCCTAGCTGGAACTGCCGCGTGTGCCAATGTGTCCAAGGGAGCATTGGAATGCACAAAGACATGGTGCCCAACAGGCTGAGACACTGGGATGCTGACAGGTGAGTGGAAGTTGCTGCCCTCAGTACTCTCTTCCTGACTATCATCGCTTTTGCTGGCGGAATTGAGACTGAAGCATTGGTCGTGTTGAAGAGTGCCCCCAGGTATACCAATTTCTTTGGAAAAAAGAAATCAAAAAAGCGCAACCCAATGTGAATGATAACAGTGAATCTTTGAAACAATGTGAAATTCCAACCGATATCCCAACCGATATCTCAAAGCTGGAATATAAGTGAAACAAACATATATAAATGGAAAAAGATAAATTGATCAAAATAAAAATAAAACTAATGACATAAAACCCTCAATTGATAAAAGTCCATATGATGTAATATCTATGGGAGACTAGTCCAAAGATGACATATATAGGATTGTTGCCGTGAAGGAATTCCTATGCGGCGGAAGGCGTAATACTCAGACAGGTTGATAGTATAAGCTTCACATCCAATAGAAAGTAAATGGCTTGCTTACCAGATATAAGATGATATTGGGCTCAGGACTAGGCCGACCTGCCTTCACTCGATCTGTTCTCGGTGTTCACCACACATGGATCGATTGGGAAATCTGGAGGCGGTCACTTTGGCGCTGAATCCCACAGACTGCGGGCACTTCAAAAATCTTTTGCTTGCCGTAAGGTGAGTATTGTGTTTTATATAACTCACGTTTTCCACATACAGCAAGTGGAGATCAGCATCCAGAAGTCAGCAGTCAATTACCGAAGAGAAGGAAGAAGAAAAGATCCTCATGGTGCAGTATTTCTTCATAAAAAACGTATTTATTGCACAGGCTTCATAAAACACTGACATCCATGGAACAGAGACAAATTTTCAAAAACAGCCACAGTTAGCACCAGCTGGCTGGAACATGATGGTGTCAGAGACTTGTGGCTCCACCCTACATGTTTCCCCATACAAGGATTCTACTGGGAACGGAGATACCAATTTTTTTGTTGGGGCAAGCTGGCTCCTCTGGATGTTGATAATCCAACCGAATTTCTGCAAGTTATGGATAGGGTTTGCAACGACACCATGTGTATGAAAGGGGTTAAAGTCGTTTAGGATATTCCATTCCCGAACACAAGACAGCTACCGACACTCCAGTCAGGCGAATAAGAAACCCAGACGAATAATTCTCCCCAAATACGAGACGAGGTTCAAGCAGGAAAAAACACAATCTTTATTGAAAGACTACAGACTTATATACAGTAAAAGAGGAGGTGCATACATATCCTGCTCATATTACTCTGAAAATACACCTGTGACCAGGCCTAATTAACATGAGTTAATTAACTAATCCCTTACAGCAGCTGATGACTCAGACATGACCTTTAGGCTAGACTTGCCGTCTGGTATCTCAGAAGACACAATCAACATTATCACAAATGCACCTTTACACAATTACAGGGTCAATTGGCACAAGCAACAATGGCATCTAATGACTCTTAAATTGAACTTCCTGTAATGCCCATATAAAGAGGTATACTTCTTGGGCATAGCCCTCACAGTGTACAGGGGATAACATCTTCATATTTCTTGAGAGATATTGTTAATGAATATTACTGTCCCATTTGAAGTAATCCAAGACATATTCTTAATGTCCATTATTTTCTTGCTCACCCTGTGCCCCTAAACGACACAGGGTGATTTAGACATAAGAGGTGCATGGGGAGCTGAAGCAAGGGTATCCCATACTTTCCAAGAGATTCTGGGTTCCACAGGCCCTCCCGTTACATCTCTCCCCTTTCGGCAGGAGACTAATACAGGAGGAGACCCCAGATGGGTTGACTCCGAAGTTAGTCCCTAGTTCCATTCCCCCAATGTCGGTATCCACACAATACCCCAAACAAATTGCTCCAAACAGAGCATTACTCACCCAGCCAACCTCTGCCTCTCTCAGAAAACAGACCCGCCGCTGGGGAGAGGCCTGGACTGGCCCTTCTCCCTGGAGTCCTTTCAGCCGCTGGAGTAAAGACAGGGTGACTGGGCTCAGTCCGTCATGCTGTTGGGGATCTGGGCCAACTGCCCAGCATTCCTGGAGTATACAAGTGGAGACTGAAGTCCCATCCACTTGTGGTAGGTGAAAATCCCCTAGTGCTTGGAAAGCAAGGCTGACATCCTTCTGTCTCAGTGTCACACCATTTTCTGGGGTTGTGTCAGTAAAGACCGAAGTCCCATCCACTACCACAGGAACTCCTTCTTCTGTTAGTTGAGGGCAGAGGCCAGCAGCACTCTGCTCTGTTGCCAGCTCTTCTGCTGTGAGTGGAGACCGCAGTCCCTTCCCCCGATATCCGCTCAAGCTGCAGTTGTGTTTAGGGGCCAGTAGCATTCTGCACTGCTGCCAGTGATTCAGCTGGGAGTAAAAGCTTTACTACCTCAGCTTGTCACTGGAGAGAGGGGCCAACTTTCCCCCGGCTCCCTGGAACTCCACAGTTGTTGCTGGTGCTGGGCAGAGGTTGGTAGGACTCTTCCGTGTTGCCAGCACTTCTGCTGGAAACCCCACAGCATCTACTCCGGCTAACTGTTGGGGAGGGAAAATGGCTGCTTCTCCTCCCTGCATCTCTGAAATCCACTGGGAGAGAGGAGCCATCACCTTCTCACCTCGGGCCTCCAAAATTGCCACAGGTGTAGAGCAGGGGTCTGCAGTACTCTGTTCTGCTGCCAGTACTTGAGTAGGTGATGCATTATCTATAACATCCTCTGAACAGTCCATTAAGTCCATACATTCTGTTATCTGTGGCTGGAGAGATGAGCCGACTGCCCCAGCTCCCTGGAACTCCACAGTGGTTGCCATTGCTGTGCAGAGGTGGTAGCACTCTGTCCTGTTGCCAGCACTTCTGCTGGGGACTCATCAGGTTGTTATTCCTCAACAGGACAGTCTATCAAATCCCCTGTCCCTGCAACTGGTATCTGGGGATAGAGGTTCACCATCTCCTGTCCATGGAACTCAGAAGATTCTATCAGTGCTGGGCAGAGGTTAGCAGAACTCTGCCCTGTTGTCAGCACTTCATCTTTGGGGATGGCAATCTCCAGATTTTCCACTGCTGATTCTTCAGCCAGGATTTCAGAGTTGTCAACTGGTATTTCCTGATAGTCCCAGGCAAAGGGAGCCCTACCCTGCTGCTGAGCAGAGTTTAACAGCTGTCTGTAGGCGATCTCCAGCTCCCATTCCTGAATGGCCAGAAACTCCAAATCTTCCCCTGCCCAGTGCCCTTCCAAGACATTTAGTCTTCGCTCTCTGTGCTCCATTATTTCCTCCAAACGCCACTCCCGATCACTCCCAAAGTCAGGGTCCCTGAACAGCCTCCAATACAACAATCCCAGGCCATCATAGTCAAAGCCTTCCGTGGGGCTTTCATCCGCTGACCACGGGCACTCTTGGGCTACATACCACCGGAGGGCTCTGTAGCTCTCGTCCAACCGTATCTATGCCTGGATCAGCCTGCTTAACTCAGCTGTCCACTCCTGCTTCGGTTGTTCCCCCAATAACAGCATTCGTACTTAATACTGTGACCAGTACCTTACATGGGTGTAGCGGAGAACTTTCCCTGGGGTTGCTGCTTGAGAGCTAGCACTTTCTTCCAGAGTTCGCAGCGGATAGAATCAGACCATCCCAGCAGGACCTCCTCTGATACTGGTCCTCTATGCTGTATCTGCATCTCTCGCAACCGCCTTATGAATTCCTCTTCCATGGCGGCTGGTATCTGTACCTCTCCTCTCCTTTCAGTTGGTGCTGCTGTGACTTCTGCTGCTGCAGCACCTCTTTGCTGTAGCCAATTTGTGTCTACAGCCACTATAACTAGGTCTATGGTCTCCGCTGGAGGGTTAGGGCCATAATGTGCCAGTCTTATTTTAACAGCCCGATCAAAACTTGCCTCTTCAGGTGTCCTGTCTGTTACGTTGGGACTTTCGGTTATGTTGGGTCTTTCGGCTCTATCCATTTCGACTAGTTCTGCGATGATGTCCCTCTTCTTACGGTTGTTGGCCAGTTAGCCCTGGTTCTCCAGTAAGTCCTTGAGGGAAGAGAGCTTTAGCCATTCATACTGTGCTTCCATTGGCCTGTGTCCTCTTGTAGCTGTCCTTCTGGGCTGTGGGAATCATCTCGCTGCTTGCCACCAATGTAACGACACCCTGTGTATGAAAGGGGTTAAAGTCGTTTTGGATATTCCATTCCCGAACACAAGGCAGCTACCGACACTCCAGTCAGGCGAACAAAAAACCCAGACGGATAATTCTCCCCCAAATATGAGACAAGGCTCTGTATGAGGTTCAAGCAGGAAAAAACACAATCTTTATTGAAAGACTACAGGCTTATATACAGCAAAAAAGGAGGTGCATACTAGGAATGAGCTTCTAGTTCGAGTCAAACTCATGAACACTTGAACATTGCCTGTTCGCCCGTTCGCCGAACAGCGAACAAATTGGGGTGTTCGCGGCAAATTCAAAAAGCCGCAGAAAACCCAGTAAAAGTCTATGGGAGAAATCTAAAGTGCTAATTTTAAAGGCTTATATGCAAGTTAATGTCATAAAAAGTGTTTGGGGACCTGGGCCCTGCCCCAGGGGACATGTATCAATGCAAAAAATGGCAGTTTTTTTCGGGAGCAGTGATTTTAATAATGCTTATAGTGAAACAATAAAAGTGAAATATTCCTTTAAATTTCATACCTGGGGGGTGTGTATAGTATGTGCCCCCCACTGAATGAGAGAGCGCCCCCCCCTCCTGAACCGTACCAGGCCACATGTCATCAAAATGGGGAGGATGCTTTGGGGTCTGTTGATGGGGACAAGGGCCTCATCCCCACAACCCTTGCTTGTGGTTGTGGGGGTCTGCGGGCGGGGGGCTTATCGGAATCTGGAAGACCCCTTTAACAAAGGGGACCCCCAGATCCCAGCCTCCCCCATGTGAATTGGTAAGGGGTACATTGTACCCCTACCATTTCACAAAGAAAGTGTAAAAATAAAAAAAGTAAAACACATAGACACAGTTGGGATAAGTCCTTTATTTAAAAAAAAAAAAAAGATTCCAGCGGTGGTAATCAACTCTCGATCTCCACTCCAGTGATGTCGGTATCCAGCGATGGATGATCTGCAGGCTCCAGCGATGGTGTCCAGTGAGGAACAGATTCCGATAAGCCCCCCGCCCGCAGACCCCCACAACCACCGGGCAAGGGTTGTGGGGATGAGGCCCTTGTCTCCATCAACATGGGGACATGGTGCTTTGGAGTCCAGACCCCAAAGCATCCTCCCCATGTTGAGGGCATGTGGCCTGGTACGGTTCAGGAGGGGGGGCGCTCTCTCGTCCCCCCTTTTTTCCTGCGACCTGCAAGGTTGCGTGCTCGGAAAAGGGTCTGGTATGGATTTTTGGGGGGAAATCCACGCCATTTTTAAAAAAAATTGGCACGGAGTTCCCCTTAAAATTTGGAGGGGAACACCACGTAATTTTTTTTATTTGGTGCAGGGTTCCCCTTAATATCCATACCAGACCTGAAAGGCCTGGTATGTGATTTTGGGGGGTCCCCCACGCTTTTTTTTTTTTCTCTTATCAATGACTTTCAATGACTTTTCTCTGTATTGCCGGGAGCCGACAATTCATTACAGCCGTGAGTACTTTTAAATGACTTTTTTTCCTTAAGGAATTACATTTTGTGCAGGGACAGTTCTAAGCACGGGAAACAAGCGCTACTTTACAGGCATACTATACACACACCCCAGGTACGAAATTTAAAGGAATATTTCACTTTTATTGTTTCACTTTAAGCATTATTAAAATCACTGCTCCCGAAAAAACTGCCGTTTTTAAAACTTTTTTTTGCATTGATACATGTCCCCTGGGGCAGGACCCGGGTCCCCCACCACTTTTTATGACAATAACTTGCATATAAGCCTTTAAAATTAGCACTTTAGATTTTTCATGTTCATGTCCCATAGACTTTAACGGTGTTCGGATGTTCGAACAAATTTATTGCCGGTTCGCATGTTCTTATGTGAACCGAACTGGGGGGTGTTCGGCTCATCCCTAGTGCATACATATCCTGCTCATATTACCCTGAAAATACACCTGTGACCAGACCTAATTAACATGAGCTAATTGACTAATTCCTTACAGCAGCTGATGACTCAGAGACATGACCTTTAGGCTAGACTTGTCGTCTGGTATCTCAGAAGACACAATCAACATTGTCATAAATACACTTTCGCACAATTACAGGGTCAATTAGCACAAGCAACAAAGAGATTTAAAGGGGTTGTAAAGGTTTGTTTTTTATTTTCTAAATATGTTCCTTTAAGCTAGTGCATTGTTGGTTCACTTACCTTTTCCTTAGATTTCCCTTCTAAATGTTTTTTTTTCTTTGTTTTCTTTGTCTGAATTTCTCACTTCCTGTTCCTCCTCAGTAAGCTGTTCAGTAAGCTGTTCTGGCTGACTCCACACCACTCGGATGATGGTGTGAAGTTTAGTGAGGAGAAACAGGAAGTGAGAAATTCAGACAAAGAAAACAAACCTTTAGAAGGCAAATCGAAGGAAAAGGTAAGTGAACCAACAATGCACTAGCTTAAAGGAACCTATTTAGAAAATAAAAAATGAACCTTTACAACCCCTTTAAGGACTCTTAAATTGAACTTCCTGGAATGCCCATATAAGGAGGCATACTTCCTGGGCATAGCCCTCACAGTGTACAGGGGATAACATCTTCATATTTCTTGAGAGATATTGTTAATGAATATTACTGTCCCATTTGAAGTAATCCAAGACATATATTCTTAATGTCCATTATTTTCTTGCTCACCCTGTGCCCCTAATAGACACAGGATGATTTAGACATAAGAGGTGCATGGGGAGCTGAAGCAAGGGTATCCCATACTTTGAACAGAAAACAAAAAACGCTCAGGTGTGGACATCCTCCAGGTGATTGCTTCCTCCCAACACCCAAGAGTGCAGGCAATGCAAACTCAGGCAATAACAAAAGAACAAATCTTCTGGACAGCAGCACTCCAATAAAAGCCTTTATTGTGTAAAATCCTCCAAAAATCCAAATAACACACGGCAAGTCACAAAACTCTGGTCAAAGCTGACGCGTTTCACACTGTCTTAGTGTTTAATCACTAAGACAGTGTGAAACGCGTCAGCTTTGACCAGAGTTTTGTGACTTGCCGTGTGTTATTTGGATTTTTGGAAGATTTTACACAATAAAGGCTTTTATTGGAGTGCTGCTGTCCAGAAGATTTGTTCTTTTGGTATCCCATACTTTCCAAGAGATTCTGGGTTCCATGCGCCCTCCCGTTACAGGGATTTCTCTGTGTCAAAAGCTCCCTCCGGTCCCCAACAGGAGGACATCGTCCAGGTAATTATAGACCCGGAGACCCTTCACTCTGAGCGGGGTTAATACCGCAATGAGGACCATCGTGAATGTTCTGGGCGACGTGCATAGGCCGAAAGGAAGGCTGGTGAATTGCAGGTGCGTGCGACCGACCGCAAACCTGAGATACCTCTGAAAAGAGGACAAGATTGGGACATGAAGATAGGCATACTGTAGATCCAAAGAAAGCATCCAGTCTCCTGGTTACACTGCTTGAATGATTGTGTGGATGGACTCATCTTTCTAGGATAAAGTGGTTTAGCCAGTTAAGATCTATGACTGGATGCCAGCCTCCATCCTTTTTTGTGACCATGAACAGGGTGGAGTAAAACACTGTACATCTTTCTGAAGATGGAACCTGTGTGTATATATTGTAGCAGAACCGCCGCCTTCTGCGGAGACTCCGGGATCTTGGTGGGGGAGAAATGATCCGAAGCAGGGGCGCTGTGAAACTGCCAGAAATGGCCTTGGGTGACTGTTGCCTTCACCCATAGGTCTGTACAATTTTCCGCCCAGACATCCGTGAAATGTGCCAGCCTGGACCCTACTGCAAATGTCTGGGGCTGCACACCATCAAAAGAGTTTGCTAGGCTCCTGCGGGACCTTTATGGCTTTCTGCCTGTGTGCCCTGAGGAAGGTAGACTGGGTACCATACCATCCGCCACTGATCCTCTAGTTTGCCTACTGGATCTCGGCTCCCTGAATCTGGAGGAATGAGATCTGCTAGAAAAATACCTTGCTCACCTCTGCTTCCTGTCCTGTGGAACTTGCCCCAGATACTCTTGAGTTGGCCGTCTCCATCTTACTGCTGAATAGGGCCTTGCCTTCATAAGGGATCTTGTACCAATTCTGTTCTGATGATGCATCGGTGGCCCAAGGTTTTGACTGTAGAGCCCTTTTAGCCGTGACGGAGTGCAGCATTGCCCTGGCTGAACACTTGATCGTGTCTATGGCCGCCTCGCCAATGAAATCTGATGACACCTTGAGTTCTTCTAGAGTCCAAACAATATCTGCTCTTGGAACACCTTCTTTTTCACCTAGAAGCAGCCCTGTGCCTGCCCACTCCTAGACACATCAGAGGAGAGGAGAGAGAGCACACAGCTCAGTCCAGGAGAGGAGGAGGACAGGCACCGCTGTACGGAGCACTACTACTACTACCACTACCACCATATATGCCAATGGGAAGGTGGCACTGGTCACTGGAGCTGCTCAGGGCATCGGGAGAGCCATGGTGGAGGAACTTCTACACAAGGGAGCCAATCTTGTAATGGTGGACCTGAACCACATAGCTGGTGAAGAGTGCAAATCTTTCTTTGGATGAGCAGTTTGGAAGTCACAGGACAATGGTTATCCAGTGTGATGTCACAGACCAGGAACAGCTAAGAGATGCCTTTCAGAGAACAGTGGAACATTTTGGAACGCTGGACATATTGATAAATAATGCAGGCATTAATAATGAGAAAGATTGGGAGAAAACGATTGAAGTGAATCTGATTTCGTTATTAGAGGAACATATATTGGCCTAGAACTCATGAAAAAGAAGAATGGAGGTCAAGGAGGTGTCATAATCAACATATCATCTCTAGCAGGGCTCACACCTGCTGCTATTCAACCAATGTACTCTGCTTCAGGCCTGGTTCACACTGGGGCAACAAACGCTCCGACATTGGGAGCTCATGTCGCATGACGTGTGAAAATCAATGTTTCCCTATGGGAGCCGTCTTAACTGGTCCGACACATGTCGGTCCGACTTTGAGAATGCTCCCTGTACTACTTTGGTCCAACTTTGATCCGACTTCAGCCCATTGACTATCATTGAAGTCGGATCAAAGTCGGACCGCAGTCTTGCATGATCCGACTTTGGCATGCGACTTGTGCTGTGCTGCTCTTGAGGGGGAACTCCAGGCCAAATTTTAAAGAAAAAACCGGCATGGGTTCCCCCTCCAGGAGCATACCAGGCCCTTAGGTCTGGTCTGGATTTGAAGGGGCGCCCCTACGCCAAAAAAATGGCGTGGGGGTCCCCTCAAAATCCAAACCAGACCCTTATCCGAGCACGCAACCTGGCAGGCCGCAGGGGAAGAGGGGGGAAGAGAGAGCGGCCCCCCTCCCTCCTGAACCGTACCAGGCCGCATGCCCTCAACATGGGGGGTTTGGTGCTCTGGGGCAGGGGGGCGACCTGCGGCCCCCCCACCCCAGAGCACCCTGCCCCCATGTTGATGAGGACAGGGCCTCTTCCCGACAACCCTGGCCGTTGGTTGTCGGGGTCTGCAGGCGGGGGGCTTATCGGAATCCGGGAGCCCCCTTTAATAAAGGGGCCCCCGGATCCCGGCCCCCCCACCCTATGTGAATGAGTATGGGGTACATTGTGCCCCTACCCATTCACCTGGTGGAAAAAAATTGCAATAAAAAAACCACACAGCTTTTTAAAGTATTTTATTGCACAGCTCGGGGGTCTTCTTCCGACTTCGGGGGTCTCCGGTGTCGTCGCCGCGCTCTCCGGTTCTTTCTTCTGCCGGGCCTCCGCTAACTTCTTTTTAGCTCTTTTGCTAGCGGAGGCCCGGTCTTCTCCGTCACCTTCTTCTTCTCCCGCTCTCCGGTTCTTCTCCCGCTCTCCGGTTCTTCTCCCACTCTCCGGTTCTTTCTTCCGCCGGGCCACCGCTAACTTCTTTTTAGCTCTTTTGCTAGCGGAGGCCCGGTCTTCTCCGTCGTCTCGTCCGGCTCTCCGTTGTCCTTCTGCCGGCCCCTCCACTAACTTCTTTAGCTCTTTTGCTAGTGGAGGGGCCGGTCTTCCCGTCGTCGCCATCGGCGTCTTCTTCCCTCTTCTTCCCTCTTCTCCTCCTCGATGTTGACGCGTCGCTTCCTCCCGCTGTAATACTGGCTGTCCGCTCCGCTCCGCATTAATATAGGCTTCTCATGACGTCACAGTCACATGTTCCCATGACGTCACAGTCACATGCTCCGGGGCCATGTGCCCGGCACATGTGACTGTGACGTCATGAGAAGCCTATATTAATGCGGAGTGGAGAGCCAGTATTACAGCGGGAGGAAGCGACGCGTCAACATGGAGGAGGAGAAGAGGGAAGAAGAGGGAAGAAGACGCCGACGGCGACGACGGGAAGACCGGCCCCTCCACTAGCAAAAGAGCTAAAGAAGTTAGTGGAGGGGCCGGCAGAAGGACAACGGAGAGCCGGACGAGACGACGGAGAAGACTGGGCCTCCGCTAGCAAAAGAGCTAAAAAGAAGTTAGCGGTGGCCCGGCAGAAGAAAGAACCGGAGAGCGCGGCAACGACACCGGAGACCCCCGAAGTCGGAAGAAGACCCCCGGAGCTGTGCAATAAAATACTTTAAAAAGCTGTGTGGTTTTTTATTGCAATTTTTTTCCACCAGGTGAATGGGTAAAGGTACGATGTACCCCATACTCATTCACATAGGGTGGGGGGGCCGGGATCCGGGGACCCCTTTATTAAAGGGGGCTCCCGGATTCCGATAAGCCCCCGCCCGCAGACCCCGACAACCAACGGCCAGGGTTGTCAGGAAGAGTCCCTGTCCTCATCAACATGGGGGCAGGGTGCTCTGGGGTGGGGGGGCCGCAGGTCGCCCCCCTGCCCCAGAGCACCAAACCCCCATGTTGAGGGCATGCGGCCTGGTACGGTTCAGGAGGGAGGGGGGGCCGCTCTCTCGCCCCCTCTTCCCCTGCGGCCGGCCAGGTTGTGTGCTCGGATAAGGGTCTGGTTTGGATTTTGGGGGGGACCCCCACGCCGTTTTTTCGGCATAGGGGCGCCTGGTATGCCTCTGAAGGGGGAACCCATGCCAGTTTTTTATTTAAAATTTGGCCTGGAGTTCCCCCTCAAGACTCATACCAAACAGTGCCTGATATTGGCGGGGATCCAAGTCGGATTCCCGTTCATTGAAAGTCGGACATATGTCGGCTTCATGTCGCGGGGCAAAGTCGGATCCAAAGTAGGACAGATGTCGTGTCGCACTAGTGTGAACCCAGCCTCAAAGCACGGGGTAATTGGATTCTCAAGATCAATAGCAGCACTCGCATCTATTGGAAACTATGGAGTACGAATAAATACAGTGTGTCCAGCCTTTGTAGACACTCCACTTCTAGAATCTATTGAGAAAGAAAATATGGGAGAATATTTTAAATACAAGGATAACATAAAGGACATGATGAAATCATTTGGTGTACTAGACCCATCCCTCATTGCCAAAGGAATGGTGAGTCTCATAAAAGACGATGGAGCTAATGGAGCTGTCATGAAAATTACAACTTTTCTGGGAATTCACTTTGAAGAATTTGGAGCACATCAGAAGACAAAAGCGTACAACTGTTTTTTCTTTTTGGCTCTAACAATAGGGGAGAGAGAGAGAGAGAGAGAAAGTGAGAGATATTATTCCATCTATTATTTTTCCTTAATGGCTCATACTTCCTTGATTTTTTGTAAATACTGTAGGAAGGTGTCAATGTAGTTGTTTTGAGATATATACTGTATATAATTATATGGGTTCCAGCCTAGAGAGCTCTTTATTGCTCACACAAAAATGGCAGCATACAGCTTTCAGACACCCTTGCCTTTTCCCATGCTAAGTAAATCAAAATTTGCAATTTTATTGCAGTTAGCTTGAGAAAAGGCAGGTATCTCTTTAGGTGGTTTGCTGGGAATTTACCAGGTTGTGTGCATGCACATTTAGGTTCTATATCCTTTGTGCTGTGGTACTGTCTGCCCAAATATGTATTGAAATTTAAAAGTGTTAATCCACTCATATTTCACAACACTTTTAAATTTACTTTCAGTGAAAAACATATTTGGTTATCAGTTTTCTCAACTTTAAACCCTAATTTCAATGTCTGACTCTGTCAGACATTTTTGTTTTATTTTTCAATTCTTTATTTCTGCTTTTCAGTAGGGAAGGGTGTACAAATTACACAAAATGGTAATGCATAGTGACATTGAAAGTCATTTAGAGCTAAGATATACAAAGCCATTAGGAATTGTTTATATGATAAATACCATCAGATGAAATGATAAAGTGTTGAGGGAAAATGACAAGGAGCCTGTGAAGAATAGGAGGGCTGAGGGGGGGTCGTACAGGGCAGAGGGGAGAAGATAGGGTAAGGAAGGGCGAAGGGAAATAGAACTATTGAGAGAGTAGTGGTGAGGAGGCTGTGGGCATGGTAGAGATTGGGAGAGGAAAAAACGCAAAAAAAAAGGGGGGGGGATATTTGGTTGGGGAACAGAGTCAAGCACAGGGCTAAAATAAATATTATCTACGTGTTAAAGCTTTAGGAATTGGGCCGAATGGCTTACCACATTTTGAACAATGCTCTCTGCTTTATTGCATATAATTGTTGCCAGCTTTAAACATATTATATATAATTTCATAAAATATAAGCAATTATAATTGCATCTGTATATCAGCCATGAGTAACATGCCAACCCCAGGAAAGCACAGCATACTGGAAGTTGAAGTTCCACAACAACTGGGAGCTGAAGATTTTTTGTGATTATCGTATAGTATATTATAACCAAAATCTGACTGAAAATATGGAAAATAGCCATTAACAGTAAAATAAGAAATGTGTGATTTTTACTAAGCTGATTTGTAGTGGATATAACAATGAAAATGTGTTTTACAAGTTTTGGATAGAGTACAGAAAGTTAAATCGGTGGTAAACCCAAAATAAAAAAAAAAAAACCTGCAAGACAAAGGCATATTGAGCTAGTATGACTACTTACATTATGCATTACTTACCTTAGATCAAAGCCCCCGAAGCCGTCCTCATCTCCCCCTCCGGCCGCAGACATCTCTCCGGAAGGGTACTTCCTGGTATCACCGCTCCAGCGCTGTGATTGGCTGGAGCGGCGAAGACGTCACTCCACGCATGCGCGCGGGAGCCGTCAAGGCCGGCAGATCCCATTAAGAAAACTGGCATTCTCAGTGCGCCTGCGCCGTAGACAACAGTGCATTTTTATTGGCAAATATCTCCTAGGCCGTGTAGGTTTAGGAGATATTGCAAACAGTGGCGGCCCATCCATAGGGGGCGCCCGGGCGCAGCCCCCCCCCCCCTCCTGTGGTCACCAAAAAAAAAACAAAAAAAAAACGGGCCCTTTAAGAGTTTTTTTTCTTTTTTTTAATGTCCTTTTTTTTACACACATGGCGGTGTGTCCATAGTGGGCGCAGAAGCGCCGCCCCTGCTCGCTTCTGCGCCCGGCCGTCACTCACAATACATAGGTTCATGCATTGCATGAACCTATGTATTGCTGCCGCCCACTATTCAGATGGCCGGCCCCTTGAGCGCCGGCCATCTGAATAACAGCGTCTGGTTGGCCTTTAGAAGTGCCTATCAGAGCCAGCGGGCTGTAATCGGCTTCTAAATACCTAATGAGAGGACGCACGGGGGGTGCGTTCCCTGGCCAATCAGGTTCACCTGGTCTGGTTACCGGTAACCTGATTGGCTGAAGCGACATCAAGGGCGGGAGAAGACATCGAGGACGGAAGAAGGACGGCGCTGACTCGAGGAAGGTAAGTGCAGGGCTGGGGGGGACAAACTGGCTGCATTTGGGGGACAAACTGGCTGTATATTGGGGACAAACTGGCTGTATATTGGGGACAAACTGGCTGCATTTTTGGGACAAACTGGCTGCATTTGGGGGACAAACTGGCTGTATATTGGGGACAAACTGGCTGTATATTGGGGACAAACTGGCTGCATTTGGGGGACAAACTGGCTGTATATGGGGGACAAACTGGCTGTATATGGGGGACAAACTGGCTGTATATTGGGGACAAACTGGCTGTATATTGGGGACAAACTGGCTAAATTTGGGGGACAAACTGGCTGCATATTGGGGACAAACTGGCTGTATATTGGGGACAAACTGGCTGTATATTGGGGACAAACTGGCTGCATTTGGGGGACAAACTGGCTGTATATTGGGGACAAACTGGCTGTATATTGGGGACAAACTGGCTGTATAGGGGACAAACTGGCTGTATATTGGGGACAAACTGGCTGCATTTGGGGGACAAACTGGCTGCATTTGGGGGACAAACTGGCTGTATATGGGGGACAAACTGGCTGTATATGGGGGACAAACTGGCTGTATTATTGGGGACAAACTGGCTGTATTATGGGGACAAACTGGCTGTATTATGGGGACAAACTGGCTGTATATTGGGGACAAACTGGCTGTATATTGGGGACAAACTGGCTGCATTTGGGGGACAAACTGGCTGTATATTGGGGACAAACTGGCTGTATTATGGGGGACAAACTGGCTGTATATTGGGGACAAACTGGCTGCATTTGGGGGACAAACTGGCTGCATTTGGGGGACAAACTGGCTGTATATTGGGGACAAACTGGCTGTATTATGGGGGACAAACTGGCTTTATATTGGGGACAAACTGGCTGTATATGGGGGACAAACTGGCTGTATATTGGGGACAAACTGGCTGTATATTGGGGACAAACTGGCTGCATTTGGGGGACAAACTGGCTGCATTTGGGGGACAAACTGGCTGTATATTGGGGACAAACTGGCTGTATATTGGGGACAAACTGGCTGTATATTGGGGACAAACTGGCTGTATTATGGGGACAAACTGGCTGTATATTGGGGGACAAACTGACTGTATATTGGGGACAAACTGGCTGTATATTGGGGGACAAACTGGCTGTATATGGGGGACAAACTGGCTGTATATGGGGGACAAACTGGCTGTATATGGGGGACAAACTGGCTGTATAATGGGGACAAACTGGCTGTATATGGGGCACAAACTGGCTGTATAATGGGGACAAACTGGCTGTATTTTGGGGGGAAACTGGCTGTATATGGGGGGAAACTGGCTGCATTTGGGGACAAACTAGTGGCGTTTGGGCACAGTGGCTGCGTTTAATGGGCACAGTGGCGGCAATTTTTTTTTTTTCAGTTTGTTTGTGCCCCCCCAAAAAATTTGAGCACCAGCCGCCACTGATTGTAAACATCTATAGGTAAGCCTTAATCTAGGCTTACCTGTAGGTGAAAGTTGTAATGGAGGGTTTACATCCATTTTAAACCCCTGTCAACTTTTTATTTATGTCTGCATCCTTGCTAGGGAGATTCACCTTCAGCATTTGTCCTGGAGACTATTTTCTCAGGGGCAGAAAGTTATAGGAAAACCTTCTGTAGCGGGGGTTAACATTTAGGGGGAGTGTCTGGGTGGTAGTATGACCCAGATACACTAATTGTTAGGAATCTATGGCCAATTTGATTTGTGGAGGATATAATGGTGTTCAGTTCCCTGTGGCCCCTGGGTGGCGCTGTCACCTTGGGCTGGGGTTGAACCATCATTGTAGGGCTGTGCCCTTTGTGTCCTCTCGCGGCAGTAGTACGGCGGGGTGGGGAACCCGCTGTGCCTGCTGGGAGGGGGTATAAAGGGGGCGGACATCTTGCGCACAAGGTCCGAGCCCCAGGCACCTTCAGCCTGGGGGCTGCTGTTCTGTCGTCCGCGCCCAGGTGCCCTTGGCCTGGGTGCGAGGGAGTTTGAGTTCCATCCCAGGCACCTTAGGTACCTTAGGCCTGGGATGAGGTACTAGCAAAGACCTGGGGCCCAGTACCTTCGACTGGGTCCCGCATGAGAGAAGATGCGTAGGGGGCCCACCGAGTGAGGGGACCCGAGTCTCAGGCGAGGAGAACCAGGGAGGTGACCTGGCCTGAAGACCCAGCGCAGCATTGGCTGGTGACAGTGCAGGCCTCTGGGGACTGTCCGGGATGGATCATTTCCCTAACATTAGAAGGTAGTTCATGTTATGGTCTTTGCAGAGACCCAGCTACATCAGGTCGGTGGCAGAGGCCTATCCTAAGGTCTGAGGCAGAGACCTCATCGTTCACCAGGTCTGTGGCAGGGACCAACCTCACGGTCGGTGGCAGTGACCGTGCGCCAAAAGTTGTTGTGAACTCCTAACAGCTTCTCTGATCCGAAAGGATTGTGCCTGAACCCTCACCCCACCAAGTTTGTGTTTGTATCAACCTGTCTGCTTGCAAAGAGGCATATTTATCTCTGCGGAAATAAATATAGATGTTGTACTGTCACCTGGTGTGGGCTTACTTTTCTGGGAGCAAAGTGTTCTACATTCACCTATCTACTGGTCATTTTTTAAGTGGAATCTCTGGACAGGGACACAGACCCGAAGGTAAAGATCATAGCTCAAACCTCTACACACATAAGAGGGGCGAGCTGGTGGCAGCATCTCACCTCTCCCCCTGGTTCCCCTAGATGAGTAAACCAGCCAAGAAGAAGAAGGGAGAGAGCGGGTGGGACCGCTACACTTCATTTTGGAGTTAAGAGGTCTTGTTCCAGTGAATGTGAAGATTCTCATTTATCCAGGTCATGATATAACTAGCAGTAGTCATTTATTCAACTGGATTTGTTCTGTAATGTTAAAGTGATTGTAAAGGCTTTTTTCCCCTATAAAAATAACAAACATGTTATACTTACCTTCTCTGTTGCAGTGGATTTGCACAGGACAGCCTGGATCCTCCTCTTCTCGGGTCCCTCTTCTGTGATCCTTGCCCCTCCCTCATGTTCAGTGCCCCCCACAGCAAGCAACTTGCTATGGGGGCACCCAAGTTGAGTCACAGATCCCTGTGTCCATTCAGAGACGGACTCTCGACCCGGCCCTGCCCCCTCTTTCCCCTGATTGGCTAGCTGACTTTGACAGCAGCGGGAGCCAATGGTGCCACTGCTGTATCTGAGCCAATCAGGAAGGAGAATCTGGATGGCTGAGACACTTGTGGACATCGCTGGACAGAGAGAGGCTGCTACACACAGAAGGCTTTTTATCCTAGTGCATAGAATGCATTAAGATAGAAAACCTTCTGACTTTACAACCCCTTGAAAGATGTTTAGCTACTTATCCAAGTAGCTTCCACATTTCTAAAAATGTCTTCATTACTGCAAAAAAGTTATATTGAATGTGACTATCTACTAATGAATTTTTTTTTTAAATTACAGCTGTTTAAAATGGGAAAACACGACAGGTTTTAACAATTCCTGACTCTATCCAAAACTTAGAGGTTTCAGCTTTAACTTTAGATATACTTTAAATCGTTAAAATGATTAAGAACTTACACTGTCCAATGTAACTATAAGCTATTTTGTTGCCTTGTTTATTTTATGTGTTTAAAAGTGACTTCTTGCCTTTGTGAAATATTGTCCTCATTCAGTCTGCAAGGAAAATGTGTAATATACCTTCTATTTTATATTTTAACTGAGTAGGGTTGAGCCAGTAAGAGACCAAATTAGTTCTACAGATAGCCACACATTTATAACTGGAAAACATTAGAGTATTTTAGGGGTTTAGGTACAAGAAAAAAAAATCCTAAAGCAATTGGAGAAATATTAATCTATAGAAGAGTTTGGGGTCTCACATGATTCCAATTTTAGACTGGCAGAAGGCTATTAGGACAATGTTGAGTCTAACAAACAACACACTGAGAAGCCTTAAGGGGAATTTATTTGGTGTTAGACCTTGAAGGTTTATCAAATCGTCACATTGATCTCTCTATTTTAATCATAGATAAAGATAAATTTTAGGTAGAGGTTGTTGATACATAAATTTTATCAGAAGTGGGTTAATTGTTATGAGGATTAAAAAAGTTAAAGCAACTCATTTCCATTTGGCTTCCCCCCCCCTCCCTCTCCCACAATTACATCCTTTTTGTTTTAAACAATTTCTGACCTTTTAGTGCTAGGAAAGAATGACATAGTGCTACTGTACCTGCTGCCTCGTGGAGTGTCCACGTCACACATCTCAGGAACCCATTTTACAATTTAGCATTTTAGGGGCATGCATGTCATCAGATTCTGTGCATGCAAAGATGTGCTTAGGGACCCAGCAGAGACCTGCAGCAGGTGCAGAGGTGCTTCAAGTATCAAGGTCCCAGTCATCGGTATTGTGTGCACACGTATAGGAAACCCCCATGTGAGCAGATTTACCACAGGTCTATGCAGGTTCCAAAGACCTGCCTGAGGCCTTTGACACAACTGTGCATGCATGAGACATTCACAAATGGCCATGTGCACACAGAGTAGCAGAAATAACAGGGACTGGATTTCCTCTATAAGTGTTATGCCGCGTACATACGATCGTTTTTCACGTCGTTAAAAATTCAATTTTTTAACTTGGGCATTAAAAACGATCGTGTGTAGGCTCTAGAGCATTTTTAACGACGTGAAAAACGGCCTAATTTTTTTTAGAACCTGCTCTATTTTTTCACGTCGTTTTTCATGTCGTTTTTTTTTCCCGTCGTGAAAAACGGTAGTGTGTATACTTTTACGAGGGGAAAAAAAAAGCGCATGCTCAGAATCAAGTATGAGACGGGAGCGCCCATTCTGGTAAAACTAGCAGTTCGTAATGGAGATAGCACATTCGTCACGCTGTAACGGACTGAAAAGCATGAGGCTGAAAAGTGCGTGTAGCGGCCTCACCCCATCTCCTTTGTCTAGGGGTATGTCACACGACAGGGTGACATGCGCTACGGCCCATGTCCTCCCCATAACTGTGGGTGAGGTGAAGGCCAGCACCAGATACTTCCTTGGGCCTATGTGCTTTTGTCTGGAATACAGTCCTGCTGTGTTCACACTTCCCTCTGCTCCCATCAACCAGAGTTCCACACCGATCATAGTCCAACTCTTGCTTTATTGTACATCTCACAATAAACAGTGCTTTAGTAGCCAACTGGTTGCGACTTGATAACATTTTGATACGGGGGTGAGCAGGTCGAGGCACTATCCTGGTTATTAACTAAACCACTGCGATCTCGCCAGCGGTTACTATAGCATTCAGCTAGAAAGGACTTAGAATCTGAGAGTCTCTACCAGCGACTCAAGAGAACGTAGATAGGAGTACCTTTGCTGCGTTGCGGCCCCTATCAGGGGAAGATGTCCCTCCAAGGGAGTTACCAGAGGCCCATCCGTCACTGGGTTGATGCTGCTCCAGACTCTCCGGACGGGTAACCTCCCCGGCCTCCTCACCTCAGACATGGGCCCCATCCACCTCAGGGACCCTCGGACGTCTCCACCCTCGCGGGATCCAGTCGAAGTCACTGGACCCCAGGCCTCCTAGTTCAGTACCTCACCCCAGGCTGAAGGTGCCTGGGATGGAATCCAACTCCATTCCGGTCAGGCCTGGGGCACCTGAGCCGGAATTCAGAACCGCCCGCACCCAGGCCTAAGGTGCGTCTCCCCCTTTTATCTCTTCCCATCGACACCACGGCGGGTTCCCCGCCCTCGCCATACCATCTCCGGAAAGGGACAAAAAGGCTAGCACTGTAATGGCAAATCTACCTTGAGCCTCCAGGTACCCCGCCACCCAGAGGCCAAGGAGATTATTACACCATCCAATCCTCCACAAACACAAGTGGTCCACTATCCCTATACTTCCACACCTGGGTGTCCCACATAAATTTAGAGACCCCGCTACACGTGAATCGCTGCTCAACAAACTTTACTAACATGAAGGGTGGCGCCATTCAAACGGAACTTCCCCTTTATAGTGCCGTCGTACGTGTTCTACGTCACTGCGTTTTGCTCGAGCATTTTTTTTAATGAACGTGTGTATGCAAGACAGGCTTGAGAAGAAACAAGAAAAATCACGTTGAGAAAAACGTCGTTTTTGAAAATGACATTAAAAACGATCGTGTGTATGCGGCATTAGGGTGTATGGTAAATTTTATGGCTTGAATGAATGGAAGGGTAAATGTTAGGTCCAGTCAAAGGGTCATATTGAAGTTAGAGGTCAGGGGGGGTTTGGGACTCTCTATTTTTAAATTGTTTAGCTTTTCAAAAACCTCTGACTGAGAACTACCTGGCACCAGTTTATTGGTGCCAAAACCAACAAACTGATTTCTGCACACTACCTTTTATGAAGCCCATGTTTGTTTGTTTTTCTTCTAAAGTGTGCTAGTTTCCGTGCAGTTACATATTTTGTACTGCTATGCAAAGCGATAAGTAAACTTTTTTTGTATGTTGTATAAAGTGCAGGAACTGCCCAGTTTGTGGCCTGTTTGAATATCCTACCAGTTTGTGGCCTGCATGCATATCTCTTATAATTTGAAATGCTACTAACCCATAACTTAGCTTTTGTTCTGCTCCTAAACTGACTGCATTGAAAGCCTGCCCTGAAAACTCAGTGGGGCCGAACGTAACACTGTTACTAACGGGCAGGAGATCCCCTGAAGAATTTGACAACATGGGTTGTTACATTCAGTTGCAAGTATTCTTTTTCAGTGACAATCTGTCACTCAAAGGTTAAAATGTTTAAACAGAGTTTTCATCTAAAATACCTCAATGTATTGTAGCCCATAGCAAAAAAGCTTTGCTTAGTCAGAACTGAATCTACATAAACCACGTACAGTAATGCCCATATATCAAAATATGAATACAATTAAAAGTACAGCTGAAAATAGGCACTCGAATATTACCCTTCCCATTTAACAGCAGTAAAGATATGTGTTTTTTTTATGACATTGTCAACACACATCAACCTAATAAAGGAGTGGGTGATTTTTTTAAATTTGTAGCAAGAACATCTATTCAATGTGAAAATTAGACCAGAGACCTGATTTGTACCTACAATCAACAAATTAGCTTTTGCTCTGGTTTTCTTTGCCAGTGAGATTTGTTTTTACTCTACACCTGAAGTGATGCTGATCAATATACTAAGATGTAGTACAAAATACAAATCATTGTAACTTGTGCTGTTACCATGCTTTTTTGCCCTTACCATAGACCTTTGAATAGTACAAAATAATGTTCCCTTAGTTTAAAGGTCCCTGCAAGCTGTGCCAGGCAAATTCCATTACCCCACAACTAACAGAAATATGCACAAATGGAACATCGGTACATGTCCCCTGAATTGTTAAATACTATAGCAGTTGTAAATATTTAAATTATATACTCTAGTTTATTGATGAATATCATATGATATATGTGACCTATCTTTTGTATTTGAGTAATGTTTATCTGTTTTATTTTTTGACCATGTGAAATATAATTGTCTTGCTTGTCTATTTACACCTTTTATGGTATTGCGCTATTTGAAATGTTCGATATTATTTTTAACCAACCATGACAAGAATGTGAAATTGTCATATAATTCATACAGTCATGGAGAAAAAATTATACCATAAACCCTGTTGTCAAAGATGAATGTGACTGACTTGATTGTCAGAGTTGAGGAATGATTAATTTCAATTAAATAAAATGAATCGATTGGTAAGGCACTCTGACAATTCAGTGTTGTAAAGTAAGCATGTTTAAATGAAATCACTATCTGAATTTATAGACAAATGTTTATACATGTAAAATGAATTATAAAATAAAATGATTAAGAAACTGGAACACCTTCCTTTACTGCTGAATCAACGTTCTGAGTCCAGACCTTCAAGGCACTGGCCACCGAGGTGAGGGCTACAGCTGGGTGACAGGCTGCTCCAGCCGCTTGATAGACGCTCTTCAGGTTCAGATCTATTCTTCTGTCCATTGCGTCCTGAAAGGAGGCTAAATCCTCCATTGGGAGTGTAACATTCTTGGCTAGCCGGACCACTGCTGTATCCACAAGGGGGGGGGTCAAGTGAGGCTACATCTGCCTCCTGCAGCCTGTTAAATGAGAATCTTTTCTCGGTGTTCTGCCATTCTTGTTTAATGACGCCCTTAATTTCCTCCATAAAAAGGAAAAAAGGATTG
This sequence comes from Rana muscosa, assembly GCA_029206835.1. Classification (NCBI taxonomy): domain Eukaryota; kingdom Metazoa; phylum Chordata; class Amphibia; order Anura; family Ranidae; genus Rana; species Rana muscosa. The sequence continues at coordinate 924,169,711 of CM055117.1, forward strand.
CCGCTTTTGGAGGGAAGGAAAATAGGATTTCGCCTTTTTGGGGGCCTCATCTTTCTCCCATGCAATGCCCTGCTTGATTGCCTGGATATATGGGTCCACCAAGGAAAAGCTAAATCTGAATTATTCCGAATCACTCTACGAAGAAGAGGAACTGCTGGCTTCTGCCTGCTGTGAGGATTCCCCAGATACAGTGCTGAAATGAGGACCACTATATGCTGAAGTCCCAGGTTGATCCTCTAGCGGGGCTTCCTGACTGGCGCCACTAAGGGGCCGTCTGGCTGGAATAATGGAAGTGATCTCCGAGATAGAGTCTCGCACCCCCTTCTTTAGAAAGGTTGACACCTGGGTTGTCTCCTGCTCTCTGTCCACTGCAAACTCTTCCAGGCAGCCCTTGCACACGAATTTGTTGGGCATCGGGACTTCTCCACAGGCCCAGCAGGTCTTTTTATTAGGGTGCTGATATTGCTCAGGAGAAGAGGAGGCGTGCCACCTCTTTTTTCACTTCTTTTTGGAATGGGAGCAGTGCATATGGGGCTGAAACATGAGGTGCATATGGGGCTGATCTTCGAGAGCATGAGCATATGGGGCTGAAACAAATCAAAGCAATCCGCAAAAGGAAAGCACTCTTTATTATTTAAAAAAGTGTAAAAGTGGATGTAAACCCTCACATATACCCAGTGAAGTGAACAGCCTCAGATGATACACAGAGATGAAACAATTCCTCCTACATAAGTTTTACATGTATATCTACTGTCTTCAGCTTCATATACTAGGGGTGCCGAATATAATCGGCGCATCGATGCATCGTGATTTGGCCTTGCGCGATTCTGCATACGATGTGTGCTGACGTCATCCCGGCTCCTCCCCCTTGTCACATTTATTGTAATGGCCGCGAGAAGCCACTCTTTGCGCACACATTGGCGGAAACATGGAGGGCCAGGGCCGGAGCTGAAGGGCGGCTTGGCCTGTCCATGCTGGCACTGCAACTCATGAGAGCGGCGGCAGCGGCGGTGGCCGGGCTTGTGGAGCACGGAGCTCCAGGGAGGAGAGCAGAGCTAAGACACCGGAAGTGTTCAGGGCAGCCGCGGATTTTACAGCCAGGTATAACCATTGAGGATGGCCGGAGGAGAGCCTCCCTGCATCAGTAGGAAGCTCCCCAGTCTGTCAGCTCACTCTGCCATGATGGGCGGTGAGCGGGATCCTGCTGGCTCTGATCCAGAGACATGGGGCTGGTGAGTGCACACTGCACAGAACACCTTCTCCGGGAGATCTCTGCACTGGCCTGGGAACATGCAGGTAACCACGTCCCTGATTGGTCCCTCTGCAGCCTGGTCACATATTTGTGGTGTCACTGTCTACCAAGGAAAGGGGGTGAGGGGCCCCAGGATGGTTGAGGAAGAGAGGACCCCTGAGTGGCAGGGAGAGGAAGAGAGGACCCCTGAGTGGCAGGGGGAGAAGGAGCGGACCCCTGAGTGGCAGGGGGAGAAGAAGAGGACCCCTGAATGGTAGGGGGAGAAGGAGAGGACCTCTGAGTGGTAGGGGCAGAAGGAGAGGACCCCTGAGTGGCAGAGGGAAAAGGAGCGGACCCCTGAGTGGCAGGAGGAGAAGGAGCAGACCCCTGAGTGCCTGGGGAGAAGGAGCGGACCCCTGAGTGCCTGGGGAGAAGGAGCGGATCCCTGAGTGGCAGTGGGAGAAGGAGCGACCCCTGAGTGGTAGGGGGAGAAGGAGAGGACCCCTGAGTGGTAGGGGCAAAAGGAGAGGACCCCTGAGTGGTAGAGGAGAAGGAGCGGACCCCTGAGTGGCAGGGGGAGAAGGAGCGAACCCCTGAGTGGTAGAGGGAGAAGGAGCGGACCCCTGAGTGGCAGTGGGAGAAGGAGCGGACCCCTGAGTGGTAGGGGGAGAAGGAGAGGACCCCTGAGTGGTAGGGGCAGAAGGAGAGGACCCCTGAGTGGTAGGGGAAAAGGAGTGGACCCCTGAGTGGCAGGGGGAGAAGGAGCGGACCCCTGAGTGGTAGAGGGAGAAGGAGCAAACCCCTGAGTGGTAGGGGGAGAAGAAGCGGAACCCTGAGTGGCAGGGGAGAAGGAGAGGAACCCTGGGAGGCTAAGGGAGAGGACCCCTGGGTGGCTAAGGGAAAGGGCCCCTGGGTGGCCATCTGGAGAAGGAGAGGGCCCCTGGGTGTTTGGAGGAGGAGGAGAGGGCCCCCAAGGTGGTTGGGGGAGGAGGAGAGGGCCCTGGGCAGTTGGTTGTATGATCACTGTGTGCTAGCTGCTAACTAATCATACAGCGCCCACTTTATTTTGGTTTTTAATGCAGATATGACAGCATGTTCCCCAGCTGGCTGTCAAACTGCCTGATGTCCTCTACAACCCATTCCTCCTCCCTCAATTGCCACTGTCTCTCGCCCAACCCCCCTATATGTCTCAAAATGCTCCTGATATTACTAACAGATCACTGAAACTCAGATGGACATGGCTCCTGGCCCATTCCTTTCCACCTCCCTATTCCAAATAATTCAAACCAATGCCCACCACCCTCACCCACCCACCTCCATCCAGTCTCCAACCCCATTCCATGCAACCCTGAACAATCTGAGGTCCCATTTATTCTCATCACTGGGCCCCTCCATCCTTCAGTTCCTATCACCCCCCCCCCCCCAGACTCCTCTATTGAATAATATTCCTGGACTCTTCCAGCCTTCCATTCCTATTTTCCTATTCATCAAATTCTTCAATCCTTTCTTGCTTTTTCATGGGTTCCTCCTTCCCTATCCCCAGACTCTTTCATTCTCTGTCCATGGATTTCACCATCTTTCAATTCTCATCCCTTGACCCCTCCATCCTTCAGTTCTTCTATCCCCAGAATCTTCCATTCTTTAGTTCCTATCTCCAGACTCCTCCATCCTTCCTTTCCTAGTCATGGATTCCTCCTTCCTTCCTTTCCTAATCATGGATTCTTCCTTCCTTCCTTTCCTATTCATGGATTTCTCCTTCCCTATCCCCAGACTCCTCCATCCTTCCCTCCTTCAGTTCTATTGACTGCTTGAATATGTTGATGGAAACTGTCGGCAGTAATCGTGATGCATCGCGGAATCGAATCGTTCCCATGATAATCGTAATCTAATCGAATTGTGAGGCCACTGAAGATGTGCACCTCTATTATATACTTTTTAGAAAGTGAACATCGCTCTAGAATTTTCACTTCCTCATTCAGCAGTAGCAGTGTAGTGTTGGATTACACTGGGAGACAGCTGATTGGAGGAAAGGCACACACACACCCTCAACATAAAATTCAGGCTGGTTTTATCACAGTTGTCGGAGAACTTGTCAGAAATTATAATGCCGATAACAGAAGAACGGAGTAGGAGAAAGCCATTGGACTTAGTGCTTTGTAGAGAGATAAGAAAACACTGCAGATACATGGGTATAGCTGCCCAGCTCAAATTTCATGATACGGGTTACTACGGATACGGATACATCCACGTTAAGAGTTTAGGGTCTTGTATAAATGGTGAACGACTCATGGCTGAAGGACAGGTGGGACGGCCAGCTGAAAAATGAAAGGTAGGGAATGCCATTGCACCCTTTTGAATTTTATGCTTTTGTGATCACAGAGGAGATTTTTTACTTAATGCCATTGATTTTGGAATCTATGTAAAGACTTTTTATTCCAAATAAACCCGTAACCATATGGTTTTTCACTATGTGGAGGCTTTCTGTTGTTTTTTATGGATGCTGTTAACCATAAACCTACCAAACGGTTTTGTGGTGGAAGGAGGTTTTTTACCATCTGGGATATTGCCATCCAGATCCATATTCTCACATGCAGGGTCGAGGTTGCCTGAGGTGGCTCAGCTGAGGAGGAATTGCACCACTCGCTATACAGAGCTTTGATATCAAATGCCTGATTGATGCTACCTTCTGGTTAGCGTATTTAATCTTCTCCCCTGTGTGGTGGATGCACATATGGCGTGACTTCTTTTAGTCCTACACTCCTGGATTCCTTCCCATCATTATATATTAATGGATTAATGTTTTAATCACCAATGGGACTATATTACCAATGTTGATTTACAATTTGCACAGTGCACTTTATTTAGAGACACTATCAATGAGATGGTGTTAGAGTTTTTGGTATATGCTAATCACAATATTATTTTGCATATGACAATATGTTGATATGTCAATACTCAACATTTGATTCTTAGCGCTGCACTGTTTTCACTTTAGAAATATTTGGGATGAAAGAAAAAAAATATGCACCCCAAAAAAGGTCAAGGAAAATGCTCCCCCTCCTTTTTTTTTTTTTAAAGGTTTTCTCTTCTTTTCTTTTTTTTTGTACTACCTGCAAGGAAACAGTAGGGGGCGCTCAAAGGATACTTGTCTTTAGGAGAGTAATCCCAGGAGGGAAGTCTGCCTAACAGAAGGAGGCTATGTGTCTGCCCACCATTCAAGGCAAACCAAGCAGAGACCTCCCCCAGCCCCACCCGCCCACTTGCTGGTAAAATACCAGCGGGTTGCCCTGAACAAAAATTACGCTCGGCCCGATGATGTCATCACCAGGCCCATTTAGAGAGAAAAGGAGCACTAGGTGGCCGTGTTTGCCCAATAGGGCAGATGAAAAACCCTGGGGAGGTATGCACCCCCACCACAGCCAGAGACCTATGAGGGGGAAAAAAAGGGAAAGAAACAGAGATAGAAAGGAAAAAAAAGGTAAAGACAAAGGGTTGGAAACAAACGGAGAACAAAAACAAATAAGGGACAGCAAACCCTAGACATCCAAGGGACAGCAAACCCCAAGGGACATCCAATACAAACAAAAAATTTGCAATAGCTGCCCCACCCCCCACCCCTGCCCACAGCCGCTAGCAAAACTGGCAGATTTTGTTCCTAGTGAGGAAACACTGCATGCCCCATCAAGACCCACAGAAGGGGCCCCAAACACCTTGATGCTATTCATGAAATACCACAAAATTCTTCTATAGAGAAATATAGTGGCAACTTTATGCAAATGTAATTACTATTAATTAGGGATGAGCTTCGAGTTCGAGTCGAACCAATGTTCGACTCGGACATCGGCTGTTCGCCGAATTTCGGCACAGGAAGAGGCCATGGAGGAAGAAGAAGAGGAGGGGGTGGAGGAGAGAGGTGTGTCACAACCAGTAGTAGCATTTTGGAGGCGTGGCGGCGGAACAACCTCCAACACTACTGCACCTTGTCCTGCATCCTTCCCAGCTGCCAAAAGAGTGATCCAATGGGCCGTGAAAGAAAGGTAACGTCCCTGTCCATGCCTGCTGGACCATGAGTCAGCGGTAATATGCACCTTACCGCTGACCGCCCTGTCCAGCGAGGCCAAGACATTGCCTTCCACATGCCGGTAGAGAGCCGGAATCACCTTCCGTGAGAAAAAGTGGTGTTTGGGAACCTGCCACTGAGGAACCGCACATTGCACAAACTCACGGAAGGGGGCCGAGTCTACCAACTGAAAAGGCAGCAGTTGAATTGCTAGCAATTTAGCCAAGCTAGCAATCAACCGCTGGGCATGTGGATGGCTGGAAGTGAACTTTTTTTGACTGTCCAGCAGCTGGGGCAGGGAAATTTGCCTGCTAGAATCGGACGTTGTTGTACTGCTAGCAGAGTGCCCGCAAGTACTTGGCTGTGACACACCTAATTCTACACCTTCATTCCTCTCAGTGCAGGTTTCAGAGAGAACTGAAGGTACAAGCAAGGAGAGGTCCACTTTGTTCTTTGGTGTGGGTCTTAAAGATACGCTTGCCAACCAGCTGCATGGCAGGTCAACATATGTCTGGTCAAGCATGTGGTGCCCAAGCGGCTGATGTTTTGGCCACGTGAGATACGCTTCAGACATATGTTGCAAACAGCAGCGGTGCGATCTGATGCACTCGACTCAAAAAGGCCCACACCAAAGAACTTTTGGAATAACGGGCAGAGGCAGCGCCCTGCACAGGCGGAGCTCTGCGGTGTGATTCAGTCGTTGTGCTGCCCTTACGCTGGCCCCCCGAGGGCATCCTGCCTCGTTGGAGATGTTTATACAAAAACTAAAACCTGCGCTTAGAGAATGTGCAGTGATAATTGTGAGAAAGAAATAAATCCGCAGCTGCCGCAACAAAAGGTCCTAACACCTCAACAAAATATATAAAACAAATATTTGCAGCGCTGGCAAAGATATGTGAAAGCAAACACTTAAAACATTAAGGAAGTGACTCATAAAACACTTATAAGAAAATAGCTTACAATCGTTGTCACCATATAACGTGTTAATAAACCTAATCGTCCATTAGTGTTGCCACTGTGCTCATTTGGTGAAAAAACAATTTATAAAACAATATGTGAAAAACTAATAAGTAACATCTGTGTCAATCTTGGAAGACTGAGTGATTCCACAGCAGAAACCAAATAGTTAATTTCTTTAAAGAGTTCCCCTCTTGTAGCCCCACTCACCAAAAAGGGAATGAACACTTATATACGAGATCACACCAACTTGAATTCATTAAGTTCATCACATGCGATAGATAGACTCCATAATATCAGCAGAGACATTTAGTAAACATACGGAAAAAAGGAAAAAACATCATGTGAAGTACCGCTTAGGAACATCCAGCATAGCGCTGCTAGCAAAGAGACTCACGAGACTGCGATGTTAAACAAGCGTCAGTGTTATTCCGGGTACACAGCGTGCGTTCCACAGAAACCGGAAGTAGCGTCACTGGTTCTGGGTTGGCCGGAAATTGCGTCAACGCGTTTCGCCCCTCCTCCAGGGCATCATCAAGGACAATGTCCTTGATGATGCCCTGGAGGAGGGGCGAAATGCGTTGACGCAATTTCCGACCAACCCAGAACCAGTGACGCTACTTCCGGTTTCTGTGGAACGCACGCTGTGTACCAGAACAACACTGACGCTCGTTTAACATCGCAGTCTCGTGAGTCTCGTTGGAGATGTGCCTCCTCCTCATCCTCCTTCTCCTCCTCTCTCCTATCAGGCACCCACGTGGAGTCAGTGACCTCATCATCCCCTCCCTCCTCATCACTGGAGCCAATCTGGCAGTATGCTGCAGCTGCTGGAACATGACTGCCAGATTGCTGTCCTTCTTGAGCATCCCCTCTCTCTGCTCTCACGCTACTACCTTCCTCTAGCTGGGTATCATCATCAGACCATTCGAAACGCTGGGCATCCTCCTGGAGCATGTACCCAACACTGTGCTCAAACAGTTCGGGGGACTCCTCAGGAGGACATGGTGGGTCTAGGGAAGGAGTGACTGATGATGACATTGATACAAGGGAAGAGGACGCTTTGGCAGCTGCTTTGCCAGTACCCTGAGCCTGGGTGAGAGAGGATGAGGAGGATGAGGAGGGCTTGGTCATCCACTCTACCAAGTCTTCGGCATGATGCGGCTCAACACGTCCAGCTGCCGAAAATAAGGACAAGCGTGTCCCATGGCCACGTGCTGATGACGATGCACCCCGTCCACGACCAGCACTGTTGTCTCTAGACACAGAGCCTGCTTGCCCTCTTTTATTGGCTCCTGACTGTCTGCCTCTCCTTGTTTGCCTTCCAGACATTCTAATGGCCTGCAGGGAGATGGGAAAACCAGCAATAAGGGGTAGCTTCAGGTGTATACTGTGCAGGAGGCACACTACGCCCGCTGTAAGTGCTGCAGATGCCTGCCTGTGTTCCACAACAGGAAAACACAGCAATAAGGGCTAGCTTCGGGTGTATATTTAGCAGGAAACACACTACACCCGCTGTAAGTGCTGCAGATGCCTGTTAGTGTAACACAAAAGAAAAAAACCATGAGCAATAAGGGCTAGCTTCAGGTGTATAATGTGCAGGAGGCACACTACGCCCACTGTAAGTGCTGCAGATGTCTGCCTGTGTTACTGTAAGGGTATGTACTTACCAAGGCCGAGATGCCGAGAGTGGTTCACCTTTGCGACTTGACGCACTCCACCCCCTGGAGTTGAGACAGGGAGTGGATGGCGAGAAGCGGCACCGGCTACCGGCAGGTGGTGGGTATTTGTAGACGGTCCGGCAGAGCTGAGTAGACTGAAGAACAGGCTTCAAGCAGGAACTAGCCGGATTGGTAAAGTTCAAACAGCAGGAGATAATGGAAGCCGGTGCAGGTTGAGTCCGGGTTGTAATGGCTAGGTAACGGTCCCGGCTGGGGGTCAAACACAGTAAAAGGTAACAAGTCCAGAGAGTACCGGGAACCCGGCAGGGGTTCAAAGGAAACGCGGAAGTCCAAAAGGTACAGGCCAGAGGTCAAGGATTGGAGACGGGCAGCAGATCCGAGTCACAGGCCGAGGGTCAAACACAGGAGAAGGCAGAAGTCCATATCACAAGCCGAGGGTCAGGTCCAGGAGAGAGATCAGAGGAGTCAAGCCAGTCCGGGTCACAAGGAGATTTTCAGGATAGTTTTCCAGAGTCTTGGGAATACAGGAAAGCTGACAAACCAGCAACTTGTCAGTGCAACTGGGTCTCTTTAAATAGGCCCGCCTGGATTCCTATTGGTGCGCCGCCGCGCATGCGCGCTCGCCGCTGCGTCGGCGCGCGCACCCGAGAACGTAGAAGCGCCGTCCCGCGCACGCGCATGCGCGGAAGCATCATTCCGCCGCGTGTGCGCATTGGGCGCTGATTGGCGCTGTTGGACGGATTTCCCTGACAGTGCCCCCCTCCTAGGGGCGGACTCCGGACGCCCAGACTAGACATCAACTCGGGATGTTCCTGGTGAAAGACTCTAATTAGGCGGGGAGCATGTAGGTTCCTAGATGGTTCCCAAGAGTTGTCCTCCGGGGGATACCCCTTCCATTTGATTAAATACTGTAGCTGCCTGCCTCTTTTCCTGCAGCCCAGGATAGATTCCACCACGTACTCGTTTTCACCATCAACCTCCACAGGTGGAGGAGGTGGCACATCCCTTCCCGGGAAGGAGCTGGAGACTACCGGTTTCAACAGAGACGTGTGGAAGACCGGGTGTATCCTGTAGGAGTCGGGCAGTGCCAATTCAAAGGCCACAGGGTTGATTACTCGCTTGATTTTGAAAGGGCCTATAAATCTTGGTCCCAATTTCCGTGAAGGGATCGGCAATTTGAGGTTGGTGGCAGAGAGCCATACTTCCTCCCCAACTTTGAAGACTGGATTTTCTTTCCTACCCTTGTCATAGTATCTCTTGTAAGACTCCTGGGCGTTTTGCATCATTTCCTGGAGTCTCAGAAAATTAGATTGAACAAAGGCTATCCGATCTTGAACAGCAGGAACAGAGCTCTCCAAAATGTCATCAGGGAGGAAGGAAGGATGGAAGCCAAAGTTGGCCCAAAAAGGAGTTTGACTGGTGGCTGAATGCACCGAGTTATTATATGCAAATTCAGCGTAGGATAATAGGGAGGACCAATCATCTTGTGAGGCTGAGCAAAAACAACGGAGATATTGTTCTAGGGTTTGATTGGTTCTCTCTGTCTGTCCGTTGCTCTGGGGGTGATATGCCGATGATAGGCAAATTTTGATTTCTAAAGATTTGCAAAGTTCCTTCCAGAATTTCGCCGTGAATTGAACGCCTCTGTCAGAGGTGATGCTTTTAGGCACTCCGTGGAGCCTGATTATCTCCTGAAAGAAGGCTTTGGCTGTATCTGCAGCAGAGGGAGTACCAATCATGGGCACGAAGTGTGCCATTTTGGAGAGGCGGTCAATTACGACCAGAATCGTGGTAAAACCTCCAGAGGGCGGTAGATCTACAATGAAGTCCATGGACACATCTGCCCACGGACGTTCAGGGATAGGCAAAGGTTTGAGTAGTCCCCAACTCTTGGTTTTGGGTCCCTTATACCGTTGGCAACGGGTACAGGAGGCAACATAGGACTTGCAATCTTGTCTCCAACCAGGCCACCAGAAGGAGCGAGAGATTAGTTCCATGGTCTTTTTGGTTCCAAAGTGACCAGCTAGTTTGTGGTCGTGGAAAGTTTTCAGAGTCAGTTGCCTTGTTTCCAGAGGGACGAAGACTTTACCTTGGGACCAGAACAAGTCATTACGCTTCTCCAAGGAAGAGGTTACTTGGTCAGGACAATGCTTAGAGGCGGCTCTTATGGAGGTTAGTAGATCAGCCTGTGGGATGAGCAGAAAGTTTTGTGCTGATAGGATGGTACTTGGTTCCTCTGCTTGAGGGGTCTCGGGAAACATCCTAGAGAGGGCATCCGCCTTCACGTTCTTGGAACCGGGCCTATAAGAGATATGAAAGTTAAACCTAGTGAAGAAGAGGGCCCATCGGGCTTGTCTGGGTCGAAGACGTTTTGCTGTTCTCAGATATTCTAGATTCTTATGATCCGTGAATATCATGACTGGGTGAGGAGCTCCCTCCAGAAGGTATCGCCATTCTTCCAGGGCGAATTTGATAGCTAATAGTTCCCGGTCACCGACGTCATAATTACGTTCCGGAGAAGTTAGTTTACGAGAGGCAAAGGCTACGGGATGAAGAAGGGATTTGGGGCCCTGCCTTTGAGAGAGGATGGCCCCAGTGGCTGACTCTGAAGCATCTACTTCCAGCGTAAACGGCAGTAGCGGATCTGGATGCTTCAATACAGGTGCCGATGTGAATGCATTTTTTAGTTTATCGAAGGCATCTTGAGCTTCCGGTGACCAGTGAAAGCGGTAGCCCTGGCGTGTCAGTTGGGTTATAGGTGCCACAATAGAGGAGAACCCCACAATGAACCTCCTGTAGAAATTGGCGAAACCTATAAATCGTTGTACCCCTTTCTTGTCTGTTGGGGCTGGCCATTCCTGGATAGCTTTGACTTTCTGCGGGTCCATTGCGACCCCATTGGTAGAAATAATAAATCCCAAAAATTGCACCGTGGTTTTCTCAAAGTCACATTTCTCGGCCTTGAGGTAAAGTCTATGTTCTCGGAGAATAGTGAGGACCTTGATGACATGGATTCGGTGCAGTTCAAGGGAGGACGAAAAAATAAGAATATCGTCTAAGTAGACTACTAGGAAATCGTCCAGGTGTTCACGGAAAATGTCATTGACCAGGTGCTGGAAAGTAGCTGGGGCGTTGCAAAGCCCGAATGGCATGACCAAGTATTCGAAATGACCGAATCTAGATCTAAAAGCCGTCTTCCATTCGTCTCCAGCCCTGATCCGGATGAGGTTGTAGGCCCCTCGAAGGTCCAGTTTAGAGAAGATCCGAGCTGATCGGAATCGTTGGAACAACTCTGGGATGAGAGGAAGCGGGTATCTATTTTTAATAGTAATTTTATTTAATTCCCTATAGTCGATGCAGGGCCTCAGAGTCCCGTCTTTCTTTTCAACGAAAAAGATTCCGGCACCGGCTGGGGAAGAAGAGGGTCGAATGAATTTCTTTTCCAGATTTTCCTCAATGTAAGACTTGAGGGTCTTCAACTCAGATTCGGACAAGGGGAAGATGCGGCCGAATGGAATTTTGGAGCCAGGCAGAAGGTCGATGGGACAATCGTAGGGACGATGTGGAGGTAGGCGGTCGGCCTGCTGTTTGTCGAAGACGTCCTGGAATCCTAAGTATGCTGATGGAACATGTGGTAGGTTATCCGGTTGAGGGGTTAAAGTAGCACAGGCAGTTGGAAGTGCGGAAAGACAGTGTTGAGAACAATATGAAGAAGTGAAGTTAACTTCCCTCTTGGCCCAGTTTATATGAGGCTCATGTGCTTGTAACCAGGGAAGGCCCAGGATGATGGGAAACATGGGAGATGAGATGAGGTCAAATCGAAGGTATTCTTGGTGGCCTGAATCCGTGATAGCAAGGACGGGTCTTGTTTCTTGCGTAATTACGCCTGAACGAGGCAGGGATCCATCCGCCAGACGAACCTGAAGATAACGGTCCTTGGTTTGCAGAGGAAAGTGAAGTTGGGAAGCAAGTGAAGAGTCCAGAAAGCAGCTGCAGGCTCCTGAATCAATAATCGCCGGTAGGCGGGTTGCTCCTGTTGGTAGCTGTAGAGAAATAGAAAGAACAACATAAGTCTGTGGTAAGCCAGAAACTGGGTAGTTCAAAGTGTCTTTGAGGGTACACTTACTAGGTCTCACTGGGCAACTCCGAAGGAAATGGCCAGTATCCCCGCAGTAAAGACACAGATTGGCCTGACGCCTGCGCTGCTTTTCCTCAGGAGAAAGGGGAGGACGAACTAGACCAAGCTGCATGGGTTCAGGCTCAGGGGAAGAAGATGCTGTAGGAACTTGGATGGGTGGATAGGCAAAAGCTGATCGGGGCAAAGTCCAGTTTGGACGAGTAGTCTGGAAACGCTCAGAACGCCGCTCCCGGAGGCGTCTGTCAAGCTGAGTGACAGACTGGATCAGATCTTCCAGAGTAGTTGGAACACCAATCCTGGCCAGCTCGTCCTTAAGAGCCTCAGACAGTCCTTGGCGATATTGGTATTTAAGGGCCGTCTCATTCCAGCCAGTGTCAGCTGACCATTTCCGGAATTCTGCCGTGTAGTCCTCCACCGGCCTTCTCCCCTGGGTTAAACTGTGGAGAACAGACTCAGCTGTAGCTGATCGCTGAGGATCGTCATACAGCTGCGCCATACTCTCGAAGAAGGTGTCCACGGAATCTAGTATGGGGCTGCTTTGCTCCATCAGGCCATGGGCCCAGGCCTGAGGTTCGTCGGTTAGAAGGGAGATGACGAACCCCACCTTTACCACTTCTGAAGAGAAAGTCCTGGGTTGAAGGGCGAAATAGAGAGAACATGCGTTTTTGAAAGCCCGATATTTCTTACGGACGCCAGAAAATCGCTCAGGCAGGGGGACCCTGGGTTCAGGGGTAGCCATTACTACGGTGGGATTTGCCTGATTTTGAGACGTGGAGGCAACATTGGCAATGGTAGCAGCTGGTGATGCTGGTCCTGTAGCTCCAGTAAGTAGCTGAAAGCGGCCATCCATTTGGACATAACCTTCTTGTAATTTCTGAACCGCGTCGGTTAGTGCGGTGACTTGCTGACATAGGGTCTCGAACGGTGAATGCACCCTGTCGGCCTCAGACATCTGGCTGGTTTGTACTGTAAGGGTATGTACTTACCGAGGCCGAGATGCCGAGAGTGGTTCACCTTTGCGACTTGACGCACTCCACCCCCTGGAGTTGAGACAGGGAGTGGATGGCGAGAAGCGGCACCGGCTACCGGCAGGTGGTGGGTATTTGTAGACGGTCCGGCAGAGCTGAGTAGACTGAAGAACAGGCTTCAAGCAGGAACTAGCCGGATTGGTAAAGTTCAAACAGCAGGAGATAATGGAAGCCGGTGCAGGTTGAGTCCGGGTTGTAATGGCTAGGTAACGGTCCCGGCTGGGGGTCAAACACAGTAAAAGGTAACAAGTCCAGAGAGTACCGGGAACCCGGCAGGGGTTCAAAGGAAACGCGGAAGTCCAAAAGGTACAGGCCAGAGGTCAAGGATTGAAGACGGGCAGCAGATCCGAGTCACAGGCCGAGGGTCAAACACAGGAGAAGGCAGAAGTCCGTATCACAAGCCGAGGGTCAGGTCCAGGAGAGAGATCAGAGGAGTCAAGCCAGTCCGGGTCACAAGGAGATTTTCAGGATAGTTTTCCAGAGTCTTGGGAATACAGGAAAGCTGACAAACCAGCAACTTGTCAGTGCAACTGGGTCTCTTTAAATAGGCCCGCCTGGATTCCTATTGGTGCGCCGCCGTGCATGCGCGCGCGCCGCTGCATCGGCGCGCGCACCCGAGAACGTAGAAGCGCCGTCCCGCGCACGCGCATGCGCGGAAGCATCATTCCGCCGCGTGTGCGCATTGGGCGCTGATTGGCGCTGTTGGACGGATTTCCCTGACAGTTACACAACAGGAAAACACAGCAATAAGGGCTAGCTTCAGGTGTATATTTTGCAGGAAGCACAATATGCTCGCTGTAAGTGCTGCAGATGCCTGTTAGTGTAACACAAAAGAAAAAAACCACGAGCAAAAGGGGCTAGCTTCAGGTGTATAATGTGCAGGAGGCACACTACGCCCGCTGTAAGTGCTGCAGATGCCTGCCTGTGTTACACAACAGGAAAACACAGCAATAAGGGCTAGCTTCAGGTGTATATTTTGCAGGAAGCACACTATGCCCGCTGTAAGTGCTGCAGATGCCTGTTAGTGTAACACAAAAGAAAAAAAACACGAGCAATAAGGGCTAGCTTCAGGTGTATAATGTGCAGGAGGCACACTACGCCCGCTGTAAGTGCTGCAGATGCCTGCCTGTGTTACATAACAGGAAAACACAGCAATAAGGGCTAGCTTCAGGTGTATATTTTGCAGGAAGCACACTACGCCCGCTGTAAGTGCTGCAGATGCCTGTTAGTGTAACACAAAAGAAAAAAACCACGAGCAATAAGGGCTAGCTTCAGGTGTATAATGTGCAGGAGGCACACTATGCCCGCTGTAAGTGCTGCAGATGCCTGCCTGTGTTACACAACAGGAAAACACAGCAATAAGGGCTAGCTTCAGGTGTATAATGTGCAGGAGGCACACTACGACCGCTGTAAGTGCTGCAGATGCCTGCCTGTGTTACACAACAGGAAAACACAGCAATAAGCGCTAGCTTCAGATGTATATTTTGCAGGAAGCACACTACGCCCGCTGTAAGTGCTGCAGATGCCTGCCTGTGTTACACAACAGGAAAACACAGCAATAAGGGCTAGCTTCAGGTGTATATTTTGCAGGAAGCACACTACGCCCGCTGTAAGTGCTGCAGATGCCTGTTAGTGTAACACAAAATAAAAAAAACACGAGCAATAAGGGCTAGCTTTAGGTGTATAATGTGCAGGAGGCACACTACGCCCGCTGTAAGTGCTGCAGATGCCTGCCTGTGTTACACAACAGGAAAACACAGCAATAAGGGCTAGCTTCAGGTGTATATTTTGCAGGAAGCAAAGTACGCCCGCTGTAAGTGCTGCAGATGCCTGCCTGTGTTACACAACAGGAAAACACAACAATAAGGGCTAGCTTCAGGTGTATATTTTGCAGGAAGCACACTATGCCCGCTGTAAGTGCTGCAGATGCCTGTTAGTGTAACACAAAAGAAAAAAACCACGAGCAATAAGGGCTAGCTTCAGGTGTATAATGTGCAGGAGGCACACTATGCCCGCTGTAAGTGCTGCAGATGCCTGCCTGTGTTACACAACAGGAAAACACAGCAATAAGGGCTAGCTTCAGGTGTATAATGTGCAGGAGGCACACTACGCCCGCTGTAAGTGCTGCAGATGCCTGCCTGTGTTACACAACAGGAAAACACAGCAATAAGCGCTAGCTTCAGATGTATATTTTGCAGGAAGCACACTACGCCCGCTGTAAGTGCTGCAGATGCCTGCCTGTGTTACACAACAGGAAAACACAGCAATAAGGGCTAGCTTCAGGTGTATATTTTGCAGGAAGCACACTACGCCCGCTGTAAGTGCTGCAGATGCCTGTTAGTGTAACACAAAATAAAAAAAAACACGAGCAACAAGGGCTAGCTTCAGGTGTATAATGTGCAGGAGGCACACTACGCCCGCTGTAAGTGCTGCAGATGCCTGCCTGTGTTACACAACAGGAAAACACAGCAATAAGGGCTAGCTTCAGGTGTATATTTTGCAGGAAGCAAAGTACGCCCGCTGTAAGTGCTGCAGATGCCTGCCTGTGTTACACAACAGGAAAACACAGCAATAAGGGCTAGCTTCAGGTGTATAATGTGCAGGAGGCACACTACGCCCGCTGTAAGTGCTGCAGATGCCTGCCTGTGTTACACAACAGGAAAACACAGCAATAAGGGCTAGCTTCAGGTGTATATTTTGCAGGAAGCACACTATGCCCGCTGTAAGTGCTGCAGATGCCTGTTAGTGTAACACAAAAGAAAAAAACCACGAGCAATAAGGGCTAGCTTCAGGTGTATAATGTGCAGGAGGCACACTACGCCCGCTGTAAGTGCTGCAGATGCCTGCCTGTGTTACACAACAGGAAAACACAGCAATAAGGGCTAGCTTCAGGTGTATACTGTGCAGGAGGCTTAGCAAAAATGACACTGACACTGTCCCCTGCCTATCCTTCTCTCTCCCTGCACACAAGGTTTAGCAAAGAATATCACTGACACTGTCCCTGCCTATCCTTCTCTCTCCCTGCACACAAGGTTTAGCAAAGAATATCACTGACACTGTCCCTGCCTATCCTTCTCTCTCCCTGCACACAAGTTAAATGAACAAATAGCACTGACACTGTCCATGCCTATCCTTCTCTCTCCCTGAACCGGAACACACTACACAAGGCCGCCGCGCTGACGGCCTTTTATAGTGTGGGGTGTGTACTAAATCCCCCTGAGCTATAATTGGCCACAGGCATCCTGCCTGTGGCCAATTATGGCTCTCCTCGCTGCCGGCGCTGTGATTGGCCAAGCATGCGGGGTCACAGTGCATGCTTGGCCAATCACAGTGCCTGGATTGCACTGCGATGGCGTAGTGCATTGTGGGCCGTTAGCGTCACTCGAATTTGGCGCGAACGGCCGAAATCGTTCGATCTTCGTCGAACGATCGAACAGCCGATGTTCGAGTCGAACGTATGTTCGACTCGAACACTGAGCTCATCCCTAACTATGATATTCTGCCTGATATAAGGTACATGTCGGGGGAGATAGTCTTTACCCGGGTCTCGGTAGCAAGCGGGTCGGTTCCAGCAGCACGGGTCTGGGCACAGGTAGTCACTGGGTTGGCTTCAGCGGGGCCCATCGGGGCATAAGCAGAAACGAGGGGGGCCAAATCATTCCCCAGTAGTACATCCGCTGGAAAATCCTTCATCACCCCCACATTCACGTGTCCCGAACCAACCCCCCAATCCAGGTGAACAGGGGCAACGGGTAGCCGGAGGTCGGTGCCTCCCGCTACTCTTACGGCTACAGTTTCTCTGGTATGTTGGCGCCAGTATCACATAGGCCATTGTCTACCTTTCCATTGACCCAGACAGTCTGCCTGTGTTGCTGCCTGTTGTCCCAGTTAGCTGCTTGTATTGGATCAGCCTCGTGCAGGACGCCCCAATGTTCTTCCTCCTCAACGCAGTGGGCCAGAGGCATGGATGTGCGGGGGCTCCCCCTTGCTGGCTGTCTCCATGACTGGGACTGGATGGCTGGATTCAACGGGCAGTCTGGCTTTTTGTGCCCTAGCTGTTTACACCCGAAACACCTGATGGGTTGTGAGTAGTCCTGGGAGTTGAACCTGGGCTGCTGAGAATAAGTGGCCGCTGGAGGTGGTGCTGTAGGGCGGTATGACTGTGGTTGGTAGGCGATAGCTGGAGGGGGTGCCGCTGATCGATAATCCACCCGAGCTGTTGTCTTGACCACAGGGTTATCCAGTTTGCGGGCGTCTGTGTATTCGTCCGCCAGGCGAGCTGCTTCAGTCAAGGTGAAAGGTTTTCGGTCCCGAACCCACTCTCTGACTTCCAGGGACAGTTTGTCAAAGAAGTGCTCCAGCAGGAACACCTGCAGAACCTCTTCCCCGGATTCTGCCTGGCATCCAGCGACCCAGTGGGATGCAGTGCGGTGTAGGCGGCATGCCCACTTGGTATACGAGTCTCCAGTCTGCTTGCTCGTCTCTCGGAACCGCCTCCGGTATGCCTCCGGTGTGACGGCATACCTGGCCAACAGTGCTTCTTTTACCAGTCCATAGTTCATAATATCTTCGTCTGGGATAGCCCTGAACGCTTCACTGGCCCGGCCGGACAATTTCCTAGACAAAATGGTAACCCATTCCTCTGTGGGCACCCGGTGTAGGGCACATTACCGTTCAAAATCAGCAAGGTACCCATCAATCTCTCCTTCAGTTTCAATTAAATTTTTAAAAGCAGTAAAATTTATCTTTCTCCTTTCAGTTGGTGCTGCTCTGACTTCTGCTACTGCAGCACCTCTTTGTGGTAGCAAATTTACGTCCTCAGCCGCTATAACTCGGTCTATGATCTCCGCTGTAGGGTTAGTTCCATAATGTGCCAGTCTTATGTTAACAGCCCGATCAAAACTTGCCTCTTCGGGTGTCCTGTCTGTTACGCTGGGCCTTTCGGTTCCATCCATTTCGACTAGTTCTCTGATAATGTCCCTCTTCTTACGATTGTTGGCCGGTCTTCCCCGGTTCTCCAGTAAGTCCTTG
Organism: Rana muscosa; assembly: GCA_029206835.1. Classification (NCBI taxonomy): domain Eukaryota; kingdom Metazoa; phylum Chordata; class Amphibia; order Anura; family Ranidae; genus Rana; species Rana muscosa. Next base: position 924,187,835 of record CM055117.1, read on the forward strand.
AGGGTAGAGCGCTTTAGCCGTTCATACTGTGCCTCCATTGGCCTGTGTCCTCTTGTAGCTGTCCTTCCGGCTGTGGGAATCAATCCGCTGCTTGCCACCAATGTAACGACAGGGGTTAACGTTGTTTAAATATATTCCATTCCCGACACACAGTCAGGCGACCAAGACCCATAGGAATAATTCTCACAGAAATACGAGACAAACGCTCTGTATGAGGTTTCCAACTGGTCTGACACTTTAGTGTATATAAAAGCCTGGGTTTTTCTCAATAAACGAATACTGTAGTCCAAATGGACAACTCCACCCACAACATCACACAATGGTCACATAATGAGTACCAATACACATTATTCTGACATCTCTTAGCAGACAACAGGGGAGTTCATTAGCTAATCCCTTTTCAGCTTAAATGACTATGCATAACCTTTATGTTCCCCAGACTGTCTGTCTGCTAATTTACAATACCCACAATTACAGAGTTAACTATTGTGACAGGAGGGTCACTTTGGACACAGGGTGAGCCAGGAAATAATGGACATTAAGAAATATATCTTGGGCTACCTAAAACGGGTCTGTAATATTTATCCACCATATCCCCAAGGATATCTGTAAAGGACTATTTACTGTTTCTGAACTCAACAGGTTAATTGAGAGATACTGAGGTGTTCAGCCTCAATCACCTGTCTGCCTATTGTAATGCTAATCCCAGCTTCTAAAAGACCTGTTCATTGTTTGTGGTGATTTACATTCTATTGTCCATTGTGGTTTGGGGGAATTAAGCCTATAATTATAGGTTGTGGAACTAGCAGCAGACGGGTTAATTGAAGAGATGTTGATGAATCACCTGCATACTTGTGTGTATTGGGTCTGTTATGTTGTGGGTGGAACTGGACCATTGTTCATTTTAGGTTAATGCAGTATTGGATGGTTATAAAAGTTACAATGTTTTTCTCAATAAAGTCATTCGATGCTAGGAAGATACAGAGTGTGTCTCGTTCTTCCAGAAGGATTAATTCCTATGGGAAGTGGTTGTCTGGCTGTGGAGGATCGACAGGGAATTTGTGGCCAGGAGAGGGAAGGGATCTAAACGGTGTTACCCCCTTTCGTATTTGGGGTGCCGTTACATTGGTTGGCAGCAGTGGGATTTTCCCTCCAGTTCCTTGGACACTCCAAGCCAACACAGTGAATGACCAGCTATGCAGCCTGCAGGAAAGCCACACTGAAGGACCTACTTGAGAGCCGTGGAGACACCGGTGGGACAAAGAACAAGGCCACCTTGATCAGGGAACTAGCGGAGATGGATCAAGGAGATGGTGATGCAGGATCCCGGTCAGTTGAAGACTTGTTTCAACAACGAGTGCGACAGCGTTTGGCATTGTACGGTGCTAGCCCATCAGAGACCACATACAGGAAGCCATTAGAGAAATCGAGCGACAGGATGAGTGGCAACATGAGAAGAGAATGGCGGAAATACGGCAATCGGAGACAACACCTAAAGAAGCAGCACCAACTGAAAGGAGAGGAGAGATACAGATACCAGCCGACATGGAAAAGGAATTCAGAAGGAGGTTGCGAGAGATGCAGATACAGCATAGAGGACCAGTATCAGAGGAGGTCCTGCTGGGATGGTCTGATTCAATCCGCTGCGAACTCTGGCAGAAAACGCTAGCTCTCGAGCAGCAACACCAGGGAAAAGTTCTTCCCTCCATCCATGTAAGGTACTGGTCGCAGTATGAAGTACGAATTCTGTTATTGGGGGAACAACCGAAGCAGGAGTGGACAGCTGAGTAAAGCAGGCTGATCCGGGCAGAGATGCGGTTGGACGAGAGCTACAGAGCCCTCCGGTGGTATGTAGCCCAAGAGTGCCCATGGTCAGCGGATGCCAGCCCCACAGAAGGCTTTGACTATAATGGCCTGGGATTGTTGTATTGGAGGCTGTCCGAGGACCCTGACTTTGGGAGTGATCGGGAGTGGCGTTTGGAGGAAATAATGGAGCACAGAGAGCAAAGACTGAATGTCTCGGAAGGGCACTGGGCACAGGAAGATTTGGAGTTTCTGGCCGTTCAGGAATGGGAGCTGGAGATTGCCTACAAACAGCTGCTAGACTCTGCTCAGCAGCAGGGTGGGGCTCCCTTTGCCTGGGACTATCAGGAAATACCAGTTGACAACTATGAAATCCTGGCTGAAGAATCAGCAGTGGAAAATCTGAAGATTGCCATCCCTAAAGCCAAAGTGGATGATATGGAGTTCCAGGGAGCTAGCCTGGCTGAAGAATCGGCAGTGGAAAATCTGAAGATTGCCATCCCTAAAGCCGAAGTGGATGATATGGAGTTCCAGGGAGCTAGCCTGGCTGAAGAATCGACAGTGGAAAAGCTGAAGATTGCCCTCCCTAAAGCCGAAGTGGATGATATGGAGTTCCAGGGAGCTAGGGCAGTTGGCTCATCTTCCCAGCTACAGATTACAGAAGGTATGGACTTAAGGGACTGTTCAGAGGATGTTATGGATTATGCATCGCCTGCCCAAGTACTGGCAGCAGGACAGAGTACTGAAGACCCCTGCTCTACACCCGTGGCAGTTTTGGAGGCCCGAGATGAGAAGGTGATGGTTCCTCTTTCCCAGGGGATTTCAGAAATGCAGGGGGGAGAAGCAGCCCTTTTCCCTCCCCAACAGTTAGCCAAAGCAGTTGGGGTGGAGTCCCCAGCAGAAGTGCTAGCAACAGGGCAGAGTGCTATCAACCTCTGCCCAGCACCGGAAACAACTGTGGAGTTTCAGGGAGCCGGGGCAGTTGGCCCATCTCTCCAGCAACAAGCTGAGGTGGTAAAGCTTTTACCCCCAGCTGAATCACTGGCAGCAGGGCAGAATGCTACTGGCCGCTGCACACAACTGCCACTTGAGCGGATATCGGTGGATGGGACTACGGTCTCCACTCACAGCAACCCAGCGGAAGAGCTGCCAACAGAGCAGAGTGCCGTGGGCCTCTGCTCTCAACTAACAGAAGAGGGAGTTCCTGTGGTACTGGATGGGACTTCGGTCCTCACTGACACAACCCCAGAAAATGGTGTGACACTGGGACAGGAGGATGTCAGCCTTGCTTTGCAAGCACTGGGGGATTTTCACCTACCACAAGTGGATGGGACTTCGGTCTCCACTTGTGTACCTTGGGGATGCTGGGCAGTCGGCCCGGATCCCCAGTGGCATGAAAGACTGAGCCCAGTCACCCTGTCTTCTCCCCAGCGGTGGGTATGTTCTCTGAGAGAGGCAGAGGTTGGCTGGGTAAGTAATGCTCTGTTTGGAGCAATTTATTTGGGGTACTGTGTGGATACCGGCATTAGAAGAATGGACATATGGACTAACTTCGGAGTCAACCCGTCTGGGGTCACCTCCTTTGTTAGTCTCCTGCTGAAAGGGGAGATGTGTGACAGGAGGGTCACTTTGGACACAGGGTGAGCCAGGAAATAATGGACATTAAGAAATATATCTTGGGCTACCTAAAACGGGTCTGTAATATTTATCCACCATAGCCCCAAGGATATCTGTAAAGGACTATTTACTGTTTCTGAATTCAACAGGTTAATTGAGAGATACTGAGGTGTTCAGCCCCAATCACCTGTCTGCCTATTGTAATGCTAATCCCAGCTTCTAAAAGACCTGTTCATTGTTTGTGGTGATTTACATTCTATTGTGGTTTGGGTGAATTAAGCCTATAATTATAGGTTGTGGAACTAGCAGCAGACGGGTTAATTGAAGAGATGTTGATGAATCACCTGCATACTTGTGTGTATTGGGTCTGTTATGTTGTGGGTGGAACTGGACCATTGTTCATTTTAGGTTAATGCAGTATTGGATGGTTATAAAAGTTACAATGTTTTTCTCAATAAAGTCATTCGATGCTAGGAAGATACAGAGTGTGTCTCGTTCTTCCAGAAGGATTAATTCCTATGGGAAGTGGTTGTCTGGCTGTGGAGGATCGACAGGGAATTTGTGGCCAGGAGAGGGAAGGGATCTAAACGGTGTTACCCCCTTTCGTATTTGGGGTGCCGTTACATTGGTTGGCAGCAGTGGGATTTTCCCTCCAGTTCCTTGGACACTCCAAGCCACCACAGTGAATGACCAGCTATGCAGCCTGCAGGAAAGCCACACTGAAGGACCTACTTGAGAGCCGTGGAGACACCGGTGGGACAAAGAACAAGGCCACCTTGATCAGGGAACTAGCGGAGATGGATCAAGGAGATGGTGATGCAGGATCCCGGTCAGTTGAAGACTTGTTTCAACAACGAGTGCGACAGCGTTTGGCATTGTACGGTGCTAGCCCATCAGAGACCACATACAGGAAGCCATTAGAGAAATCGAGCGACAGGATGAGTGGCAACATGAGAAGAGAATGGCGGAAATACGGCAATCGGAGACAACACCTAAAGAAGCAGCACCAACTGAAAGGAGAGGAGAGATACAGATACCAGCCGACATGGAAAAGGAATTCAGAAGGAGGTTGCGAGAGATGCAGATACAGCATAGAGGACCAGTATCAGAGGAGGTCCTGCTGGGATGGTCTGATTCAATCCGCTGCGAACTCTGGCAGAAAACGCTAGCTCTCGAGCAGCAACACCAGGGAAAAGTTCTCCCCTCCATCCATGTAAGGTACTGGTCGCAGTATGAAGTACGAATTCTGTTATTGGGGGAACAACCGAAGCAGGAGTGGACAGCTGAGTAAAGCAGGCTGATCCGGGCAGAGATGCGGTTGGACGAGAGCTACAGAGCCCTCCGGTGGTATGTAGCCCAAGAGTGCCCATGGTCAGCGGATGCCAGCCCCACAGAAGGCTTTGACTATAATGGCCTGGGATCGTTGTATTGGAGGCTGTCCGAGGACCCTGACTTTGGGAGTGATCGGGAGTGGCGTTTGGAGGAAATAATGGAGCACAGAGAGCAAAGACTGAATGTCTCGGAAGGGCACTGGGCACAGGAAGATTTGGAGTTTCTGGCCGTTCAGGAATGGGAGCTGGAGATTGCCTACAAACAGCTGCTAGACTCTGCTCAGCAGCAGGGTGGGGCTCCCTTTGCCTGGGACTATCAGGAAATACCAGTTGACAACTATGAAATCCTGGCTGAAGAATCAGCAGTGGAAAATCTGAAGATTGCCATCCCTAAAGCCAAAGTGGATGATATGGAGTTCCAGGGAGCTAGCCTGGCTGAAGAATCGGCAGTGGAAAATCTGAAGATTGCCATCCCTAAAGCCGAAGTGGATGATATGGAGTTCCAGGGAGCTAGCCTGGCTGAAGAATCGACAGTGGAAAAGCTGAAGATTGCCCTCCCTAAAGCCGAAGTGGATGATATGGAGTTCCAGGGAGCTAGGGCAGTTGGCTCATCTTCCCAGCTACAGATTACAGAAGGTATGGACTTAAGGGACTGTTCAGAGGATGTTATGGATTATGCATCGCCTGCCCAAGTACTGGCAGCAGGACAGAGTACTGAAGACCCCTGCTCTACACCCGTGGCAGTTTTGGAGGCCCGAGATGAGAAGGTGATGGTTCCTCTTTCCCAGGGGATTTCAGAAATGCAGGGGGGAGAAGCAGCCCTTTTCCCTCCCCAACAGTTAGCCAAAGCAGTTGGGGTGGAGTCCCCAGCAGAAGTGCTAGCAACAGGGCAGAGTGCTATCAACCTCTGCCCAGCACCGGAAACAACTGTGGAGTTTCAGGGAGCCGGGGCAGTTGGCCCATCTCTCCAGCAACAAGCTGAGGTGGTAAAGCTTTTACCCCCAGCTGAATCACTGGCAGCAGGGCAGAATGCTACTGGCCGCTGCACACAACTGCCACTTGAGCGGATATCGGTGGATGGGACTACGGTCTCCACTCACAGCAACCCAGCGGAAGAGCTGCCAACAGAGCAGAGTGCCGTGGGCCTCTGCTCTCAACTAACAGAAGAGGGAGTTCCTGTGGTACTGGATGGGACTTCGGTCCTCACTGACACAACCCCAGAAAATGGTGTGACACTGGGACAGGAGGATGTCAGCCTTGCTTTGCAAGCACTGGGGGATTTTCACCTACCACAAGTGGATGGGACTTCGGTCTCCACTTGTGTACCTTGGGGATGCTGGGCAGTCGGCCCGGATCCCCAGTGGCATGAAAGACTGAGCCCAGTCACCCTGTCTTCTCCCCAGCGGTGGGTATGTTCTCTGAGAGAGGCAGAGGTTGGCTGGGTAAGTAATGCTCTGTTTGGAGCAATTTATTTGGGGTACTGTGTGGATACCGGCATTAGAAGAATGGACCTATGGACTAACTTCGGAGTCAACCCGTCTGGGGTCACCTCCTTTGTTAGTCTCCTGCTGAAAGGGGAGATGTGTGACAGGAGGGTCACTTTGGACACAGGGTGAGCCAGGAAATAATGGACATTAAGAAATATATCTTGGGCTACCTAAAACGGGTCTGTAATATTTATCCACCATAGCCCCAAGGATATCTGTAAAGGACTATTTACTGTTTCTGAACTCAACAGGTTAATTGAGAGATACTGAGGTGTTCAGCCCCAATCACCTGTCTGCCTATTGTAATGCTAATCCCAGCTTCTAAAAGACCTGTTCATTGTTTGTGGTGATTTACATTCTATTGTGGTTTGGGTGAATTAAGCCTATAATTATAGGTTGTGGAACTAGCAGCAGACGGGTTAATTGAAGAGATGTTGATGAATCACCTGCATACTTGTGTGTATTGGGTCTGTTATGTTGTGGGTGGAGCTGGACCATTGTTCATTTTAGGTTAATGCAGTATTGGATGGTTATAAAAGTTACAATGTTTTTCTCAATAAAGTCATTCGATGCTAGGAAGATACAGAGTGTGTCTCGTTCTTCCAGAAGGAATAATTCCTATGGGAAATGGTCGTCTGGCTGTGGAGGATCGACCGGGAATTTGTGTCCAGGAGAGGGAAGGGATCTAAACGGCATTACCCCCTTTCGTATTTGGGGTGCCGTTACAACTATCACACCCCACAATGAAAAGATCTTTAGAATAGTTGGGATTCATTAACATTACACAGGCATCCAGGTGATTGGAGTTGAAGAAATCAGCATCTCTCAATTAACCTGTTGAGTTCAGGATCAACAAACAGTAAATAATTATTTACAGATATCCTGGGGAATATGGTGGATTAATATTACAGACCCATTTTAAAGCAATCCAGGACATATTCTCAATGTCCATTATTTCCTGGCTCATACTTTCTAAGAACTTCTGGGTTCCACGGGCCCACCCGTTACAATCAGTATATACATACATCCCAGCTTTGTACAGCTACATCTCCCTGCAGGCCATTATTATGTCTGGAAGACAAACAAGGAGAGGCAGACTGTCACAAGCCAATAAAAGAGGGCAAGCACACTCTGTGTCTAGAGGCAACAGTGCTGGTCGTGAACACGGTGCATCCTCATCAGCACGTGGCCGTGGGACATGCTTGTCCTTTTCGGCAGCTGGCCATGTTGAGCCGCAACATGCCAAAGACTTGGTAGAGTGGATGACCAAGCTGTCCTCATCCTCCTCATCCTCTCACCCAGGCTCAGGGTACAAAGCAGCTGCCAAAGCGGCCTCTTCCCTCGGCTCAATGGCATCAGTCACTCCTTCCCTAGCCCTACCATGTCCTCCTGAGGAGTCCCCTGAACTGTTTGACCACAGTGTTGGGCACATGCTCCAGGAGGATGCCCAACGTTTTGAATGCTCCGATGATGGTACCCAGCTAGGGGAAGGCAGTAACATGAGCCCAGAGAGAGGGGGTGCACAACAAGGACAGCAATCTGGCAGTCATGTTCCCCCAGCTGCAGCATACTGCCAGATTTGCTCCAGTGATGAGGAGGGATGGGATGATGATGTCACTGACTCCACGTGGGTGCCTGATAGGAGAGAGGAGGAGGAGGCACATCTCCAACAAGGCAGGATGCCCTCCAGGGGCCAGCTTAAGGGCAGCCAACCGACTGCATCACACCGCAGTGTTCCGCATGGTCAGGGCGCTGCTGTCTCTGCGCTTTATTCCAAAAGTTCTTTGGTGTGGGCCTTTTTTGAGACGTGTGCAGCAGATTGCACCATTGCTATTTGCAACATATGTCTGAAGTGTATCTCACGTGGCCAAAACATGAGCCGCTTGGGCACCACGTGCTTGACCAGACATATGTCGACCTGCCATGTAGTCTGTTGGCAAGCATACAAAAAAGACCCACACCAAAGAACAAAGCGCACCTCTCCTTGCTCCTCTTCAGCTGGGATCTCCAACCCCACTATACCTTCAGTCCTCTCTGAAACCTGCACTGAGAGGAATAAAGGTGTAGAATTAGGTGTGTCACAGCCAAGTACTTGCGGGCAATCTGCTATCGGTACACCGACGTCAGATTGTACCAGGCAAATTTCCCTGCCCCAGCTGTTGCACCGCTGAAAGAAGTTCGCTCCCAGCCATCCACATGCCCAGCGGTTGAATACTAGCTTGGCTAAATTGCTAGCACTTCAACTGCTGCCTTTTCAGTTGGTAGACTCTGCCCCCTTCCGTGAGTTTGTGGAATGTGCTGTTCCTCAGTGGCAGGTTCCCAAACGCCACTTTTTCTCACGGAAGGCGATTTCGGCTCTCTACCGGCATGTGGAAGGCAATGTCTTGGCCTCGCTGGACAGGGCAATCAGCGGTAAGGTGCATATTACCGCTGACTCATGGTCCAGCAGGCATGGACAGGGACGTTACCTATCTTTCACGGCACATTGGGTGACTCTGCTGGCAGCTGGGAAGGATGCAGGACAAGGTGCAGTAGTGTTGGAGGTTGTTCCGCCACCACACCTCCAAAATGCTACTACTGGTGATTCTGACACACCTCTCTCCTCCACCCCCTCCTCTTCTTCTTCATCCATGGCCTCTTCCTGTGCTTTGTCCTCGGAACCAGCGGTGCTCCGTAGGCTTTCAAGGGGCTACGCAAGTACGCAGGCAAAAATATGTCATGCAGTGCTTGAGCAGGTGTGCTTGGGGGACAGGAGCCACACTGAGGCAGAGATTCTGTCAGCTCTGCAGGGGCAGACTCAGAGGTGGTTGACGCCACGCCAGCTTAAGCCAGGAATGGTTGTTTCCGACAATGGCACCAACCTCCTCTCCGCCCTCGGACAGGGACAACTGACCCATGTGCCCTGTTTGGCTCACGTCCTTAACTTGGTGGTGCAGCGGTTCTTGGGCAGGTACCCGGGCTTACAGGAGGTCCTGAAGCAGGCCAGGAAACTCTGTGGGCATTTCCACCAGTCATATAATGCCAGTGCTTGGCTGGCTGACCTGCAAAAGGAACACAACCTGCCCAAGAACCGCCTAATCTGTGACATGCCCACCAGGTGGAACTCTACTTTGATAATGCTGCAGCGGCTGCACACGCAGCAGAGGGCCATCAATGAGTATCTGTTGAAATATGGCACCAGGATAGGGTCAGGGGAGCTTGTATTTTTTTTCCCCATGCCAGTGGGCCATGATCAGGGATGCATGCACTGTTCCAGCACCATTTGAGGAGGCCACGAGGATGGTGAGCAGTGACAGTGCATGCATCAGTGACACTGTACCTCTTTTCCACCTGTTGGAGCACGCGCTGCATGGAATAATGGACAGGGCACTTGAGACAGAACAGAGGGAGGAAGAGGAGGACTTCCTTACCTCTCAAGGCCCCCTTTATCCAGAAAGTGTTCCTGCTGGCCCGCCTATCACACAGGAAGAGAACGAGGAGGAGGAGGAGGATTGTGTCAGCATGGAGGTGGAGCCAAGCAGTCAGCATCAGCAGCAGTCTTCAAGGGATCAATTATAGTCCCAAGACACTCATAGACTTGTACGTGGCTGGGAGGAGGTGGCTGTGGATCATGTCGTCCTGAGTGACCCAGAGGACTCTGGACCGAATGCCTCAGCAAACCTACGCTGCATGGCCTACCTGATCCTGCAAAGCCTGCGGAAGGATCCTCATATTCGTGCTATCAAGGAGAGGGATCATTACTGGCTGGCAACCCCCCTTGATCCATAGTACAAGGGTAAGGTTGCGGACCTTATCTTACGGTCGCAGAGGGAGCAGAGGATGAAGCATCTTCGGGAGGCCTTGCAGAATGGTCTGTGCAACGCGTTCCCAGAGACTGGGAGGTTACAAATTCCTGGTCCTGGACAACGTGTTGCTGAGGCTTTGGTCAGTCAAAGAAGCAGCGGTGGAGAAGGTGGCCATCTGACCGATGCGTTCAAACAATTTTTTAGTCCGCAGCCCCAAGGTATGATCGGTTCCAGCAACCATGACCAGCGTCTGGTTTACATGGTGCGGGAATACCTAGGGGCAAGATCAGACTTGGACACCTTTCCCACCGAAAATCCTCTGGGTTACTGGGTCTTGAGGATGGATCACTGGCCAGAGCTTGCACAGTATGCAATTGAGCTACTGGCCTGTCCTGCATCCAGCGTTCTTTTGGAACGCACATTCAGTGCTGCTGGAGGCTTTGTAACCAATCACAGGGTGCGCCTGTCCACCAACTCAGTCGATCGACTGACCTTCATAAAAATGAATGAGTCTTGGATCACCATCAGCTACCAAGCACCTGATACTGATGTAACAGAATAATTTTATTTGAAATGTCAGATCCCTTCAAGACTGCCTATGCTGATGCAGAGTGACTATCCTGTTATGCTGAGTGACTATCCTCTTTCTCCTCAATGATCATGCTAATAGCATGTAAGACAATTTTTGTTTCTGGGCACCGCCACCAATGGCTAAGGCCCAATTTTTCAGCCCCTGTTTAACAGGGGCGTATAATTACAATTTTTAATTCAATACTTTGCAGCAGGGCTCATTCCTGCACTCCAACTAGAGTATCTGTGAGGGGTTGCAGTGTTGTGGCACCAGTGCTTAAGGCACAATTTTTATGCCCCTGTTCAACAGGGGCATGTAATTACAGTTCTAGATCTAATAATTCACAGCAGGGCCCACAGTGTTGTGGCAACACCACCACCACCAAAGGCCCAATTTTTCTGCCCCTGTTCAACAGGGGCATGTAATTACAATTCTTGAATTAAAATTTTAAAGCTGGGCCCATTCCTGCGCCCACCAAGAGTAACTGTGAGGACTTACAGTGTTGTGGCACCAGCACCACCAATTTGGGTGCAGGGTTCCCCCTAATATCCATACAAGACCCAAAGGGGCTGGTAATGGGCTGGGGGGGGTGGGGGGTACCCATGCCATTTTTCTCAATGATTTTCATCCATATTGCCGGGAGCAGACATTACATTAAAGCCGCAAGCAGTTTTAAATGACTTTTTTTTCCTTTAGAAATGTAATTTTGTGCAGGGACAGTTCTAAACACGGGAAACACGTGCCACTTCACAGACATACTATAGACACCCCCCAAAGCACGATATTTAAAGGAATATTTCACTTTTTTTTCACTTTAAGCATCATTAAAATCACTGCTCCCGAAAAAACTGACGTTTTTAAAACTTTTTTTTGCATTGATACATGTCCCCTGGGGCCGAACGCGGGTCCCCAAACCCTTTTTAGGACAATAACTTGAGTATAGTCATTACAAGTGTAGCGGGGTCTCTAAATTTAGTTGGGGTACACCTGGGTGGTAGTATGACCCAGGTGTGTAATTGTGAGAGGTTTTGGACCCCTTTGTATTCGTGGAGGATTGGGTGGTGTATTATTCTCCTTGGCCTGTGGGTGGCGGTGTACCCGCAGGCTCAGGGTAGAATCACTACCACAGTGCTACCCTTTTTGTCCCTTTCCGGAGACGGTACGGCGAGGACGGGGAACCTGCCATGGTGTCGATGGGAGGGGATAAAAGGGGGAGACGCCCTCACCACGAGGTCTTCAAGGATCTTCTCTTCACGCACCCAGGCACCTTAGGCCTGGGTGCTGGCTGTTTGGAGTTCTGGCCCAGGCGCCCTAGGCCTGGCCGGAATGGAGTTGGAGTCCATCCCAGGCATCTTCAGCCTGGGGTGAGGTACTAGATCGTAGGCCTGGGGCCCAGTAACTTTGACTGGGTCCCGCAAGGGTGAAGTGATCCGAGGGTCCCCGAGATGGACGGGACCCGCATCTGAGGTGAGGAGGCCGGGGAGGTCACCCGTCCGGAGAGTCCGGAGCAGCATCAACCCGGTGACGGATGGGCCTCCGGTAAATCCCTTAGAGGGACATCTTCCCCTGATAGGGGCCACAGCGCAGCGAAGGTACTCCTAAATATGTTCTCTTGAGTTGCTGGTAGAGACTCACAAGTTCCATGTTCTGTGCTAATCAAGGCTATGATAACCGCTGGTGAAATCACAGTGGTTTAAATTGAAATTAGGATAGTGCCTCGACCTGCTCATCCCACCGTATCAGGTTGTTAAAACGTTCCAACCAGTTGGCTACAGAAGCACTGTTTGTTGTGGAGCTTACAATAAAGCAGGAGTTGGACTGTGATCGGTGTGTGGACTCTGGTTAATGGGAGCAAAGGAGGGTGCCAGCATAGCAGGACTGAGTTTCATAACTAAAGCACATTGGCCCGAGGAAGATACTGATACTGGCCTTCACCTCACCCACAGCCATGGGGAGGACATGGGCCGTAGCGCATCTCACCGTCGTGTGACATACCCCTAGAAAAAGGAGATGGGGTGAGGCCGCTACACAAGCTTGTTATGCCTTCACTTGCGCACACCATCTACTAGAATAGGTTGGGGGGAAACAAGGAGCATTAAAATGTGTATACTATGCATATACAAGACGATCCAATGTGTTAAATACTGGTATTGGTAATCGATTGGATATATACTGTACAATAGATTCCTGTTTCATATTTGGTACAATTTATGTATCTGCTGCACTGTAAAGGCAGCTCACCTTCTCATCTTCAAGTAATGTAAGCTATGAAAATAAAGGTGGCAGTTTTATTAGGTAAATTAGTGCAAGAGCTAAGATGGGCATACAAAGTGCAGTAATAGTAACCCTAACCCATGCCAAATAATTACATTCATTTTTCAGTAGAGATAAAGTAGTGGAAGGTTATTTTAAATAATTAATAAAAAATAACTTTAATTTGCATATCACTGGTTCATGCCATATGCAGATATGTTCCCCCAAAAACAGATTATTTTTGGTGATTATACAAAAGCTGAGGAAGTCTTGTCATTTAACATTGTCTGCTCCTCTGTAGCCAAAAGGGAAAAAAAATTATTTGATGTAGTTGGAATTGTCACATTTGGCCCAAATTTGCAAATTTTGGTACTGTGTATGACCATATCTATGGAATGGTAAATCTACCATGTAACAGATTTGCAAATCACTAATAGGGCTTACATATTATATGATAATCAGAGGGCAAATTCCATATTTCGAAGGAACATAAGATTTTCAAAACTGCTAAATTTTTATTTTTACTGAACAGAACTTGGCATTTTCATGAAATGTCTATTTGTTTCATACAATAAAACATCACATGAGAAATATTGCACCGAGTTTTAAATTTGTTAAAATTGCCACGTCTAGTCAGAACTGCTTTCTCCTTCCACACTGTCGTGTTTATTACATTTATTATGTGTTTATTACGTGTTTAAAACACTGTGGGAGACCTGGTTGAGTAGAATGTGATGCCCACCCTAGAGAGGGGTGAAGAATTTAAACTAGCATCCAGAAATTAGCTCGATGAGACAAAGTGAGTAGAGAGAGATAGTGAGCTGTAGCCAATAGATAAAGAAGTGCAATCTTCCCGGAGAGTAAAAAAAATCGCTCTAGTGGAGGTAGAATTTGAATGTGAAGAATAAATAAGTTGATGGGGGTGAAGGGTGAAGGAGGGAGGGAAATGGGTAAATTGTGCACTTTAAAGTTTACATAATGTAACGCATGTATAAATATGTATGTATTTTAAACAAATGTTTTGTACTGAAGAAAATAATAAAGAATATAAAAAATAAATAAAAAAAAACATTGCACCGAGATTTGAACCATCTATGGGCATGCTGATTGTATCCAAGTCAATCCATCGATCGACTTGAGCACAACCAGCATGTCCGATTCTTCATGCAATTATTGCCAGAAGCTACATTTACATTTTTGATTGTAACATGACAACATGTGGAGAATTTCAAGGGGTATGAATACTTTTTAAAGGCACTGTAAGTAGCAGCGGCACATTGATGATGGGATCATGTGACATGCTCAATTCCTCTCTGGGTGATTGAGCAATTAATCACTAGGCACCAGCGCTCTCACATAAGGACTGGGGGAATGTCCAGAGCCCTTTGCTAGCCTTGTGCTGGAAAGCACACGTGTTTGTCAGTGGTGGATAATTATCTGTCTTTCTAGAACCAATTTGTCAAGCAAGAACATATCCAGATCATCTTATAGATTGTGATCAGCAGTAAAATCTTTTGTCCTTATGTAGCGGCCCTAACCCCTCTCCTTTACCGTGTCTTGGCTCCTCGCAGGCAGAGAGGGCACACCCCCGCCACAAGCCCGTACCCTCTCGTATGAGGAGGTTGAGCGGTGTTGTTAATGGGTCTCCACAGTCAGAAAGTCAGAGAATGTTCCTCACCTCAAATAAATGACAGAGATAAGTCCTTGTTCCCCCTCAGTAACTTGAATGTCCACACCAGCTGCAACTCCAAAGCAGAGTTTATTTTCTCATTTGGTAAAATAACAGTCTCTGATAGGAAAAGGTTGGAATAAAGGACAGACCAGCATAAGATGTGGGAGAGGTCCAGGCACAAACACAATCACTTCACTGCTCGGCTCCTCAAGCAGACTCAGCCCAAATGGATAGTCTCCCTAAGTAGGGACTAGCAGCCAAATGGTACTCCAACTTAAACTCACAGTCTCTGCCACAGACTTGGTTGAATTTGGTCTCTGCCACAGACCCGGTTGAATTTGGTCTCTGCCACAGATCCGGTTGAATTTGGTCTCTGCCACAGACCTGATGAACTTGGTCTCTGCCACAGACCTGGTGAACTTGATGCTTCAAAACTTGGCCTCTATGTAAGGAGAAGACATCCCTCCAGAGAGTTACCGGGACCCTTCCCTCACTGTGACTTCTCACCGGTCTCTCGGAACAGTTCCTCCTCCGTCCTCCTCGTCTAAGATACGGGTCCCCTCGCAAGGCGGCACCCTGGGATTCCTCGATCCTTGATGGGCCCCAGCCGAAGGTGCTGGGACCAAGGCCTTTGCTGCAGTCCCAGGACTAAAGGTGCCTGGGACTGATTCACTGACCTCCGCCCCTGGGCCAAAGGTGCCCAGGGTGGACAGGAACACACTCCTGACAGAACCCCAAACAGGCAGCGTCTGCCCCTTTTATATCCTCTCCCAGCATGCACAGCAGGCCTGCCACACCCACGATACAGCTGCTGAGAGGGGACACACAAGGCACAGCTCTGTATCAGCGGTTCAACCATGGCCTACTATGGCAGCGCCACCTGCAGGCCCCAGGGAACTACACACCAATACTCTCCCTGTGGATAAAATGGTTGAGAGAATCCTGACAATTGGGGTGTTTGAGCACAACTACCACTCAACAAACACTTCCCCTAAATGTAGGACCCCACTACACTTAAAAATTCAATGAACAAAGCTGTAGTAGTTCTTGGCATGTACAGCGCCTGTCCTTAGTCTCCCTGGCATGCAGCATCTTCTGGAGTAGACAAGTTGCAGCACGCCTTAGCCTTGGGTGACAGGATCTGCTATCACTCTCTATATAAACATAATATATGATATTGCAATAAACTGAATATTATTATTATTATTATTATACAGGATATATATAGTGCCAACAGTTTGTGCAGCACTTTAAAAAAATGAAGGCAGACATCACAGTTAAAATACAATTTGGTACGAGATGAATAAGAGGGCTTTGCTTGCTAGAGCTTACAATCTAAGAGGGAGGATCAAGTGATACAAAAGGTAATAACTGGGGGGGGGGGTGAGCTGATGGAGAAAGTAAAAAACTGTGTATTAGTTAGAAGCAGGATAGGCGATTAATTAGGAGATAGTTGATCAAATTGGGTTAGCGATTTACAAATGATGGGAGAAGCTCGGGAGAAGTCCTGGAGGTGAGCATGGGAGGAGGTGGCAAGGAAGCTAGATAGCGGCGCTTTACCGCCGGCGCACCAAGCGCCTCAGTGTGAAAGTACCCTTACTTCAATAACCACTTATCGGAGTAATACATATTCGGAGCACACTGATAGCTACAAATATTATCTTGTGGCCACCTAGGGATGAGCTCGGTGTTCGAGTCGAACATACGTTCGACTCGAACATCGGCTGTTCGATCGTTCGACGAAGATCGAACGATTTGGGCTGTTCGCGCCTAATTCGAGTGACGCGAACGGCCCACAATGCACTACGCCATCGCAGTGTCATCCAGGCGCTGTGATTGGCCAAGCATGCACTGTGACCCCGCATGCTTGGCCAATCACAGCGCCGGCAGCGAGGAGAGCAATGATTGGCCACAGGCAGGATGCCTGTGGCCAATTATTGCTGAGGGTGTTTAGTACACGCCCCACACTATAAAAGGCCGCCAGCACGGCGGCCTAGTGTAGTGTGTTCCGGAGCAGGGAAAGAGAAGCATAGGCAGGGACAGTGACATTTATTTTTTCTTGCTTAACCTGGATTCCTTTAGTTTAGGGAAAGAGAAGGATAGGTAGGGAGAGTGTCAGTGTGTTTTACTGTGCGAATCCTTGTTTCTAGGGACAGGGAAGGACAGTGAGGGAAATTCTCCTTGTGCTATAGTGTGCTTTAAAAAAACATTTTTTCTAGGGACAGAAAACTATAGGTAGGAAGAGTGTCAGTTTCTTTCACTGTGATAATCCTTGTTTCTAGGGACAGGGAAGGACAGTGAGGGAAATTCTCCTTGTGCTATAGTGTGCTTTAAAAAAACATTTTTTCTAGGGACAGAAAACTATAGGTAGGAAGAGTGTCAGTTTCTTTCACTGTGATAATCCTTGTTTCTAGGGACAGGGAAGGACAGTGAGGGAAATTCTCCTTGTGCTATAGTGTGCTTTAAAAAAACATTTTTTCTAGGGACAGAAAACTATAGGTAGCAAGAGTGTCAGTTTCTTTCACTGTGATAATCCTTGTTTCTAGGGACAGGGAAGGACAGTGAGGGAAATTCTCCTTGTGCTATAGTGTGCTTTAAAAAAACATTTTTTCTAGGGACAGAAAACTATAGGTAGGAAGAGTGTCAGTTTCTTTCACTGTGATAATCCTTGTTTCTAGGGACAGGTAAGGACAGTGAGGGAAATTCTCCTTGTGCTATAGTGTGCTTTAAAAAAACATTTTTTCTAGGGACAGAAAACTATAGGTAGGAAGAGTGTCAGTTTCTTTCACTGTGATAATCCTTGTTTCTAGGGACAGGGAAGGACAGTGAGGGAAATTCTCCTTGTGCTATAGTGTGCTTTAAAAAAACATTTTTTCTAGGGACAGAAAACTATAGGTAGGAAGAGTGTCAGTTTCTTTCACTGTGATAATCCTTGTTTCTAGGGACAGGGAAGGACAGTGAGGGAAATTCTCCTTGTGCTATAGTGTGCTTTAAAAAAACATTTTTTCTAGGGACAGAAAACTATAGGTAGGAAGAGTGTCAGTTTCTTTCACTGTGATAATCCTTGTTTCTAGGGACAGGGAAGGACAGTGAGGGAAATTCTCCTTGTGCTATAGTGTGCTTTAAAAAAACATTTTTTCTAGGGACAGAAAACTATAGGTAGGAAGAGTGTCAGTTTCTTTCACTGTGATAATCCTTGTTTCTAGGGACAGGGAAGGACAGTGCTCTGCTAGCAGTACACCGACGTCCGATTCTAGCAGGCAAATTTCCCTGCCCCAGCTGCTGGACCGTCGAAAGAAGTTCACTCCCAGCCATCCACATGCCCAGCGGTTGAATGCTAGCTTGGCTAAATTGCTAGCGCTTCAACTGCTGCCTTTTCAGTTGGTAGACTCGGCCCCCTTCCGTGAGCTTGTGCAATGTGCGGTTCCTCAGTGGCAGGTTCCCAAACGCCACTTTTTCTCACGGAAGGCTATTCCGGCTCTCTACCGGCATGTGGAAGGCAATGTCTTGGCCTCGCTGGACAGGGCGGTCAGCGGTAAGGTGCATATTACCACTGACTCATGGTCCAGCAGGCATGGACAGGGACGTTACCTTTCTTTCACGGCCCATTGGGTCACTCTTTTGGCAGCTGGGAAGGATGCAGGACAAGGTGCAGTAGTGTTGGAGGTTGTTCCACCGCCACGCCTCCAAAATGCTAATACTGGTTGTGACACACCTCTCTCCTCCACCCCCTCCTCTTCTTCTTCCTCCATGGCCTCTTCCTGTGGTTTGTCCTATGAACCAGCGGTGCTCCGTAGCCGTTCAAGGGGCTACGCAAGTACGCAGGCAAAAAGATGCCATGCCGTGCTTGCGCTGGTGTGTTTGGGGGACAGAAGCCACACTGGGGCAGAAGTCCTGTCTGCTCTGCAGGGCCAGGCCGAGAGGTGGTTGACGCCACGCCAGCTTAAGCCAGGAATGGTGGTTTGCGACAATGGCACCAACCTCCTCTCCGCCCTCCGACAGGGACAACTGACCCATGTGCCCTGTGTGGCTCATGTCCTTAACCTGGTGGTGCAGCTGTTCTTGGGCAGGTACCCGGGCTTACAGGATGTCCTGAGGCAGGCCAGGAAAGTCTGTGTGCATTTCCGCAGATCTTATAATGCCAGTGCTCGCCTGGCTGAGCTGCAAAAGGAGTTGAACCTGCCCAAGAACCGCCTTATATGTGACATGCCCACCAGGTGGAACTCAACGTTGGCCATGCTGCAGCGGCTGCACACGCAGCAGAGGGCCATCAATGAGTACCTGTGCGACTACGGCACCAGGACAGGGTCAGGGGAGCTTGGTTTTTTTTCTCCACGCCAGTGGGGCATGATCAGGGATGCATGCACTGTCCTGGCACCATTTGAGGAGGCCACGAGGATGGTGAGCAGTGACAGTGCATGCATCAGTGACACTGTACCTCTTGTCCACCTGTTGGAGCACACGCTGCGTGGAATAATGGACAGGGCACTTGAGGCAGAACAGAGGCAGGAAGAGGAGGACTTCCTTGCCTCTCAAGGCCCCCTTTACCCAGACAGTGTTCCTTCTGTCCCACCCATCGCACAGGAAGAGGAGGAGGAGGAGGAGGAGGATTGTGTCAGCATGGAGGTGGAGGCTGGCACTCAGCATCATCAGCAGCAGTCTTTTAGGGATGATTTACAGTCCCAAGAAACCAGTGGACTTGTACGTGGCTGGGAGGAGGTGGCTGCGGATCATGTCGTCCTTAGTGACCCAGAGGACTCCGGAGCGAATGCCTCAGCAAACCTACGCTGCATGGCCTCCCTGATCCTGCAAAGTCTGCGGAAGGATCCTCGTATTCTTCGGATCAAGGAGAGGGACCATTACTGGCTGGCCACTCTCCTTGATCCACGGTACAAGGGTAAGGTTGCGGACCTTATGTTACCGTCGCAGAGGGAGCAGAGGATGAGACAACTCCGGGAGGCCTTGCAGAAAGGTCTGTGCAACGCGTTCCCAGAGACTGGGAGGTTACAAACTCCTGGTCCTGGACAACGAGTTGCTGAGGCTTCGGCCAGTCAAAGAAGGAGCGGTGGGGAAGGTGGCCGTCTGACCGATGCGTTCAGACAATTCTTTAGTCCGCAGCCCCAAAGTATGATCGGTTCCAGCAACCATCGCCAGCGTCTGATAAACATGGTGCAGGAATATCTAGGGGCAAGGTCAGACTTGGACACCTTCCCCACCGAAAATCCTCTGGCTTACTGGGTCTTGAGGATGGATCACTGGCCAGAGCTTGCACAGTATGCAATTGAGCTACTGGCCTGTCCTGCATCCAGCGTTCTTTCGGAACGCACATTCAGTGCTGCTGGAGGATTTGTCACGGATCACAGGGTGCGCCTGTCCACCGACTCGGTTGATCGACTGACTTTCATCAAGATGAACCAGTCTTGGATCACCACCAGCTACCACACACCTGATGCTGATATAACAGACTAATTGATTTTAACATGTCACATCCCTTCAAGACTGATGCTGATGCTGAGTGCCTGTGCTGTTATGTTGACTGGCTATCCTCCTCCTCCGAGTCCTCAATGATACGATTGATGATGATAGCTTGGAAGATCATTTTTGTTTATGGGTGCCGCCACCAGTGGCTAAGGCCCAATTTTTCAGCCCCTGTTTTACAGGGGCGTGTAATTACAATTTTTTTAGCAATAATTTGCCATAGGGCTCATTGCTGTGCTCCAAGTACAGTATCTGTGAGGGGTTGGAGTGTTGTGGCACCAGTGCCTAAGGCCCAATTTTTCAAGCCCCTGTTTAACAGGGGCGTGTAATTACAATTTTTGAAGCAATACTTTGCAACAGGGCTCATTGCTGTGCTCCAAGTACAGTATCTGTGAGGGGTTGTGGTGTTGTGCCACCAGTGCCTAAGGCCCAATTTTTCAGCCCCTGTTCAACAGGGGCATGTAATTACAATTCTTGATCTAATAATTCACAGCAGGGCCCATTGCTGCACCCACCAAGAGTAACTCTGAGGGCTTACAGTGTTGTGGCAACGCCACCACCACCACCACCACGAAAGGCCCAATTTTTCAGCCCCTGTTCAAAAGGGGCATGTAATTACAATTCTTGATCTAATAATTCACAGCAGGGCCCATTCCTGCACCCACCAAGAGTAACTCTGAGGGCTTACAGTGTTGTGGCAACGCCACCACCACCACCACCACGAAAGGCCCAATTTTTCAGCCCCTGTTCAAAAGGGGCATGCAATTACAATTCTTGATCTAATAATTCACAGCAGGGCCCATTCCTGCACCCACCAAGAGTAACTCTGAGGGCTTACAGTGTTGTGGCAACACCACCACCACCACCACCACGAAAGGCCCAATTTTTCAGCCCCTGTTCAACAAGGGCATGCAATTACAATTCTTGATCTAATAATTCACAGCAGGGCCCATTGCTGCACCCACCAAGAGTAACTGTCAGGGCTTACAGTGTTGTGGCACCAGCACCACCATCAAAGGCCCAATTTTTACTACCACTGTTCAACAATTATATGTAATTAAAATTCCTGATATAATAGTTGACAGCAGGGCGTTCCAGCACCAACCAAGAGTAACTGTGAGTGCTTACAGTGTTGTGCCAACACCAACAACTAAGGGGCCTATTTCTGCTGAGTATATACGGCAGGTCCCTACTTTCAAACATCCAACTTACAAACGACTCCTACTTGCAAATGCAAGAAGACAACAGGAAGTGAGAGGAAATCTACCCCTTGGAAGGAAAATTCTCTCCTGTAAGAATTAATATGGGAGAAAGGTGTCTCCTCTGTACTGATGCTTTATCAGCAATCCTTGTTTCAAGAAAAACACCACATTTCAAAAACAGTTGTCATTGGGACGGAAAGTGAGGTGAAATGTTCTGAACAGGGGCACAGACAGCAAAACAAATGTTACAGGGGTGATAACCCTTACCTATGTTTTCCAAAAAGTTTAAAAATAGATTTTTGGGCTGGAGCTACACTTAAACAATGTACCTGTTCAAAATTACAAACAGATTCTACATAAGAACAAACCTACAGTCCCTGTCTTGTATGCACCGCCTGTATACGGCTGTTCAGAGTATATAGGGCCTTTTTTATTTTATGTGCGGGGTTCCCCTTAATATCCATACAAGACCCAAAGGGGCTGGTAATGGGCTGGGGTAGGGGGGGTGGGGGTCATGGGGTAGCTATGCCATTTTTCTTAAAGATTTTCATCCATATTACCGGGACCAGACATTACATTAAAGCCGCAAGCAGTTTTAAATGGCTTTTTTTTCCTTTAGAAGTGTCATTTTGTGCAGGGACAGTTCTAAACACGGGAAACACGTGGCACTTCACAGGCATACTTTAGACACCCCCCAGGTACGATATTTAAAGGAATATTTGACTTTCTTTTTTTTCACTTTATGCATCATTAAAATGACTGCTCCCGAAAAACGACCGTTTTTAAAACTTCTTTTTGCATTGATACATGTCCCCTGGTGCACAACCCGGGTTCCCAAACCCTTTTTAGGACAATAACATGCATAATAGTTGTTATAATTAGCACTTTAGAATTCGAACGTTCGCATCCATTGTATTTAATAGGGTTCTAATGTTCGTACGAACTTTCGGTCCGTTCACGGGTTCTGGTGCAAACCGAACCCGGGGGTGTTCGGCTCATCACTATGGCCACCTTTACAGACATTACCTATTTGCTAGTTCTTTATTATATGTTAAACAATTCATATTAGTCAAACCTAAATCACCCATATATAAACTCACATATCTCTAAACAAATTATTTATTAAAAGTTTATGAAAAATCTAATTAAAAGAAAAACAAATTAACCACAAATAACAAATAACAACAATATAAACAAAGTAAATAATTATGTGTGATTATTTACAGATTAAGTATATTCTTTTGCTTTAGTTTAGTGGAATTGAAAAGTAGATCCATCGTCAATCATGATGCCGCCGCCGCCACTGCCGGACCCGAAAAAAAAAGCTAAGGCTAAGCTAAGGCTAACCACCATCTGTCTTCCGCCATCTAAAAGTTCTTAACTGCTTCCCGCCCGCCCATTGTCATATGATGACGTCGGGTTTGAGCGGTGATATCTGAGTCATGCCTGCAGTTACAGGCATCATTCAGATATCTTATTTTCAGCCAGCAATTCCCTGCACCATTAGAATAATCATAGTGGCTGTTCAGCTGCTTGATCATTCTTATAGGCGGCGGGATGGGACATTCTCCTACCGCCGCCCTCCAGTGCTTCTCCTGGCTCGCCCCTGCCATCGGCAAACCGGAGAAGGAACCGACCAGCGACAGATGTTGACAATAGAGATTTCCGGTGGGCAAGATGGTCCCTTTCTATGGTTGTTCAGAGGCCAGGAGCATTATTATGACGTCACGCCCAGCCTCTGCATTTAAAAAAATGGCACCGCCTCGGGTGGGAACCTGAGATTTTTTTTTTAGATTTCAGGCTTCCCACCCTAGAGGTGAGATCTGGGGACTTATTGACCTCAGATCTCACTGTAAAGAGGACCTGTCATGCACTATTCCTATTACAAGGGATGTTTACATTCCTTGTAATAGGAATAAAAGTGCTAAAAAAAAAAAAAGAGAAAACATTAAACTAGAAAAATAAAATTAACAAAAAAAATTTAAAATGTAAAGTGCCCCTGTCCCCGCATGCTCGCTGGCAGAAGCGAACGCATAGGTAAGTCGCGCCCACATATGTAAACAACGTTCAAACCACACATGTGAGGTATCGCTGCGAACGTTAGAGCAAGAGCAATAATTTTAGCACTAGACCTCCTGTGTAACTCAAAACATGTAATTTGTAAAAAAATTTAAAGCGTCGCCTATGGGGACTTTTAAATACCAAAGTTTGGCACCATTCCACGAGCGTGTGCAATTTTGAAGCATGACGTGTTAGGTATCTATTTACTCGGTGTAACATCATCTTTTACATTATGCAAAAAAATGGGGCTAACTTTTTACTGTTTTGTTTCTTTAAATGCATGAAACAGTTTTTTATTTTATTTTTTAAAGCGTTTGAAAAATTGCTGCGCAAATACCGTGCAAGATACAAATGACCACCAATTTATTCTCTATGGTCTCTGCTAAAAAAACAAATATAATGTTTAGGGTTCTGTGTAATTTTTTTGTAGGAGAGAAATGTCAGAATTGGCCCGGTAGGCAAGTGGTTAAATAGGTAAGGGGCGTCGTCACCTGGTTGCACCGCCCTGTGTGACGTCACTGATTGGTATATGCTGGTCTATGTGATATCACATAGGGCGGGGTCACAGGTGACATCACCAGGTGGCTCCGTCCCTTACCTATTTAAGAACTGTCAGAAGGAAGAGCAAGAAGATGGCAGTTAGCCGTCGTCGTGGGCGGAGCGTATATTTTTAAATTTTTTCAGGTCTGGCAGTGGCGTCGTCGTCGTTATTGACAATGGATCTACATCAAGGGACATTGTTTTTTTTTTATTTTAAATAAAGGAATTGCCAAAAACTGTGTGTTTTAATTTCTTTTTGACACTTTTTTGGTGTACTATGTACCCCATACTCATTCATATGGGGAGACAGGATCTGGGGGCCCCCTCGTTAAAGGGGACTTCCAGATTCCGATAAGCCCCCTGCCTGCAGACCCCCACAACCTGAGCCCAGGAAGAGGCCCTTGTCCCCATCAACATGGGGACAAGGTGCTTTGAGGTGGGGGGGCAGAACCCCCCAACTAAAAGCACGCCCCATGTTGGGGGCATGTGGCCTGGTATGTTTTGGGGGCGGGCACTCACTCGTTATCCCTCCTCTCCTGGCCTGCCGGGCTGCATGCTTGGATGAGGGCCTGGTATGGATTTTGGGGGGCTCCACACTGGTTTTTTTTACATTTTACTATTGCCAATGTTTTTTTTTTTTCATTCAGCTGTCAGTGGGGAAGCCCATTGACAGCTGATGACTTATCTGCCGTTAAGGACGCAGCGGCTGGCTTCCCGGCCCTGCTCCTTAGCAACCAGCTATTCACTATGCCCTGATTGGGCAAAGCTTTTCCCAATTAGGGCTTAGAATGAACTATGCAGCATGCAGTGCATAGTGGGGTGCTCGACAAAAAAACAAAAACAAACAAATGTACACACCAATGTTAATTAAACTAGGCTGGTTAGTGAGATAAGACAGAGAGAGAGAGAGAGCTATAGACTGGAGGTGGGGGGATAACAGTGACAGAAGCGAGGATGGATGTGAAGCTGTTGGATACTGATTTAGAAAACCCAGGTCTACATTTAGTCCATTGTCTTTTGTGTGAAATAGTATTATCATTCTTAGCTCAAAAGTTTTCCTTTCCTGAGTAGTCTTAAAGTTCTAAAACATTAAAGCATACCTCCCAACATTTTGAGATGGGAATGAGGGACACCTACTAACAAACGTATGTAGGCATAGGACATGCCCCTGGCCACACACCCTTAAAGGGGAATTAACCCCCCAAAAAAGGTTAATGAAATCCACAAGGACTTTTTTACCACTGCTATTCCTTTATGTTGGCTTTTAAAATGTACAAATGCAGCAATTTAGAAATTGGATGAAAGGTTTAGCACTCCATATGTTCCTTGATGGTGTATCTATGTAAATTTACCCTTTTTTACAACTTCTGTCTTGTTTCGCCAATGTAAGATCCCTTGCAACAGTATATTTTTTGCATTGAATGAGGTACACCATAATGTAGGCAGGTTGAAATGTGTGTAGTTAGTTCCAGCAGCCGGCCCAGGCTAGGGAAGGGGTTCAACTTTTTTTCTGTAGTTATCTGTTTCTTTTTTCTGCGCTCTATTTCCTCCCCTGTGCCACAAACCTATCTTAGTTAGTGTAGCGCTACCCCCAGTTAAGAGAGCCGCTGGTTTTGTTTTGGGCCCTGTAGTGCACCGCTGTCAACCCCTGGCAATCGGCTCTACCCTCCCGTGGCACAGCTAGTAAAGGGAGATAGGATCGCGTGACCGCAACTCTAGGTGACGCAGTCCTATGGCAAACACACACAGTGATATACTTTAAAACTTCTATTAAAGTAAGTGAAACTGACACCAATGTACTTGACCCAGATATTTTACTGAGGCTAATGGGCAAGTAATAAACAACAGTATAACAAGTTGCAGATCCCTGCAATAAACAGTAATAAAGATAAACAGAGTAATCAGAATAATAAAGTATTGCTATGCAACTCTAGCGCTGCCCTTTTACAGCTACTTCCCCTCATGGGTAGACTAACACCCAGTAATGTCTACCTATGCAGTCAGGCCTGACTGATCTAAATGGAAGTTCAGTGAAACAATATTTGCTAGCAATCTTTCGGTGGTGCACTTGAAGAACAACTTTGTAATCCCAACGAATAGTAAAGATAAAGTATCTGTCTTTAAACAGCTCTCACCACCCGGACAAGTCCAAGTCCGTTTCCTCTGCCGATTCGTCTGGGAACAGGAATCCACCGACATCCAACTCTTCAATCCTTCTGGTGTACTGCAGCAAGGAGGAGAAGATGTCTCTAAGGCTCTGCTAGGCTGGCAGAGGGGCTCTTTGGAAAAGAGCACAAGGCCCAGGCTTCAGGCCTTGTGCATACAGCAGTTCAGCACAGAGATCCTCTTGCTAGGAGAGGGGGTGTCCAAAAGAGGCAGAACAAACTCCACCTCCCCTTTATAAAGTCTGCCCCAGCAGTCTCTGTTCCGGAGCAATGCACCCTGGGTGCTGCAAGATGTACTGGGAGATGTAGTCTCTCTGTATTAAAGGGGAATACCCCGCTACATTAGGATTAGGGAAAGGACATTGTTTGTTTTGTATTATCATGCTGCATTTCTACAGTAAAAGTTATCCTAATCATTATAAACCTGGTTTGAAGTTATTCAAAGCCTCAAAGGGCATGTTGATTCTGGTGTATTCCAAAGAATTTGGGTCTGCAATTTCACTGTGGGGTATAAAGTAACACTACTAAAAAAGGTTAACTCAAGACAAGGAAGTTGCTATGGGCAACCAAGTGAAGGCAAGAGCTACAAGCAAGCAGTCCTTAAGCGTGTTACCTGGTAAGGTGGCAGGTCCTCCAGTAGCGAGGGGGCAGTGTTTTGGCCCTCTCTAACAGTCTGTTTTCAAGGGCAACCAGGAGCAGACTAGCGTTATTGAGAACTATGGCTTGGTCACGTGGTATGGGAAGGACAAAGTTAAGTGAGAGCAAGCAGGAGGTCTTTTCTGAGTTCTCGGCAGGGGCGGATCCGGGGGGGGGGGCAACAGGGCAATTGCCCCCCCCGAGACCATCTGTCACACTCACTTGCTTGCTCTGTTTTTTTTTTTTTCCGCCTGATCTCCCGGAATTTGGGGACCCGTTACTGGCCGGCCATAGGTCCCATGGACCCCAAACTTGACACACATGTAGCCCCATGTCTCCTCTACAAGTGTTTAAAGTTTGGTGTCTAGGAGACTTACGGCTGGGAAGAACCGATTTTTCAAACCCGGGCACTCCTTCCATAGACTCCCATGTTAAACATCAGTCTAGTCATGGGCACAGTGAAGCATGGGCACAGTGAGGCAAAGTGAGGCACAGTGAGGCATGCAGATGGACACCCTAGGCTTATACTCGAGTCAATACGTTTTCCCAGTTTTTTGGGGTAAAATTAGGTGCCTTGGCTTATATTCGGGTCAGCTTATACTCGAGTATATACAGTACTTGTTCTGCGGCTGCCACTGCCTCTCTGAATCTCTCTCTGTTTCTCACATCAGCCGATCAGCAGCGCAGAGAGAGAGACTCGTCTAATGTAGTTACACGGCGCACTGACACGATACCAGGAGCGGAGGAGGAGGTGGGTGGAGCCTCTTCCCTGCACTCGTTGCTAACGCCTGGGCCGCTTGGCGTCTAGCAACGAGTGACGTCAGTGAGTCACGTCGGGCCGCTCTGCAGGCAGGTGCGATAGCGTGCGGCTCTACAGACGGGTAAGAAAGCGGGCGGCTCCGCTTGCGGAATGGTTTGTGGGCGGGCGGCGCGGTTCGTGGGCAGACCGCGCTGCTCAGTGTGTTGGCAGCGCAGGTGAGAGTGAGAGAGCAGGCTCATCTCTCACCGCCCGTGCCTGCCCTGCATTCCTGCAGTGACTTCCGCCCTCACTGTGCAGGCAGCAGAGAGATTACATTATCTCTCTGCTGCCTGACTCTGGGAGTCTGGGACACAACAAGAGACAACCAAAACTACACCTTAGCAGGCAAGTTAGTGACAATCCGCAAATTGTGTCAGGTGACGTGGCAAATGACAATCTGCATCTGGTGGCAGGCAAGTGACAATCCGCAAGGTGTGGCTAGTGACAATCCGCAAGGTGTGGCAGGTGATGTGGCAAGTGACAATCCACAAGGTGTGGCAAGTGACAATCCACAAGATGTGGCAGGTGACGTGGCAAGTGACAATCCGCAACGTGTGGCAAGTGACACGCTCAGGGCTCCCACTAATTGCAGGCGATGGTGGCAAGTGACACACTCGGGGCTCCCACTGATTCTGCATTGAACTATTTAATTTT
Source organism: Rana muscosa (assembly GCA_029206835.1). NCBI lineage: Eukaryota > Metazoa > Chordata > Amphibia > Anura > Ranidae > Rana > Rana muscosa. Next base: position 924,215,889 of record CM055117.1, read on the forward strand.
ATATTACAATGTAATAATAGAAATAATGCGCTTCAATCATCCTGACACCATAACAACTCTGGTGGCGGGATGATTGAAGCGCCGACACCAGCCATTTCCCCGATAAATTTCCCACAAAAAAAACATATTTTTTGTCAGTGCCCCTCCCGAGGAAAGACTCTGGATCCACCCCTGGTTCTCGGTGGGACCCCATTCTGTTGCTGGGAGGGAGGGGGCAGATGTGTGCTGGACTGGGGGAGTGGGCGCAGGCTCAGCACGTCCTTCCTAATGCAAACAAACAAGTTACACTTATTAAAGGAAAAAACTGCGCTAAGACTACTAGCTTAGGAATAAATATTGCAAGGCAGCAGCAATAATGCGATAAACATTAGTGATGAGCCGAACACCCCCGGGTTCAGTTCGCACCAGAACCCGCGAACGGACCGAAAGTTCGCACGAACTTTAGAACCCTATTAAATACAATGGATGCGAACGTTCGAAATCCAAAGTGCTATTTATAACGACTAATATGCATGTTATTGTCCTAAAAAGGGTTTGGGAACCCGGGTTCTGCACCAGGTGACATGTATCAATCCGAAAAAAAGTTTTAAAAACGTCCGTTTTTCGGGAGCAGTCATTTTAATGATGCATAAAGTGAAAAAAAAAAATCAAATATTCCTTTAAATATCGTAAAGTATGCCTGTGAAGTGCCACGTGTTTCCCGTGTTTAGAACTGTCCCTGCACAAAATTACATTTCTAAAGGAAAAAAAGCCATTTAAAACTGCTTGCGGCTTTAATGTAATGTCTGGTCCCGGTAATATGGATGAAAATCTTTAAGAAAAATGGCATAGCTACCCCATCACAGCCCCCCCCCCCACCCCAGCCCATTACCAGCCCCTTTGGGTCTTGTATGGATATTAAGGGGAACCCCGCACACAAAATAAAAAAGGCCCTATATACTCTGAACAGCCGTATACAGGCGGTGCATACAAGACAGGGACTGTAGGTTTGTTCTTATGTAGAATCTGTTTGTAATTTTGAACAGGTACATTGTTTAAGTGTAGCGCCAGCCAAAAAATCTATTTTTAAGCTTTTTGGAAAACATAGGGAAGGGTTATCACCCCTGTAACATTTGTTTTGCTGTCTGTGCAGTGTGCACCTGTTCAGAACAGTTCACCTCACTTTCCGTCCTAATGACAAATGTGTTTTGAAAATTTGGGGTTTTTATTGAAACAAGAATTGGTGACAAAGCATCAGTGGAGAGGAGACACTTTTTTTCCCATATTAACTCTTACAGGAGAGAATTTCCCTTCCTAGGGGTAGATTTCCTCTCACTTCCTGTTGTATCCTTCCGTTTGCAAGGAGGAGTCGTTTGTAAGTTGGATGTTTGAAAGTAGGGGCCTGCCGTATATACTCAGCTGAAATTTGCCTCTTACATGTTGGTGTTGCCACAACACTGTGAGCCCTCACAGTTACTCTTGGTGGGCGCATGAATGGGCCCTGCTGTGAATTATTAGATCAAGAATTTTAATTGCATGCCCCTGTTGAACAGGGGCTGAAAAATTGGGCCTTAGCCACTGGTGGCGGCACCCAGAAACAAAAATGTTCTTCCAAGCTATCATTATCAATCGGATCATTGAGGAGGAGGAGGATAGTCAGTCAACATAACAGGACAGTCTCTCAGCATCAGCATCAGTCTTGAAGGGATGTGACATTTGAAAATAAATTAGTCTGTTATATCAGCTTCAGGTGTTTGGTAGCTGGTGGTGATCCAAGACTGGTTCATCTTTATGAAGGTCAGTCGATCAACAGAGTCGGTGGACAGGCGCACCCTGTGATCCGTGACAAATCCTCCAGCAGCACTGAATGTGCGTTCTGAAAGAACGCTGGATGCAGGACAGGCCAGTAGCTCAATTGCATACTGTGCAAGCTCTGGCCAGTGATCCATCCTCAAGACCCAGTAAGCCAGAGGATTTTCGGTGGGGAAGGTGTCCAAGTCTGACCTTGCCCCTAGGTATTCCCGCACCATGTATATCAGACGCTGGCGATGGTTGCTGGAACCGATCATACCTTGGGGCTGCGGACTAAAGAATTGTCTGAACGCATCGGTCAGACGGCCACCTTCCCCACCGCTCCTTCTTTGACTGACCGAAGGCTCAGCAACTCGTTGTCCAGGACCAGGAGTTTGTAACTTCCCAGTCTCTGGGAACGCGTTGCACAGACCTTTCTGCAAGGCCTCCCGGAGTTGTCTCATCCTCTGCTCCCTCTGCGACGGTAAGATAAGGTCCGCAACCTTACCCTTGTACCGTGGATCAAGGAGAGTGGCCAGCCAGTAATGGTCCCTCTCCTTGATCCGAAGAATACGAGGATCCTTCCGCAGACTTTGCAGGATCAGGGAGGCCATGCAGCGTAGGTTAGCTGAGGCATTCGGTCCGGAGTCCTCTGGGTCACTAAGGACGACATGATCCGCAGCCACCTCCTCCCAGCCACGTACAAGTCCACTGGTTTCTTGGGACTGTAAATCATCCCTAAAAGACTGATGCTGATGATGCTGAGTGCCAGGCTCCACCTCCATGCTGACACAATCCTCCTCCTCCTCCTCCTCCTCCTCTTCTTCCTGTGCGATGGGTGGGACAGAAGGAACACTGTCTGTGTAAAGGGGGCCTTGAGAGGCAAGGAAGTCCTCCTCTTCCTGCCTCTGTTCTGCCTCAAGTGCCATGTCCATTATTCCACGCATCATATGTTCCAACAGGTGGACAAGAGGTACAGTGTCACTGATGCATGCACTGTCACTGCTCACCATCCTCGTGGCCTCCTCAAATGGTGCCAGGCAGGGATGAGCCGAACACCCCCCTGTTCGGTTCGCACCAGAACCTGCGAACAGACAAAATGTTCTTGTAAACTTTAGAACCCTATTAAATACAATGGACTCGAACGTTCGAAATCTAAAGTGTTAATTATAAAGGCTAATATGCAAGTTATTGTCCTAAAAAGTGTTTGGGGACCCGGGTCCTGCCCCAGGGGACATGTATCAATGCAAAAAGAAGTTTTAAAAACGGCCGTTTTTTCGGGAGCAGTGATTTTAATAATGCTTAAAATGAAAAAATAAAAGTGAAATATTCCTTTAAATTTCGTACCTGGGGGGTGTGTATGATATGCATGTGAAGTGGCGCATGTTTCCCGTGCTTAGAACTGTCCCTGCAAAAAATGTCATTTTTGAAAGAAAAAAGTCTTTTAAAACTGACTCGCGGCTATTAATGAATTGTCGGCTCCCGGCAATACATACAAAAGTCATTGATAAAAAAAAAAAAAAAAAGCGTGGGGGTTCCCCAGAATTCAATTACCAGGCCCTTCAGGTCTGGAATGGATATTAAGGGGAACCACGCCGCAAATTAAAAAAAAAATTGACGTGGGGTTCCCCCAAATATCCATTCCAGGCCCTTCAGATCTGGCATGGATTTTAAGGGGAACTCCACCCCAAATTTAAAAAAAAAATGGCGTGGAGTCCCCCTAAAAATCCATACCAGACCCCTTATCCGAGCACGCAACCTGGCCGGCCGCAGGGGAAAAGGGGGGGACGAGAGAGCGGCCCCCCTCCCTCCTGAACCGTACCAGGCCACATGCCCTCAACATGGGGAGGATGTCCCTATGTTGATGGGGACAAGGGCCTCATCCCCACAACCCTTGCCCGGTGGTTGTGGGGGTCTGCGGGCGGGGGGCTTATCGGAATCTGGAAGACCCCTTTAACAAAGGGGACCCCCAGATCCCGGCCCCCCCCTATGTGAATTGGTAAGGGGTACATTGTACCCCTACCATTTCACGAAGAAAGCGTAAAAAAATGTTTAAAAAAAACACACAAACACCTTGAAAAAGTCCTTTATTTAAAAAACAAAACAAAAACATTCCAGCGGTGAAATCCAGTGTCCCGCGGCGATCCCGATGTCCAGCGCTGTCCTTCATTGGTTGTGCCTGAGCGGACCTGATGGGGAACTCCCTCTCAGTATTTTAAATGTATAGACCCGCCCCTTCTAAAGTTCCCCATCAGGTCCGCTCAGCGGACCAGATGCGGAACATGAGAAGGGGCGGGTCTATACATGTATTACCAAAGTGAGAGCAGTTCCCCATCAGGTCCGCCCCCTCGGTATGTCAGACCCGCCTACGTCATTGGCTTGAGCGGGGAACTTCCTTCACTATGTAAATTTAAATTACACCATCAGGTCCGCTCAGTCACAACCAATGAAGGACAGCGCTGGACATCGGGATCGCCGCGGGACACTGGATTTCACCGCTGGAATGTTTTTTTTTTTTTTTAAATAAAGGACTTTTTCAAGGTGTTTGTGTGTTTTTTTTAAACATTTTTTTACGCTTTCTTCGTGAAATGGTAGGGGTACAATGTACCCCTTACCAATTCACATAGGGGGGGGCCGGGATCTGGGGGTCCCCTTTGTTAAAGGGGTCTTCCAGATTCCGATAAGCCCCCCGCCCGCAGACCCCCACAACCACCGGGCAAGGGTTGTGGGGATGAGGCCCTTGTCCCCATCAACATGGGGACATCCTCCCCATGTTGAGGGCATGTGGCTTGGTACGGTTCAGGAGGGAGGGGGGGCCGCTCTCTCGTCCCCCCCTTTTCCCCTGCGGCCGACCAGGTTGCGTGCTCGGATAAGGGGTCTGGTATGGATTTTTAGGGGGACTCCACGCCATTTTTTTTTACATTTGGGGTGGAGTTCCCCTTAAAATCCATGCCAGATCTGAAGGGCCTGGAATGGATATTTAGGGAAACCCCACGTCAATTTTTTTTTTAATTTGCGGCGGGGTTCCCCTTAATATCCATTCCAGACCTGAAGGGCCTGGTAATTGAATTCTGGGGAACCCCCACGCTTTTTTTTTATTTTTATCAATGACTTTTGTATGTATTGCCGGGAGCCGACAATTCATTAATAGCCGCGAGTCAGTTTTAAATGCATTTTTTTCTTTCAAAAATGACATTTTTTGCAGGGACAGTTCTAAGCACAGGAAACATGCGTCACTTTACATGCATATCATACACACCCCCCAGGTACGAAATTTAAAGGAATATTTCACTTTTATTTTTTCATTTTAAGCATTATTAAAATCACTGCTCCCGAAAAAACGGCCGTTTTTAAAACTTCTTTTTGCATTGATACATGTCCCCTGGGGCAGGCCCCCGGTCCCCAAACACTTTTTAGGACAATAACTTGCATATAAGCCTTTATAATTAGCACTTTAGATTTCTCCCATAGATTTTTCGAATTTACCGCGAACACCCAATTTGTTCGCTGTTCGGCGAACGGGCGAACAGGCAATGTTCGAGTCGAACATGAGTTTGACTCGAACTCGAAGCTCATCCCTAGTGCCAGGACAGTGCATGCATCCCTGATCATGCCCCACTGGCGTGGTGAAAAAAACCCGAGCTCCCCTGACCCTGTCCTGGTGCCGTAGTCGCACAGGTACTCATTGGTGGCCCTCTGCTGCGTGTGCAGCCGCTGCAGCATGGCCAACGTTGAGTTCCACCTGGTGGGCATGTCACATATAAGGTGGTTCTTGGGCAGGTTCAACTCCTTTTGCAGCTCAGCCAGGCGCGCACTGGCATTATAAGATCTGCGGAAATGCACACAGACTTTCCTGGCCTGCCTCAGGACATCCTGTAAGCCTGGGTACCTGCCCAAGAACCGCTGCACCACCAGGTTAAGGACGTGAGCCACACAGGGCACATGGGTCAGTTGTCCCTGTCGGAGAGCGGAGAGGAGGTTGGTGCCATTGTCGCAAGCTACCATTCCTGGCTTAAGCTGGCATGGCCTCAACCACCTCTCGGCCTGCCCCTGCAGAGCAGACAGAACCTCTGCCCCAGTTTGGCTCCTGTCCCCCAAACACACCAGCGCAAGCACGGCATGGCATCTTTTTGCCTGCGTACTTGCGTAGCCCCTTGAACGCCTACGGAGCACCGCTGGTTCCGAGGACAAAGCACAGGAAGAGGCCACGGAGGAAGAAGAAGAGGAGGGGGTGGAGGACAGAGGTGTGTTACAACCAGTAGTAGCATTTTGGAGGCATGGCGGTGGAACAACCTCCAACACTACTGCACCTTGTCCTGCATCCTTCCCAGCTGCCAAATGAGTGACCCAATGGGCCGTGAAAGAAAGGTAACGTCCCTGTCCATGCCTGCTGGACCATTAGTCAGCGGTAATATGCACTTTACCGCTGACCGCCCTGTCCAGCGAGGCCAAGACATTGCCTTCCACATGCCGGTAGAGAGCCGGAATCGCCTTCCGTGAGAAAAAGTGGCGTTTGGGAACCTGCCACTGAGGAACCGCACATTGCACAAACTCACGGAAGGGGGCAGAGTCTACCAACTGAAAAGGCAGCAGTTGAAGCGCTAGCAATTTAGCCAAGCTAGCATTCAACCGCTGGGCATGTGGATGGCTGGGAGTGAACTTCTTTCGACGGTCCTGCAGCTGGGGCAGGGAAATTTGCCTGCTAGAATCGGACGTCGGTGTACTGCTAGCAGAGTGCCCGCAAGTACTTGGCTGTGACACACCTAATTCTACACCTTCATTCCTCTCAGAGCAGGTTTCAGAGAGGACTGAAGGTATAGTGGGGTTGGAGATCCCAGCTGATGCGGTGCAAGAAGAGGTCCGCTTTGTTCTTTGGTGTGGGTCTTTAAGGTAGGCTTGCCAACGAGCTGCATGGCAGGTCAACATATGTCTGGTCAAGCATGTGGTGCCCAAGCGGGTGATGTTTTGGCCACGCGATATACGCTTGAGACATATGTTGCAAACAGCAGCTGTGCGATCTGATGCACTCGACTCAAAAAAGGCCCACACCAAAGAACTTTTTGAATAACGGGCAGAGGCAGCGCCCTGCACAGGCGGAGCTCTGCGGTGTGATTCCGTCGGTGTGCTGCCCTTACGCTGGCCCCCCGAGGGCATCCTGCCTCGTTGGAGATGTGCCTCCTCCTCATCCTCCTCCTCCCCCTCTCTCCTATTAGGCACCCACGTGGAGTCAGTGACCTCATCATCCCCTCCCTCCTCATCACTGGAGCCAATCTGGCAGTATGCTGCAGCTGCTGGAACATGACTGCCAGATTAGTGTCCTTCTTGAGCATCCCCTCTCTCTGCTCTCACGCTACTGCCTTCCTCTAGCTGGGTATCATCATCAGACCCTTCGAAAAGCTGGGCATCCTCCTGGAGCATGTACCCAACACTGTGCTCAAACAGTTCGGGGGACTCCTCAGGAGGACATGGTTGGTCTAGGGAAGGAGTGACTGATGATGACATTGATACCAGGGAAGAGGACGCTTTGGCAGCTGCTTTGCCAGTACCCTGAGCCTGGGTGAGAGAGGATGAGGAGGATGAGGAGGGCTTGGTCATCCACTCTACCAAGTCTTCGGCATGATGCGGCTCAACACGTCCAGCTGCCGAAAAGAAGGACAAGCGTGTCCCATGGACACGTGCTGATGGCGATGCACCGCGTCCACGACCAGCACTGTTGTCTCTAGACACAGAGCCTGCTTGCCCTCTTTTATTGGCTCCTGACTGTCTGCCTCACCTTGTTTGCCTTCCAGACATTCTAATGGCCTGCAGGGAAATGGGAAAACCAGCAATAAGGCCTAGCTTCAGGAGTATATTTTGCAGGAATCACACTACGCCTGCTGTAGGTGCTGCAAATGCCTGTTGGTGTAACACACCAGGAAAAAGCAGCAATACAGGCTAACTTCAGGTGTAATATGGTCAGGAGGCACACTCCGCCCACTGTAAGTGCCGCAAATGTCTGTTGGTGTAACACACCAGGAAAAAGCAGCAATACAGGCTAACTTCAGGTGTAATATGGTCAGGAGGCACACTCCGCCCACTGTAAGTGCCGCAAAATCCTGTTGGTGTAACACACCAGGAAAAAGCAGCAATACAGGCGAAGTTCAGGTGTAATATGGTCAGGAGGCACACTCCGCCCGCTGTAAGTGGCGCAAAATCCTGTTGGTGTAACACACCAGGAAAAAGCAGCAATACAGGCTAAGTTCAGGTGTAATATGGTCAGGAGGCACACTCCGCCCGCTGTAAGTGCCGCAAAATCCTGTTGGTGTAACACACCAGGAAAAAGCAGCAATATAGGCTAAGTTCAGGTGTAATATGGTCAGGAGGCACACTCCGCCCGCTGTAAGTGCCGCAAAATCCTGTTGGTGTAACACACCAGGAAAAAGAAGCAATACAGGCTAAGTTCAGGTGTAATATGGTCAGGAGGCACACTCCGCCCGCTGTAAGTGCCGCAAAATCCTGTTGGTGTAACACACCAGGAAAAAGCAGCAATACAGGCTAAGTTCAGGTGTAATATGGTCAGGAGGCACACTCCGCCCGCTGTAAGTGCCGCAAAATCCTGTTGGTGTAACACACCAGGAAAAAGCAGCAATACAGGCTAAGTTCAGGTGTAATATGGTCAGGAGGCACACTCCGCCCGCTGTAAGTGCCGCAAAATCCTGTTGGTGTAACACACCAGGAAAAAGCAGCAATACAGGCTAAGTTCAGGTGTAATATGGTCAGGAGGCACACTCCGCCCGCTGTAAGTGCCGCAAAATCCTGTTGGTGTAACACACCAGGAAAAAGCAGCAACACAGGCTAAGTTCAGGTGTAATATGGTCAGGAGGCACACTCCGCCCGCTGTAAGTGCCGCAAAATCCTGTTGGTGTAACACACCAGTAGTGATGAGCCGAACACCCCCGGGTTCGGTTCGCACCAGAACCCGCGAACGGACCGAAAGTTCGAACGAACATTAGAACCCTATTAAATACAATGGATGCGAACGTTCGAATTCTAAAGTGCTAATTATAACAACTATTATGCATGTTATTGTCATAAATAGGGTTTGGGAACCCGGGTTCTGCACCAGGGGACATGTATCAATGCAAAAAGAAGTTTTAAAAACGGTCGTTTTTCGGGAGCAGTCATTTTAATGATGCATAAAGTGAAAAATAAAAGTCAAATATTCCTTTAAATATCGTACCTGGGGGGTGTCTAAAGTATGCCTGTGAAGTGCCACGTGTTTCCCGTGTTTAGAACTGTCCCTGCACAAAATTACACTTCTAAAGGAAAAATAAGCCATTTAAAACTGCTTGCGGCTTTAATGTAATGTCTGGTCCCGGTAATATGGATGAAATTCTTTAAGAAAAATGGCATAGCTACCCCATGACCCCCCCCCCCCACCCCAGCCCATTACCAGCCCCTTTGGGTCTTGTATGGATATTAAGGGGAACCCCGCACATAAAATAAAAAAGGCCCTATATACTCTGAACAGCCGTATACAGGCGGTGCATACAAGACAGGGACTGTAGGTTTGTTCTTATGTAGAATCTGTTTGTAATTTTGAACAGGTACATTGTTGAAGTGTAGCTCCAGCCCAAAAATCTATTTTTAAACTTTTTGGGAAACATAGGTAAGGGTTATCACCCCTGTAACATTTGTTTTGCTGTCTGTGCCCCTGTTCAGAACATTTCACCTCACTTTCCGTCCCAATGACAACTGTTTTTGAAATGTGGTGTTTTTCTTGAAACAAGGATTGCTGATAAAGCATCAGTACAGATGAGACCCCTTTCTCCCATATTTATTCTTACAGGAGAGAATTTTCCTTTCTAGGGGTAGATTTCCTCTCACTTCCTGTTGTCTTCTTTCGTTTGCAAGTAGGAGTCGTTTGTAAGTTGGATGTTTGAAAGTAGGGACCTGCCGTATATACTCTGCAGAAATAGGCCCCTTAGTTGTTGGTGTTGGCACAACACTGTAAGCACTCAGTTACTCTTGGTTGGTGCTGGAACGCCCTGCTGTCAACTATTATATCAGGAATTTTAATTACATATAATTGTTGAACAGTGGTAGTAAAAATTGGGGCTTTGATGGTGGTGCTGGTGCCACAACACTGTAAGCCCTGACAGTTACTCTTGGTGGGTGCAGCAATGGGCCCTGCTGTGAATTATTAGATCAAGAATTGTAATTACATGCCCCTTTTGAACAGGGGCTGAAAAATTGGGCCTTTCGTGGTGGTGGTGGTGGTGGTGGCGTTGCCACAAGACTGTAAGCCCTCAGAGTTACTCTTGGTGGGTGCAGCAATGGACCCTGCTGTGAATTATTAGATCAAGAATTGTAATTGCATGCCCCTGTTGAACAGGGGCTGAAAAATTGGGCCTTAGGCACTGGTGGCACAACACTACAACCCCTCACAGATACTGTACTTGGAGCACAGCAATGAGCCCTGTTGCAAAGTATTGCTTCAAAAATTGTAATGACACGCCCCTGTTAAACAGGGGCTGAAAAATTGGGCCTTAGGCACTGGTGCCACAACACTCCAACCCCTCACAGATACTGTACTTGGAGCACAGCAATGAGCCCTATGGCAAATTATTGCTAAAAAAATTGTAATTACACGCCCCTGTAAAACAGGGGCTGAAAAATTGGGCCTTAGCCACTGGTGGCGGCACCCATAAACAAAAATGATCTTCCAAGCTATCATCATCAATCGTATCATTGAGGACTCGGAGGAGGAGGATAGCCAGTCAACATAACAGCACAGGCACTCAGCATCAGCATCAGTCTTGAAGGGATGTGACATGTTAAAATCAATTAGTCTGTTATATCAGCATCAGGTGTGTGGTAGCTGGTGGTGATCCAAGACTGGTTCATCTTGATGAAAGTCAGTCGATCAACCGAGTCGGTGGACAGGCGCACCCTGTGATCCGTGACAAATCCTCCAGCAGCACTGAATGTGCGTTCCGAAAGAACGCTGGATGCAGGACAGGCCAGTAGCTCAATTGCATACTGTGCAAGCTCTGGCCAGTGATCCATCCTCAAGACCCAGTAAGCCAGAGGATTTTCGGTGGGGAAGGTGTCCAAGTCTGACCTTGCCCCTAGATATTCCTGCACCATGTTTATCAGACGCTGGTGATGGTTGCTGGAACCGATCATACTTTGGGGCTGCGGACTAAAGAATTGTCTGAACGCATCGGTCAGACGGCCACCTTCCCCACCGCTCCTTCTTTGACTGGCCGAAGCCTCAGCAACTCGTTGTCCAGGACCAGGAGTTTGTAACCTCCCAGTCTCTGGGAACGCGTTGCACAGACCTTTCTGCAAGGCCTCCCGGAGTTGTCTCGTCCTCTGCTCCCTCTGCGACGGTAACATAAGGTCCGCAACCTTACCCTTGTACCGTGGATCAAGGAGAGTGGCCAGCCAGTAATGGTCCCTCTCCTTGATCCGAAGAATACGAGGATCCTTCCGCAGACTTTGCAGGATCAGGGAGGCCATGCAGCGTAGGTTTGCTGAGGCATTCGCTCCGGAGTCCTCTGGGTCACTAAGGACGACATGATCCGCAGCCACCTCCTCCCAGCCACGTACAAGTCCACTGGTTTCTTGGGACTGTAAATCATCCCTAAAAGACTGCTGCTGATGATGCTGAGTGCCAGCCTCCACCTCCATGCTGACACAATCCTCCTCCTCCTCCTCCTCCTCCTCCTCCTCCTCTTCCTGTGCGATGGGTGGGACAGAAGGAACACTGTCTGGGTAAAGGGGGCCTTGAGAGGCAAGGAAGTCCTCCTCTTCCTGCCTCTGTTCTGCCTCAAGTGCCCTGTCCATTATTCCACGCAGCGTGTGCTCCAACAGGTGGACAAGAGGTACAGTGTCACTGATGATGCACTGTCACTGCTCACCATCCTCGTGGCCTCCTCAAATGGTGCCAGGACAGTGCATGCATCCCTGATCATGCCCCACTGGCGTGGAGAAAAAAAACCAAGCTCCCCTGACCCTGTCCTGGTGCCGTAGTCGCACAGGTACTCATTGATGGCCCTCTGCTGCGTGTGCAGCCGCTGCAGCATGGCCAACGTTGAGTTCCACCTGGTGGGCATGTCACATATAAGGCGGTTCTTGGGCAGGTTCAACTCCTTTTGCAGCTCAGCCAGGCGAGCAGTGGCATTATAAGATCTGCGGAAATGCACACAGACTTTCCTGGCCTGCCTCAGGACATCCTGTAAGCCCGGGTACCTGCCCAAGAACCGCTGCACCACCAGGTTAAGGACGTGAGCCACACAGGGCACATGGGTCAGTTGTCCCTGTCGGAGGGCGGAGAGGAGGTTGGTGCCATTGTCGCAAACCACCATTCCTGGCTTAAGCTGGCGTGGCGTCAACCACCTCTCGGCCTGGCCCTGCAGAGCAGACAGGACCTCTGCCCCAGTGTGGCTTCTGTCCCCCAAACACACCAGCGCAAGCACGGCATGGCATCTTTTTGCCTGCGTACTTGCGTAGCCCCGTGAACGGCTACGGAGCACCGCTGGTTCATAGGACAAACCACAGGAAGAGGCCATGGAGGAAGAAGAAGAGGAGGGGGTGGAGGAGAGAGGTGTGTCACAACCAGTAGTAGCATTTTGGAGGCGTGGCGGTGGGACAACCTCCAACACTACTGCACCTTGTCCTGCATCCTTCCCAGCTGCCAAAAGAGTGACCCAATGGGCCGTGAAAGAAAGGTAACGTCCCTGTCCATGCCTGCTGGACCATGAGTCAGCGGTAATATGCACCTTACCGCTGACCGCCCTGTCCAGCGAGGCCAAGACATTGCCTTCCACATGCCGGTAGAGAGCCGGAATAGCCTTCCGTGAGAAAAAGTGGCGTTTGGGAACCTGCCACTGAGGAACCGCACATTGCACAAACTCACGGAAGGGGGCCGAGTCTACCAACTGAAAAGGCAGCAGTTGAAGCGCTAGCAATTTAGCCAAGCTAGCATTCAACCGCTGGGCATGTGGATGGCTGGGAGTGAACTTCTTTCGACGGTCCAGCAGCTGGGGCAGGGAAATTTGCCTGCTAGAATCAGACGTCGGTGTACTGCTAGCAGAGTGTCCGCAAGTACTTGGCTGTGACACACCTAATTCTACACCTTCATTCCTCTCAGTGCATGTTTCAGAGAGGACTGAAGTTATAGTGGGGTTGGAGATCCCAGCTGATGCGGTGCAAGGAGAGGTCCGCTTTGTTCTTTGGTGTGGGTCTTTGAGGTAGGCTTGCCAACGAGCTGCATGGCAGGTCAACATATGTCTGGTCAGGCATGTGGTACCCAAGCGGCTGATGTTTTGGCCACGCGATATACGCTTGAGACATATGTTGCAAACAGCAGCTGTGCGATCTGATGCACTAGCCTCAAAAAAGGCCCACACCAAGGAACTTTTTGAATGACGGGCAGAGGCAGCGCCCTGCACAGGCGGAGCTCTGCGGTGTGATTCCGTCGGTGTACTGCCCTTACGCTGGCCACCAAAGGGCATCCTGCCTCGTTGGAGATGTGCCTCCTCCTCATCCTCCTCCTCCTCCTCTCTCCTATTAGGCACCCACGTGGAGTCAGTGACCTCATCATCACCTCCCTCCTCATCACTGGAGCCAATCTGGCAGTATGCTGCAGCTGCTGGAACATGACTGCCAGATTGGTGTCCTTCTTGAGCATCCCCTCTGTCTGCTCTCACGCTACTGCCTTCCTCTAGCTGGGTTTCATCATCAGACCCTTCGAAACGCTGGGCATCCTCCTGGAGCATGTACCCAACACTGTGCTGAAACAGTTTGGGGGACTCCTCAGGAGGAGGACATGGTGGGTCTAGGGAAGGAGTGACTGATGATGAGTCTGACATTGATACCAGGGAAGAGGACGCTTTGGCAGCTGCTT